>CM069141.1:36269143-36924143 GCA_035221665.1 Okamejei kenojei | reverse complement strand
AGTTCCCGAGTTTGGGGGGGGGGGGAGTTGGCGAGTCGGTGAAAATACAGCTCCAGCTGGAATATAAGAAGAGATAAAACAAAAACACTAAAAGCAAATAACTTAACAGCGGGAAGTAGGACATATGTGTGTGTGGTGTGCGCGCTACTGAATACTTTCTATCCAGTGTCTCCGCTGTAAATTGCAATGCATGCGTGTTTGATATTTAGACAAACTTAATTTTATTTCCAGTTTTGCATTTTTAGTTTGTTCCACACATTTAATTAGTTTTAATCCCTCCAGAAAAAACCGGAAAGTGGAGGTGGTTCTCATACATAAAGCCCAAGAGATGGCTTCTTGATTCTAACGAGTGTTTGGGAAAAATAGACACAAAAATCTGGAGTAACTCAGCAGGACAGGCAGCATCTCTGGAGAGAAGGGATGGCTGACGTTTCGGGTTGAGACCCTTCTTCAGACTGGTGTTTGGGAAACGTGGATTAGGTTTGTTTTCGGGGGGGGGGGGGGGAGGAGGAGGGAATACATTCAGTCCAAAACCCATTACAGCCCCCATTGCAGCTGTATCCTTGGATGCAGATTGGTCCTGCACTATTGTTGAGTCTACCCAATTAATATTAGACTGATTAAAATCTCCTGAAAGTACTATATTGTATCGCTTGCCTTTATTGCATATTTTCTCAAATGAATTCTCGAGTTCACTTACAAACTGTTCATCGTCATTTCTCGGCTTATAAGCAGTACCTATTCAAAGTGAGTGCCGTTCTTTCAATTCATTTTGGTTCTACATTAATTCACTATCTACTTCTTTACGAATCATAATAATATCATATTTACATGCTATTAAGATGCCACCACGAATTCCGTCCCGTCTGTCTCTTCGATAGACATCATATGCATCAGGGAAAATCTCATTACTATTAATGTCCTGTGAAAGCCATGTTTCTGTCCCTTGTACAATATCAGGATTATACTGATCCAAACATACCTTTACTTCAGAGGTTTTATTCCTAATGCTCTGAAAATTTATCACCATAATTTTTAGTGAGTTCCTGCCTTTACATTTTGGTAGCTTGTTTTTAACTGTCTTCGGAGCTCTATGAGGTTTAGGGGGTGTTATATTACCAATAAATGTGTCACCTCCATCATCATCATTCAGGATTTAAAAAAAAAATTGTATTATTTTCAAATTATGAATTAAACAATGTATCAGAAATGTTCATAATTTCACATATTGGACATATTGGACAGAAACAATTTTTCCCTTTGGAGCTGCTGTATGTTACATGATCCACAATTGGGGAAGTGAGTGTCACTGCCCCAATTCTGCAACTGATTGATACATCTGCCCCCTCATTCATTCCAGCTGGCACCTTTTATTTTAGATATTGTAGCTTTCTGGACTGTTGGGTTCACACTCTTTCCAGTGGTGTCCTCCTTTTCTTCCTATCCTTGACATTTGTGATGTTGCATACACAGGGATTCACAGTAAAACGTTTCAGTGACACTTCTCCTTAGTTTGATGTTCAACCTCTGCCTCAAACTACTCCAACAAGGTTGTGCTTGTCCCTCATATTAGAGGTTCAAGGAATTAGTCTGGATTTTAAAGACCATCAGCAACCACACATTTATTTGTGTTCGAAAAGATAATCATCTTAGGGAATGAAGTGGCCTGATCGCTGAAGGAAGTTAAAGAGGAGCGGTGTTCCCGAGAGTCTGCTATCAATATGAATACAAATCAATTCTGGCAGATAGTTAGAAAGATGCATGGGCCGCCGGCTTTTACTGGATATGTATCCTTAAATATATCTGCACACTGGCATGTACAGCTGCTGTTTGTCAAACCATTTGGCACCCTACTGCTTTGCTACTGCTGTTTATTTTTCCAGCATCAGATGCCCTTTAAGATCTGCCTTGTGGTTTGTTCCTGAACTGATGTCAAGTTGCACTTCAAGGAGGAACTGATGGCTCCAGTAAATAGGAAGGTTTGGCTTCACTATATCAGTACGCATCAGACTTCCACAACTGAGGAAAATGTTAGTCATAACCCATCACGATCAGTGAGACAGAATTCCTTGCAAAACTCACAGGAGACAATAAAGAGAGAGAGTTGCTTGTGTGCTCTCACTCAGATTGGGGGAGTGGGATGCCAGAAGAGGTGTGATAGAACCAATGACAGTCCAGATACTGTAATTTAAACTGTCGTAAAGATAATAAGATGCTTCCCCAACACAAATGTCAGCAATGTTTAATAGCCGGTCTCCATTTTGTTAAAATTTTTATCTTGTGCTCATCAGCACGTTAGCGTCTAAATTTTACTTTTGGTTTCGCTGTTGAAACATCCAGCGTAACCTAAAACCCGCGCCGATGTAACTTCACTTACCTGCGGGCCGTTCCGACCGCTGCGAGGAGCTGCTCCTTACTGCAGCTCCACCTTCTGCCGTCAGCGTCGACGTCATGCCGTTACCAGCGTGAGGCGGGTTCTTCACGTAGTCACTCACGTGTCAGCAATGTTTAATAGCCGGTATCCACTCTGTTACCCTGCATAGACAAAATCACCAAGCCTCCTGGACAAAACCACAAGCTTATTCACATTCACATAACATAGCTATCAGCTAATTGAAAATCCTAGTCATAGGTTAAAGAGGAGGTGAGGTGGTGGGGGAGCATGGATTTATTCAGTGGCTTTCATGACTCCAGGTTATTCCAAAGTAATTTACAGCTAATTAAGTACTTTAAAAAAAATGTAGCAACTGTTGTAATGGGGCAAAAAGGGAGCCAAATTATACAACATTTCCCACAATCAGTAATGAGAACATGATAGAAAAAAAAAGTTATTTTAGGTTATTTCACTTGGGCAGGCAGTATGAATATTGGACAACCCAACAGTATGAATATTGAATTCTCTAACTTAAAGTAACCCTTGCTTTCCCCCTCTCTCTATCCCCCCCCCCCCCAAATCCTAGTTATCCGGCGAGTTTCACTGTCCTCCTGATTACATTTTACAGATTGTATGCCCCGTTGTCACCTTCCCCTCAGCAAACTATGAACCAGTCTACATTTCCTTATCATCGTCTGCCTTGATCTGTCTTTTCGCACCAGACCCTTCCATATCTCTAGCCCCTCTCCCCTGACTCTCAGTCTGAAGAAGGGTTCTCGACCCGAAACGGCACCCATTCCTTCTCTCCGGAGAAGCTGCCTGTCCTGCTGAGTTACTCTTCTGTCTATCTTCAGTGTAAACCAGCATCTACAGTTCCTTCCTTTAGGTGTTGGTTGAGAGATAAATATTGCCCAGGATTTCAGCAATATTATTATTCTTCAAAGTAATGTTGTGGATTTTTTTACATCGATCTGAGAGGACAGACTTGGATTAGCATTTCACCGGAACAATGGCCTTCAGTTTTGCTACATTAAGATATTGCATTGAGCACTCATCCTAAATTTTATCGCTGGAGTGGGACTAAGAACTCTCAATCTTTCGACAAGAATGTCACACCTGAGATTTGGAGTTTGGTTCCATACTATGAGCTGCATTGTGTTACATTTTATGCTTGCTGATGAACATGCATGGACCTCAGTTGTACGGGTGACTAACAGACTGTAATTTTTACTTTGATTGTGAATGGCGATAGTCAGGCAGCTGGGTGAAGAAAGATGAGCCTGCCAAACTCTGTGGAGTGCAAGCTGAAAAATATTGAATGAAGGGCATAAATGATTGGTGGGTGAATTAAAGAATGCTGGGTACAATATTTGATCTGACGTTTATCTGGTTTCCAATTACAGAAATAATACAAACTTGAATATGAAAAATTTACTGTCCCACAAGAATGTTTTAGGATCCCCCCACACACATCGTGAACAGTTTCTCATACTTTGTTGGGCCTCTGATTCCCCTTTTACTGCAACACCCACTGAGTTTTCCTCCTGGAGATGCAGTGATGGTCAACAACCGTAAAATGCATTTATTCAGTACCTTCACTGTAACACCTTTTAGGAACATTATCAGACAAAATGTAACATTGGTCCATGGGAAACATTGCATCTGAAAGGCAAGATCCAAGGAATATTTTGTAGGAAGAAAGAGAGAGGCAAGTTTTAGGGGACAGTGATAGAGTGCTTGAGTACAGGAATGCAGGTGGGGACAGAATTATAAACAAGAGAGTGGTAAGTGCATGGCACTGAAGCAGCCGGTCACAAATTACATTCTAATTAGTTGTTCTGTGCCACCTGACTGCAGCATGGTAGGTGGCACAATATTCTTTTGATCAGCCTTTCGGGAACAAAACAGTCAGGATGGCGAATGGTCGCTGTCAGCCGCTTCTTTTCATTGCACATAGCTTCCTCCAATGTCCACCCATTCTCATCCAGCTGAGTGAAGCTACACTTGTCTGGTTCTACTCCTTAGAGACCGAGTAGTCACCCGCCCGGTAGGCCCGACTCGCCCCCACAGGCCTCGCAGGAGGTTGCGGTGGTAGACGCCGCCCAGGAGGCCGTGGAGAAGCCGGGCGGCGAAGCCTGTCTAGGCCAATGGAGCCTCGGCGACTGCGATGGAGCCTCGGCGGCAGTGGTGGAGCCTCAGTGGAGCCTCGCGGATCGTCCTGCGGTTGGCGGTCGATGAAGGCATGAGGGGACCACCATGGGGAGAAGAATAATGGAGGACCCTGTATGGGGGAACTGCCGGGAGGGGAGAAGAACAAAGGGGGACCTGGCGAAAATACTTTGTAACTTTGTCAGCGCGATATGTGGCGACTATTTGCATACCTTGGGTATGCAAGCAAAGAATTTCACTGTGCCTTGTCACATGTGACAAAATAAAGTATTCCATTCCATTCCATTCCTATCTATCCAGTCGCAGTCAGTCAATCAATGGCTTCCCATTGTTTACTCCCTATGCCCTTCCTATGTCTCCTTTGGAGACAGTCGCTCAGCAACATCATCAAAAATAGATTCATGTGCAACGATTTCACATTGTTCCAACTCATCAACAGTGCATTTCATGAAGTGGTGCTGGCCTTGACCTTGATCAAAAACCCATATCAGCAAGTTGTTTTGGTTTGTACAGTGTTTGCATCCTTTTAAAATTGCTGGAAGAAAGTTGCTGCAGGTTGTGAATCAGGTGTATTAACTTTCTTACATTTCCTGATACATAAATCTATGTGTGTTGTCCTTTTGCATTTAGCCTCATGTCCCATTAAACTGTCAGGGATTGAATTTCAAACTTGAGTGTTGATGGATATTGTGCTGATGGAGTGATTGGGCTAACTACTCTGATTGAACACTTTCATAGCCATTTTTGATTGAACACTGTTAGCAGTGGTCATTGAAACACCAAGAGAATTTCCAGATTTTTCTTCATGTATTTTAATTCCGGTCACTAAGTCCTTCTTTACAATTCTATGTGCCACTGATTCATAACTAGTTTAATTTGTCAGTATTCCACATATTTTTGATGATCTGTAATTCTAAATTGCCTCTTCAGATTGAATTGCTCTCATTAGTCTGTAAATTGTATCATTGAGAAATTAGGCTGTGACCACAGCCCAAGAATTGGAAATAGCAGCTGTTTAGACTAGATTTAGGTTAGTTTAATGTGGTTTATGTACCACAGCACAGTGAAAAGCTATTTTGTTGCAAGCTATCCAGTCAGCGTAAAGACTATACATGAAAACAGTGGATAGATACTAGATATAGGGTAAAATGTTTAGTGCAAGATAGTCCAGTAGGGTCCAATTAAAGACAGATTAAAGGTAGATCAAAGGTCTCCATTGAGGTAGATGGAAGGTCAGGACCGCTCTCTGGTGAGAAGACAGTTCAGTTGTCTGATAACAGCTGGAATTAGCTCATCTGAAAGAAACTTCTACATGTACAATGGCAACACACAGTCCCAGCCCTTCAACACTTCTATATAGTGGATGCTGGAGCATGCACCTTCAGGAGTGGAATAGAAATTGGAAGAAGAGTAGGGAATAATGAATGCTTGTTATAATAGTCATGCTAATGTGGGGATGGGAAGACGAGGGCATGGTGCTGTGAATTGTTCCAGGGCTCAGCACTTGGACTATTGCTGTTGCCTCAAAGACATCAGTTGCTTGGATTTGGAGATGCTGTGCAAATTGGTAAAAATCTTTGGACAATGTCAAGCTGCAAAGGAATATGGAATCAAGGAGGCTGCTTAGAAATCATAGTGTATGTAGGATACTAAGTATGTGTGTGAGCTGATGACATTTAATTTTACTTCGGAGTCACGTGAGTGACTACGTGAAGAAGCCCCGCCTGGCGCTAGAACGGCATTACAACGCTGACGGCAGAAGCAAGAGCTGCAGAGCGCAGCTCCTCGCAGCGGCCGGAACAGACCCGCAGGTAAGTGCAAGGAAAATAGGGGACGTTCTAAAAAAGACGTTACGTTGGTAGAACCAGCAAAAGAGAAAGTAAAATTTAAAATCAGAGTCATGCTGGCGTACTGATTTAGCCAGATAATAAAAAAAGAAAAATGGAGAAGTCTCAAAGGAAAATTTCACGGGTAAAAAGATCGTCCCGGGATGAAGCTAAAGAGCGGGACAAGGGTTTAGTGCGGATCCGGTTCCGACACCGGTGGCCGCTGATTCACCCGTTAATGAGACTATAATTTCTCCAGAAATGCAAACCACGGAGGAAAATGTTCCTAGAAAAAGTAAAAAGAAATCCGTGAGGCCCGTGGCTTCTGATAATGACTCTGATAATGAAAGTCCTCCGGATAATAAAGCTATATGGCTAAAAATGGAACATATGGAGAAAGTGCTCCAAAATATAATGAGACAAGGGTCACAGTACCCAGAAGTTTCCCAAAATGACCCCGAAGGGTTTGAATATACAGAATATGGCTATGTGCCAAATTGGAAATTTGTAACTCCTGACCCAGGATTAAGGGCGGAGGAAGTCTCATTGGATATAATTCCAAGTGTATCAGGGCTGCAAAAGACAGACCCTGCAAGTGGTGATGTGGAGTATGAGTGCACACCACGAATAAAAAAGATGAGGCCAGATGTGCCTGATATGGCAAAAGATTTTGCTATACCTGAAGGAAGTGGTGAGGCTATGGAAGAAAACCTAGCTGCCAGTATTAATTATGTGGTATCTCACCAACTTCAAGATTCTGTGATGATTGAAACAGCAGAATTATATAAAACGCCGGAAAATTGCACCTCATTGAAGGTACCTACGGTTAATCCGTCTATATGGACGCCTATGACTCCAGGCATGAGAGGACAAGAAATAAGATTTCAAAGAATCCTCAAATTGATTTCAGCTGCCATTACTGCTTTTGGAAGGCAAATGGAGGGGTCGGAAATGGATAAAATCCAAAAAGATACTTTGGGCTTATTGTGCAATTCCTTCTATGAAATTAATTGTATGAGGAAAATTGTGATTCGGCCCATATTTCATCCAAGGTTTGCAGGTCTGTGTCGATCAAGTGGTGTTCAAGCTCCTGGTTATCTATTTGGAGAGAACCTGCCTAAGCAGATAAGAGAAATGGATGAAGAGGCTAAATCTATTAGCCACATGAGACCTTTCGTTTTTGGACAAAAAAGGTATTTTTTGTCAAGAAGGGGATTTGATTTTGGAAACAGGCAGGAATATGATAAGAAAATATTATCATCCGACACAGCCTAATGTTCACCCGTATACGGGGAGAAGGAGACCACCACGTTCATATGGAGAGGCACAAAAAATGTATTCTATTCTTAAAGAAACTGTGGACAAATCTCCAGTTGGAGGGAGATTACAAATGTTTTATGATGAATGGCTTGCCATTACATCTGATCGGTTTATTTTACAAACAGTTTCAGGAGCTACTATTACATTCAAAGAAGGTGTTAATTCTCCGGTACAAAATAAACCTGCTTATGGTTTCATGTTTTCTGCAATTGAAGAGGCAGAAATTAATGTGGAAATTGACAAATTGTTTAAAAAAGGTGTTATTGAAAAAACTGTTGAACATAAACATCAATTTCTGTCAAATATATTTCAAAGAAGTAAAAAAGATGGTGGTTGCAGAATTATTCTGGACCTTACAAACTTTAATAAATTTGTCGAGTATAAACATTTTAAGATGGAAACATTCAACACTACAAGACATTTGATATCAGCAGGTTGATATATGGCTACAATTGATTTAAAGGATGCGTACTATTCAGTACCGATACATCAGTTCTTTCGAAGGTATTTAAAATTTAATTGGCTGGGACAGCTGTGGCAATTCAAAGCTTTACCAAATGTGTTAAGTTCAGCTCCCAGGCTCTTTACAAAGCTGTTGAAACCAGCTTTAGCACAATTAAGAGCACTAAAACACATCATTATGGCTTATCTGGATGACATTTTAATCATCAATAGTAATCAGGAATCAGCTGAAAAATCAGTTTCAGCAACTAAAACTTTATTTGAGAAGTTAGGTTTCTTGATTCATCCAATTAAATCCCAGCTGCAGCCAGCACAGTCAATTAACTATTTGGGGTTTGTGATTAACTCAGTTACTATGTTAGTAACTTTGCCAACAGATAAGATTGATGATATTTTAATGACCTGTAGGGGGCTCATTCACAAACCTTATCACTCCATCCGAGAAGTAGCAGAGGTTATTGGTAAATTAGTAGCAGCATTTCCTGCAGTAGAATTTGGTCCATTACATTACCAAAACCTTCAAAGGGACAAAATAAGAGCTCTAAAAAAGAGAACAGGCCATTTTGATAGGCCTATGCAATTAACAAAAGAAGCTTTATTGGAATTACAATGGTGGATTGAAAATGTCCCACAAGCTGCTAAAAACATTCTGATACAACAGCCTGAAGTAATTTTACAAACAGATGCTGGTGCTCTCGGATGGGGGGGCGACAGATTCATTCACCAGCTGTGGGGGCAGATGGACTGTCCAAGAGGAAATGTTTCTCCAAACATATGGTATTAACTATTTAGAATTATTGGGAGCATTTTATGGGTTAAAAGCCTATTGTTCTACAAAAAAGAATCTGCATGTACTGATACAATTAGACAATAAAACAGCTGTTGCATATATTAATCACATGGGGGGAGTCAGATCGGTATCATGTGATTGTTTGGTCAATCAGATATGGCAGTGGTGTATTAAGCACCAAATTTGGATTTCGGTAAATTACATCCCAGGTAAAGACAATGTGGTGGCAGACAATAGATCAAGGGTGTTTAAAGACAACACAGAATGGATGTTGTACCCAGTAATTTTCAGTAAAATTGTGATTCAATATGGGTTACCAGACATTGATCTGTTTGCATCAAGATTAAATCATCAATTGCCTAAATATGTGTCTTGGGAACCAGATCCAGATGCAGTAGCAGTAGATGCTTTTTCACTACATTGGGGGAATATGTTCTTTTATGCCTTTCCGCCATTTGCTCTGGTTCAGCAATGTCTGAAGAAAATAGAACAAGATTCTGCCACAGGATTATTGGTGATTCCAAATTGGCCAACACAACCATGGTTCCCATTGATGTTAAACATGATTAAAGAACCATATATGTCAATTCCTAGCAGCAGTGATTTATTGATAAAACCAGTAACCAAAGAAATTCATCCATTACATGCTTATATGAATTTGTTAATCTGCAGGTTTTGGCCAGACCACTACAAGAGCTTGGATTGTCGGATAGAACTATGGATATTATAGTGGCATCATGGCGAGATAGCACTCAGAGACAATATATGACACATATAAAGAAATGGGAAAATTTTTGTAGCCAATCAAATATATCCTATCATACTGTGAACATTGCAAACATATTGGAGTTCCTTGCCGAGTTGCATTTTGAACAGCACTTAAGTTATAGTGCCATTAATAGTGCACGTAGTGCCTTATCATCTTATTTAGGACAAATCTCTGACCAGAAATCAATTGGATCACATCCATTAATATCCAGATTTATGAAAGGAATCTTTAACAAAAATCCACCCAAACCAAGATATACAGAAATTTGGGATGTCAGCATTGTACTTACTTTACTTAGGCAATGGACTCCAATCGAAGTTTTGTCATTGTAAAGTTAACATTTAAATTAGTAATGTTAATGGCATTGGTTTCTGCTCAAAGGGTGCAAACATTACAAATGCTACGTTTAGACTGTATGCATGTGGCTGCAGATAACATTGTGTTCTATGTTTACGATCTGATCAAACAAAGCAGACCAGGGAGAACTGGAGCAAAGGTAATGTTTCAAGCTTACCCTATTGATCCAACGTTGTGTGTAGTTAAACATTTGAATCAATATGTAAAAGTTACCAAAACTCTTCAAGGTGATGAAAAAACATTAATGATTACGCATAAGAAACCACACACAAAAGCTTCAGTGCAAACAATTTCAAGGTTAGTTAAAACAGGTGTTACTTTTAGCAGGAGTAGACACTGATGTGTTCAAATCTCACTCCACCAGGGCAGCAGCTATATCCGCGGCGAAGTTACAGGACGTACCACTCGAACACATTTTAGAAACCGCAGGGTGGTGTAAAGAAGAAACTTTTTCAAAGTTCTACAAAAAACCTGTTCACACAATGACAGGCTTTGGACACGCGGTGTTGGGTTCACTATAATCACCTGCTTTGTTTCAATATCCATTGATATTATCGATTATGTTATCACTTATATCTTTTATCACTTTGTAATGGTTTCCCTCAGATGTAAAAAGGGGGTTATTATATGTTCTTTTATCATTAAAAGATTTATGGAAAGAACTAAAACTAGTCTGGTAAAAGGTTTTTACTCATGTATGTGTTGACCTAGCCGGACTGTCGTATGGAAGAATTCTACGACATGGAAAACACAGAAGCTTCAAAATCTATCTTCACGTAGTCACTCACGTGACTCCGAAGTAAAATAGTAAGATTAAACGAGAACTTACCAGTTTGAAGATTTTTTTTGTTGGGTGAAATTAAAGGTTAGAGTTTGGGTCTGAAGAAACCTGGCCAAGTCCAATTGGGAGCTTACAGATAGCAACACCTGGCAGATGGAAGATAAAGAGTTTGGGCTTTATTTTATGAGGAGTAACGATGAGGGATTACGTGCCCTCCACTCCCCACCCTCATAAAATAAATTATCATCTGGTAGTTCTAAATCTATGATGAGCCTTACTATCTTACTCCGGCTATTGTGTTCTGTGTTTTTCATGCCACTGCTTTGAAGTATGCCGTTCTAGCGCCAGGCGGGGCTTCTTCACATAATCCCTCATCGTTACTCCTATAAAATAACGATCAAACTTCGAACTGGTAAGTTCTCGTTTAATCTTACTATTCAGGCATATTCATTTGGACAAAGGAAGAAGAAAATAATTGACACAGGCACATTGTTTAGCATTAAAAGAACTAATTTCAAAATCTTAATGGACCCAAAGTTCAACATGCCTGAACAATTAAAAGTCCGAACAAAATGTTAAGCTGTAGAGAATGGATGGATGGAATTCATAATTAATCTGCATGAGATACTATAGGACTTACATTGCAACCCAAGTACCGTGTCCACTACTCAATGCAGAGAAACAGATAATTTCAAGCTGGAATCACACTCTGGAAGCTGTGGAGACAGGAACTATGTCTTTTTCTTTGAAAAAAAATAGCAATTTGAGATATATACAGTATGAGTATTGTGTGAGTGACAGGTCACACAATACTCATTTATTGATGTCATATATCAATATATACCACATCAATGATAGTCCTAGGGTCGTGATGAGGTACTGCATGGAAAGAGGCCCTTAGGTCCATCGAGTCCATGCCAATCGCCAATCATCCATTTACATAAATACTACATTAATCCTATTTTTTAACTTAATGTTTAATGTGCAGCATGCTTGATCAAAATATATGTATTGAATCCCAGGGATTTAAAGCCCTCTGACTGAGGGTTACCTCATGCATTGTTTGGGGCATGAGGCAGTTGTAATTTGCTGATAGAAATTCATTGACGTCTTTAATCAGAAGCTGTGTTGAGTGATGACCAGAAGATCAGAACGTTCATTCAGTGGCCCCTATTCCTATTATTATCGAATCATTCTTATATTCTTACCTCTCTCAGTGAGTTGAAATCATGTAATCATTCATAGAGTTAAATAAAAACCTGCCTTTGAAGAGTATCTTTAAATCTGATAAAATACAAAACCATTCCACACAGTCATCAAAGTCATTTTGAAATGTAATTCAAATCACTTCTTCTCTCTGCCCTTATCGGGCAAGAGGTATAGAAGCCTGAATTTGCACACCACCAGGTTCAAGAACGACTATATACTTACCTACAGTTTTGGCTAAAGCAGTAAAATAGAATAGAAGAGGTTTCATGGCTTGGAAGACTTCAGTTGTCCTAATCTAACCTTAAACCCTACAGTAACCCCAAACCCATGACACCAGTGACCCCACAGAAGCCTCATACCACTGTCCCTGTTACCTCCCATGCTATTGACCCCCTAGACTAACCCCATTCACCCTAAGTCCAATTGCCTTGCTAACTTTCTTCATGATCCACATTGTACCAGGAGCTAACAGCAGAGTCAGAGGAAAGAATTCATTTACACAACGAGCTGGGCCTCATGCACAACTAAATTGTGTTGCTGGAGATCTTACGCAAAACCAGTGCCGCCCCTTCCTCAC
Organism: Okamejei kenojei; assembly: GCA_035221665.1. Taxonomy (NCBI): domain Eukaryota; kingdom Metazoa; phylum Chordata; class Chondrichthyes; order Rajiformes; family Rajidae; genus Okamejei; species Okamejei kenojei. Next base: position 36,911,509 of record CM069141.1, on the reverse strand, counting down.
CCCACCCTGCTGCTTTTACAAGGACTGCAGGATTTTCACTCTAATTGAATGGAACAGAGGAAACTTTCAAGGTAAAAAGGTGAAGGCAGAAAACAAAGAATAAATCCACAAACTTTATGAGTACAGAACAAAATGTGATGTGAAAAAAAAAGAGTAAACTAATCAAATGTAAATAGAATGCGTTAGTGCATAAATCCCATCAGTCAACTAGTTCTCGCAATTTGACAGCTTATTCCTTTCTGAGTGGGTTGAATGCTATAGAACGAGTAATGGTAAAAATCAACTCAGCAGAGCATAAAATTAAACATACATTTCAAAAGAAAAGGGCATAAACTCTTTCTAATTAACCTCACTCCAGATTCTATGCCAGCATCAAAGTAATAACATAATAAAGAAGAGAGCACTGAGCTCATTGCGACTGTCAGATTTTTGATACAGTAATCCAATTAATCCCCTGTTCTTTCCCCATAGCCCAGTAACTGTCCTCCATTACCAGTGTTTATCTGATTACTTCCAGTTACAATTGGATGCTGTTTCATCACCCTTTAAGGCAATGCATTCCAGATTGCAGTGGCCCTGACTGCCAACCAGCAGCTCTGTGGCGAGCAGCCAACTTTCTGCAGTCCCTCGGACTTCCGAGTAAGGGAGGTTGGATGTGGGTGTGAGATGAACTGGAGATTTGATACCAGTGCACCTTTCATTCAGCCCCCTCCCGGCTTTATATCAGAGCTGACTGGGACATAAACTGAGATCCAGTCCATTTGAATGGGATTGCTGACCATTTGGGAAAAGGGAAATGAGCCCAAATGATTTTTTACTTTATATTACTTTATTTAAACTTTTTTTTACCTACTCTATGGTGGCAAGCTATTAAAGTCTGAAGTCTGAAGTCTCCAGTCTGAAGAAGGGTCTCGACACGAAAAGCCACCCGAAAAGACAGGCAACTCTCCAGAGATGTTGCCTGGCCCGCTGAGCTACTCCAGCTTTTTGTGTCTATCTTCGGCAAGCTATTAAAGGTGGCCAAGGTTCTCTCAAGATGGGGCTTTGGGATCTACATCCTGAGGCTTGTATGGTCAAGTACGGAGCCTACTCTGCCAGGCTTCCAGATGCTGCAAATCAGCTCATCCAGTACCCTGAGCAGCATTCAGACAGTGGGCAGAGGACAGAGTAATTCGGCCCATTAATTCACTGCGTGGGGTTTAAACTGCCTCCTCAATTTGTCTTTAGTTCGTTTCTAATTACCTCATGTTTAAATCCTCTGGTTAGTGACCATCTGTGGCTCATCCTTATTTTAATATAATCAAAAGGCCAAACTCTTTATCTTCCAGCTGCCAGGTGTTGCTATCTGTAAGCTCCCAATTGGACTTGGCCAGATTTCTTCAGACCCAAACTCTAACCTTTAATTTCACCCAACAAAAAAAATCAATATCTTAGAAAGCAAAATTCAGGATGAAAGACTCATATTGTTGGTTACTGATCTCTTGGATTCCACTTAAATATTTCTGAAGAAGCAAGCAATATCTCCCAGTACTTTGTAGAGAGGCAGCTTCCACTGATACTCAATTTGAAAAAGGAAAGTTGAAGTTTAAAGGTACTTGGGGAATAAAAAGTAATCTGGATAATCCACTATTTATCCCTGACGTTTACAGTTGTATTATTGTCTTGAGGCTCTTACTCTGGGTAATTAGAATTTAGAGGATGGCCATTTGAGTAGTAAGTGTCAAAGATTTACCAATTAGTTACTACATTTAATCTTCCCAACTTAATTAACATTTATGACTTTTCTGTCAGTTTTTCCTGAGTGCAGGACAGTTATCTAAGAACCGATTTCACCATACTTTCGGAACTAGGGAGGATGCAGAGACTTGTGGGGACGATGAGACTCTCTTGGCTAGGTTTATTTTCTTTGGAACAAAGGCTGAAGAGAATTTTAATTGAATTATGAGAAGTCTAGACAGTGAATGGGAAGAACCTATTCCCCCTGGCAAAAATGTCAGTATTATTGGGCAACGATTTGAAGGGGAAGTATTGATGTGAAATGGAGGATAAAGAAAATTGAATCAAAAGATGAAGATCTGAAATCCATTGCCTGACAAAGTGATTGAATTCGAAATATTAAAAAGTGCCCGATGAGCATGTGAAATACTGTAACCTACAAATCTGTGGACTGTGAATTAGGAACTATGATTAGCCTAAATACCATTCATGGAATTATAGAGTCACAGAGTCTGACAGCACAAAGCAAGCCTTTCATTTCACCATGCCATAGAAAATAGGTGCAGGAGTAGGCCATTTGGACCTTCGAGCCAGCACCGCCATTCAATATGTCTGAGCCAAACATTGCACCCATGTAGACAAATCTCTTTTACTCACTTTAGGTCCCTAGCTTCTATGCCTTGCTGAGTCAAATGCTGGTCTAGATAGTTGTTTAATATTATGTGAGTTTATGTCTTCAACGCCATAGGAAGTGCATTTCAGATTCCAGCCATTCTCTATGTGGAAAAGCCTCATACTCTCACCCTTATCCTATGCATTTTTGTCTAAGACACTCTTTCTAACATCCACTGTATCTACCCCTCTTTGTCCAAATAAACCCAACTTGTTCATTCTCTCCTTAAACCTGAAATATTCCAAAAAAAGGCAATATCCTGAAGAATCTGCTCTGTATTCTCTTAGAACATAAAAAGGAGAGCAGTACGCATATACACAGGCCTTTCAACTCACAATGATTCAGCCGAACATGATGCCAAGTTAAACAATCTCCTCTGCCTGCATGAGATCCACATCCCACCTTTCCCTGCATATCAATGTGCCTATCTAAAAGCCCTTTAAACACACCTATTGTATCTGTTTCCACTACCGCCTCAGGCAGCTCTTCTTCACACTTTTATTAGTCGCTTATAAATGACAGGCCATGTTCCATCCTACTGTATATAGTTTTCAGAGACAGCATTATTCAGGCTGCCTTTATTAATTTGTGCAATCTTTATTCTCCTCCTGGAACATGTAAGTTTTTCCAAATTCTCATTCACTGTAAGATTAAATCAATCTGAGCCTGAAGGTTAAGAGGATGTGATATACTTCTTTTCTCAAAACTAACAACACGTTTTAGCCATCCTGCCTTCCCTGCGCATTTTACAGAGGCTCTGAGGATACTACTATGGTGCTGCTGAATGCAGGCACTTTGCAAATGGCAGACGCTCAGTTTCCGCCTTCCTGTTGGAAACCCTTGTAGTTAACCAAATGATGATCCCTTTGACTAACACTAAGTAGATCCAGGCACCCTATTTTTCATATCCCATTTTTTGCTGTCCATTGTCACATCTTTAGACTTTAAAGGTACAGCGTGGAAACAGGCCATTCGCCCCACTGAGTCCATGCTGAATAATGATCACCCCATACACTAACACACTACTGCACACTAGAGACAATTTACAATGTTTACAGAAGCCAAATCGCCTACAAACCTGTATGTCTTTGGAGTGTGCGAGGAAACCGGAGAAAACCAACGGTCACAAGGACAAAGTAAAACTCCATACAGATAGCACTCGCAGTCAGGGTCAAACCCCAGTCTCTGGCGCTGTAAGGCAACAACTATACCACTACGCCACTTTGCTGGCATCTCACCGAGGTACTTCACTTGACTTTATATACTACCAGTGCAAAATTGTTCCAAGCCACAAAAGGCACTTTTCGCCAAGAATGCACTGGAAAATGATCAACGTTGATTTTATGCATGATTTATGCATGAGGCTAAGGTATTTTGTGTAATAGAATATGCCATGCAAGGTTCAATTGCATTTCAATCTGTTCTCAGCTTGTCTGTCATTGGGGAGCTCATAGAGCAAGTAAGTCAGGTGGGTTGTAGGTTGCTGGCTGGGGTTCAAAATTAGGAAAGGCCGAGAAATAGAGGGATGGGAGCGTGGGATCTTCTGTTGGAGTGGATTATGATTTTGAAGAATTGGTCCGATCATAATGTGGGCTCATCATGTGGATATTAGGGTAGAGTGGGAGTTGCGACTGTGTAAAAGAGGTTGCATTGCATTGCGAATGGTCTGAAATTTATTCATTTTCATGCTCGATTTTAAGGTCATAAAGTCATAAGGGATATGAGCAGAATTAGGCCATTTGGCCCATCAAGTCTGTCATTCAATCATGGTTGATCCATCTCTCCCTCCTAACCCCATTCTCCTGCCTTCTTTCCATAACCCCGACACCCATTCGAATCATAATATCTCCTCTCACCTCACCAGCTTGACAGAACATTTTAAGGCTATAAACCTAACCCACAAGTCAAAGTTATTACTCGTGGGCCACTGTACCAATGTTTGGCGTTTTAAAGGGCAGCACGGAGGCGCAGCGGTATAGTTGCTGCCTCACTGCGCTTGCAGCGTCCGGACACCTGGGTTAGATCCCGACTACGGGTGCTGTCTGTACGGAGTTTATACGTTCTTCCCGTCACCTGCATGGGTTTACTTCGAGATCTAACGTGGTAAGTATGGTAGCATAGATATTATAATAATGTTTAAGAAACATTTAGACAGGCAGGGAATAAAGAGAAACAGGCCGTGAGCAGGTAGATGGGTTTTGTTAGATTGGCATCATAGTTGGCACAAACATAATAGGCAAAAGGGCGTGTTCCTGTACAGTACTGTTCCAGATTCTGTATTATTCCAATGCATTTTTCTTTTGCAATGTTATTCAGTGTGATGCAAACCAACAGGTTAAATGAAGTTAAGATTTTTTATTATGCCCAATTGAGTTTTGAGCAGGCTGAGGGAGCATGTCTACTTTAATCCCCTTGCTTAATTTCCCCTGAAGGCAGTCTCTCACTCTGGAAAATTTCAGGATATAGGTGCTTGTCCCACCTGTATGCAACTGCATGCAGCGAGCACGAGCAAACGTGGTGGCTTGAGGTGTATGGCCTCACAGGGCCGGTCCCACTTCCAACCGCGGAGCCGTATGGAACTGGTCCCAACATCATACTCACCAATCAGCTGGGCAGGAGGCAGGCCGACTGAATTTGGACGTCGCACGGCGTTGGGCGGTGATGTCATCACGCAACGGCACGCCGGGCAGTGACGTCATCACAAAACGCCATGCGCTAGACGTACGCTGTCAAGACGCTGCGTACGGCATCCAGACGCTGCATACGGTGTCAATGCGGCTGCGGGCCTACAGACCGTTGCCGCGCAGGATTTTTGAACAGTGTCAGTTTTTCGGAGCCCAGGCGATGTCGGGACCAGCCCCGCACAACTCCATACGGCTCCGGCGATCGAAGTGGGACCAGCCCTGCAAGGCCGTACAGCAATCGCATGCTGGTGGGACAGGCCCTTTATTTGTCAAGAGATGCAAATCCTAGCTTCGTTGACTGCTTTCTCAAGGAACTAGGCCAAAATGGTACACAATAGCACAAAAATGTTTGCACCACCTTACTCACCATTGACATGTGGTTGATTGTAACAAGTTTAATTCAAATTGATGTTATATTTCACAAGTCATCATATTTCTAAGTTTATTAAATTCACTTTGATAATCACTTCAAAACTTCAGTGCTGGCAGTTGCAGCTATGATGTCACAATGGGATCTCACAGTCCTCCACCCGACATTTGCAATAATGTTGCCATCATAGAACACTTAGTCGTGGTCCTGGCAGCAAGTGATTGAACAGGAGGGGGAGGGGCCAGGGAAAGTGGAATTGGAATTGGAAATGCTGGGGGAGGCAGGGGAAGTGCAATTGGATTTTTCTTAATCCAGTGCTGGGGAAGGCGGGGGAAGTGGTGTAATCTTATGTTGGGGAATGGGTTGCATTGGGGGACCAGGCCTCCGGTCGGGGCTATGGGTGAGCGGTGGAAACGGGTTGCGTTGGGGGGACGGGGCCCAACAGGTCCCACTTGGTCTAGTCTCCATTAAAATTTTCCCCCTCTCTAAGATAGCTAAGCCCTCTGGTGTTGGATATTTCCAGCCTGGGTAAAAGGTTTTGACAGTCTACCCTATCTATGCCAGAGGGGATGGTTGCTATGATTTGCAGAATTTCAATCACAAACACTTCAGGAACAATGCTACATAGTTTGATGCAGTACATTTTAAACTTTGCCACCCCAGTAAAAAGGAATTGTTCAGATGACTCACAGTGCTGAGCTTAACCCACGTCTTTTATTTCCCTGAAAGCTAATGGAGAAAAAAATATCAATGTCCTTTTCTATTCAACCAGTATTTTTCCAGCTATTAATAATAATGTTCGTCACAGACACACAATCTATGTACAGAACATGTTTTTGTTCATTCTTGTGGCCAGAGTATTATTGTTTCCTTTCAGCACAGAATTTGCTGCATTGCAGAGATGACATTTAAATGGTTAGAGCTTCTCAGTGTTTGAAGTTTGACAAACACTTTCTTGGGCGTAGTTTTGTGTCCATGCTAATAATGGCCTCTTCTGCAGTTTTAGGTGAATCACCAGCCCGCACATCCTCTGTTTGATGATCTGTAGAAGAAGCTCTGCCTGTCATTAGTTTAATGACGTCTTCCTATAACGCAGATGGAATGCTGTTATCCAGTGGGCCTAAATAGATTCAAGTGAATTTCACTTGAAACAAGAGACCTGACATTACTGTTGCTTCCTTGTAAAATATTGAGACGTCGGAGCAAAATTTCAGCAATTTAACAGAAATATTTCTTGATCAGCCTGATCAGGTTTATTATTCTTAAGTACTATGCCTGAGTCCTGAAATGCACCTGAATTTGCCCAAGGCACATCAATAGTTACATATTTTAAATAATTATAAAGCATATTTGTATATTTTCAGCTATCATTTCTCCAGCTGGCTCCTTCAAAATGTAGGGATTTAGTTATCCAAACGTTGGCAGTATGCATGAGCACGCATATGATATTTATTATATTTGACGCTCAGGAAATGACATAATTCATTGTGGAAAACTCATTGGGAGTGTTCGCAGCTGAATGTAGAATCATTATGGGGACCCAGGCTTTCACAGCACCCCTTTACAGTAACTGCACTCTCTAAACGACTGTTTTGGCCACCATTCATTATCACACAGCACATTGGAGGCAGCAATCCAAAGGCTGTGACAATGGATGTGGAGCACAGTCATTTCTCCAGCCATTATCACTTCATTATCTAGCCATTATCCCATGGTGTGTCTGTGTGGTGTCACTGGGTATGATGCAGTAGCTGGAGCTACAGGACAATCACCAGAGTGAGAGCTGACTGGCAAGAATCTTTGAGAGAGGAGGGGAATCCAGGACTCATTTTCATTTACCCTATCCCCAAAGAACAAGCACAGTTACTCATGGCTCTCTGAGGTGGAGAGATTCCAGAAGATACATTTTTCAGTCAATGGTGCCAGATATTCAGAGAGACTGAAGAGACTGCAGATGCTGGAATCTGGAGCAACAAATGGACTGCCGGAGGAACTCAGTGGATCTGGCAGTATTGCAGGAGGCAAAGATATAGTTTCTCTAGAATGAGGGTGGGGAGTGGAAAGTTGATTGCTGGAATGGATCCTGTCGCTGCTGACCGGATGAAGGATGATGTGCTGGGTGGAGGTTGGTGGAGGGAAAGGTGAAGGCCAGGGGAACCCTATCTCTGTTCTTTCAACAGGGGGCGGTGGGGGGGGGTGCTGGAGGGGCAGGAGGTGGGTGTGCATCGTGAGAGCATGCGAGCAGATGCCTGGAAAATGGAGGAAATGTGAGAGATGGCTCCGTCAACTACAGTAGAGAGATAGCCATTTTTTCCAGAAGGAGGACATTTCAGAAGTTCTAGGATAAAATGCCTCGTTTTGAGAATGAATTGCAGCTGAAACGGAGAAACAGCGAGAAAGAGTTGGCATCCGCGTAGGTAGCAGGATAGGAGGAGGTTGATTCAAGTCAGCTGTGGGAGTCATTAGGTTTATAGCAGATATTGGCTTGTGTCCTGAGATGGAGAAAGAGATCTCCAGAAAAGGGAGGGAAACGTCGGAAGTGAAAGTGAGGGTAGGGTGGAAATGAATGGCAAAGGAGATAAAATTCTTGAGTACCACACAAGTGCAGGTAGAGGCACCACTGCAGTCGTCAATGTGGCGGCAGAAGAGTTGGGGCGGCGTGCCAGAGCAGTTTTGGAAGAAGGACTGAAGATAGACACAAAATGCTGGAGTAACTCAGGCAGCATCTCTGGAGAGAAGGAATAGATGATGTTTCGGGTTGAGACCCTTCTTCAGACTGAGAGTCAGGGGAGAGGAAAACCTGAGGTGTGAAAAGGTACAGAGAAAAAATGAATGAATGGTATGAAAAGAACAAGTCAATGCCATAAACGATGATCAAGGAAAGGTGGAACCCACAATTATTAAGGGTTTGGACACGCTAGAGGCAGGAAACATGTTTCCAATGTTGGGGGAGTCCAGAACCAGGGGCCACAGTTTGAGAATAAGGGTAAGCCATTTAGAACAGAGATGAGGAAACACTTTTTCACAAGAGAGTTGTGAGTCTGTGGAATTCCCTGCCTCAGACGGCGGTGGAGGCCGGTTCTCTGGATACTTTCAAGAGAGAGCTAAATAGGGCTCTTAAAGATAGCGGAGTCAGGGGATATGGGGAGAAGGCAGAAACGGGGTACTGATTGTGGATGATCACATTGAATGGCAGTGCTGGCTCGAAGGACCGAATGGCCTACTCCTGCACCTATTGTCTATTGTCTATTGTCTACTGTTGGCTGTGGAGAAGGTGATAGTACTGTTCGCGTACTGTTCCATGGAGCCATTGATCAGACAGGTGCAGCTGGGCCCATGGCTGCGCCCCATGACTTGCAGAAAGTTGGTAGAATTGAAAGAGTGGTGGCGGGTAGGAACAAGTCTGCCAAGTGGATGAGAGGGTTAATGGAGGGTTCTGGTTGGATTATGAATTTCCAGGGACAGAAAAGCATTACCTTTGGCAGGAACAAATTGCAGCCTGCAGCAATGCCTGAAATACTTTGCCTTGGGCAGCCGCAGTCATTGTCTCTGAACTTAGAAGGCCACAGATCATTCTCGATGATGATGAATGATCTCTGGCAAAATAAAAAGTATCGTTGCTGCTCACTGTAGCGGAGGGAAGCCCCTGGTACACATTACTCAGAGCATAGGATGCTTTTCCTTCAGTGGGGGCTGCTGGTTGGAGGGGACATGCAGATTTGCAACCCCTACAGCCTTTCCGAACTTTCAGGAAATGAAAGGCAACATGCAAGCCGTGCTTTAGGGTCCCTTTAACTTCCCACAGCTCCACATAAATCTCAAAAGCCGCTGCTACTTCAACATCCAACTGGTCTGAATCCAAGAAAATACATTTCTCATGGTTAATGGTATGTCTCCAAGGAACTCACATTAATTCTTAAGTCTGTTGCTGTGCACTTCGGCTGCAGCACCAGACTGGGGGGTAGATCTTGAGGACAAGAGCAATCTGCACTTTCCTTGGCTCTTTCTGACTCCTGTGCTCTGGCTAATGCAACCAAGCACTCTTAAGATGTCAGCCGCAGGAAGACCACAGGCCGAGCAAAGAATTCCACTGGGCTCTTCAACATAAGATTCCAGCGAATGTAGTGTTCTGGAAGCAATCTGCAGTATTCACGAGACAGGGACGGAGACCTTATTGGCCACTGCATGTTCCTCAGCCTCTCTGTGTGGGGGATCCAGGAGATGGCTGACGTTTGAGTGAGAAACAGTAGAGTGAAGGGGGAGGAACAGACGGAGGAGGTAAAGGTGGAGGAGGAGGATGGAGGGCAAAGGTAATGAAAGGAGATCCACTCTGGCAACACATATTTTATCATCTAGCTATTCCGTTGCTGGTTAAACTGGTTATAATTGGGACAAACAAAATAAAACATGGAACATGGAACAGTACAGCACATGAACAGGCCCTTTGGTTCACGATGTCTGTGCCAAATATGATGTCAAGTTAAACCAACCTCCTCTGCCTGCATGTGATCCATATCCCTCTATTTCCTTCATATGAATGTCACTCTCCAAAAGCCTCAAAGCCTCTTAAATGCCACTATCATGTCTGTCTACACCATCATCCCAACCAGCATGTTCCAGTGACCCATTGCTCTCTGTGTAATAAACTAGCCCCACACCTCGTTTAAACTATACCCACCTCACCTTAATGCTAAGCTCTTCAGCCTTTGACCTGTCAGCCCTGGGAAGAAAGTTCTGATTGCCTATCATATCTATGTCCCGTTATTTTATGTACTTCTATCAGGTCTCCTCTCAACCTCCAATATTCCTGAGAACAACCCAAGTTTGTCCAACCTCTCCTAGTATGCAGGAAGCATTCTAGTAAACCTCTTTTGCATCCTCTCTAAAGCCTGATGAATATACTGAAGCCGACCCAACATAACCTCAACCCAGGTACCAAGGAAGTAACACACCATCCTGAAGGTCCCATTTACTGCCACAGAATCTCGAGCCTGTCCCCTGGATCTCCTAACATCTTCACTCTGTCTGCTTTCACCCTTTCCCACTGTACCTCATTAACAGACATGTTGCCACTCAAGGGCAGAAATCGCTATCAAAACATGGGAGGGGACACAATTCCTTGGTGGCCGCACACACACACACATGTGAGACTTCGGAGGCTTCGGCCTTGGGCCCTGTGGACGGTAACATCTGGAGCTGGCCTGATTGGTGATCAACTCCAAACTCCAGCAATAGCAACTTCATCAAACCCGAATCGTGGGGCTTCAATTGGCCTGTTCGCAGGGCCTTTCATCGCCCGGCACGGAGTAAAACTGGCCACGGGAAATTCCTTCGCCCAGTGGGGGCTACACCATCGGGAGTCTCGATCGCCTCGACGCAGCAATTTGACCGTGGGGAGATGAAAGATACCGAGGCCGATTTTAAGCTGCGCCGGGCGATGAAAGGCCCTGCAAACGGGCTGATTCAAGCTCTGCTCTATGATTCTATGAACGGGCTGATTCAAGCAACCTCTCTCCGTCGTCTCGGCGCATTCCATTCTCCAGGCCCCCATCCTCTCATCTTCACCATGGACGTCCAATCACTCTACACCTCCATCCCCCATGAGGATGGTCTCAAAGCCCTCCGATTCTTCCTCGACCAGAGGAGCAATGCATACCCATCCACTGACACTCTCCTCCGCTAGCGGAGTTGGTCCTTACCCTCAATAACTTCTCTTTTGACACCTCCCATTACTTCCAAATACAGGGCGTAGCTATGGGCACACGTATGGGCCCCAGCTGCGCCTGCCTCTTTGTCAGGTACGTCGAACAATCCTTGTTCGCAGCATACCGGGCCCCTATCCCCGACCTCTACCTCCGTTACATCGACGACTGCTTTGGTGTCACCTCCTGCACCCACACACAACTGACTGACTTCATCCGTTTCACCACCAACTTCCATCCGGACCTACCATGCCCTCAGGGTTGGCTGCAGGAAAAGCCTCTGTAGCACAAAGGCTGAATGATGCCTGGGCGAGGAGAGTGATGATCTGGATCAAGGCAACAGGTGAAGGCCCTGCAGCAGCCTGGGGCTCGACTGGATCTGGCCCCGCTCCAGGAGATCGCGCGCACGGACCGGACGCGGCCTGCAGCGGTAGAGCAGTGGTGGAGGATACCTACAACTTCGCTTGGCCAGGCCAACCCTGCAACGCCACCAGGATAATGGGCGTTTATGGCCAGTTGCACTTAAAACAAAATTGGACTTTCAAAATCTGGTGACTCTTGTATATAAACTCAGCGGATTATTTCTATACACTATGTACTAAATCTGGGATTGTGTTTATGTATAGTGATAATTTACTGAACTGTATGTTAAAAAAGACTTTCACTGTACCCTGATACATGATAATAAAGAACCATTGAACCATTGAACACTGTGGATTTAATCTACAGTCACATTTTTAAACCTAGAGTAAAACTAGTGACATAAAGCAGCATGTTACTGTGAAGGGTACACAAAAAGCTGGAGAAACTCAGCGGGTGCAGCAGCATCTAAGGAGCGAAGGAGATAGGCGACGTTTCGGGTCGAGACCCTTTCTCAGACTGTTACTGTGAAGGATAGCCATTCCATGGCGTGCAGACAGTAGAGTACTCTAGTGAAGGCATCACTTCTTTTCAACCTTAAAAGATGGTTGCTGTCAAACAGTTAGAATGGGTTTGAGACCATGTGTCAATAAAGAGATGGCCTGAGATCTGCAAACGATACCCCGAAGAATCATTACTTGCAATCAATTGAATGCATCATGGATTCTTATTCATAGCAGTGATTATTAATTTTTTAACACCAGCAGATGGACTACCTTGTAACACTTGGCTCTCTCACTGCCAGAGATTCTTTCAATTCAATCCCGACGGACTCAGACTGTGGCATGCCACATCAATTGCTGTGTTTTTGTTGCACATTCATTCAAGGTACAACGGAATGGCTAGAATGGCAATTATTTGTTGCTCAATCTTAATTGCTCGCGAGATGATGGAATTCCTTTTTACACCCGTCCAGTCCCCACGGAGAGATTTTGTTTGAATACACTTAAATGGTTTATTGTGCTCATTTCAGAAGGCAGTCATTTAGTGCTGCATTGGAGCCAGGCTGGGTAAAGATGGTGGCTCTCATTCTCCAAACAACATACATGAACCCGTTAGCTTTTTACAACCATCAGGATTGCCATAACTGACACCAGCTTTTTTTTTTATTGCAGCTTTAATTCTTCTTTAATTAGTTTATCTCAATTTTGCAAACTGCTTTTGTTTATCTAGATAATTAAATTTATTGTCCCCACCTGCTGTGGTGAGGTTTGATCTCACACACTGGATTATATTCGCTACTTTAAGGAAGTTTTCAGAATAATAGTCAAGTGCTCTGGACTAATCAACCAGAATGTTGAGTTCAAACCCATGTCAGATGAATAATTTAAAATCAGTAAAATATATCATTAATGGACTGTATTAGTGGTAACGACTATGAAAAACAATTGATGGAAATGTCTTTTGGTTGATCAATGCCTCTCAGACAATGATATCTGCGAGTGCATCTGCTCTGGCCTTTATGCAATTACAGATCCAGTAGTATATTTGGCTCGAAGATAGACACAAAATGCTGGAGTGACTCAGCAGGTCAGGCAGCATCTCTGGAGAAAAGGAATAGGTGATGTTTTAGGTCGAGACCTTTTTCAGACTGCCAATCAGGGAAGAGGGAAACTAGAGGTATGAAAAGGTAAAAGAACAAATGAATGAAAGGTATGAAAAGAACAAATCAAAGCCAGCAATAATGATCAATGAAAGGTAGAGCCCACAATGGTCCATTGTTGGCTGTGGAAATTGTGATAACAAATAGATACCAACAGTGAAAATAATCAGGACAACAGTAGGACAACTAGGGTTGGGGAGGGACAGAGTGAGAGGGAAAGAAAGGGTTCCTTGAAATTAGAAAAATCTATATTCATACCGCTAGCTTGTAAGCTGCCCAGGTGAAATCCGCCAATTTGCGTTTCCTTGCGCTCAGACAGTGGAGGAGGCCCAGGACAGAAAGGTCAGTATGGGAATGGGAGGGGGAGTTAAAGTGTTTGGCAACCAGGAGGTTGTGTAGGCCAAGGCGGACTGTGCTTGGTCCATATAACAATTACAGCACGGAAAAAGGCCCTCTCCGCCCTTCCAGTCCGTGCCAATCATTTGTATTCCTCTAGTCCCATCTACCTGCACTCAGACCATACCCCTCCATTCCCTTCACGTCCATATACCTATCCACTTTACTTTAAAATGTTAAAATCGATCCTGCCTCCACCACGTCTGCTGGAAGCTCATTCCACACAGCCACCACCCTCTGAGTAAAGAAGTTCCCCCTCACGTTACCCCTAAACTTCCGTCCCTTAATTCGCATGTCATGCCCTCTTGTTTGAATCTTCCCTACCCTCAATGGGAAAAGCTTATCCTCGTCAACTCTGTCTATCCCTTTCATCATTTTAAAGACCTCAATCAAGTCCCCCCTTAACCTTCTGCGCTCCAAAGAATAAAAACCTAACTTGTTCAACCTTTCTCTGTAACATAGTTGCTGGAACCCTGGCAACATTCTAGTAAATCTCCTCTGTACTCTCTCTATTTTGTTGACATCCTTCCTATAATTAGGCAACCAAAATTGTACACCATACTCCAGAATTGGTCTTACCAATGCCTTGTACAATTTTAACATTACTTCCCTACTCCTATATTCAATGCTCTGATTTATAAAGGCCAGCACACCAAAGGCTTTCTTTACCACCCCATCTACATGCGATTCCACCTTCAGGGAAATATGCACAGTTATTCCTGGATCTCTCTGTTCCTGCCAATATCCAGGAGTCCACACCTGGAGCAGATGTTGCAGCTCCTGCTGTAGTAAGAGAAAGTACCTGGGGAGGAGGTGGTTTGGGAGGACAATGACTCCATGAGTAGTCATTGTCCACAAACCTTTTGGATATGGTCATTAGGGAAGCTATTTGAGGGGATTAATCGGGAATAGGATTTACTACCATTTGGAAGATAACTGCTTTGTAAGCAGCAGGTTGAAGTCTCATTAACTTGATTGAATATTTGAGGTGGCAAAGGTGATTGATGAGGGTAGGGTGCTGGATATTGTCTACATGGAATTTAGTAAGGCACTTGATAAAATCGCTCATGGTCGGCTGATCCAGAAGATTACAATGCACAGAATTAACAGTAACCTGGTTGTATGGATTCAGATCTGGCTTACTGATGGGAGGCAGCAGGTTGTGATGGAAGAACAAAATTCAGGCTGGAGGTCTGTGACCAGTGGATTTAACATAGAAATATAGAAAACTTAGAAAAGAGGTGCAGGAGGAGACCATTTGGCCCTTCGAGCCTACACCGCCATTTATTGTGATCATGAGTGATCATCCACAATCAATAACCTGTGCCTGCCTTCTCCCCATATCCCTTGATTCCTTAGAGCTCTATCTAACTCTCTTTTAAATTCATCCAGTCAATTGGCCTCTACTGGCAGATAATTCCACAAAAATCCCAACTCTCTGGGAGAAAAGGTTTTTTCTCATCACAGTTGGCATCCCATTTATTCTTAGATTGTGGCCCCTGGTTCTGGACTCCCCCATCATTGGGAACATCTTTCCTGCATCTAGCTTGTCCAGTCCTTTTATAATTGTATATGTTTCTATAAGATCCCCTCACATCCTTCTAAATTCCAGTAAATACAAGCCCACTCTTTTCAATCTTTCCTCATATGACAGTCCCGCCGTCCCGGGGATTAACATCGTCAACCTACGCTGCACTGCCTCAATAGCAAGGATGTCCTTTCTCAAATTAAGAGTTTGAAACTGCACACAATACTCCAGATGTGGTCTCACCAGGGCCCTGTACAACTGCAGAAGGACCTCCTCCCTCCTATACTAACATCTGCTTGTTATGAAGGCCAACATGCTATTAGCTTTCTTCACTGCCTGCTCTCCCTGTATGTTTGCTTTCAGTGACTGGTGTACAAGGACACCCAGGTCTCGTTGCACTTCCCTTTTTTCTAATCTGACACAATTGAGATAATAATCTGCCTCCTTATTCTTGCCGCCAGTGGATTACCTCATATTTATCTACATTATACTGCATCTGCCATGCATCTGCCCACTCACTCAACCTGCCCAAGTCACCCTGCAACCTCCTAGCATCCTCTTCGCAGTTCACACTGCCACCCAGCTTTGTGTCAGCTGCAAATTTGCTAGTGTTGCTTCTAATCCCATCATCTAAATCATTAATATATATTGTAAATAGTTGCGGCCCCAGCACCGAGCCTTGCGGCACTCCACTTGCCACTACCTGCCATTCTGACAGGGACCCGTTTATTCCTACTCTTAGTTTCCTGTCTTCCAACCAATTCTCTATCCATGTCAATACCCTACCCCCAATACCATGTGCACTAATTTAGCCCATTAATCTCCTGTGTGGGACCTTATCAAAGGCTTTCTGAAAGACCAGATACACTACATCCACCGGCTCTCCTTTAACCAATTTACTTGTCACATCCTCAAAAAATATCCAGAAGATTTGTCAAGCAGGATTTCCCCTTCATAAATCCATGCTGGCTTGGACCAATCCTTTTACTGCTAACCAAATGTGCCATTATTACTTCTTTAATAATTGACTCCAGCATCTTTCCCACCACCGATATCAGGCTTGAAATGTGGGATAACATTAGCTACCCATTCAATCCACAGGAACTGATCCTGAATCTATAGAACATTGGCAAATGATCACCAATGCTTCCACAATTTCTAGAGCCACCTCCTTGAGTACCCTGGGATGCAGACCATCAGACCCTGGGGATTTATCAGCCTTCAGTCCCATCAGTCTACCCAATACTATTTTTCACCTAATGCAAATTTCTTTCAGTTCCTCTGACCCCCTAGATCCTCTGACCTCTAGTAGATCTGGGAGATTGTTTGTGTCTTCCTTAGTGAAGACAGAACCAAAGTACCTGTTCAACTCTTCTGCTATTCCACATAATAATTTCACCTGTTTCTGCTTTTACTATCCTTCTTTATATTCTTGACCAGCTTGCCGTCGTACTTCATCTTTTTACACCGTATTGTCCTTAATGTTACCATCTGTTGTCCTTTGAAAATTTCCCAATCCTCTGGCTTCTCTCTACTCTTTGCTATGCTATACAGCTTTTCTTTTAGTTTTATTCCATCCCTAACCTCCCTTCTCAGCCATGGTTGCCTCTTACTCCCCTTAGAATCTCTCTTCCTCTTGGGAATGAAATGATCCTGCATCTTTTGGTTTATGCCCAGAAATTCCTGCCATTGCTGTTCCACCGTCATTCCTGGTAGGATTCTTTTCCACTTGACCTTGGCCAGGTCCTATCTCATGCCTTCATAGTCCCCTTTGTTCAACTGCAACACTGACATTTCTGATTTAACCTTCTCCCTCTCAAATTGCAAATTAAAACTTATATTATGGTCACTACAACCTAGCGGTTCCTTTACCCTTATTAAATCTCGCTCATTAGACAACACTAAATCCAGAATTGCCTTCTCTCTGGTGGGCTCCAGTACAAGCTGCTCTAAGATTCCATCTCAGAGGCACTCTACAAACTCCCTTTCTTGGGGTCCAGAACCAACCTGATTTTCCCAGTCTAACTCCATATTGAAATCTCCCATATCCACAGTGGCATTACCTTTGTTACATGCCAATTTTAACTCCTGCTGCAAATTGCACCCTATATCGAGGATACTGTTTGGGGGCCTGTAGATAACTCCTATTAGTGTCTTCTTGCCTTTGCAATTCCTCAATTCCATCCACAGCGACTATACATCGTCAGTCCCTATGTCACCCCTCGCAAGGGACTAAATTTCATCCCTCACCAACAGAGCTACCCCACTCCTCTGCCCACCTGCCTGTCCTTTCTATAGGATGTATAACTCTGAATATTCAGTTCACTGTCCCGATCCTCCTGCAGCCATGTCTCTGTAATCCCCACAATGTCATATCTACCAAGCTCTAACTGAGCGTCAAGCTCATCCACTTTACTTCTTATATTTTCTGCATCCATATATTACTTTTAATCCATTACTCACCTCACCTTCCACATCGATTCCTATTTCACTTGGCCATACTCTCCTATCGCTTCGTGAGCTTTCTTCCCTGTTAATTCTGGTGTCTTGCTTAAGATTTCCTATACTGTCTTTCCCTTTAACTCCATCCTTGTATTTCCAATTTCTCTCCTCCCCCCCCCCCCAATATTTTGTTTAAACCCACCCGTGTAGCAATGACAGGAATCTGTGCTGCGACCTCTATTGTTTGGGGTAAATATAAATGACTTGGACGTAATCAAGAAGTCTGAAGAAAGGTCTCAACCCGAAACGCCACCCATTTCTTCTCTCCAGAGATGCTGCCTGCCCTGCTGAGTTACTCCAGGATTTTGTGTCTATCTTTGGACGTATGCATAGATGGTTTGGTTAGTAAGTTCGCAGATGACACCAAGATTGTTGGGGTCACAGACTGTGAGGAAGGCTGTGTGTTTGTGTGTTAGTGTGCATCAGATTTTTGGCCTTTGATTCGTTGGTCTGCCAAAACCACACGCTAAAACTCAGAGATTTTTTCCATTTCGCTAGACATTACACATTTACATGCACTAATCCACTCCTCATAACATTTAGACATTTTTATGTACACATTTTTTAATAAAATCCTCCCCCTCCCCACACTCACTCATTTTAAAATGTAAACAGGAGTCATGAGCTGCTGACGTCACAATCCCACATGCTGACCAATCCAAGCTGCATCTCTCTCTCTCTTCATTTGGCAGCCTGGCTACCTCCACTCCCCCCTCCAACTACGCACGCGCCGCGCCTCCCGCAGCTGGACTCACCCGCCCGCCTGCGCGCCCCTCCCATCCCCTGTATGCTCCAGAGAGTCAGAAGCCCACAGCTGGACTCCCACGCCCGCCCGTCTGCCCGCCCACTCCAAACCCCCCCCATTCTCAAAATGCTCTGCAGATCGGGAGAAGGGTTAAGGCGATGAGTGGGTGGGGTAAAGGCTGGATGCTGGCATCACACTTTCAATCCCGCCCCCCCATGCCCGCCCGCCCACTCCACCCTCCCCGTACTCGGGGTCTGAAGCGCCGAGGATGCGAGGCCATGGAGCTGAGGCTCACTCGGAGGCCGACGGCTGGGTCCGTCTCCTCCCTCCCTTCTTCCCCCCTCAATTCTCCCCCCCTTCTCCCCCTCCCCTCTCTCCCCTCCCCCCCTCTCTCCCCATCCCCTCTCTCCCCCTCCCCTCTCTCTCCTTCCCCTCTACCCCCCCTCTCTCTACCCCCTCCCTCTCTCCCCACTCTCTCTCGATTGGCCGACCGTCTGCTGCTTTTGATCACCCGCTCCGCTCGCACCAGCAGGGTCTCCCGCTCAATAGATGCCACAAATCGGAAACCCCAGCTCCAAAAGTCAGGAAGCTCCCCTGCCTCTGTGTCCCTTTCTGTGTCCCTCTCTGTGTGTCTCACTGTGTGTCCCTCTGTGTGTGTCCCTCTCTGTGTGCCTCTCTCTGTGTGCCTCTGTATCCCTCTCTGTGTGTCCCTCGCTGTGTGTCCCTCTATGTGTGTCTCTGTGTGCCTCCATGTCCCTCTCTGTGTGCCTCCGTGACCCTCTCTGTGAGTGCCCCCGTGTCCCTCTCCGTGTGCCTCTGTGTCCCTCTCTGTGTGGCTCTGTGTCCCTCTCTGTGTGGCTCCGTGTACCTCTCTGTGCCCCTCTCTGTGCCTCCATATCCCTCTCTGTGTGCCTCCGTGTCCCTCTCCGTGTGCCTCAGTGTTCCTCTCTGTGTGGCTCCATGTCCCTCTCTGTGTGCCTCCGTGTCCCTCTCTGTGCCCCTCTCTGTGCCTCCGTGTCCCTCTCTGTGCCTCTGTGTCCCTCTCTGTGTGCCTCCATGCCTCTCTCTGAGTGCCTCCGTGTCCTTCTCTGTGCCTCCGTGTTCTTCTCTGTGACTCTGTGTCCGTCTCTGTGTGCCTCCGTGTCCCTCTCTGTGTGCCTCCATGTCTCTCTCTGTGCCTCCGTGTCTCTCTCTGTGCCTCCGTGTCTCTCTCTGTACCTCCGTATCTCCCTCTCTGTGCCTCTGTCTCCCCCTCCGTGCCTGCAAATTGGGGGCTATGTGTGAGTGGATAGGGCAGGGCATGGGGTAAAAGGAGTGAATTAATAATATTAATATAATGTCAATGGGGGTGGTTAGTGTGTGTGTGAGGGGTGGCCAGTGTGTGTGTGTGAGAGAGGTTGGTTAGTGTGTGTGTGTGATGCCTCCGGCCGCCCCCTCCCTTCGCAACCGCGTATTGGGGGAACAGACCCAACGGATCTCCACTTGGTCTAGTAACTATTAAAACTCTGATCTTGGTAGTGTGCGTGTGTGTGTGTGTGTGATCATACTGCTCGAAAAAACGATGCTCTGACCATAAAATGTTTTCATATTCCTGTAGAGTTTTTTATCCCATGAAAAATCGCCATCTGAAAAATTCATGCATTATTTCTTGTTATTAATCAAAATGTTCAAATATCTGAAGAAACTTGAAAAAAACAACTGCTAATTCCCTGCGTTTACAGCTGTGACATCACAATGGGATTGTAGCCCTGCTTGCAACATTGTTGCAATCCAAGCACACTGAGTCCTGATAGCCCTAGCAAGTGCAAATGCATTTTTTTAAAGTCACAGTACATTGAGTTCCACTAGCCCTAGCAAGTGCAAATGCATGTTTTAAGTCGCAGTACACTGAGTTCTTCTAGCTAGCAAGTGCAATTGCATTTTTATTTTAAGCTTAAAAATGAGGGAGGGTGCATAAGGCGAAATGAGCAGCCCCTGCGCAGTTGTTGGCTATGGGTGAGCAGTGGAATATTGCGTTGTGGAATATGTTGCGTTGGGGGACCAGGCCTCCCATGTGACAGGGACCCAATGGGTCCCACTTGGTCCAGTCTCCTTTAAACTTTGCCCCTCTTGCCTTAAAGCTATGCCCCTCTAGTATTTGATATTTCCAACCTGGAAATAAGGTTCTGATGGCCTACCCTATTTGTGCTCCTCAGAATCTTATATGCTTCTGTCTGCTCTTCCCTCAACCTCCAGCGTTCCAGAGAAAACAATCCAGGTTCTCTGACCAAAGCCCAAACTGAGCAATCAGTTCCTGACTCCGAGTACACATCACATTATTATCAATGATACGGTCCCTACTGCTTTAGGAATGATTCAGAGTAGACTGGACGGTAATCAGGTTCATCCTAATTTTTTTGTGAACAGGGTCCACTTGCCATCCCATCGTCACAAACAATTTGGTATAATTTGCAGTTTTTGATAATGCACTGGCTATTCTCAAATAAAATCACCTGTAATCTGCAAACAACAATCGAGGCAGTACCAATCACTGTGGAATATAGTTTCCACATATGAAATTCTGAGAATTTTTGTTAATAACTGTTCTCTATTCCTGTTTTGTAGTCAGTGTACAACTTGCAGTCCTTTAATCTTCTTCCAATAGTACCATTCCCATGAAGCTACCTTTTATCATGTTGCTTGCAATCATTATACAACGCCTTTTCCTGCAATTGAAGATAATTTCAAATCCTTAAAGCAAAGTTGTAACATCAGTAGATGAAAGGAGTAAAGAACCTTTTAGTTTCTTTCTTGGTTGCCTCACTTTCTCGTTAGTATTTCAACACTGCAATTTAGGTTTCACATAACTGATTCTAAATTGATACAGCATGTTGCATGGGATAGGAAAATAAATTCTCCCCAACAATTCAGTAGCCCGGTGGTGACATTACAGTACTGTAATCCAGAAACAGCAGAGGCTCAGAGGTATGAGTTCAAATGCTACAATACCAGATTAAACATTTAAATTCAGTAAATTTAATCAATCTGAATACAGAACTGATAATGGGGGACATGAAACAATTATATTGTCATCAAATTCCTTCTGGCTTATCAGTGTCCAATAGAAAATGGAAAACAGAGCGAACAATATATAGAGTCATAGAGTGATACAGGATGGAAACAGGCCCTTCGGCCGAACTTGCCCACACCAGCCAACATATTCCAGCTACACCAGTCCCACCTGCCTGCACTTGATCCATATCCCTCCAAACCTGTCCGATCAATGTACCAGTCTAACAGCTTCTTAAATGTTGGGATAGTCCCTGCCTCAACTATCTCCTCTGGCAGCTTGTTCCATACATCCACCACCCTTTGTGTGAAAAAGTTACTCTTCAGATTCCTATTAAATCTTTTCCCCTTCATCTTAAACCTATGTCCTCGATTCATCTGTGCATCTACCTGATCTATTCCTCTCATGATCTTATACATCTCAATTGAGAGGTTGACAAAATTATTTGGCTGTTATGCAAAAAGTGCAGAAAAGCAAGTGAATGGAATCATTATTTAAAATATAAGCAATATGCAGGCAATACAATCATAAAGAATATAACCAAACTGATGGATCTGTGGTGACTAATAATTAATGTAGTGTTGATAAATATGCTTTTAATGCAGAGTTTGGGAATACAATATCAAGAACCCAAAAGCCTTGAAAGAAATAATAGCATGAACCCGCAACGATGCATAGTTTAGTTTAGATTAGTTTAGTTTAGTTTAGTTTAGTTCAGTTTAATTTATTGTCATGTGCAGCACTTTTCAGTGAAATGCCTTATTGTTGCATGCTACTCAGTCAGTGGAAAGACTATACATGATTACAACCAAACCGTCCACAATGTACAGATGCAGGATAAAGGGAATAACGTTTAGTGCAAGATAAACTCCAGTAAACTTTGATTAAAGGTAGTCCGAGAGTCTCCAATGAATATGATTGTAGTTCAGGACCAATGTCTAGGTGATAGGATGGTTCGGTTGTCTGATTACGGCTGTGAAGAAACTGTCCCTGAAACTGGAGGTATGTGTTTTCAAATTTCTGTACCTCTTGCCTGATGGGAGAGGGGAGAAGAGGGAATGTCAGGGGTTTGACGCATCCTTGATTATGCTGGTGGCCTTACCGAGGCAATGGAAGGGAGGTTGATTTGAATGATGGTCTGGGCTGCATCGGCAATTCTGTGCAATTTCTCTGCAATGGATGAAGCTGTTCCCAAAACATGCTATGATGTATCCTGATAAAATGTTTCTATAGCGCATCTGTAGAAGTTGGTGAGAGTTCACCAAGTTGGGGCCATGCCAAACTTTCTATGCCATCTAAGGAAGTAGAAGCGTGAGAAATAGTGTTCAAAATCAAAAATGTAATTAGGGAAATTTCCCTGTAATAACCTGCCAGAAGGTTTTTGGGTTAAAATGGAATTATTATTTTAGTTGGTGATTGCTCTTCAATACCATCCGCACCTGGTCAAACTCTCAAGTTAGTCGCAGCCTTTAGTTTCTGTCCATATACTTTTTCCACCATGGAAACCACAAACATTTGTACCTTTTGTAACTAGTGACACAGTTTTGATTGAATCAGCACCTCCCGGTTTTATTTTTATGAATGAAGTCAGAATGCACAGAAAAGGAGGCGGAGTTGCCATTTTATATAAGGAGACTTTACAATGCAAGAAAATGTCTTGTGGAAATTTCAACTCCTTCGAATATGTCGCTGCTCAGCTGAGTTCTCCCCAGCTAACAATACTTTTAACTATTTACAGGCCACCAAAATATGATGCACAGTTTTTCGATGAGATTGCCAAATTACTGTCCATTGTATACATTGACTTGGATTGTGTTGTCTTAGCGGGTGATTTCAATATTCACATAGATAATGCAGAGGATGGAGGTGCAAAAGAGCTCCTGAACATTCTGGACAACTTTGGACTTAATCAGCACGTAACAGAGCCAACTCATAATAAGGAGCATATATTGGATCTGATTATTTCAAAGGGTCTCGACATTTCTGATGTTATGGTGACTGATGTTGCTCTTTCTGATCACCACTGTGTATTTTTTTAAATGACCATCTCTGCTAGCAGTATCAGAAAAGAACCAGAGGTGATCAAAAGGCGTTGTATCAATGAAAACACCGGCGCATTGTTCACTCAGGCCTTTACACCATCACCAACTCTGCCCTCGGCCTCTGTCGATGACCTTGTGGATGGTTTCAGCTCCAATGTTATGACTCTTATGGATGCTATTGCACCACTAAAGACCAAGGTTTTATCTGGAAGGAAAAAGCCACCATGGAGAAATGCCACAGCAGTGAGATCCCAAAGAACAAAGTGTAGACAGGCCGAACGTAGGTGGCGAAAAACCAAACTACAGGTCCACTACGACATCTACAAAGACAGTCTCCGTATCTATAATCAGGAATTGAAAGGGGCAAGGCAGTCCTTATTCTCAGAGGTTATTAACAAAAATAATAATTCCCGCACCTTATTTGCCATTGTCGATAGACTGACAAATCCCTCGTCATCAGTCCCTCCTGAGCTTCTGTCCAGCAAGTCATGCAATGACTTTGCAGATTTCTTCACTGATAAAATTCTGAAGATAAGACAAACAATGTGTAGCTCCACCCCAGGGAACATGGCTTTGTCACTTATGTCTCCAGATTCACAAATGAATCTACAACATCTTGAACTTTTAGATTGTGCATCTCTGACTGAAACTGTTCAACAGCTAAAGTCCACTACCTGCTGTCTTGATCTGCTGCCCATAAGCTTCTTTAAAAATATTTTTAACAGTGTTGCACCAGAAGTGCTGAACATAGTAAACATTTCCCTTCAATTGGGGCATTTTCCTAAAGCCTTAAAAACTGCAGTGATCAAGCACCTATTGAAGAAGTCTAATCTGGATGTCTCAGCTATGAGCAGCTACAGGCCCATATCTAATTTAGCATTTCTGGCAAAGATCATTGAAAGGGTAGTTTACCAACAAATTTACTGCTTTATGGTCCAAAACAATATTTTTAATGTTTTCCAGTCGGGATTTCGGCCACATCACAGCACTGAGACTGCACTTACTAAGGTCCTAAACAACATACATCTAAACAGTGATGCATCAAAAGCTTCAGTTTTGGTACTCAGATACTAGATCTCAGTTCTGCTTTTGATACGATGGACCATAACATACTGCTTGACAGACTGGAGAAGTGGGTAGGACTCACTGGTTCTGTGCTGGACTGGTTCAAATCCTACTTGAAAGATCGGGATTATTTTGTTTCCCTTGGTAATTATGAATCAGAATGTACAACACTCACGTGCGGGGTTCCTCGGGGCTCCAGTCTTGGACCTATTTTGTTCAATATTTACATGCTCCTTCTAGCTCAGATCATAGAGTATTTTAACATATCCTACCATACTTATGCCGATGACACACAACTTTATATGGCAGTGTCACCACATGACCATAGTCCCCTACACTCACTGAGTCAGTGTGTCAAACAAATCAATGAGTGGATGAACCAGAACTTCCTCCAGCTCAATGCAAATAAGACAGAAATTATTGTCTTTGGTTCCAAAAATACAAGGCTAGAGATTAGTCCTCAACATGACTCAATCGCACTGAAAACCACAGACAAAGCCAGAAACCTTGGTGTAGTTATGGACTTGGATTTGAACTTTAACAGCGATATAAAGACCATTACCAAATCTGCCTATTACCATCTAAAAAACATTGCAAGAATCAAGGGATTTCTATCCAAAGAAGACACTGAAAACCTTGTTCATGCATATATCTTAAGTAGGTTAGATTATTGTAATGGTATCTTTACAGGTCTCAGTAAAAAATCAATTAAACAACTGCAGCTTATCCAGGATGCCGCTGCCAGAGTCTTGCCCAACACCAAGAAAATGGACCACATTACACCTGTCCTTAAATCTTTGCACTGGCTCCCTGTGTGTAAAAGGATAGATTTTAAAATTCTGTTACTGGCCTACAAGGCACTGAATGGTCTGGGTCCAAAATACATCTCTGACCTTCTTGGTGTATATGAGGCACCTAGACTCCTCAGGTCTTCAGGGACAGGTTTACTTTGTGTTCACAGGGTCAGAACTAAAAAAGCTGAAGCAGCATTCAGTTTTTATGCTCCACACCTGTGGAACAAGCTCCCTGAACACCTGAGGTGTGTACAGACTGTAAGCTCATTTAAATCAGGCCTAAAAACACTATTGTTTATTGTAGCTTTTCCATAACCCAACATGCAGGTAATGTTAACCTTCTAATCTTATCCCTTTTATGTGCTTTTAAAATAGTTTTATTGTTTTAGTGACTTTGTTTTACTATTCATGCATTTGTCTTATTGCTTGTTTTGTAATTTTTGATTATTGGCTATTTTGTTGTCCTGTGTTGTATGGTTGTTCTGCTGTCTTTTTACTATGTTATTCTTTTGTTTCTTTTGTAAAGCACTATGAATTGCTGCTAGTACAAATGGTGCTATATAAATACATTTGCCTTGCCTTGCCTTGCCTTGCCTATGCCACTCCTCTCATCTACAGTCAAAACACAGGGTGTTTGATTTTCTATCTTCCATAAACTTTACTGCAATCTCCAATCCTCACCATTGGCATCCCGACTATAAGATCTGAAGTTCTCTCACTAAATGCTAACATTTCTATATCTTCCTCCTCCTTCCTTGAAGAGTATCCTTCAAACCTACTTCTTTGACCAAGTATTAAGTAATCTGCCTTAAAATGTATGTTACTTTTATCAGCCTTTTGTTTGGTAATGTTCTTAAGCGGCAGTTTTAGATATACAGCTATACTACTGTGTGTTTGTTCTGATAAAATCCTCTTTAAAAACAACATCCATGACTCAACTTTAATTCAACCCTCCCAATATGACATTGTCAATTTCTGTGAACTTACACTTCTGTGAAGCACTTTGGAATGTTTTCTTACTTTGTAGATATTTAATAAATAAGTTGTTTTCTTGATAAGCTTTACATCTCCTACTTGCCTCTCCATTGTTCTCAAGCCCCTGCTGGCAGCAACTGTATAGGAAGTGTTAAAGAGGGAACTGCAGATGCTGGAGAATCGAGGGTACACAAAAGGCTGGAGAAACTCAGCGGGTGCAGCAGCATCTAAGGAGCGAAGGAGATAGGCGACGTTTCGGGTCGAGACCCTTCTTCAGACTGGTCAGGGATCAGGGAAACGAGAGATATAGACGGTGATGTGGAGAAATAAAGACCAATGAATGAAAGATATGCAAAAAAGTATCAATGATAAAGGGAACAAGCCATTGTAAGCTGTTTGTAGTGTGAAAATGAGAAGCGAGTGCGACTAGGGTGGGGGAGAGAGATAGAGAGAGAGGGAATGCCAGGGCCCGAGGGCTGAGGGAGAGGTGGGAAGGGGAGGAGACAGCAAGGGTTAACAGAATTGAGAAAATTCAATGTTCAAGCCCAGAGGATGCAGACTCCCCAAGCGGAATTGGGAATAGGGGACATACCCGACAAAGAGGATTGTTCGACATACCCGACAAAGAGGCAAGCGTAGCTGGGGCCCATGCATGTGCCCATAGCTATGCCTTGTGTTTGGAGGAAATGGGAGGAGTCAAAAGAGAAGTTATTGAGGGTAAGGACCAACTCCGCTAGGTGGAGGAGGGTGTCAGTGGACGGGTATGGGTTGCTCCTCTGGTTGAGGAAGAACCAGAGGGCTTTGAGACCGTCCTGGTTAGGGATGGAGGTGTAGAGTGACTGGACGTCCATGCTAAAGATGAGAGGATGGGGGCCTGGAGAATGGAATGCGCGGAGCCGACGGACAGTGTCTGAGAGATAAGGCGTCAGTTCCGTGAATCTGGTGCAGTTCGCGAAACCCTGCCCACCTGCGCGCCCCTCCCACCCCTTGCGCGCTCCAGAGAGTCGCAAGCAAAGATTATAGAGGAGTGTGGTCACAAGCAGGACCTTTGGTCAGAAGCCCACAGCTTCACTCTCACGCCGACATGCTCTGCAGATTGGCAGATGAGATTAGGCGACGGGCGGGGTAAGGCCCGATCCTGGGGAGGTGAAGAGGGCGAGTCGGGGGATTGAGGGAGTAGGGAGGGAGAGGGGGGAATGGGGGAAGTGAGGAGGGAGAGTGTGGGAATAGAGGGAGAGGAGTGGGGAATAGATGGACTGCCTCCACCCCTCTCCCCCTGCCCCCTCTCTCTCCCCCCCATCCTCTCCCCTGCCATCCCCTAAACCCCCTCCCCTCCAACCCTTCCTTACCCCCTTCCCTCCACCCCTCCCCTCGCCCTCCCTTACCCCCACCTCTCCCCCTCCCTTCTCACCCCATCTCCCCCCTTCCCTTCCCCGCCCTCTCAGCTCCCCTCTCCCCCCTCCCATCGCTCTCTCCCTTCCCTCTCCTCCTCCTCTCCTCCACCCCCCCCCCCCTCTCAGCTCCCCTCTCCCCCTCTGGAGGAGAGGAGGAGAGAGAGGGAGGAGGAGGAGGAGTGTGCATGGAGGTCGGTGAAGGCGGCATCCTGGTGAGTCCTGGAGGTGCTCCTCGTGGACAAGATGGCGTCGAGGGACTCAGGGCCAGAGTTGGGGACCGGGGCCTGCGGGCGGTCGAGTCGGGGATTGTCGGTGGCTGGAACGGCCTGGAGGCGGGCTAATTTCAGGTCCTTGGTGGAGGTAAGGTGGGACAGGAATTGTTGATTGAAGCGGTGGATCTTCCGGAGGATGTAGTGTAGTTTGGGTCCGTTGCAGGTCTGGGTGAGTGAGGCCCGAAGTTTCGGGAGAGTCAATGCGAGGTCCTGCTGGTGTCGGCGTACTGTATCAGAAGATTGGTTAAGAGTCGCCTACCAGTAAAGTAATCAGAGGAACATCACTTTTCCATTTGATGCTCACCAGACTCTGCAGGTTAATACTGTGGTGCATTTCAGATCAAACATGCTCATAATTTGATAAATCCCCATGCATTAAAGCAAAGATGAAAATACTGCAAACGCTGATATTTTTCGAACACAACTAAATGATGTTACATTGTTAGAAAGTTGTACTGGAAACATTAACTGTTTATCACATTGTCCTCTGATGCATAATGATTAGCTTGTCAGAATTTTCTCTCTTTACTTCAAACATATAGGATTCAGTCACTTGAATATCTTTGTGGGGAAATGCTATATCCACCATAGAAACATTCACAAAAACAACTCTTAGTACTTAAAGGGTCAAATGCATTTAGATTTAGATTTCCAGCTTAGGTGGTTAGTGAACAATTTTCAACTGTTTCGAAAATATTCCTTCTGAAAGAGTCTCCTGACTAATTTCATAGAGGTGCTCATAATACCTTTTTATTTGGAAAAGGTTGCTGCACAGAGGAAAATCTGGGATATTACTGCAGTCAAATTTATTATGAAGGAATAATTTTATTTAAGTAAACAAAATAACTTGATTTGGTCTGAACCAAAATTGCGTATTGCCACACTGCAGGGCATTTTAACAATTGATTATCCTTAATCAGCTTTAGAAAATTGTGATTATTATTCTTGACCTTCGAATTGAGGACCTAAAGAAGGCGGAAATATATCCTTGGGATGTACTGTTTAAATAATCATGAATGTAACTTTCAATTTGATGTTTCAAAGGCATTGCAGACTTCAAGTTGGTGTGCGAGGCTTTATGATTGTGCTAATTATCTGTCTTAAATCCTTAGTCATTGTTTGCCCTAAGGAAAAAAATGCAGTTACATTACAGCCAGCCAGCTGGATGTACATAGAATCACAGATACCTGACAGGCAAGAATTATTCAAGGACTTTCAACAACATTACCGTTAGGCTGGATTAGCTCCTTCAAACAGTTCAGTATGATTTATAATACATAAATTGTACTTTCTCCCCTTGTTAAAATGAATCTGCCTTGGTTTCAAGTTGTGTTCAGTTAGATACTACACAACACACCAGCATAGAAGTGGAGAAGAAAAGCTCATTTCCAAATGCTCGCATTTCTACAGTATCTGGATGTTTCCTACTAAAGTGTTAGACAAGATTTGATGGTACTGTTACATGCCATAAGGTAACATTCTTCCGATTAATAACCTTGTTGAAAATATAAACACGAGTGCAAAAAAGGATTTCCAAATTTGTGCTGAGTTATATGCAAAATTTGCCAACAGAAGTAATTTAATGCCACAGATGGACACAAAATGCTGGAGTAACTCAGTGGGACAGTCAGCATCTCTGGAGAGAAGGAATGGTGACATTTTGTGTCTCGAACGTCACCCATTCCTTCTCTCCAGAGATGCTGCCTGTCCCGCTGAGTTAGTCAAGCATTTTGTGTCTACGTTTTAAAACAGCATCTGCAGTTCTTTCCTACACATTATTTCATGCCGTTGTCTGATAATAATGTGCCAAATTCTTGAATATGTTTGGGGAAAAAATGTTTATAAAACTGCCCTCTCAGAGTTATATTATTTCTTATAAAAAAAGTTTCTCTCAATACACGATATTTATGTTATCAGCGAATATAAATAAATCTATGAGCAGTTCCATGCCTCCTGCGAAATGCAGTCTTATACATGCTTCAGAAAATATGAAATAAGCACCATACAAATAATTTACACTGGTCAATATTTAACTTGCATTTGTTTAATTTATGTAGTAACTTAAACAAATAAGTAGGTTAAAAGCAACCATTTTGTTTAATTAGAAATTAGTTAATCATACTCAAAATTAATAGGTAGACAATGGCATGATTTAGACAATATTTAAGCAATGGAAATATTGAAGAAAGTATTCAAAACTTAGGCAGATGTTAACAGCATATTTAAACCAATTATTTTATGAAGAAACAGCAAATGTTGCCTATGTCATATATCCAGGCCGTCACTGCTGGAAGCAGAGAGAAAAAGCTCGGTATGAAATCCCCTGTGACTCCGATTCAGATTGTCCTTCAGTTGCCTGAAATGGATGCAAATTCTGAGCAACACAGTTTATTTCTCAAAAGCCGAATAATCTGAGTTTTCATCATTTATGCAACCTAAGTTACTCAGGTGTAACCATGGTTTTGTGTTTGTTGTTTGGATGCCTCTGCGTGGCCTAAAAAATGCATGCTGTAAATTTGACTGGCGCGAACCTCCTTGGATGGTTCATCAATCAAAGATAATGAGTTTGGTCTTCCATCCCAGCTGGCAGCCTTGCATACATTAACATTTCAAGGACGAGAAGTTATTTCTGGTGTAATTAGCTTATAAATGTGATTTAATTAACTTAAAAATGCTGTCAAAAATGTCAATGTAGGAACCAGACAGCCTAAAAACAGGCATTTGGTTCTTTCCGTACTGTTTAGTGTGTAGTTTTAATCTGCCGTTAAGTCTAACTCTTTTTTTAAGGATGAATTAGCATCATTAGTCTACTTTGATTAAATAACATAAAATAGAACCAGATATGTCTGAGACTTCATGAAACTATTTATATTAATATTTCTACTGAAATTAGCAATCGCAGGAAAATATACACCAATTATTCCAATCTTCGTGCACTATCGCACCAGAGGGCATCCAATATACCAAGAAAGGTGAAAACTTCTGTTTCTTATGTTGTGTGAAAGCGTTAAGGGGCTTTCCTACTGCGGCGACCTAATCCGCGGGTTAAGAAGAGTGTCTTCGACCTTCAAGCACGAGGGCACTCGCCTGGAAAACTTCGAGCTGGATCGATCGTCAGCGTTAAAACCGCGATCTGGATCGACCAACTGCACACACACACAAACACATCGCAAAGGCGGGGGCCAGGGAAAGCAGGGGAGCGCTGTCTGAAATTCACGCCCACGATGAAGAGGAAGGTAAAAGACGGTTACACAGTGTACGGTAAGTCCTTTAGAGAGCACGGAGAGGGGGGGGGGGAGGGGGGGAGAGGGGGGGGGAGAGAAGGAGAGAGAAAGGGAGAGAAGGGGGGGAAGGGGGGGAGAAGGGGGGGAGAAGGGGGAGACACATTTAAGAAGTATAATAAAGTTTAGCGTGCATTTAACCTACCGGTCGGTTTTCCTTGGTCTTGAAAACTCCAATGAGCCAATCAAAATGCCAGGTCAGCGAAGGAGATTGCCTGCGGCTGCCCTCGACTGCCTGTAACTAAATAGCGACCCCACTCCACTGCACTACGAGTCAAAAAGAACCATGCCGGCCAAATTTTACTCGCGGAACATTTTTCAACATGCTGAAAGATTTTCTGCGACCTAGCTGAGGCCGTGAGTATTCTGGAACTTCCCTAGAGCATGAAGGAGAGTTCCAGTGACCTCATAGGAACTCCTAGGACCTCCTGTCGAAAATCCTGCGAGTTTGAGTCGAGGGCAAACTCATCTAAACTCACAGATTAGGTCGCCGCAGTTGGACAGCCCCTTTAGTGATTTGAATGGATTCAATTTCTACTGTTGATTTCTACTGTTTGTATACCAAGAGGTAAATAACACTTTGGTATACTTTAGTATTTTGCACGTATACCAAGTCCCACTGGTATAAGATAAATGCTTTTATAAGACGATAACCATTTTATGCTCCTGAAATAATAAAAACACAAATTATAAACTGTGTATTATGAATAACGATATTGCCAAATAGCAAAGTTACTTCAAATGTCAATGTGGACCCTTAGAGCACTATTAGTGGAAACTGATTAAAGCTAGTGATTCAAGTGTGATGATATAATTATAAAACTCACATGGATGTACATTAGGGGGAATCACTCGGGCCATACGGGGCTGGGGAATGATGAGGTTGTCTTTATATTATATTCTTTGTGCACATACAAGAAACATTCATGTTGAATCAACATCAATTCCAAGACATCACCTGTTTTCTGTAAGCCTGCTACAGCCTAGACGTCTTGCGATATGTCTTACAATGCTAACTGGAAGTGGTCAGTCATAATAAATTTTGCCAAACTTTGCACACATTAAACTCAATTCCTGCAACTAAGGAAGAGATTTAGCGAATTCTCAACTGCAACATGGTAAGTGCCAATCAATACTGTTTGTGTACTGGATGAGAATTGAAATTCAAAGATAATTTGAAAGGCTACAGTGCCATCCATAATGTTTGAGACAAAGACCCATCATTTATTTATTTGTCTGTACTCCACAATTTGTGATTTGTAATATAAAAAAAAATCACATGTGGTTAAAGTGCACATTGTCAGACATTGTCTGACGTCTCTAGTATTTTGTTGCATATCCTTAGCATGCAATGACTGCTTGACTGCGATATTTCTCAGTGATGCTCTGCATGTATTGCAGCCATGGCTTTTGAGGGCTTTGACTTTCAATTTGGCACAACTGTTTGGGATCATCAATAAATGTTGATTTAAATTATGCTAAATCATCAAAGACGATAAGTGAGCCAGTACCTTCAGCAGCCATACATGCCCAGGCCATGTATGCTTTGGAAGTTCATAACTTGCCATCACTCGTCTCATCTGTCCACAGATCTTTTTCCAGAAGGACTTCTTGGCAAATTGTAAACTGGCTATCCTATTTTTGTGGCTAGCTAGTGGTTTGCACTCTGCGGACAGTGGCCATTGACTCCTGAAGAGTGTTTCTGATCTGTCGGACAGGGGATTTTTCTTTATTATAGAGACAATTCATCCAATTAATGATGTTCCATGTGTAAGCCCAAACATTGTATTCTTATGGGCTGGTGAATTGTTTCCAAAATTGATGGAAAGACCGAAGGAAAGACTAGTGCTGAGAGGTTTCTTATAAACAATTAAACAAGTGCTTACTAACACCTCTGTAACAGCATGGTGCCCTGAATTGAGTAAACTGTGTTTACACTGGTAAAACCAAAATGTATAAAAATGGCCTTTATTAAAATCTGACAATGTGCACTTTAACCACGTGATTTTATTTTCTATTGCAAATCTCAAATTGTGGAGTACAGAGGCAAATAAATAAATGATGGCTCTTTGTTTCAAACATTATGGAGGGCACTGTAATTGAAAACCTGGACTTTTTAGGGGGAGGCTGTGTTTTGGTATAATTTTAAACCGAGGCAGTGATTATAAACCTGTAATAAAACATTGATATTGCCAAAGATAATAAAGCTGAGGGTGGATTAATAAATAGTTTGAGTAGGAAACAAAGCAAACCAAGATGGTGACAAAAGAGTGAGTTGGAGGATAACTGGGGAAAGTGATAAAGATGAAGAGATGAGATGAGGAAGGGGAGACTAAATGGGAAGGATGTGTTTGGATCTGTAAGGCAAAAGAGAAATAAGAATTGCAGATAAAGGGCAACAGTTCTAAATATTAAAAACAGGGAATACTAGGAGAAAGGGAAGTAACTGAGGCACAGAAATGGTGTAGAAGCATTGATTAGAATGTAGATTCTGAGATACAAAGATACATTGTAAGGATCAGCCCATGGATGTGCAAACACATAACACAAGTGAGTGGAAAGAATTTACATGGAGCTAAGGGTGAGAATTATTTTGTCACAAGAACCCCTTTAATCACTGACTGAAACCAATATATTTCCAGGTTTTAAACCCTGACTGAAACAAGGGTGGTAAATAACCATGCATTCCACATTAATGCATGTTGGTGTTCCTGCATTCTTGCTGATATCCTTCTCCCAACCGACTTGCTGGTTCACTTTATACAATGAAGCCTGTTTAAATTGCGTTATATTAGGTCAGCAACCCAGGGTTACAAATATTTTGGAAACAATTTAGAAAATTCTCAGCTTGCCATTATGTGGAGAGAGAAAAAGTTGATTTTCAGGTCAATGAACCCTTCATTATAGTGACTTGGTTGTATTCACCCCTGCAAACCTGTATAGTGTGATATTGTAGTCTATTTACAGTGATGCATTGCACTGTAAAATAGAAATAAGAGTGGCAATGCTCATTATGATATTGGCCTCAGGCTGAATGTTATATATTATCACATAGTCATTTATAACATTGTTTTTTTGCATCGGTAAACCTTTTACAAATTGTCATAGCACACTAAATAGCTTGTTTCACTTGATATAAATCACTTTTCTTACAAAGTGATTTTTATATTATTGTGCATGACTATATGTTCACAAGGTTCTGAAGTAACTCTTGCATCTGAGTCAGAGATATTTGAACAAGGTAACAAATGGTATTTTTCTCTTCCCTGTGTACAATCACGATGTTGGCAATAACGTACTGTTACAGCTGTATTGGAGCTGTATTCATGCAGCTGAAGAGCAAATGCTTCAGAGAGCAGGTTACACAAGTCCCCAGACAAGTTTGATTAGAACTGAATAAAATGCCCAAGTATTAATAATACACCAAATCTAAACCATGATTGTAGAAATATCCGTGCTCGTATTAATGAAATTTCAGAAAAATGTGAGGTTTTCTGTTCGAAATGTGCAGTGATCACCTTGTTTGAGTTTGAGTTAGTTTATTTGCACAAGTACTGAGGTTCAGTGAAAAGTTTTGTTGCATCAGTTTGAAACTGACTTTTTTTTATCAGTCCAACCGTGTGAATATTTCTGAAAATACATTATATGTGTGAAACCTCAGAAGATATATGAAATGTTGCCCTTTGATTAGTCTGAGGTATTTCATGTCAAAAGAACAGTTATCTTTTGATTGTCCATTTAAACAATTTGTTTATATGCTGCTTTGATCTTGGCTGAAACTATAGTCAGTGAATGATCAGGCAGAAATATGTGTATGTTATTGATAGAAAATTCACTACATCTGGCACTATACTGTTGCTCCTCCCTTTTCTGACCACTTTGACTAATATATGTTTAAGTGTGGTTTACACAAATGCTTTATATTCCTGAGGCAAGCAAAATAATCCTTTTGCACACACATGTACACATGCACACACGCACACAACAAACATCTGCGCACACACACACACACACACACACACACGCTCTCTGGTAGTTTTCTCTTGTAGCTACGTATGCCTTGATTGCACTCATGCATAGTATGAATTGATTTAATCTGACATGCAAAACAAATCTTTTCACTGTATCTCAGTCCATGTGACAATAATGTACAATACAATACACAGCCACACACACACTCCCTTACCTTAAGTTAAGCTCTAAAGTATAGTGTCTGAGTGCCAAACATTATCCGTTATGCTTGGGGTCATTTACATGCCCCTTTAGAGTCTGGAATTCTCTGCTCTTCAGGGCGATTGGTCTCCTGCCTTCGGTTGTGCTGGTACCACCTTTGGAAGGAGTCCTCAATGTAAGCCAATGGTTATGGTCCTAGCTGGCTTTGCTAGGTGCTGTTGGGGTCCTTCACTGCTGATCACCAGGGTGGAGTTATTTGCTGCTCAGACTTGCTGATGGTGGTTAATTTGTCTGTCTGTCTGTCTGTCTGTCTGTCTGTCTGTCTGTCTGTCTGTCTGTCTGTCTGTCTATCTGTCTGTCTGTCTGTCCTATTACTAAAACTCTCATCTTGTCCTCTTCTGGTTTGCATTTCTTTTAAATTTGCGCAAAAACGACACCCTATATCATTAGGATTTTTTCGCCACCTTACTCACTGTTCTCCTCTGCTCCAAGCGCACCAAGTTTTGTTCCGATTGGTGGAATATTACAAAAGTTCTGAAGGTTTAAAAAATCGTGAGATCAGCAGATTGGTCTTCTCGCCCCCAACCCCTTCCCCTCTGGTCCCCCTCGCTGGCTCCTGCCCCCTCCCCCATAAGACCACACTCTCCCCATGGCTCTTCCGCCATCTTATCTCCTAGCTCTCTCCCCCCTCTCTCTCTGCCCTCACACCCCTCCCTCCCACACACCCCTCCCCCCAACAACCCCTCCCCCCAACAACCTGAGGGAGGGGAAACCTAGTTTCCATTCAATTTGCCTCTCCATGGTCTCTCTTCCCTGGACGGATATTTATGTTAAATATTCAATCACAAATCATGAACGGGTATTGTAGTGATTAGCTCCTATCATTGCCATAATATCACAACCTGGGAGCTCTGGCTGAAGAGCTTGCCCATCTAGTTCTATGGATTTGAATCTTATATTAGTCCATGGTCAGCTTGGCTAATTTTCCCATGAATCCCAGCTCCCCGTTCTGAGGCACTGCTTAGCTGTAATACAAAATAAAGAAGTATGTCGCAGGCCAGCTATGATTTTATCACTTCCAGCTGTCTGCCCTCCAAAGCCTCCAACGTTAAGAAAGGACGCTCAGTCTGAAGAAGGGTCTCGATCCAAAACATCACTTATTCCTTTTCTCCAGAGATGCTGCCTGACCTACTGAGTTACTCCACCATTTTGTGTCTATCTTCGATACAAAAGAAACGCTTCATCTTTCCATGCATCAGTGCGCACAATCAGCCAGTGGGAACACTAGTAGGTTGGAAGAGATATACAGAGGATGCCATTTTTAGCCATGTCACACTGCCTTAAATCCAAATACCCCTCAAGCAAGTTATTTGGTCTACTGCTCCACCCAAACAATAATGATTTAGTTTGATTTGGCATTCTGGCTGGAAAACATGGTTATTTTCATTATTTCATCAAAAATACATTATTTCCCTATGTGCCTTAAATGTTGGACTGGCACAAGGAGAATAGTTTCACTCTCTTAGAACATGCTCTGTGATGTTTCTGTTCATAAAGAAACACACATTTAATGTCAAAGTTAAACAGGCAAGTGTATAAGCTGTCTATAAATATCCCACAGAACACCTGCAGTTCTCTTGTCAGCAATCAGTGAATTCTCAATGAAGCAGCCAAGTTAAATGAGCCAGCCGTTGTCTACTTAACGCCTCAATAGAATCTTAAATTTTGTTGCATTTTTCAGTCTTGCAAAATGTTTTGCTCATAAGTGGGTGGAGTAAACCTGAATTGTTTGTTTGAGTGCACCCATCCACAGCTGACACATGCTGACTGGTTGTTCCTGGCAGTTTATGCTTTAGCCTTCAGTAAAAGATTATGCAAAGGCAATGTTAGTGCCAGGATGAATCCCAACTGTATTCATATTCATTCTTTTAAAAAAAAAATTAACAATGCCTCTTTATTGGGAATGAATGGGTGACCTTCCACTATCAACTTGATGGAGCTTTAATACCAAGGAGTGGAATAGTTTCATTTTGAAGTCTGTGTTAGAACCTTCAGGCTAAATGAAATAAAGATCACATGGCCCACATATTAAAAAAATCCTTTAACTGTAAATAGTTGTGCAATGTGTTAATGTCACAGGGTACACAGTTTAAATTCAAGGACAAATTCTAATTAAGGACTTGCCTTCACTATCATCACATCCCAACATGAGCAGTTCAAGATCACAGCAGATTAGTGTTTAATGAAGCTCTTGGATTTGTTTTAGAATCCTTATCATATTTATACGTTTAAAAATAAGCTATATTTATGTATTTTCCATTTGGGTTCTCTAGCAAGTCAGAGTCCTGCTTGTATTGTTTTCTCTTTAATTTGTTCATAATTGGATGTTAGAGCATGAAATTGAGCAGTTCATGTTTAGAAACAAGCAGACTTTAATTCTGCCCGAGTCAGCAATTAACAGCGATCACAGATCATGCCGACAGCTGGTTATTGCTCCCTAAACCCAGCAAATCCAATGCAAGAAAAAACCGAACATGCTAAGAATAGTCAATAAATCAGGCAGCTTCTGTGGTGAGAAAACATAGTTAACATTTCAGGTCAATGACCTTTCATCAGAAGTTTGATTTCAGATTTCTGGCATTTACAGTTCAAGGAATTATCTAATATGTGGGCTATGTAATTGCTATTTAATCTCACAGAATATTGTAATTCCACAGACATTAAGAGTGTTCTGGTAATTTATTCAATTTATTTTAACACCTATAAAGAGGCTATTCGGCCCCTGGAGTTGGCTGAAAGCATTGCATCAATCTCATCTCACCACTTATTTCACTCACGATGTCCATCAGCCAACTCCAGATTCTCCTACTACTTCCAAGATTCTCCAAGTTTGTGGATGACACAAAGCTGGGAGGCAGTGTGAGCTGCGAGGATGATGCTATGAGGCTGCAAGGTGATTTGGATAGGTTGGGTGAGTGGGCAGATGCATGGAAGATGCAGTATAATGTGGATAAATGTGAGGTTATCCACTTTGGTGGCAAGAACAAGAAGGCAGATTATTATCTGAATGGTGTAAGAAGGAACTGCAGCTGCTGGTTTAAACAGAAGATAGGTACAAAATGCTGGAGTAACTCAGCAGGACAGGCAGCATCTCTGGAGAGAAGGAATGGGTGACGTTTCGGGTCGAGACCCTTCTTCA
The DNA here is from genome assembly GCA_035221665.1 of Okamejei kenojei. Classification (NCBI taxonomy): domain Eukaryota; kingdom Metazoa; phylum Chordata; class Chondrichthyes; order Rajiformes; family Rajidae; genus Okamejei; species Okamejei kenojei. The sequence goes on along the minus strand of CM069141.1, from coordinate 36,872,926 downwards.
TGCTGGTTAGGGATAAGGGAAATGAGAGATATAGATGGTGATGTAGAGACATAAAGAACAATGAATGAAACATTTGCAAAAAAAGTAACGATGATAAAGGAAAAAGGCCATTGTAAGCAGTTTGTAAGGTGAAAATGAGAAGCCAGTGCAACTTGGGTGGGGGAGAAATAGAGAGAGAGGGAATGCCGGGGCTACTTGAAGTGAGATAAATCAAATTTCATACCACTGGGCTGTAAGCTGCCCAGGCGAAAGAGTAGATGCTGTTCCTCCAATTTGCGTTTAGCCTCAGTCTGACAATGGAGGAGACAGAGGACAGAAAGGAATGGGAGGGAGAATTACAGTGTCCAGGTATAGCGACAGGTGTTGCATCTTCTGTGGTTGCAGGGGAAGGTACCCGGGGAGGGGTGGTTTGGATGGGAAGGGATGAGTTAACCAGGAGGGAACGGTCTCTTCCACCCCATCAGCCGTCACCTATCCTTACCTTCCATCCCATCAGCCGTCACATACCCCAAAGCCCCACCCTTGCTCCCCATCCCCCTAGTCGCAACAGAGACAGAGTCCCCCTAGTAGGTGTGTTACAAAACTTACCTTCAGCGGTGCTGCAGTTCTGCCGCTGGCTGTGTGCGCGACTTTGGCGCCTTTAAGGGAGGGGCGGGGTTAAAATGCGTTTTTTCCCTTGCCATCTGGTATAATATTTTGTCGGAGTGCGATTTATTTCTGGAGATTCATTCCGACTGCTGGTAAGTTAATTTTTTTTTTAATCGCCTGACTATTTCAGCGCTGCAGTAAAATAAAAATTAGCTCTTAATGCCGTGAACGCCGACAATGGGGACAGATTTTACGTAGGGGACAGGTAAGTGAAAGCTGTTTATTTTTACATATACACTTGCTTGTTTAGGTGACTTTAATCAATATTTCATGTTGCGAAACGGTGATTTAGTCCCCATATGAACCTGCAGAATTTTTCCTGCCGATATTGGGTTTAAATTCACCGCAACCGCAACATTCCAATCCATCACGTTCCAGAAAATCCCACTCGCAAGCTGTTTAAAATTCCCAATAATTTACAGGCATTAAACACAAAATTCCTTCAATTTGGCCTATAAATTAACGACAATTAGATTTAAAAATCATGTTATATTGTGAATTCTTGTGTGAATGTTATTTGGACACTTAGGCTTTAAAAAAAATGTTAATATTTTCTTAAGAAATGGATAGATGTTTAGATCTAGTAATTGAATTTTGTAATTAGCTACAATTGGGTAACTAACTAATTATATGCTTTAATTTCAGGTCATCCAAGTAAGATTGTTTCATATTAGTTTCAGAACGCTTCAATCTATAATAACAGAAAATTTATTTCCGTTCTCTTAATTTTTAAGAAAGTTATGGGCTTTTGACTGTCCTCGATCACAACTTTGTGTTATGTCAATGGAAAGGCAATAGGGAACAAGATACTAATTTCCGAGTATGAAAATGGCCATAACTTTTTTAATACTGAAGGTATGAAAGTGAATTAGGTGTCAAAATAAACTTTTTTGTATGCTTTATCTGATGGGATAAATTGCAGACTTGATTTTTAAAATCTCAAAATTTTGTAACTTTGCTACCCATAGTCCCTTACCTTCCACCCCATGAGCCGTCACATACAACACATAATCCTCTGAAATTTCTGCCTCCTCCAACAGGATCCCACCACTAGCCACATTTTTCCATCTCCACCCCTTTCCGCCTTCAGCAGAGACCATTCCCTCCGCAACTCCCTGGTTAACTCATCCCTTCTCACCCAAATCAGCCCCTTCTCAGGTACCTTCCCTTGCAACCGCAGAAGATGCAACACCTGTCACTGTACCTCCTCCCTCGACTCTGTCCTGGAACCCCGACAGTCCTTTCAGGTTAGGCAGAGGTTCACTTGCACCTCCTCCAAACTCATCTACTGTATCCATTGTTCAAGTATAAAGAACCTTTGAGATGTGGACTCTTATATCGGTGAGACCAAACGCAGACTGGGCGATCGTTTTGCAGAACACCTTCGCTCAGCCGTGTGAACCAACCTGATCTCCCGGTTGCTGGACCCTTTAAATTTCCTTCCCATTCTTACGCAGTCCTTTCTGTCCTCCATTGTCAGAATGAGGCTAAACGCAAATCGAAGGAGCAGCATCTCATATTTTGCTTAGGCAGCTTACAGCCCAATGGTATGAAATTTGTTTTCTCTCACTTCAGGTATTTCCTGTCTCTCTATCCCTCCCCCACCCACATCGCACTAGCTTCTCATTTTCACCCTACAAACAGCTTATGGCCTATTTCCTTTATCATCATTACTTTTTCAGATATCTTTCATTCATTGTTCTTTATCTCTCCACATCACCATCTATATCTCTTGTTTCTCTTATCCCTAACCAGTCTGAAGACGGGTCTCATGCCGAAACGTCACCCATTCCTTCTCTCCAGAGATGCTATCTGTCCTGCTGAGTTACTCCAGAGATTATCTGAATAATGTCAGATAAGGAAAAGGAGAGGTGCAAGGAGACCTGGGTGTCTTTATATATCAGTCACTGAAAGTAAGCATGCATGTAGAGCAGAGAGTGAAGAAAGCAAATGGCATGTTGCCGTTCATAACGAGAGGATTTGAGTGTAGGAGCAAGGAGATCCAACTGCAGCTGTACAGGGCCCTGGTGAGACCGCACCTGGAGTATTGTGTGCAGTTTTGGTCTCCTAATTTGACGAAGGACTTTCTTGCTTTTGAGCAAGTTCAGCGTAGGTTCACCGGGTTAATTCCTGGGATGGTGGGACTGACATATGAAAGAATGGATCGATTGGGCTTATATTCACTGGAATTTAGAAGGGTCATAGGGGATCTTATAGAAATATATAAAATTCTTAAGGGATTGGACAGGCTATAACAAGGGGTAGAATCATAGAATCATAGAAAATAGGGACAGGAGTAGGCCATTCGGCCTTTCGAGCCTGCACCGCCATTCAATATGATCATGGCTGATCATCCAGCTCAGTATCCTGTACCTGCCTTCTCTCCATACCCCTTGATCCCTCTAGCCACAAGGGCCACATCTAACTCCCTCTTAAATATAGCCAATGAACTGGCCTCAACTACCTTCTGTGGCAGAGAATTCCACAGAATCACCACTCTCTGTGTGAAAAAAGATCTTCTCATCTCGTTCCTAAAAGACTTCCCCCTTATCCTTAAACTGTGACCCCTTGTTCTGGAGTTCCCCAACATCGGGAACAATCTTCCTGCATCTAGCCTGTCCAACCCCTTAAGAATTTTGTAAGCCTCTATAAGATCCCCCCTTAATCTCCTAAATTCCAGTGAGTACAAGCCGACTCTATCCAGTTTTTATTCATATGGAAGTCCTGCTATCCCAGGAATCAGTCTGGTGAACCTTCTCTGTACTCCCTCTATGGCAAGAATGTCTTTCCTTAGATTAGGAGACCAAAACTGTACGCAATACTCCAGGTGTGGCTCACCAAGACCCTGTACAACTGCATTAGAACCTCCCTGCTCTTCTCAAATCCTTTTGCTATGAATGCCAACATACCATTCGCTTTCTTCACAGCCTGCTGCACCTGCATGCCTACTTTCAATGACTGGTGTACCATGACACCCAGGTCTCGTTGCATCTCCCCTTTTCCTAATCGGCCACCATTCAGATAATAATCTACCCTCCTGTTTTGCCGCCAAAGTGGATAACCTCACATTTATCCACATTATACTGCATCTGCCATGCATTTGCCCACTCACCCAACCTATCCAAGTCACCTTGCAGCCTCCTAGCATCCTCCTCACAGCTAACACTGCCCCCCAGCTTCGTGTCATCCGCAAACCTGGCGATGTTGTATTCAATTCCCTCATCCAGATCATTAATATATATTGTAAATAGCTGGGGTCCCAGCACTGAGCCTTGCGGTACCCCACTAGTCACTGCCTGCCATTCTGAAAATGACCCGTTTACTCCTACTCTTTGCTTCCTGTCTGCCAGCCAGTTCTCTATCCACATCAATACTGAACCCCCAATACCGTGTGCTTTAAGTTTGTATGCTAATCTCTTATGTGGGACCTTGTCGAAAGCCTTCTGAAAGTTCAGATATAACACATCCATAGGTTCTATTTATTCACTCTACTAGTTACATTCTCAAAAAGATTCGTCAGACATGATTTACCTTTCATAAATCCATGCTGACTTTGTCCAATGATTTCACCGCTTTCCAAATGTGCTGCTATCCCATCCTTAATAACTGACTCTAGCATTTTCCACACTACCGGTGTTAGACTAATTGGTCTGTAATACCCCATTTTCTGTCACTCCCTCCCTTTTTAAAAAGTGGGGTTACATTAGCTACCCTCCAATCCTGAGGAACTACTCCAGAATCTAAAAAGTTTTGAAAAATTATCACTAATGCATCCACTATTTCTAGGGCTACTTCCTTGGGTAGGCCATTTAGGACTGAGATGAGGAAAGACATTTTCACCCAGAGATGTGAATCTGTGGAATTCTCTGCCACAGAAGGCAGTGAAGGCCAATTCACTGGATGTTTTCAATAGAGAGTTAGATTTAGCTCTTAGGGCTAATGGAATCAAGGGATATGGGAGAAAAGTATGAACATGGTACTGATTGTGGATGATCAGCCATGATCATATTGAATGGCGGTACTGGCTCGGAGGGCCGAATGGCGTACTCAAGCACCTACTTTCTAAGTTTCTATGTTTCTACTCACCTTCACGAGCAGTAACACGCCATGGTCATTTAATCAATTAACCAGTACATTCTGGAATTTGGAAAGAAACCAGAGTATATGAGGTTTCTACTATGGAAGAATGTACAGTCTATGTACAGGCTGTATTGGACATCAGCAACAACCCCAGGTCACTAGAACCATGAAGCAGGAGCACTATGTGCTGCATCATCATGGGTGGCACAGTGGCGCAGTGGTAGAGTTGCTGCCTTACAGGGCCAGGGACCTGGGTTTGATCCTGACTATGGGTGCTGTCTGTACAGAGTTTGTACGTTCTCCCCATGAGTTCTCCAGGTGCTCCGTTTTCCTCCCACATTCCAAAGACGTGCAGATTTGTAGGTTAATTGGCTACAGTAAATATTGTAAACCGTCCCTAGTGTGCAGGACAATGCTAGAGTGCAGGTTGATGGTTGGTCGGCGCAGACTCGGTGGCCCAAAGGGCCTGTTTCCGCACTGTATCTCGAAACTAAGCTAAACTAAGCCATGCTTTCCAGATATGATTTAACATGCTGCCAGCATTCTGCCTTTGGCACAAGCACTGCTCCTTCACCATTGACTACATCTCTTTGCTGGGCCATCGCCAAAGGTTGACCAGATTGCTAACATCCTTAAACACACAGGCAATAAATGTCCTTGCGCTGGATAGTGATGGGATAGCAAGTGCAGGAACAGGGATGCTAACTGTGATTTATAAGCGTATTACTTTTGCAGTCCTTGGAACCATTACACACACAGCTCTTGGAACAGTTGCAATTATTTTCATGTTGTCATTGAAGTTTGAAGTGATGAAAGGGACTTCAAATAAATTATTTTATTACATTTTATTAGACCATGAGAAACTGAATTAATGGCTCTAATCCAGTTTAAACCACCTTATTTCTTTGGTTGTGGTGTAGTTTAACAATTGATAATATAACAAGGAACATAATAAAACAATATTGCTGACATTTTATTTGCTAGATTGGCATTATCATAGCACTCAAATGAGCTTTAGTTTTACCAGAGTAGGTTATAAGAAACTATGGTTGATCACAGTTTGAAATATTATTCACCAGCTGACAACGGACATTACATTTTATTTCGCATAATTTCTTGAAAATGATATCTTCAAGCGTGCTGCAAAAGCTTTAAATTCTTCATATGTCCTCTGCAAACACCTTGGGTTAGATCTCAAATGCAACTAATTTATAGTGAATGTAAGGTATATTTAAATATTTACAATAGTAAAAATGCTTTTGATTCAAATGGTGCAATGATTTCATAATCAGATGTGCTAAATGCGTATGAGATCTAACATGTACTCAGCATTAGATATTGAATTGTCTTTAAATGTAGTTTGATATGGAAAATAAATAAAAAAACATGTTTCTTGAATAAAATTCAAAGAAATACACTGAAGCACTGAAGAATGGTATGCCAAAAAGTGTTCCTTGTGATCTATCTCCAGAAGGCACTGAATTTCAAAGCATCCAGGCCCTAATTATAAATCAAAAGTGTGACTTAAGTGCTCTAATAAATAACATAGCAAACCTGCAATTGGGAAGATATACAGTAAATATCAGATTGTGCAGCATATTCCTTAGTTATATTTTGTTAGAAAAGATGAGAAGTACAGTGTCATGATTTTCAAATTGCAACACAATGGCTTTGTGTTAGGTTCCTGTCTTACACAAAGAAAATGCACAATAATTACAGATCTAATTATGGCCAACTGTTGATCTAATACGATCTTAATGATAATGAAACATATAAGGAATACGCTCATTATTCTAATTCTCTGGAGAGCCTGGTATTTTCAGCATCTCCTCTTTGGTTTGCAGATTGCACTTTGATTATAAATGGTTTCCCAAGTGGCTCACCAAGGCTGCAGGCTCTAAAACCATCAGTGCTTAAAATATGCAAAATATCCCATGTCACATTGATGCCATTGTCTTTAGTAGTAGGAGCATGGAAAATATACTGCTAGTCTGGAACAAAATTTATTTATTTGCAAAGTATAAAGTAGAAGAAACAATATCGGAGATTAGAATATTTAAAGTGCGTCCCAAATTTACCTAATTTTTCTGATTCAAGTCAAAACCTATTAGTTCTGAGAATAAAGAGGAAGAAATGCTGAGCTCTACAGGGCAAAGACTGAAAGAGTAATTGGCCAACTTCATCCAGAAAGACAGCATAGCCAAACTATGTCAAATGAACCTCTTGTGCACGATTCTATTTGGAGTAACAGAAACACTTAATCTTACATTTGCCAATATGGATTTTATATCACTTTATTTTGTTTAGGCAGTAAGTTCTGTTGCCTTCTTTAAGACAGATAGGCCCCAAATGGTTAAAGAATCTAGCAGTTTGAGCGAGTTGAGTTATCTTCATTTGATGTCATGATTCAAAGTGCTCCAGCTGTCTTGATGTTCCTTGCTGACATGATCAGAGTGACTAACGTTTCACAATCAAATTCCCTGATGATGTCATTAATTCCTCCTGTTTTAAGCAAATATCATTTTTAAAAAAATCAATAGTAAAGAGGACAATCTGATCACTAATCTCGCAAACTGCTTTAAAAAAAACAGGATATCATTCCAAGAGATTTTCCTTTCTATGTGCAGATTTAAATTGCTGCAATAGCTCTGTAATTGTGCTTAAATAGAACAAATATTGACATTCAGTAATTTTTGCTGCATTAGTGTTTTGTGCTCTTTTGCAATCCCTGGCCCACTTCTTGACTGTGGATCAATGATATCATGGTATTTGAGGATATCCACATTGGCCTAAAACTCATAATGTCCTTTACCCTTTCAAGAAGACTATTCCAGATGTTCATATGTAGAGGATTCTGAATAAATGCAGGCCTAATTCAAAACTTTTTAGAAATTAAACAATTATCTGCTATGTAAACCAGAAGAAATCCATTGAAGCATTTACAAAAATTAACTGATGTGTTCACTTTCTTTCACTATTTTTGTTTATTGGTGTAAATGTATGAGAGATGGAGTAGGAAGATTGCCCAGGAGTGCAGTGGAGGCACTAACATGTGATTACATTTTCATGTGCAGGAAAGAACTGCAGATGCTGGTTTAAATCGGAGATAGACACAAAATGCTGGAGTAACTGGAGTAAGGCAGCATCTCTGGAGAGAAGGAATGGGTGACATTCTGGGTCGAGACCCTTCTTCAGACTGATGGGTTAAATTTAAATGATTACATTTTCATAAACAGGCAATGGTGGAAATGTGTCAGACTCGATAACAATCAGCACGGGAGCACCTCAAGGCTGCGTGCTCAGCCCCCTGTTGTACTCACTCTATACTCATGACTGCCTAGCCGGTCACAGTGCGAACTCCATCATCAAGTTCTCTGACAACACCACTGTAATGGGACGTATCACTGATGGGGATGAGTCGGAGTACAGAAGAGAGATCGAGCGACTGTCCATATGGTGCCAGCACAATAACCTGGCCCTCAACACCAGCAAAACCAAGGAACTGATTGTGGACTTTGGAAGGAGTAGGATGGGGCCCCACAGTCCTGTTTATATCAACGGGTCGATGGTTTGAAAGGGTCAAGAGCTTCAAATTCCTGGGCGTGCACATCTGTGAAGATCTTTCCTGGTCTGAGAACACAGATGCAATTATTAAGAAAGCTTATCAGCGCCTCTACTTCCTGAGAAGATTACGGAGAATCGGTCTGTCAAGGAGGACTCTCTCTAACTTCTACAGGTGCACAGTAGAGAGCTTGCTGACCGGTTGCATCGTGGCTTGGTTTGGCAACTTGAGTGCCCTGGAGAGGAAAAGACTACAAAAAGTAGTAAACATTGCCCAGTCCATCATCGGCTCTGACCTTCCTTCCATCGAGGGGATCTACCACAGTTGCTGCCTCAAAAAGGCTGGCAGCATCATCAAGGACCCACACCACCCTGGCCACACACTCATCTCCCTGCTACCTTTGGGTAGAAGGTACAGGAGCCTGAGAACTGCAACGACCCGGTTCAGGAATAGCTACTTCCCCACAGCCATCAGGCTATTAAACCTGGCTCGGACAAAACTCTGAACATTAATACCCCTCCATCTGTTATTTGCACTTTATTAATTTATTAATTAATGTGTGTATTTAAGTATATAACTGTAGTCAATGCCTACTATGTTCTGTTGTGCTATGCAAAGAAAGAATTTCATTGTCCTGTCAGGGGCACATGACAATAAACTCTTTTGACTTTTGACTTTGACTTTGAGATAGAAAGCTTAGTAATGTGGTGTCAAGAAAACAACCTAAAGCATACTATAGGGATGCATCATAACCTGGTTTGGCAACAACTCTACCCAAGACCGCAGCAAATTGCAGAGAGTTGTGGATATCCAGCCCAGTCCAGCACACAAACCAGCCTCTTCCCCATTGACTCCATTTACATTTCACACATTTCACACAGCCTCAGGAAAGTTGACAATAATCAAACACCCTGTTCATTCTGCTATCCTGTCAGGCAGAAGATTCAAAAGGTTGGAATCGTGTACTGCCAGATTCAGGAACAGCTTCTTCCCCACTGTTACTACACAATGTCAGACAGCCCTCTCATAAAACTACCTCATTATGGTTCTTGTACTTTTTTACCTGCACTTTCGCTGTAATTTTATAACATTGATAGTATATTCTGCCCTGCCGTTTTTCCCTTTTGTGGTACTAGTATATGGCTTGATGGACAGTATGATTTGACTAGGTAGCATGCAAACAACGTTTTTCACTGTATCTTGGTACATGTGATAACAATAAACCAACACCACTACAGGCAATTTGTAAAGGCCAATTAACCTACCAACCTGCATACCTTTTTTTGGATGAGGGAAGGAATCTTACTCAGTCACAAGAAGAACAACGTACAATTCCACACAGACAGCACCAGAGGTCAGGATTGAATCCACGTCACTGGAGCTCTGTTCCACTATTAATTTGCAGTCACAATTCACCTCAGGAGTCTTGTTTCAGTAGACTTTCCTGTGTCAAGTGAGAGAGGTTAAACAGCTGTGATTTGAGCAGTAGCCACACATTGTTCTCCACCTGTATTCATAAACCACAATGTAAGAGTTAGACACAAAGTGCTGGAGTAACTCAGCGGGTCAGGCAGCATCTCAGGAGAACATGAATAGGTGTTGTTTTAGGTCAGGCATCTGGAGATTTCATGTTCTTAAGAGATGCTGCATGACTCGCTGTGTAACTCCAGCCCCCAGTGCTTGTCATTGTAAACCAGCATCTGCAGTTCCTTGTGTCTCCATGTAAGGGAGAGTTATGGACCTGTCTCACTTAGGCGATTTTTTTAGGTGACTACAGGCGACTTGGCTGTTGCCACATGTTCGCTGGTGGTCGCCGTGGTGTCGCCTTTATGGTTGTGAGTTTTCTCCTCAGTGGCGCACACTCGTAGCATCTTTCTGGTCGCCATAAAATTTTCAACATGTTGAAATAGTTTCGCCGTCAGTGGGTTTGATGCATATGAGCATATTTTGACCTCCTGATGCAGGTTCTATGGTAGGTTGTCAGCAGGTTAACATAGGTTTTCGCTAGGATGACGTAGGTTGTCGCTGGTGCTGAGCTACCTACGTTAACCGGCGACAGGTACCGGCGACTGAATTGTCTTACCTTGTAGTAGCTTGTCGTGAGTGGATGTAGTTTGTCGTAGGTAGATGTCCTAATGGTCACCGGTTCTCGGTAGCTTGCCATAGCTTGACATTGACTAGGAGGTAGGTTGTTGTAAACATAGTCGTAGGGGGGGTCCAGTCGCCGGTTGTTCGGCGATCTGCTACGACTAAAATCTCCTAAATGGGACAGGCTCATTCGAGTCATACAGCACAGAAACAGGCCCTTGGGCTCACTGAGTCCCTGCCATCTACACTAATCCGATATTTTATTCTCCCCACATTCTCATTCTCAATCAGATTCAGATTTTACCGGAATAATCTGGCACATTGTCCGTCAATCATGATTCAGTGGTAGGGAAACTATTGGAAAGGATTTAATCACATTTGGAAAAGAATGGGATAATGAGGGATAGGCAACATGGTTTTGCTCGCGGTAGTTTACTAACTTGAAAGTTTACTAACTTCAATGAGTTTTTGCAGTTGATGTAGGATATTGATGAGTAGGGCAGTGGATATTGTCTAAGGGGGTTTGATAAGGCATTTGATAAAGTCCCTCAAAATGGCTTAATTCAGAAAATTAAGATGCATGGGATCCACAGTGATTTTGTCATTTTGATTCAGAACTGGCTTATCAAGAGAAGACAGAGGGTAACGCTGGAAACGGGTTCTTCTGACTGGAGGTCTGTGATCAATGGACCAGTAGCTTTAAGTTGAGAAGACCAAAGTTTAAAGGAGATGTGCAGAGCATGTTTATTGCTCCGTGGGTGGTGAATGCCTCGATGACCAGGAATGGCAATGGAAGCAGATAGTGGCATTTAAGAGGCTTTTAGATAGGCACATCGATATGCAAGGAATTGAGCGATATTCATCACATGCAGGCAAAGAAGATTAGTTTAACTTTGCATCATGCTCGGCACAGATGTTGTGGTAATCTGGTATCATGTTCAGTACAGATACAGTGCTGTAATGTTCCAAGTGCTATATTCTATCATTCTTTACGTATACCTATATCAGATTGTTGTTTCACCAGTCTCTAACCATCCAAATTTATGTACCAATCTCCAGATGTTTGTGTGGAGGACTATGCAGGATTGGTAGAACTGGAATCAACTTTGCCATGTCCAAATTAAGTGCCTATTGTGAATAGTCTCCAGTGCCAAGTTAATCTGGCACTGAAGGTCAATGCCAGATTGTCCATCCATATCTATATATTTTGTTACTAACCACCAGTATACGGCTTCCCCTTGGTGTAATTCCACCAACAGTCACCTATGTCCCCAACCCCTCTCTTTTACTGCAGTCTTTGGGGTGCAGTTAAATTGTGATAAATGTTCACTGAAGGCAAATGCTATCAGTCTTTATCACCAGGACCCACTCAGTTCCTGTAAACAGTGAAACAGCAATGACTAAGCAATGCTGGAAATTCTAGTGCTCATTAGTGATGGGCAACTCTCTGATTAAAGGACTTCAGTGCTGCCACAGAAAGCATTTTGTATTAAGATTTTGCAGAGACAGCACAAGCTTGTTTTCTATTTATTTTACGACCTGAAAATGGATGCTGGCTGACTAATCATTTTAGTTGCTTCCATTTTAGAGTATCTGCAAAAGATTTCAGATCACAAACTATATACTCAATTAAATTATTAATGGGGATCCAGGAATATTGAAAGGTGGCAATAATTTTTGGAAAAGTCATTTGGAAAGGGAAAATTTCGGTTAACAATTTAGATGAGATGGAAAAATGATTCAAATTAAAGCATCTTGCCTGCAACGTGAAGCAGTCTTTTTGTTTCGGACAAAGACGACATGCTGAATATTTCTAGCCTATAGCCTTTTTATTTAAGATGCAAACCATGTCTGAAAGGCAGTGTGGGATATTTAAAGGGCACAGTCACTGCAGAGGGAAATCTGGCAGGTCTGCCAGTTCCTGAAGCAGCTCTGATATACTCCGCAGAAAATCGTGCTGCCTGGTTCCTTTGGTAACTTCAAATTGCTGTGTGAAAATGGATATATTTTGAGGGGAGCTTTAAAAAAACCTAAAATAAAATGATTATGATGTCAATAAATATGCCAGTGATCCGTACACAGTTCACATTCTGTAGAGTTGGTAACACCTCTTAAACTCTTTATTTCCATGATGGACGAAAGTTCACCAATTTCAAATTTACCACCTGCTGCTAAGTTCGATAATAAATGCGTGTCAGAAAGGCAGGGTATCTTGATTTCATGAAAACCCTTTGTTTTATGTACCTTGGCTTTGCATCATCTTTCTAGGTATCTTTAGTGCAGGAGTTCAGTTCTTGAGTTCATATGCATTGTTCACTGCTCATGAAAAGTCATTAATAACCTGAATAAGTAATAGCCCATCAGATTTGAAAACAAATATAAGGATTTCAAAATTGTCTTGGGTTGAACAGGCCAGATTCATGAATACATAAACCCGAAGTGTCTAATATGTAACCCACATACTAAAAGTACGGTTCTGAAAGCAGAGAGTCAACATATGCTAAAGCTGAAGGCAAAATTGTTGTTCTGACACCACTTAACCTTACTGATCTCCCTCCAGTACTCTGACTTGCCATCATCCAATGATGGTGGTATCATCGGTATTATCCAGAGATGACATTGGAGCTGCCTGGCTACACATTTGTGGGTACATAGAGAGAAGAGCAGGCGAGTAAGCAAGTGGCTCTGAGGTGCCCCTGTGCTGATGGTCAGGAGGAGGTGTTACCAATCTGTACTTGGGATTAAAATCCACATGTCTTTGCTCCTCCCAACTTTACATCTGACCTATATTCTGCTGTAGTTTTAAACAACCTTTCTTCATATTGACAACACCACAAATTTGTTTGCCATCCCCAAATGTCATAGAATCACAGAACCACACTTCATGGAACAGACCATTCAGCCCCAATTGTCCCCACCAACCAGAGGACACCCTTTCAGGTTAACCTAATTTCCAAGTAATAGGTTCAAGGCCCTCTATGTCACGGTGAGTAAAGTCTCATCTGCACATTTTTGCGAATTGAAGAAGCTCCCCTCATAACCCCTCCAAATCTATTCCACCTTGTTCATGTTCTCTAGTTTTATTTACATGATTTGGGGATAAGATTCTGCGATTAATACCAATAACCTACAAATTGTACCACTTATATTCACATCCAAGTCACAAACTGCAAAGATTCTAGTACCAGTCCCTATGTTACACCACTAATTACAGACATCCAATCAGAAAAAAAAAAAATCCCTCCATCACTCTCCACAGGCCTCCCATTACTGTTTTATTTAAACTCTGCAGTTTTTGGTTTTCATGTATGTCTTTCAAATGAGTTTTTAATTTGTTTCAGAGTATATATTTCAAAATGCACAATGAGGTAACAGTAGAAAAAGTAACTCCTCTGGAGTCACCAGAAGAGGAACAAGATTTCGAAATTACTTCTGACAAGATTATGTTGCCAAATCTAAAATCAGCTACTTATAGTTCACTTTCGTTTTATGTTTTTGATTTTTGGTAACAATCTGAACATAAATTAGAATTTGTATCCTCATGTCCATAGCTGAAATAATAGTATTTTATTTCAACTATACTTGGGTATAGTTGAAATAAAACATATTTCATGTTATTGGTCCTCAGAAGTGGTTGTAGTTGTCAATTTGGGGTTCCACACATAAACAGTTACATACCCACTGCCCAAAAGTTATTTTCTTTTTAAATGTCTTTGCTTGCCAAGTTCAACAACAAATATTAACAAAACAACAGACTCTGCTTGAAAAGAAAATACATTCTGTTTTTTTTGGAGCTTCGTCAAACTGAACAAAAATAATTTTGAGTCCCATTTTTTTTAAAGTAATTTGGAGGAAGGTGTTAGTGCAGCTGACCAAATGGTTAGTTAAAGAGGAAAGCCTTAAGGAGATTGTGAAAGAAGGTAAGAGTGATTGGGAAGTGGAGAGGCTTAGGAAGGGATTTCCAAAGCTTAAACACTTGGCAGTGGTGCAGTAATTACATTTGGAGCCGATGGAGAGACTGCAATGAGAAGACTCGTCTTATCCCAGAAAGTAATAGAGGGAGTAGAGAATACAATTTGAGAAAGAGGAAGTTACAATGTGATTTTAAAAACAAGGATCAGATATTCGAAATTGTGGCATTGCTTGTGTCAGTCACCAAGCTGGGAAAAGATTGGGTAATCATTTTATTAAAAAAGGGCCCCTTAGTGATACTTCCTCTTTCCCAACTCTGCTCTTGGCAACTAGAATCTTGAAATTAACTATAACTCTTCCCTGGTTTGTCATTTGCTTTGAATGTATTTTGTCCAATCTCAACTGTAATACTGGGTTTAAATCCCACAGTTTCCAGCAGTGTGTTCAAAAGATGACTGTGCAAATAGAGATAGCCAGGATATTTTTGAACCTTTGCTCCTAAACATGGCGTTTCATTATTTTAATGAGGTTAAAAACAGAAATAAAATTAAACAGCGAGAGAGGGGCAACAGCATCTGAAGATGGGTTTCGGCCCGAAACGTTGCCTATTTCCTTCGCTCCATAGATGTTGCGTCACCCGCTGAGTTTCACCAGCACTTTTGTCTGCCTAAAATTAAACAGCGTGGTGTAGCTCCCATTTTTTAAATGTAGCATTTATCAAGTCCAAGTACTTTGTCATTTACCTCATCGTGACCTGGTTTATTGGAGGTGAGGATGATTTTGGGCCATTGTATTGTGCAACAACTAAACAGCATGGAGAGGAAAAAGCTACAAATAGCTGCAGGTCATGGAGAAAGTATTTTGGCCCATTGAAATAGTACTGTTCCCAATATGAGATCCTGACTTAGGTTCAGATTTTTGTGTCCCGAGGACTTGGAGATCATGAACAAGAACATCTATCTATCTATCTTAAAACGTTAATCTTGACCACTTCTGGTCTGAGTGAAGACGGAGTGCGACTGGGATCTGCTGCCAAAAGCTGAAGGTTGCGGGGTGAGCAGAGTGTGAACCCCTCCCCACACCCCCCCCTTCCCCCTCACCCCCACCCACCCCCGCTTTCCCCACACCCCCCTTTCCCCACAACCCCCCTTTTCCCCACAACCCCCCCTCCCCCCCGCCCCACACACCTCCCACATACCTCCCCTCACACCTCCCTTCACCACACTCCCCCTCCCCCACACCGCCGCTCCCCTACACCCCCCCTCACTCACACCCCCCTCTCTCTCACACCCTCTCCTCCCCCCACGTCAACCCCTCCCACACACCCCCCCCTCCCCCTCAATTCCTAAGGGATTCTCCTACCTGAACGAAGAGGTTATGTTACCAAGCAGTTGGAAAAATGGCAACAGGAATACAACTTGAAGTATGTGGATCTGATACTTCCAGGCATCCCATGTGAGAATGCGCCCCAACAGGTTCCACTTAGTCTAGTTATAAACATAAACAAGATTAGGCTACTCAGCCACACACGAATGCTCTGTCACACAATAACATCACGGCTACACCTTTACCACAGTACCAATATCCGAACCTCACTTCATATAATTCCCTCACTCTCTAAATAAGTCGTTAGCTGAAAATCTACAGAGGTGAAAGTGGGTTAATTCTATTACATAATTTAGTCGTAAATTAGAGTTTGCAAGCAAACACTTCCGCTTCTGCCACATAGAGTAGGTGATAATCTGAAGAGAGCATGCAGAGGAAAATTAGGCAAGGAAGAGTACACATGCAAAGACGGCTGAACTAAAAGCAGAAATCTGAAGATACTTCGCTGGTCAACCAGATAGAAATAAAATTAATATTTCAGGTCAATGACCTCTCATCAAAAAAAAAGTTAATCAACCTGAATTTTAACTATTTTTTTTCAGCACAGATGCCAATTGACTTGCTGAGTACATCCAGAATTTTATTTTAAATTTCCAGTATCTGCAGTATCTTGTTTCCCTGATCCAAAGAGAGCAGCCTGATTCACCCGCTGCATTGTTTAGAAAAATGGTTCACAGACATGGCATCAACTGATTACATTCAACCCTGCATCTCCTTACAATCTACTGCCTCTGACCTTACTATGAACAATTGCACCAGTATCATGGCCTTAATGGAAACTTGGCTGAAGTTAATAATCTTTTACCCAGAATGCAGTTACCCATATGGTTACACCACCCAGCACCTACCAGAAACCGAACAATGCAATGGTGCTCCGGTGAACATTGCCAAATTACACCTCTGCCTTCTTCTTTGAGATTTTCTCCTCCTCTGAGAATGGCACTTTGTTCCATCCCTCTCGCTTCTCATCCAGTATCTTCTGTCTCTACCTCCCATCTAACTTTGCAATACGATAATTATTTGACTTTCCTCCCACATCTCCTGTACTGTGTTGACTCAGTCATTTCTCAATAATTTCAACCGCCATCTCAATTGATTATCTTTTCACTCCTCTGACTTCATTGGAACGGTTACCTGTGAACTGGTGTCGCAGGAGACAAATTACTAATTTACAAATTAGCAACTTGAAAATGCACATTTTTAGTTAAATCATAATTAAATGATTAATACTGTCTCTCTTTTACTTCATTTTCGCAAAACTTGTGTTCGATGTCAAGCGGCATGAGGCAAGCTTAGATAAACCTAGACTTCCAACATTGAAATGAGCTCATGATATCAAATGGAATTAACAAGGTTATTTCTGGGCAAGATTCAAGTTAATCCTTTATTATTAGACGTAGAAAGAAAAATATAAATGAGTAAATGTTAAATTCCACACTGATGTGAGGAAACACTTCACAGAATGTTCAGTCATATCTAGAATAATTGTTTTGGTAGACAGGTATACAGATAGAAAGATGCTATGATGAAATGACTGCTGACTTCCAAGGAATGCGCATGAGATAACATGGATCCTCGCTCTTCCTATCCATGTTTAGTTTAATTTAGAGATACAGTATGGAAAGGTCCTTCGTCCTACCAAGTCCTTGCAGACCATTGACCTACACATTGGGGCAATTTACAGAGGCCAATTAACCTACAAATCTGCAAATCTTTGGATTGTGGGAAGAAACCAGAGCACAAGAAATAAACCCACACAGTCACAGGGAGAACATACAAACTCCACATAGTCAGTACCCGAGGTCAGGATTGAACTAAGGTCTCTGGCACTGCGCCACTGTGCCGCCCAATTAAAGATGTGATTGTGAATCATTTGAAAAATAAATAGTTTGATTATTTCATGATTCTAAATATAATGATACAGCACAATGTTGGTTCCTCTTCAAAATAATACTTTCAGTTGACCTAAGCTTCAGCATCGAGAGACCTCTTGAGTAGATACAACATCCACATTGGCATCAACATTATAATCCTGCTAGTGTGTTTCATGCCAAGGTTTCTCCCTTTTAAGATCCAGTGATGCCATTAGCACAGTGATGAATTTTAAATGGATACGATTGTGTAAAATGGGTGATAGCCATTTTATTCCTTCAATGGGGATAAAAATTAAGAGAGATGTAAAATGACCAGCAATCACTTGATCCGCACTTTCTCACTCAAGGTCAAACACACTGCAATTGTTTGGCTGGAGCATTTAAAAATATACATGTAGAGCACAGCAGTGGTATCAGAAATAAATGTGGAAAAGCAAAGGAAATGGAGCTGCACTAAGGATTTAATCCAATATTTATGCTACCCTGGTGTAATTTACCCAGACCTTCCTGTGTCAGCCTACTTTATGCCGTTAATATACAGCTTGTTCCTATTTGAAGGATAACATTTTAATTATTTACAGAAGAACAAGACAACACAATCCAGTTTTATGGACACTGGTGTTTCTAGGGACCGATATGCTGCCTGTGGACTATGTTGGATCTGTTTCAAGCAATCTGATGTTAATCTTAAGGTCATTGTGGTAAGTTTTCAACAAAGTATATAAACTTAAATCTCAGCGATGCTAAAATGACATATGGCACAAAACTTCCACTTTTAAAAGCACAGGATTTGATTTTAGATTTCTCTGAAAAGGTGCTTCCCCACATTCAAGATTCAAGAGAATTTATTGTCATGTGTCCCAGATAGGACAATGAAATTCTTGCTTTTCTTCAGCACAACATTGTAGGCATAAATAAATACAGAACAGATCAGTGTGTCCATATACCATTGAATATATATATATATATATATATGTTTGTTTGAGTTGAGTTTAATGGTCTGATGGCTGTGGGGAAGCAGCTATTCCTGAACCTGGATGTTGCAGATTTCAGGCTCCTGTACCTTCTACCTGAAGGCAGCAGAGAGATGAGTGTGTGCACAGGATGGTATGGGTCCTTGATGATGCTGGCAGCCTTTTTGAGGCAGCAACTGCGATAGATCCCCTCGATGGTAGGAAGGTCAGAGCCGGTTGTGGACTGGGCAGTGTTTACTACTTTTTGCAGTCTTTTCCGCTCCTGAGCGCACAAGTTGCTGAACCAAGCCACGATGCAACCAGTCAGCATGCTCTCTACTGTGCACCTGTAGAAGTTCGAGAGAGTCCTCCTTGACATACCGACTCTCCGTAATCTTCTCAGGAGGTAGAGGCGCTGATGTGCTTTCTTTATAATTGCATCAGTGTTCTGGGACCAGGAGTTCGGAAATATGCACACCCAGGAATTTGAAACTCTTGACCCTTTCCAGCATCGACCCATTGATATAAACGGGACTGCGGGTCCCCATCCTACCCCTTCCAAAGTCCACAATCAGTTCCTTGGTTTTGCTGGTGTTGAGAGCCAGGTTATTGTGCTGGCACCATGTGGTTAATCGGTCAATCTCACCTATACTCTGACTTGTCTTCATCGTGATACGTCCCACAACAGCGGTGTCGTCGGCGAAACTTGATGATGGAGTTCGCACTATGACCGGCTATGCACTCATGAGTATAGATTGAGTACAGCAGGGGGCTGAGCACGCAGCCTTGAAATGCTCCTGTGCTGATTGTTATCAAGACGGAAATTTCCACCAATATGAACAGACTGTGGTCTGTGAATGAGGAAGTTGAGGATCCAATTGCAGAGGGATGCGCAGATACCCAGTTCTGAGAGCTTGGTAACCAGCTTGGAGAGGATGATTGTATTAAATGCCGAGCTGTAGTCAATGAATAACAGCCTGACATATGAGTTTTTGTTGTCCAAGTGGTCCAGAACGGAGTGGAGAGCCAGCGAGATCGCATCCACAACGCATCTGTTATGGCGGTACGCAAAATGCAGTGGGTCCAGGTTTTTGTCGAGGTACAAGTTGATTTGCACCATGATCAGCCTCTCAAAGCACTTCATCACCACAGACGTTAGTTAAAGCAGGTGGGAACCTCAGACCTCAGAAGTGAGAGGTTGAAAATGTCCGTAAAAACTCCAGCCAGTTGGTCCGCACAGGTTTTCAGAACACGACCGGGTATACCATCAGGTCCAGACGCCCTCCGAGGGTTCACTCCTCTGAAGGATTTTCTGACGTCGATATCCCAGTGAAACACACCAAACAAGTAGAACAAAGCTCTGATCCACATTCAGTCCTAGTTATTGCTAAAGTAGTAACATGGAGATATAAAAGACTGCAAATGCCACAATCTGGAGCAACAAACAAAGTGCTGGAGGAAATTAACAGGTGCGTGTGCATGCGTGTGTGAACGTGTGTGTGTATGTGTATGTGAATTGATAAGGAAATGGTGAATTGATTCAAATAATCAATATTTGCATTTAAACAGCACATTTCATGACCCAGGACATCACAAAGTGCTTTAGGTCCAATTAAATATTTTTGATATCTACTCTTTAGAGAATAAAAAGGACAAAGATGTGGATTGCTGCAACTAATGATCTATGGTTGGGGCGGTGGCTTGCCCAGGATGGTGACAGTAAATTTTAAAACAACATTGACACATAGTTAGAAGCTCAACCTGAGGTCAAATATAAAGTAAAGGTTCAAATGATCTGTTTTAGCATCAAACATTTGCCAGATAGCACAGTGTCAGTGGCTAAGCTTGGAATTCATTGGCTTCATTGTACCGTATATTTAACAAAGGAAATGATAAACTGTTATAAATAATAGACTGAGATAAACTGTTCCTTTTGCTGATACAGATGCATGGAACTGCAGGTGCTGCTATACAAAAAAACAGCGCTGGAGTAACTGGGCACATCAGGCAGCATCTCTGGAGAACATGGATAGGTGATGTTTCGGATGTGGCCTTTCATCAGCCTGTGAGGAAAGAGTGGCGGGGGCGGGACAAAGCAGGCAAGTGATAGGTGGATATAGGAGAGGGGGGTTTTAATTGGCAGATGGTTGTACAAAAGCCAGAATTGAAAAGACAAAAAGTGTGAGAAACGTCACCTATCCATGTTCTCCAGAGATGCTGCCTGACCCGCTGAGTTTCACCAGTATTTTGTGTCCTTTCCTGGTACAGGTCTTAGCTCAGGCAACACTGCTTTTCCATGCACAAAATTACAGCAGTTTGAATTCGCATAACGCATTTAAAATAAGCATCCCAAGGTATTGCACAAAGCTATAATCAAAAATAAAGATTATGTTGAGCTAAGGATGAAGATGTTCAAATGGACAATCACTTGATTGATTTTCTACTGTTGCCTCTTCCCACTGCTGTGCAGGCTACAGACTGTTCTTAGTTGGATCGACGATGTAATGATAACCAAGGGTGAGAGTCTCGCTCACGTGCAGCTCAACACTCCCCCCACCCCAATAGTTTACCAGTCAGGGGGATATCCAGATGCAGGCAGGAACAGCTCTCAGTACACTTCCAGCATCTGCATAGGCTAAGATCTTAATTCTAAAAACAGGAAATGCTTGGCAGGCCTGCAGAAGTGTTGCATATTCAGTGCGTTTGCTGGTTCTGAAAGCTGACTTGGCTGGCGGTTATCAGAGAGATATTTTGCTGAATAATCATGGGCCTGCAGATTGCCTGCAGCATGTTGGGGGTGGGGGGGGGGGGGGGGGGGGGGGGGGGGGGTGGTGCTAAAACAGCAAAACTGTTTGTGAAAGTCACAAAAATCAACAACATGTTCACATTCCAGGCTCACAGGATTCCATTGTCATGCACTGCACTGAAAATAACTGTGTCATTTTCAGCAGGCATTCCCTATTTAAATTTTTCAGGTTCTCACAGTTGTCACAACAAAAATCCACTGATGCAATCTTTCCGTCCAACTAATGAAATGCTCCCCACCAAACAAGAAACACTCTTCAAGCTCCAGAGGTGTGTTGCCACTGAGCAAAATTATGTTTTAACTTTTGGGGAGATTGGGCAGGAAAGAATGTTCCTAAAGGGTCAGGGAAATCTCGACAGACTGACGATAAAAATTGCCAGCGCAAATTGGAGGGACAGCACCTCATATATCGTTTGGGTAGTTTGCACCCCAGCGGTATCAGAGCTGCCAAGTTTTGACAGAGTATTTCAGTTTTCTAGTACCTGAAAATCAGTATTTTGCTGAGGAAATCAGTATTTTTACGCAGTGCCATTTTGCTGATTTTTTTTTAACGTGCGGTCATACCCATGTAAGAGTATAATGCATAACTTTGCTACCAATTGACACGTCTTATGCACACCTTACTTGACAATGTATTCATTGGCATCTTTTTGTATACTGCTGTTCGAAAGGCTGCTTCCTGCTTTTAGCAACAGATGATGAGGTAGAGCCATTTTGGAAGCTTCCCTCTCCCTCCTTCGCTCCCTCTCTCTCTCCCCTCTCTCTCTCTCTCTCCTTCCTCTCTCTCCCTCCATCCCTCTTGCCCTCCCTCCTTCTCTCTCCCTCTCTCATTCCCATTCCCCTCTCCATCCCTCCCTCCCCCCCCTCCCTCTCTCTCCTCCTTCCTTTTTTTCTCCCTCCCTCCCCCTCTCTCTCTCCTTCTCCCTCTCCTCTCCCTCTCTCCACCCCTCCCTCTCTCCCCCTTGAGCCCACCCACCGTTCTATAAAATCAAAGCCAATCCCAATGTAACTGCAACTGGTAACCTTTCACCACTAGGCTTATCCAGAATTCTACCACCGCCTGAATAATAATCAATGGCTCAAATTCCACGGAGAAGGAGAATTCCAAAGACCCATTGTTATACGAGAATTTTCCTGAACAGTCTGTGACCCATAGTGCTGTGGCCACAGCGCTATGTGTAAAGCCCATAGCGCTCCAACCGGTAGCGCTATATTTAGAACCCACAGCATGCAGCCGACAGCGCGTCATTTAAATTCCCACGCATTAAACTGACAGCGCTCTGTTTAAACCTGGAATGGGACAGGCAGCAACTCTGGAGAGAAGGAATGGGTGACGTTTCTGTCAAGACCCTTCTTCAGAACTGAACTCCGTATTTAAAATCCGTATTTAACAACACAAAATCGTACTGCAGAACATAGACTTCTCCAGTTTCAGATAGTCTTTGCTTTCTCCCCCCTTCCCAGCTCTCCCACAAGCTTACTGTCTCTGCCTCTTCCTTTCTTTTACCCGCCCCCCCCCCCACCCCGACATCAGTCTGAAGAAGGGTCTTGACCCGAAACGTCGCCTATTCCTTCTCTCTATTAATGCTGCCTCACCTGCTGAGTTTCTCCAGCATTTTGTCTACCTTAAATATTACCACAGGAGGCAGATTGTGCAGTGGGGAGGATTCAGAGCCTCTCCATTTGCACTGCCCTACTCCCCTGACAGGAGGTACCAGAATGCTCTCCAATGGACAGAGGGAACCTATGGATGCCAGAACTTTTGGAAAGCCTACATACAGGAAAGTGCCAGCTCCTGTGGTGAATGAAAAGTAGATTAAGTCACAGTGTAAAATAACCATAACGTAGAAATTATATCTCGTAACGTGGAATATTGTTGAATTTGGAGCCAGCACTTATCTCTGCAACTGGATCCTTGACTTCCTGTCAGACCAGAGTGGGGATAGGTGACAAATCATCCTCTACGATAATCCTTAACAATCCTTAAGCATTCTCAGCCTCATTCTTTACTCCTTATACACTTATGACCATGCAGCCAAATAAAAATTCAATTCAATTTACAAATTCACGGACGGCACCACCATAGTGGGCTGGATATCAAATAATGATGAGAAGGAGTACAGGAAGGAGATGGAGAACCTCGTAACCTGGCGTCAAAACAACAACCTTTCTCTCAATGTCAGTAAGACAGGAGAAAGTAATTTAATTCAGAAACATACGGTACACATTGACAGTGCTGAAGTAGAGATGGTTGAATGCTTTGAGTTCTCAGGGGTAACTATCACCAGCAACTTCCTGGACTAGCCATATCGAAGCAATAGCCAAGAAGGCACACCAACGCCTCTACTTCCTGGGAAGATTTAGGAAAATCAGCATGTCCAACAACTCTCATTGACTTTTGCAGATGCACCGTTGAAGTATTTTATCGGGATGCATCACAGCATGGTTTGGGAACAGCTCTATCCATGACCATAGGAAATTGCAGAGAATTGTGGATGGAGCCCAGACCATCACGCAAACCAACCTTCTTTCCATTGACTCCATTTACACCCCATGCTGGCTCAACAAGTCCACCAGCATAACCAAAAACAAGTCACACCCCAGACACTTCCTCTTATCCCCTCCCTCACCAGGCAAGAGGTACAAGAGTCTGAAAACACATACCTCCAGTTTCTTTCCAGCAGTTATCAGACAACTGAACCATCCTATCACCAACTGAAGAGTGGTCCTGAGCTACAATCTACCTCATTGGAGACCCTCGGACTATCTTTAATGAGATTTTTATCTTGGCTTTATCTTGCAATAAACATTATTCCTTTTATCCTGCATCGGTACACAGTGGGGTGGCTTGATTGTAATCATGTATAGTCTTTCCACTGACTACACAACATGCAATAAAAAAGCTTTTCACTGTACCTCGGTACACGTGAAAAACTAAACAAAACTAACGCTGTCACTTCAGTGTGAGGGAAGTGAACATATCCTAACAATTATATGGGTGAAAAAAAGGTCATTTTCCACCACTTCAGAAATTCAATAGATATCTTCCTGTTGGGAATTGCATTAGCATGGTTGATTCATTTCCCCCATTAGATGCATATCTAATTACATTGTTTTCCACCCAATCCTCCTTTTTGCTGTGGGAATCAGATCACATTTTCCTGTAGTGAACATCACTGGGCACGAACAGAGCAACTCACACACTTACTATTCCAGACACAACCCACATGCAATCAGAAATTGTGACAGGTTGCCTAAAATATTTTGCATTGTCTTTGTTGCGTCTGAAAACATAGAACATAGATAGGTATGTAGCGCAGAAACAGGCCCTCCAGCCCACAATGTCCGTGCCAAACATGATGCCAAGATCAACTAATCTCATGTCCTTGCACATGACCCATGTCCCTCCATTCCTTGCATATCCATGTGCTGATCTAAAAGCCTCTTTAACACCACTGTTGTATCTGCCCTCACCTCCACCCATGGCAGCACATTCCAGGCATCCACAACACTCCATGTAAAACATTTGCCGTGCATATCTCTTTTAAACTTTATCCCTCTCACCTTAAAACCATGTTCTCCACCCTGGGAGAAAGGTTCTGACAGTCTACCCTATCTATGCCTCTCATAATGTTATGTACTTTTATCAGGTGTTGTATAAGCAAACATTATATCTGTAGCTGGGCTTGGTTCTCTTGGAGATTGCAAATCCATTTCATTCCATCACTGACATGCATAGTTGGACCTGCCATTGGCAACAGTGCTATTAAATAAATGTACCCAGAGGTGCCATAAATCATTGATGTTGACATGTAGGTCTTTTGCACCATCACATTGATCGTTGGATCACTCATAATACATTTATCACATTAAGTTTCAGTAGAATATTTGCAGGTTGAATTAATTTCTTAAATCCAAAAGGAATAGGAGAACAAAGAGAATAAATCCTGATCAGTCGCAGCTAAGATATATTAATTTGATATTCCTGTTCCCAATCCCAATCAGTTCCCAATCAAAGGAATATAATTTACTTTTACCCAGAGAACAAATATGTGTCCTTTATTAAAGATCTTCGCTCAATTAATTTCTATGATCTTTTGAAACAGAAATTAGATGATATTTCAAACTGACATATTGTC
Source organism: Okamejei kenojei (assembly GCA_035221665.1). Classification (NCBI taxonomy): domain Eukaryota; kingdom Metazoa; phylum Chordata; class Chondrichthyes; order Rajiformes; family Rajidae; genus Okamejei; species Okamejei kenojei. Next base: position 36,847,478 of record CM069141.1, on the reverse strand, counting down.
CTTTGAAGGATATTTTGGACCTATGTGAATAGCATACTCAATCTCTTTAAGTACTTGGACTGAAATGGTGTTCATGAGAAGCTAAGACTCTGAAGCAGGTAGTGTAACTGAGAATAGTAAATTTGTTGTCAAATCAGATGTGGAAAGCAAAATAACATGGGGGAGGGGAAAGAAAGAATTGATTAAAAGGGAGATAAAACAGAGAGAAAGATAAACTACTTTGTATATTAAAATAGGATATCTAACAAATAAAATCAGATGATTGGAGAGTCAGTACTTGTGAAAGTGAATTGTGCAAAACCAAAAAGATTCTCAATAGTTAACACAATCAATACCATTACGAAGGATATATTTGAGTGAAATGCACAAGCTTCATGTTTCTATATCAAGTTTATAGGGTAGCCTTTGTCCACAATATCATTACAGGAACCTCTTTCAATTCTTGCAATACTGGCAAATAAAAATAAAAGACATTCCAAAGATACATTATAAATACACAAAGAGCTAAAGGACAACTGAAGAAGAATTTGCACCTGTTAATGCCACGAGGGTAACCTATGTGTGGAGGCAGAGGATGTGCAGAAGGGTTTGAATAAACTATCTTCAAAGAGAGTGGATTAATTCCGATGTAGCAGTTAAGGGGTAGGATTCTGAGATGTTGAAGGAGATAAATATAAAAAGGGCGGATGTGTAAAAGTGTTCGGTATCTTCAAAAATGGATTAAACACAAAGCCCAGATGAAATATATTCTAGGGTTTAAAAGAAGCAAGGGAACTGCTGAGGCTTTGGTCAATAATTTTTAATCCACCCTGGCCATGGGACTGCTTGGCTGCTAACATTTAAATAGTAGGTAGACACAAAATGCTGGAGTAACTCAGCAGGACAGGCAGCATTTCTGGAGAGAAGGAATGGGTGACGTTTTGGGTCAAGACCCTTCTTCAGACTTAAATAGTGATATAACAAGTAATTACAGGCCAATTTGTTTGATCTTGATGATGGGAAAATATATTGTAATAATTTCTGGGTGTAGCATAAATCTTCACTTAGAACAGCATGGATTTGCTAAGGGAAGGTTATATCTGACTAACATGATTTTTTTTTCTTTATAAAGATGTGACAAGTTGGGTGTTTGAGGAAATTGCATTAGACATACTCCATGTGGATTTTAGCAAAGCTTTTTAGAAGCTCTATATGGCAGGTGGCTCATAAAGGTAAAAGCTTGAAGGACCCAAGAGGAAATGGCTACGCTAGCTGTGACAGGAAGCAAAGGAAGTGACTGAAGGCACTTTGTGTCTGAAAAGCTGTTATCAGTGGGGCTCCACAGTGCCTTTGATGTTGGTATGTATTATTGATTTAGGCTAATTCAGAGGGCACGATAAAGAAGTTTGTTGATGATACTAAAATTTGGCTCTGAAATTGTCAATGAGGAAGAAAGTCTGGAGGCAAACGCGGCTGCAGATGCCAGAATGAGGGAGGAACTTAGATAGTTGAAGGGTCGCCAAGCTCGGATCTTTACTTCAGAATCCTCCAAGATCTTCTTCCGATCCAGGGTTCGCCACATGAAGCAAGATGAGGCGTGCTGATGCTTCTTCTTCCATAAGGTTCGAAGGGGGAACTCTGTGTAACAATGTTACAACATTTTGAGATTTTAAAAATCAAGTCTGCATTTATCCCATCAGATAAAGCATAAAAAGTTTAATTTGACAGCTATTTCACTTTCATATCTTCAGTATTAAAAAGGTTATGGCCATTTTCACTTTCATATCTTCAGTATTAAAAAGGTTATGGCCATTTTCATACTCGGAAATTAGCATCTTGATCCCTATTGCTTTTCCATTGACTTAACTCAAAAGCTGTGATCAAGGACAGTCAAAAGTCCATAACTTTCTTAAAAATTAAGAGAACTGAATGAAATTTTCAGTTATTGTAGATTGAAGCGTTCTGAAACAAATATGAAACAATCTTACTTTGATGACCTGAAATTAAAGCATATAGTTAGTTAGTTACCTAAATGTAGCTAATTACAAAATTCAATTACTAGATCTAAACATCTATCCATTTTTTAAGAAAAGGTTAACATTTTTAAATAGCCTAAGTGTCCAAATAACATTCACACAAGAATTCACAATATAACATGATTTTTAAATCTCATCGTCATGAATTTATAGGCCAAATGGAAGGAATTTAGTGTTTAATTCCTGTAAATTAATGGCCATTTAAATTATCTTGCGAGTGGGATTTTGTGGAACGTGATCGATTGGAACGTTGCAGTTGCGGTGAATTTAAACCCCATATCGGCAGGAAAAACACTGCCGGTTCGTATGGGGCCTAAATCACCTTTTCGCAACGTAAAATTTGGATTAAAGTAATCCTAAGAAGCACGTTTATATGTAAAATAAATGGCTTACCTTGCTTTGTCCCGTACGTGAGATCCGTCCCATTGTCGGCGTTGATGGCATTGGAAGTCGGTTTTTAATTTACTCCTGCTATTAAATTATCCAGCGATGTTTTTAAAAAACTTGATAAAACGCGTCGGATCGATTATTCTTCAGCAGCTAAACAGCCTGACAAAGATCAACTTAGACAGGCAGGAGAAAACGGCATTTTAAACCCGTCCCCCTCTCAAAGGTGTCAAAGTCGCGCACACGGCCAGTGGCAGATCTGCAGCACCGCTGAAGGTATGTTTTGTAACATAGCTACTCTGTGATCAACAGCCTTAGGGAGGAGGACGGCTCGGTAACATCCTTGCAGACGGACATGCTGAGGATCTGCAGATCCTTTTATACAGGTTTGGATGACAGAAAGGCCACAGACAGCACCACCTCCCTGAACTCCCTATCCTCTATCATGGAGGTCTTGCAGGACAACAAGCGGGGGAGTCTGGACCAACCACTGATCCTAGAGGAGCTGACTGGCTCCATATGTTCCTTTGACTCGAATAAAACACCCGGCAGCTATGGCTTCCCGGCCGAGTTATATGTGACTCTGTAGGACTGGGTGGGACAGGGTGGGCCCGGACCTGCTGGAAGTGTACAATGACCTGCTTCTTGCCGGCAGCATGCCAGACTCGATGAGGAAGGGCAGCATCACCCTAATCGACAAGCAGATGGGGGAGATTAATGATATAAGGAATTGGAGACCCATCACATTGTTGAATGTAGATTACAATATCCTGTCTAAAGCCATCACCAACCGGGTCAAGTCTGCTCTCGGACATGTGATCTACACGGACCAAACCTGTCCTAGAGAAAAGGAAAATCTCAGACAGGAAAATTTCAGACAGCTTGGCGTTGCTGAGAGATACCATTGCCTTTGTGCAAGACAGACGGGTGGATGCCTGCCTGGTCAGCTTGGAGCAGGAGAAGGCCTTTGTCAGGATATCACACATGTACATGAGGGACATGCTCTCCAAAATGAGCTTTGGGGAGGGAATCAAGAATTGGATCCAACTGCTCTACACCGATATCTGTAGTGCAGTCCAAATTAATGGGTGTGAATCAAATATCTTCCCCATCAGGTCTGGAATCAGGCAGGGTTGCCCTCTCTCCCCTGTCTTATTCGTCTGATGTATAGATACTTTTGCCGAGTCCATCAGGAAGGATGTGAGCATAAGAGGAGTGACATTGCCAAGCAGTGGGGCACATAGGTCAAAACCTCCCTGTACATGAACAATGTCGCTGTGTTCTGCGACCAATTTGTCGGCCACGGGAGCCAGGGTGAACTGCAGGAGGAGCGAGGCCATGATCCGACTGATCTACCATACCCTTCACCATCAAGCCTGACTACTTGAGGGTGCTGGAGATCTGGGGGGGGGGGGGGGGGGGGGGGTGGAGGCGTGTGACAAGAACTGACTGGAGCGGATAGCCAAGGGGGAGAAAAAACTGGAGCTGTGGAAGCAGCGCTCCATCTCTATAATGGGATAAAATGTGGTCATCAGGTGTGAGGTGCTCGCGAGGCTGCTGTACTTGGTGCGTGTGGCCTGTTCTCCACTCCTACCCCACAGAGATCACCCGTGCCATCTTCCGTTTCATCTGGGGGTTGAGGATGGACCGGGTGCGATGGGCCACAATGCACAAGTAGGCAGACAACAGGGGTAAAAGCGTGCCCGACGTCGCCCTCACCCTGATGGCCACCTTTGTGTGTGGCTGCATTATGCAGAGCATAGAGCCAAGGCACGTGGGCACCAAGTGTCACTGTCTCTGAGGTTCTACCTATCCCCAGTGTTGCGATGAATGGGCCTGGCGCAGATGCCGCGCAATGTGCCAGTCAGCTGGACATTGCCGCACAATCTGTCATTCGTGGAAAGGTTCTTCCAGACCAACAACTGACCACAAGTCTATCAGGCAGTGGTCAGCACAGAACATCCTGCAGACACCGCAGGGAAATGACTCCATGGATCCTGTGGTGTGGTTCCCAGAGCAGACTGCTCCAGCTTGTCTGGCGAAATACCTCATCACCAGAACTCACCAACAAGCATCAAGGCTTGGCTGGCGGTGAGGGGAGCCCTACCAGTCAGATCCTTCCTGCACCGTCGGAACCTCATTACCAGCGCACGCTGACCTCGGGATGGCTTCTATGGAGACGGTTGCCCACCTCTTCGCAGAGTGTGGATTTGCAAAGAGAGTCTGGAGAGGTCTGCAAGGGTCCCTGTTACAATTTATCCCGAACAGCTCCATCACAGAGGACTGTGATTTACGGACTGTTCCCAGGGACACATTCAGAGACTGACATCGAGTGCTGATGGAAGGTCAACTCAGTGAAAGATGCTCTTTGGTCTGCCTGAGCTTTGTTGGCCTCCCAGCAGAGCGAGATGTCCGTCGGGGAATGTTGCCGACTGGCTCACTGCAGGAGTACGTGCATAGGGACGCACTGAAGCTTGGTGCAGCCAACGCCAAGGCTCTGTGGGGGAGGCAACAGTCTAGGCTCCTTCCACTGCTGGACATTGGGGGCAGGGTGTGGTGGAGATGCCCCTCAAAATAAGGGAGCCACAAGATTAGCAAAGGTTGGGGGTGGGGGGGGGGGGGATGTAATTATAACCTCTGAGAATGTCAGATGGAGTTTTGTAAGGAATATGTATTTTATATATTTGTTTTTCGTATAAAGTATATTTCGAAATAAATAAAAAAATACCAGAATCTTGCGCAAAAAAAACTACTGGAGGAACTCAACGGGTCTGGCAACACCAGGGGGCTAAACTGGGAGGTCTGGAAACAGCTGGAAGCCACTCGGGCCAAAAGGATGGCAAAATGTGACTGTGGTATCAATATTCCTCGAGTTCCTCCAGCAGTTGTTTTTTTGCAGTAAGATACTTTAATCTTCAGAAATATATAGGACCTGGTCAGTTAAGATAGATTTAATTGGTGTATAATGTTCTAATAGGCTTAAATAGAATGAATAGGAAAACTCTATTTCCCCCAGCACAAGTTACAGGTTTAAAATTATTGGAAGAAGGCTTATAGCGGAGGTAATGTTCGATTCCTTCACCCAGAAGATGGAAGTGTCTGGATCTCACTCACTGAATGGGTGGTAGAGGCAAAACCACTAGTGAGACTTGGACGTGTACCTGTAGTGCTGTGAATTCAAAGCCTCGAACATTGAACTGATGGTAAGATTTAGGCGAGGTAGTTTTTTTTTCCATCCAGTATGGATGAATGACCCCATTCTGCGTCATAGACTTGAGAAAACTGTAATTCAGTGCACACGAACAAAGTCATACAATAAATTGCTATTCTCACATAATAGAAGAATTGGCACATTCTGGACAGCAAGTTCTGAATTCTCACATTTAATAACATCTCCATTTGTAGAGAGTTGCTGTTTGATTTGCACATAAACAACAATAGGCATTGTTAGCCTTTCCGTTATTTTTCACAGGAAGTTCTGGCACAAAGTGTCCAAGTTCCTGATAGCGTCAACAATTTATGCGTCATTTCAATCATGCAGCGTTTTTAATTAAGAATGAAACAAATGACTTTCAGTGATTAGCACTTAACTAAAAATCACTACTTCATTAGTGGCATGAGATGTTTTTCACAGAATTACAACAAGTTTCTAACAAGGCTATTTGGCTCATTAACAACTGCTGGCTCTATGCCAAAAAAAAAAAATCAGTTAGTCCCACTCTCCAGCCCTCCCCACATAACCATATACTTCCTTTCAAGTTCCTTTTTGAATAATACAAATATATTTGCCTCCAGTACCAATGTCTCTTCCCCTCCCAGCGGATAAGGTGCAGATTATATGCATCTACTGTGCAAAACAAAAACTTCACATCACTTGTTTCTTTTGCAAATGATTGTCTTCCATGGTTCTTGATCCTTCCTCCAATTGGAACATTCTCTCTTTCTATTTTATCAAGACCCCGTCTGGCCGCTTCTTAACTTTTTCTGTTCCAGGTGAACAATCCCTGCTTCTCAACCCTGGAGTCACTCAGTAAATCTCTGCTGTGTCCTTCCTCAGAGACAACATAGACGGACAATCTTGTGGCCAAATTACATTGTGTGCCATTCCAGTCCATCCTCTGTTTGAGGCCAGGCTCGGTAAGAATAGGTGATCACACTGTGTTCATCATTGTGTGCACACTGTGTGTACTGGAAGCAGATATGAGAGATTAAGGAATCTGCCAAGGTTAAACTATCACCTTAAATTCAGCTGGGATTGTGAAAAAAATGGTTCTGTGCCCAATGTTATGACCCCACACACACTTGAAACCATCAGGATCAAACTCATCAACCGTGAAATATGCCACACTGTCCTTCCTTGATTCTCCAGACGTATAGAAAGCTTTTGTTTGTGACCTTGATTATCCTCACACCAGCTGTGACCATCATTAATCAATCAATTGCAAACATGCGATTCAGAAAGACAGAAAGCAAACAACTTTTCTTTATCATCAGGTGATGTTGTGTTTGCTGCAGTGTATGAATTGGAGAGGAAGGAATGGTTGAAAACGATTAAAGTAATTGCAGAGTCCACTGAAAAATAAAGGGAAATTTAAGCATTTCTGATAATCTTTTCCAACTTTTGTCTTCCTTCTTCCATCTCTCCTTCAGTTCTTAAGAGTGCTGATTCTGACTGGGTTACGTAGCCAACAGTGGCTCAATGATGCCTTTCTAAAGTTCCTGTACTTCACACTGGAATCAGACTGTGGCTGCCTAGCTTCAGTGGAAATTTAAATGGGATGAAAGATAAACCAGGCTACTGGCTCACAATCAGCTGCTTTCAAGGTCATCATTACCGAAAGGATCTGTAAAAGAAAATCTAGTTTATTTTTAAAATGAATTCCTAGATTCTGATGATCCCATGTTGCGATTTGAATTTATTTTTCCAGGTAGTTATTCCAGTAATTTGATGATTATCATCACATTTTATTTCACAAGGTAGGTTTTATGTTTATGTCGTTTTATTGAATTGCAGATGAACCTATAGATACAAACAGGTATTAGCAAATTATTCCATCCAAAACATTATTTCCTTTCCTAATGAAAAATTGTGCTACTCTGAAAAATGCCATTCAGCCATAATGAATGTGCTAGCTCTTTGAAAGGCCAGTCACATCACCGTTCTTTTTCAGGAGAAATGGATTTAGTTTTCTCTTTCCTAGTGTATTTATATTCTCACTGGAAGTTTCCATTGAATCTGTGTTTAACACCTTTCCAGCCTGTGAGCTTTCTATAGTAATTCCCATCTTCATTCTGTTTTTTTCACCAATTATCTCATATCTGTGCACTCTGGTAATCATGTCTTTCTTCATTTTATTTCCTCTGCCAAAGTCCCTTCCATCGAATTGTTTGTGGAATAGCGTCTTACAGTGTCCAGCTGTGTCATGTGTCCTTGAAATACCTCCTAAACAGCAATCTCCATATTCGTTCAGCTCAGGGTTGCAGTCTGCGCCCTGTCCCAACCCCTCTCTCCATCATCATAGCTCCACAAATTCTCCACAGCCCACCATTAATAGCCACCTCTGCCTGTTTTTTTAGAAAATACCATTGAATCTGTGAAGCTCATGATCTAGAATTCACCAAATGATTCCTTACATCCTTTAACTCCATGTAAAACTCCATTATCTTTAACCAAGAACAAAAAAACAGAAAGCTGGCAGAACTCATTTTGCGTGGAGACCCTGCATCAGGTCTGAGAGAGAAGAAGAAAGCTTGCCAATATATGGCTGTGAGAAAAGGGACGAACAGAGGCTGCTAGATGATAATTGGAAGCAGATTTGGGAGGGGGGGTGGGGGTGATTAAGATGGGAAAGGTGATCAAAGGAAGGAAGCCAGGTGGAGTGTGTGATGAGCACACCAGGAGTGTAGGTGACCTGAAATTAGAAATTTCAATGTTCATACCATTGTGTGGAAAGGCTGTCAAGCAAAATATGAGATCATGTTCCTCCACTTTGCATTTAGCCTCACCACAGCAATGGAGAAGGCAGAGGACAGACAGATTGGTATGAAAGTGGGAATATTAGAAGCTCTCCTCAACTGTGCTTTGGAAATTAAAATTAGCAATAATAATTCCAAATTGCATTTCTATAGTATCTTTAAAATTAATATCACAAGACATTTCACAGGAGCATTTTCAAACAAAACTTGTTTCAAAGTAAAACAGGAAAACTTTTCCACAGCTGCTCTTGCATGTTATTAAAATATCTGTTCGATTTTATGGAATATATATGTTCAGAGGAAATAAAGGTATTTTATTAACCAAGCCCTTTGTTTTTGATCTGGTCAGGGAAGAGATACGCTGCTGTAAGTGATCTTGGTAAAGCAGGGGATGCTGGCAGTATGATAATTTTAATTCAGTTTCTAATTTAATAATTGCATAAAGAACATAGGTGGAGGGAAGGGCTGAAAAAAAAACTCTGAAGAGTGGCAGAACAAAATAAGTCCTGTGGTTTCTGAACTAGACAAAAAGGATGCAATGAAGTTAAAAATCACAACACTTTATTTTTGTATTGACAGCTGATAGGTATTAAATATTTAATCATCAAATCAGTTGTCCTGCTTTGACTTCCTGCTTTGATTTTTCTCTCAGTGGCCATGATGGTAACAATTTAGAATCTAGCTAACAGCTGCTGGACTGGTGCATGACCTCGGTTCCTCTTTAAATGGAGTCCACAGCAATTGATAACATTTACAGGATATTAAACATGGACCTCATTCAAGCTGACCTTCAGTTGCACCCTGCAGCCTTTGGTTCTCTGGCTCACTGAAATAAAAATGGGCACCGATTTTAATTAGTGTCATCAAGGACAGGAAACCTTGAACTTTTGTTAAAGCATTTTCTCTGACAAGATGATTTATATTATCATTGTCACGAGAGCCCTTCCCATCTCAGGCCCACTATAAATTAAGTAGTGGTAAGAGCCTGTTTAATTGTCTCTATAATGGTGGTCACTATGCTCCATAACTCTATAGAAGATGATGAGAAATATTTTATAGATAATGAGGAAGAACAGTGTGGACTTAATTTAAGTAATTAATTTAGTTCCAATGTAATTACACAACATTTTGTAACAATTAAGAGATATCAAAATAAAACAAGAAAGTTCACATCAATAATATTTTTCTTGGTGTCCTGAACTAAATGTTTGCAATAAAGGCTTACCATTTGATGGAATAGTAATTAGAATTAATATCAAAATTACCTTTTTTCAAACAATCTGCCATTCAGGCTTACAGAGAGTTGAACATATCATCACTTTCTCAGAATTATCTTCCAAATGGACAAAATACCAGTGTGAAGTATTTTTAATTGCAATCATTGTGGTTATATGTGCAAAGGCAGACATTTTGCAGAAGTAAATATCTCGTAAACAGCTGTGAGATGAATGGCTGAAAATGACAGAAAAAGCTGTAAACACCGAGCAAGTCAGCTAGCATGTGCAGAAGAGAATAAGATTTACCTTTCAGGTCGAAGATCCTTCACCGGAATGATTCAGAGGTGAATGACTATTGTGTGCTCTCACCTTTCACAGCCATTTTCATGCTCAGAAAAGGCAGATAGACTTGGTACAGTATCGCATTGGATGAACAGGACTCTAATAATTCTACAATTCTTCAGTGTTTCTCTGCAAATACAGATATTTTATGAGCTGAAGACCCTGGAGCAGGACAAACCCATAACCTACTGACACAGATGAGATTGTATAAATTGACATAAACGGACACAGTAATTTAAGTAAGGCGAGAAATAGAATTAAAATCATCCTATCTTTGTCCAAAGAAAAGTATTCAAAAGATAGGTTGAACCAATCTTTATCTTATCTTTTCCTTCTGCTTGGTAGTTGGACTTCATAAAAAATAAATAAAGTGATCTTGTGGAAAAAGAGAAAGGCTGAACTTGGAAATTGTTAAATCAACACAAAAGAATGTACTTGGAGCACTGCCTCATCAATACACCTTATTTTGTTGGAGAGACACTTGCCATACAGTTCAGGTACCAAAACCTGTCACCTTATATCACTGAATCATAATCATAATAGTATTTTATTACAGTCATACCAATAAAAAGCAACAAGACCCCCAAATACATTTTTAACACGAACATCCACCACAGCGACTCCCCCACATTCCTCGCTGTGAAGGAAGGCAAAAAAAGTTCAATCTTCTTCCCTTATTGAATGAGAGTTGCAAAGTCTCACAGCATGCAAACAGGCCCTTCGGCCTAACTTGCCCATACCAGCCAACATGTCCCATCTACACTCGTCCCACCTGCCTACATTTGGCCCATATCCCTCTAAAATTTCCTATCCATGTACCCGTCCAAATGTTTCTTATACGTTGCACAGTTTAAAAAAGGCCGTAAAGACAGCAACAGGTACGGATGGTCTTTGGAACGATCGCTGACTTGTTTGCTCTGTTATCTCCATCAACCTAGCCTCAAACCCCAGCATCAACCAAAACATTACCACAAGATAATCAACGTCAAAGGTCTCAAGGACTCTGCATTGATACCTCTACTTAAACAGCACCTCAACGCAACTTGTCAACTCCCAGCCAACAGTGGCTGCAAAGTGTCCTCTGTTCATGAACTGCCATGAAGGCCACCATTACTGGCACCTGGGGAGAAACTTCTCTTCTTTACCAGGATCAATTTGACAAGAATGTGTACTATATATGCAGACATTCAATGTAATTAAAGAGAGTGGAATAAACAAGATGGATGTGATTTAGAGGTTCACAGTGATTCTTACGTATTCTTAAGATTCATAGCACCAACCACGGATAAAACAAGAGCCCACACATCTATTGCAAAGCTTTTGATTGGGGTGATTGAAAGAGGCCGAGCAATTAAGAAGAAGTGATTGGGATTGTGATTGAGAGGAGTGGGTGCCATCAGGAGCTCAACTGGATGATTGAGACTAATGAGGAGCAAGACGGCAATGAAATGCAAAGCAACAAGGAGGAGAAAGCTGAAGTAGGAGCTGGTACAACATTGCCATTGGAGTGGGTACAGACTTCTTGGTCTATGTGCTGGGAAATGTATTCAAATATCAAGAAACATTTTTTTTAAATGGAAATTCATTACTGGTTCAGTTACTTAGACCAGGTTAACCTGCACACAGCGAGAACACATTTAGAAGTGAATCAGACGTATATTAAGCCCAAATTATCATGTTATCTGCCGAGTCCCACCAACATAAATGTTTTTGCTGACTGAATACATTTTAATGTTGTTCTGTCGCCTTTTAAAATAAAAGGGGAGCTTTGCTGAGTGTTCCAATTCATATCTGCAAGTCTGCGCAGCTTGTGGGCTGGTTCCTGGCCAAGCTAGCAGACTGGTACATGACCAAAATATTAAGCTATTTTCAACCCCCAGCTGCCTTGCTGCCTGTATGATTTAGTTTTATTATGACAGCTATAGCTTATTATAATGAATAACACAAATAAATAAAATCCCTGAATGAAACAGAAATTAAATGTAAATGAATATTTTATCAGCACATTTTATTTTCGAGATGATTCTTGATCAATTTTCTTCTTGCGTCACACATTACACGATGAAGTACGTACGTTGTGGGAGCTGGCAATGATAGGAGTGGTCTGTGAGTGTGATATTCAGACCTTTCAATTTTCATCATGTCAGTGGAAAGGATCTTAAAAGTCAATTTTCACAAAAATCAAACTGGTATGCAGAAAAGATGGTGATTGGGAACAACAACGTCTTGCAATTATATAACAATAATATTCTAGTTAAACAACCAAGTGTCACCAACCACAGTAGTGCTTTCAAAGAAAATCTGATATGGAGCGATGTGCGGTATGAGGGTTAATGATCAAACGATTCATTGCGCCAGGATTTACAGTTTGCCTTAAATTAGTAAGGAACTAGTGAAGCAGAAACCAGTACTAATGCTTAGCGTCTTGACAATTGAAGATGTGGCTGTCTCTGGTGGAGTGATTAAAATGGGAAATGATCTGATGGAGGAATGCACAGACCTTGAAGGTCCAAGGTGATCACAGAACAAACTAAATACAAGGGTAACAATTTTAAAGCTGAGGTGATTTTTTTTAAAAAACTGGATATCATATAAATCAACACATTCATAGATGATTGGTGAATGGAATTTGAAAAATGTAGGACACCAGAAGCAACATTTTACATGACTTTAAGTTTCTTGGGTGGGGGTGAAACATGACATTGGCTAAGTGGGAGTTGAACATGGCCAAGTAAAACTAACAACAGATTAGATTGGGTAGATGTTTCTGAATTGGAAAGAGACAACCTAAGGGGTGGTACATCTATCTTGTCAGAAAGGTCAGACTGAAGAAGGGAACTGACCTGAAACATTGTCTGTCCATTCCCTCACAAATGCTGTCTCACCCACTGAGTTCCTCCAGCACTTTGATTTTTTTTGCTCAAGATTCCAGCATCTGCAGTAACTTGTGTCTATATCTTATCAGAAACATGTTGTATTTGAATGAATTTTCTACTTTTCAAGTAACATGTGGTGCACAAGCACTCTGACAGTCTAGAGATGGTGTTGAGAATCAAAATGGTGATGTAAATATTTGGTACTGAGTTTACAACTGATGTCACCAAGGTGCAGCATGTAATTGTGAACTAGCATAAGGACAAGGGTAGATCATTGGGCATTGGATATATTAGTGCATTTCTGGAATGGAAGCCATTGCATGTGATTGTCTGGTATGACTGGCTATTTAATAACAGAATCTTGGTGGCACAAGAGACTGCAGATGTTGTAATCTGCAGCAAGAGATGGAGAACAGATGAAGTTATTCAGCGTGTAGGAAAGAATTGCAGATGCTAGTTTAAACTGAAGATAGTCACAAAAAGCTGTAGTAACTCAGCGGATCGGATAGCATCTCTGGAGAAAAGGAATAGGTGACGTTTCGGGTCTCGACACGAAACGTCACCTGTTTCTTTTCTCCAGAGATGCTGTCTGACCCACTGAGTTACTCCAGCTTTTGTGTCTGTCATCAAGTTACTCAGTGTGTCAGGCAGCATTCATGGAAGGAAATGGACAGTCAATGTTTCTGATCTAGACCCTTCATCTGGATTATATAGATGAGGGCCTTGACCAAAAAAAGTAAACTATTTGGTTACCTCCACAGAAGCTGCTTGACCTGCTGAGTTCCTACAGCTACTCTCCTTTTCTTGAAGCTGATGAGTGTAATACCTTGCAGATGATGGCAAAGGGATGTTCGTGAAAAATAAAGCTATCTTTCGTGTGAAAGGCTGTCGATAGCTTAAAACGTATAAGAATTTTTTTTTTTTTCAGCAGGATACCGAATGCAATTCTTAGCTCTGGTAAGGGATGATATGGTACTCAAATCTGATTGAAGGGATTCTACTAAGCTCAGAAAATTGAATCCTGGACTGTGGAGGAAAGAGTGATGAGAGAGCTTCCTGATACAAAGGGGTGAAACGTTTTTTTTTGTGCAGAGTTAGGTGATGGTGATGTATTTGAAGCAGGCACACACATTTTCTTTTACATTGGTGTCATCAGAAATGTCATAATTTTGTTTTTAATGGAGCAGAATTTTTTTCCCTGCTATCATATCTATCATAAAAACCATATCATAAATAGATCATTCAGCCAAGTACTATATATGAATAATTGAATCTTCACAGATCTGGATGATCCTAGAATTAACCTTCTCAATTTTAAACTGCCAGTTCACTCGATTATATACTGTGTCACGCTATACAATCAGTCATTCAGCTGGAGGAAATTAAATATAAATCAGAGTCGCGTGCTAAAACAATCAATATACTTACAATCAATATACATCACTCATTTATTCAATCCCCTTTGCGTCTCAAATGACACACGAGGCTTCAATATGATAGCATCATTGCTGCTGACACATGGTCTGTTTGATTACAAGCCACACATCTTCTCTCCTTTCTCCACTGTATGACTTTCATATGAGGAAAGACTGGATAGACTTGGCTTGTACTCGCTAGAATTTAGAAGACTGAGGGGGGATCTTATAGAAACATACAAAATTCTTAAGGGGTTGGATAGGCTGGATGCAGGAAGATTATTCCCGATGTTGGGGAGGTCCAGAACAAGGGGTCACAGTCTAAGGATGAGGGGGAATTCCTTTAGGACCGAGATGAGGAAAACATTTTTCACACAGAGAGTGGTGAGTCTCTGGAATTATCTGCCACAGAAGGTAGTTGAGGCCAGTTCATTGGCTATATTTAAGAGGGAGTTAGATGTGGCCCTTGTGGCTAAAGGGATCAGGGGGTATGGAGAGAAGGCAGGTACAGGATACTGAGCTGGATGATCAGCCATGATCATATTGAATGGCGGTGCAGGCTCGAAGGGCCGAATGGCCTACTCCTGCACCTATTTTCTATGTTTCTATGTTTCTATGTCCTTCACCATATCACCCTTGATGATCCTGTTGACATTTCCCTCCGGCTGTCCAACATAGTTTTAGGTTTTATCTTTGGATAGTCTCTTTCAAAGGAATCGACCCTTCCTTTCTTTCCCTTTCACCTCTTCCCTGTGTCGCTCCTGGACTCGTACCCATTTCTCACTTTCCGCTTCTTCCACCTGAATATTTTCCTCTGGCCTCACAAATCACACCTCTTCTATCCTCATCTCACACATTTTGTCTTTTCATCTCTGACCTTTGTCCAACCATCTGCCCATCAAACACCTCCTGTATCATAAAAACCATATCATAAATAGATCATTCAGCCAAGTACTATATATGAATAATTGAATCTTCACAGATCTGGATGATCCTAGAATTAACCTTCTCAATTTTAAACTTCCAGTTCACTCGATTATATATCCACCTATCACTCACCATGATTTGTCCTGCCCCTCCTCTCTTCCAACTTTCTTCACCCCCTCCACAGTCAGATTGAAGAAGGGTCTCTATCTTAAATGTTACCTATCCATGTTCTCCAGCGAAGCTGCCTGATCCATTGAATTACTCCAGCATTTTGTGTGTTTTTTTGTAAACCAGCATCTGCAGTTCATTGTGTCAACATATATAACATAGCCAAAATATTTAAAACTTGAAGGATGCATGATCATGCAAGAAACGTGGTGACTCATGCATACTTCTTCAGTGTAATCTACCATTACCAGGCTTGTAATTAAATGCACGGTAAGGTTTTTTCAAAAATGTATGCAAAAAAGGAATTTGACTGTACCTAGGAATGTGACAATAAAGTACCATTACATATTCAACCATTGAAATGCTTGAATGCATATGCCAAATTATTATTTGATTAGATACATATCTTAATAAAGCTTGAGAGAATGCACAAAGGTACTGAGAAGAAATATATCTATAACCACAGAAAATCTCAATGAATAGATTTTTGGACAAACAGAATTGTCCTACAGAAAACACAAAATCCGTTTATTTTATTCGTCATCAATTGAAACTGGTGAATCGCATCAATGAAATTGGTGCTCAAAATGTAACCTCTGAAGTTTTAGGTTAAAGTATTAATTACTGTGTGAAAATGGGGCAGTAAACAGCTAGTGTCCATTGGAAAATCACCTGTAAAATATGCCAGAAGTAGCGAATCGGCCAATTAACACCTGTAGAAAGAGGGCAGTGTAAATGACCAGATGTGTCAGCTATCTCCTTCGCTCCATAGATGCTGCTGCACCCGCTGAGTTTCTCCAACCTTTTGTGTACCCTCGATTCTCCAGCATCTGCAGTTCCTTCTTTAACACAGATGTGTCAGCTACATTGGGTTAACATTTTCCGAGATGTGTTATATTTTGACCAACAGTCATCAAGTCTAAATTTGAACTTCAATCCATATATTTATTATCAGGGATATTGCAACCTGGAAATCAACTGATCAGTTCACTCTGATCAATTAGATGGGATGTATATGTACACAGATGTTTCACGAACTTGGCTAGGCAACCCGAATTATCGAATTAAGGTAAACTCTCCAGCAAACAGGGTTTCCAACATGCCCTTGTGGCCCTATGCTACACAGCCAGTTGGTTCATCCCCATGTGTTTAATTAGTTTGTTTGACTATGCAAATGCAGTGGTACCATGAATGGTGTCAGGGCTTGGATCTCTTCCTGTTCCCACTTCCATCCAGTGTCCCAAGCTGGGAAACCTCAAGTGCAAAGACTAAAACCAAACTAACCTATGATGCCCTCTAATGGTTATACATGCTCCCAGCACTTGCTCAACCAAAAAGAGCTGCTAGTCTAAATAAATTTAGAGGGCTGTTTGACCCCATAATAAAACGAGACAGTGAGTTCAAATGATTGCAGAAACAGGCAGATTTAAAGAATCTCTATCTCAATGCTTTCACTTTCAATGGTTAGAGAACCGGGAAATGACACTGTCCAACAATGAGTTCACCAGATGGTAAAATGAAGATGGTAAAATCTCACTGCCATTCTCCTCCGCAGCTTCATTTGCATTAATACAGAATTCGGACCTGCCATTGAAGGAACTGTTGCATGTTTTTGGCATTGATATAAAATCTCTGTTGTGTTGCTCTGATCAAAAATAAAACTACCATATTTCTTAAAGATTGTAGGAGATAAATTACATTCTCATGTAGTATATTCATTCTGCTGTCAATTCATCCAGGAACAACGTTTCAAACAGAGCATCAAGCAGTTCCCCATCGCTCAAGTCTGGTGTTCCTGCTAATGTGCATGTGAACACACACGTTTCTATGGTGATGGCAACTGTTAGCCATCTTTCTCCTGACTGTGCTCTGATATTAGACTACTAATCAATGAATTGAAAAGTGAATTCCTATGTATTTGTATCCCTGTTAATAAGTAGATAGATTTAGTTCAAATTCAGCATGTAACTGGTGGTCAAAATATAAAGCATCTCTTGTAATGTTAACCTCAAACTGCTGAACCTGGGTTTCTACATTGTCTTGGGTTACTTACACTGGGGGATCTACCTTAAACCCCTGGGATTTGGTGCAGAACCAGAAGATCTGTTCATATGTTTGGGATGGAATAATGGCAAGGAACCAGAATATTAGTCCATTGTAATTTTTTTTCATTAGCTGTATTTAGTTAAACATAGTTTTTAAACATGTGGCTTCTTTCAATTATACATTTTTTTTAAAATTCTACTTGTTTTAGCATTTGCAATTTTAAATGTATTGTATATTTTTAACATTTAGAAACATTTACAGTGACTGCCATCATTGACAGCAGGTGATGTGAATTAGCTAGCTGTCAAAACTATTCCCACTCTTTAGGAGGCTATTTTTTTTTTCCTGACACTTCCAATACCAGCATTTCTGCCTGCAAGGCACTGCCACCACAGAGGGTCTCACTGATGATGATAGTCAGCACTTTGCAAAAATTTGATTCAGGGAGTGCTGTAGGGTTAACTGCAGAGTAACCCTACAGATCAGTAGCGAGTGCCTGTGGCTTGCTGCCGATGGAAATTTTGAGCCAATAGTTACTCCTAAGTCAGCTACAGTGTTTGTATGCTAATAAAGTAAAACTTGTTGGCATATTCCAATTGCTCTGGAATTTTCAACCATGCTTAAACCACTCAAACTGTTTGTTCCACCGTGAATCAATGGTGCTCAGCTGAACATATGCAACCGTGCAGTACATTGGGCTGAAGGTGCATGATTTTATGACTCTGCCGATCATCTAACGGAGAAGGATATCATCCCAGAGGATCACATGAGTGGCCAGGGTGCTGGGTATAATGATATTTCTGTGAATACTACCAAATACAACGCTAATTAATGTATATATAGACGCTGAGATTGGCCGAAGAGTTTTTGCACTGTATATATTTTTTATTCTGAATAAAGATTTTTGGGAAAAAATGATTACCTTTCGGTAATTTCCATCTATGCTTCAGCGTTGTTTATTCTGGAAAATGCATTGTTTCACACATTGATCTGAGTGCAACAATGAGTTAATTTTCATGTTATAATATCCCTGCTAATATTATGGATAGAGAGGCCTGTTCCTGTGGTGTATTATTCTATGTTTTGTTTAGTTTAGTGATACAACATGGAAAAAGGCCCTTGGCTCACCGAGTCCAAGCCAACCATCGATCACATGTTCAAATTAGTTCCATGTTATCCCGCTTTGTCATCCACTCCCTACACGCTAAGGGCTATTAACCTACAAACCTGCATGTCTTAGGGATGTGGAAGAAAACTGGAGTACCCGGAGGAAACCCACATGGTCACAGAGAAAAAGTTTAAATTCCATACAGATGGCAACCAAGGTCAGACTTGAACCCAGGTCTCTGGCACTGTGAGCTCGAACATCTGCACCATGGTGCTGCCCTAAATAACACAAAGATTTATGAATATGGAAACAATTATCATAACTTACCCCAATTAAAAAGACTTTTCCACAATTTTGCTCGCCACCAAACATATAAATAATTATTGACTGCATATAATCAGTTGAAAATTTGGATATTGCACATATATTCAGAGCTAAAATTGGTGTATGGGACTTCTTAACCTTGTTCCCGAGGACTGGCAGTTTTTTAATGTGATAAGATCTTGAAGGATGTATTAGTATATGCCAAACAAATTAATACTAAAGGGACTTTTTGAAAGATTTTGAAACAAGGCAGTTGCTCAAACATAATATACTGATTGCTTTTGTAGCAGTTTAAATATAAAGGTTAAGAACAAAACTCAATGGCAAGACTTAATTTGCCTCTCGTGTAAAAAATGCAGCAATAAAGTCACAGAATCAAGCCTTCAAATGCTCATTAATGATAAGACTAATTTTAAATAAATAAACAGAATAATGATTTTGATGTAAAAAAATCACAACCATTCCTTTCAAGAGGTGTAGGGGTGTTTCTTGGTGTCCTGTCAACTACTTATCACTCAACAGTTTCACTTTAAAAGGTATTTACAGGAACTGGTGTTGTGAGTGAGTTTGAGTCAAGTTTAGTTTATTGTCACGTGTACCGATGTACAGCAAAAAGCTTTTGTTGCGTGCTAACTGGAGAGCTTCTGTGTACAAATTGACTACCAATTTTGCTATATTGGAAGGAATGTATTTTAAAAGGAACAACTTTATTGACTAGCAACACTAAGGGAGATACTAAGGTTGTTAGAAAAACATAATGTAAATGTAAGCGTTTATTCCTTAAAAACGTTTTTAATGACTGACCTAACTACTGTGAGCAGATTGTCCACTCTCGCCTTCCTCTGGTCCTGTTACAACTTAGGGGAATGGCCACATTGCAAAGGATTAGATCAAGGAGCAGGTTTATAATTCTAAAAAATATATTTGTCACTGGATGGACACCCATTTTGAGGGTTTAACTGACTATATTTATCTCTGCTGCTGCTGTTACAGTTGATCTCGGGCGTAGGGCTTGGAATAAGGTAAAGGAACATAAAATTCCACCTGGGTCATCCGAAATTCCACTGCTAGTGTCATCTGATTCTTTGCTTACATTTGGAAATATTAGAATGACAAAAATGTTCTAAGGTCTGACCCTCCACGACAAAATTGGTCCCTGAAGCACACTGTCTCTCTCCAGCTGAAATAATGGAAATGAGACGAGCCAATGGAAGAAACTTGGCAGCCAAGAAAGATCATTAGTAAAGGGCAGCACTGACCTTAATTTAATTTACATGAAATTAAATTGATCACAATTAATTGAGAAATTCTAAAATTTGCAGCTCACTCTTCGATGGTCAACCCTTTCTTCTGGGATTGGCCACCCAACTTCTATGCCAAGAAAAGCATCTACACCGCAGTTAGACCATCTAAGAATCTTATATAATTCAATGAGATCACTCCTCATCCCATTTAAGTCCAGAGAGCTCAAGCATGGTTTCCTCAATCTTTTCTCATAATAACATTTCCACATCCTTAGAATTAAGTTGGTGAAGGTTTGCTGCACCATCTCTTAGGCAAACGATTCTTTCCTTTAGCAAGGGCGTCAGAATTGTGTGCCATGCTAGAAATGGCACACAAGTTTCACCAAAGCCCTGTGCGGGTGTAGCAAGATTTCTCTACATTTATACTGTCTCCCTTGAGGTAAAGATTAGCATTCCTAATTACTTACATGCTAACTTATTTTCGTTCTTGTACAAAGGCTTCAACATTCAAGTCTCATATCTATCTCTATGATATCCCACTCCCCACACACTAGGGGCAACTTTCAGAGGCCAATTAACTTACAAACCCGCACGTCTTTTTGAGATGTGCGAGGAAACCGGAGTACCCTGAGAAAAACCACGCGGTCACAGGGAGAATGTGCATACTCCACACAGACAGCACCCGAGGCCACGATCGAACCGGGTCTCTGACACTGAGATACAGCGGCTCTACAGGCTGTGCCACTGTGCTGCCCTATTGTACCCAATGTTGCTAGCTTGACCAGCACTTCACTTGTGTTATTGTTTTTGACTTGTCATCCTCTTTTGTCCTTTTTTACCTAATATTCCTGGTATTCTTTTATTGTTTTCTGTTAAGACACAATATCAATTATTTATTTCATGCCTGTGCCTTTTCCTCTTCCTGTTTATTGATTCTCCTGTCACATCTTTCATTGCATCAATGTTATTTTTGCTATTCACTTACACTTTTTGTACGTACAGAATCCTCCAATCTGCTTTTATCTTTCTTTCTATATTCTCTTTCTTTATCTGTTCCAATCATCTAGCCTGCTTCTCAAATTATACTTCTTTAAATGGGATAACTGCCAGGGAGCACTTTGATGTACTTTTATTACATTTGTGAGGCTGCCCCTTACACAGCTTTATCATTCTTTAGTATGACGGCTTATTGTTCAATAATATTCTTGTTTTCTAAGCAGTCTTGCTAACAGTGTGTGCTGTCAATTAAAATAACATTAAAAATTATTGATATTTAAAATCCAGTCAAATACATCTGGTCAAATATGAGAAACATGTAAAAAGGTTGTGTTAATAAATCTCAATGCCTTAAACTGGAACTCTGAATTGTAAATGTACTACAGTTAATGATGATTGGTAATGACATGTAATGTAATTACCTAAGTAACATTTCTGGTATGCTCCAGTTATGCACATACTAAGCATTAAGAAGGAGGGTATATATGAGATCTCCTTAATGCTTGCGGAATCCAACAACTTTATGAAGGCTGCTTTAAATGTGAATGCAGCTTGCAGATATATTGAGAATGCTGGTGAATGGGGCAGAGGGGAATAAAAGAGAGGGTCACAGATCTTGCAAATAAAGTTAAATTATTGGCAGAAGGCAAGAAAGCCTAACCTTAGCCAGAGTTTCATTAACCCAGTTTAATGTGATAGTTTTAATAGAGGAAATGTGAGTAATTGCTTGGATCTCCTGCTGTATGGGCTGTTCAAATGAAGTTGTCAAAGCATGATTGAAGTCTTCATCAGCTAGAGCATTTCTAAACCCAGAATGTTGTTTTGCTCTCCTTTGATGATCTATAATTTCCATGCTTCAGTGCTTCAGCTAAACCCTCGCCTTGAATGTTGAGTAATATTGCAGTGGCAGCAGGTTCCTGTGGCCAGGATGAATACAATGCCAATTTCTGATGCATTAGCATCAGCAGTTTAGTTAACCAGACACTTGGATTTATTGTACTTGGAATCAGACTAGAGGAAATAAAAGGCCAAAACTGCCCAAATGAAACCATTAAACCTCTAGGGTGGCAATATTGCCTTTCAGTGAGACAATCACAGAGAGGATGTCAGGTCTCGCATTTGATCTAGTTTCTGTTTCTTATTGGTTTTTAGTATTTGAGTTTGCATTCTTGTTTTATTTTGGTGTCTCACATCTTCCCTTGTTTCAGGTGCCATTTCCTGTCATGTCGTTTACCCTCATGTGATTGTTGGCCCTGCCCTGATGTGTTTCACCTGTGTCTCGTTATCCCCTGTTAGTCTGTATTTAAGCCCTTTGTGTTTTGGTTCTCATTGCCAGTTCGTTGTGTATGCTACTTGGTATCACCTCGTTCCAGCTCTAGAAATATTGTGACCTTGTGATCTCGACCATTGCCTGTTTTTCGACCACTGTTTTTGCCTGCTCCTAGATTACACTGTTGCCTCTGTTTTTGCTTACCTTGCAAGTGTACCGACTTGGACCGATTAAACTTTGAAAACGAATCTGCCCTCTGTCTGAGCCTGCATTTGTGTTCTCCTCCTCGATCAGTTCTGACAGAGGATACATGCAACCACTGCCTTTGACAACCGCCCTCCTATGAATCCCACTTGGATAAATGTCTCAACCAGGAAGTTGATGCACCAATGAAAGACATCATATATATTTCCGATCACTGGATGTGGTCCAAACCCAGTGTGATTGCGTCTTTCAGACAGCAACTGAATAAATGTCTGAACAGGAACAAAATTGAAGTAAAAACAGAAATGTTGCAAATACACGACAGGACTGTCGGCGATTGCAGAGAAGTAAATCAATAACATTTCATCTGACCTGGAAAACGGAGTGAAGAAAATGATCATTCATAATCAGCATAATAGTCTACTGATAATGTCCGATCTTAATCTGGAAATCCAGGTGGACAAGGTCAATGGTCTTAAAATGGGCTGTAAATGATCTGAGGGTACCTAATAGGAGAAGGACCCAAGCAAGAAATCTAACTACAGTGCTACTTTCGTCTGGCAGGATTTATGCAAATTTTCACAAAACATGGTGGAAATTTCAGATGTAATCTCTCAACATGCACACAAATTTGTTTATTGCTTCCTCAAATGCTGTATCCTTATTTTACTTATAATAATGTCAGAGACTTTTCAGTTGGTTCTGGTCCATGCCAGCTCCCAGGAGTTTAGTTTAGAATAGAGCACGGGAACAGGCCCTTCGGCCCACTGAGTCCACACCGACCAGCGATGCCCGCACATTAACATTGTCCCACACACACTAGGGATAATTTACACTTATACCAAGCCAATTATCCTACAAACCTGTACATATTTGTAGTGTGAGAGGAAACTGAAGATCTCAGAGAAAACACACATGGGGACAACATGCAAACTCCATACAGACAGCACCCATATTTGGGATCGAACCCGGGTCTCCGCCGCTGCAAGCGCTGTAAGTCAGCAACTCTACCACTACACTACATTACTCTATCGCTGCGCCACCATGCCACCCACGAGTTCTCTTCAGCTCTCCTGATTCCTTGTACCATGCATGTTATTCTCTCTCATGCCCATCTACTCCCCTTTGATTCTTTGATGTTTCGCTTTAAACGACACTAAAGGGTAATTTACAGATGACAATTATCTACAACCACATCTATGAGTTATGGGAGGAAATGAGAGAATGTGTAAACTTTTCATAATCTGCTCCTGTGTTCAGGATTTAACCCAAACTAACTGCTGCCATCTTGTAAACGGTAGGCATTATATCAGATGTACCCAGCCATGGAAATTGTCATTCAAAAGAATACTAAAGTATGGGGTGAACTTCATGTTATTTTATAATTCTCTTCCACATTTGTTGTTTGTTAAACAATATACAGCTGAGGCTATTGATACGCAGAATTAGTAAGAAGGAAAGTCTTACATTAATGTAGGGCCCTTTACTGTTTCTCTCAGAAGCTTCCCAAGTGTTGTAGAGCCAGTGTGGTATTTGGTTGAAAAATGCAGCATAAAAACAGGCCTTCGGCCCACCGAGTCTACACTGACCATCAATCACCCGTTCACTCTAATTCTTTGAAAACAAATCTGCCCTCTGTCTGAGCCTGCATTTGTGTTCTCCTCCTCGATCAGTTCTGACAGAGGATACATGCAACCACTGCCTTTGACAACTGCCCTCCTATGAATCCCACTTGGATAAATGTCTCAACCAGGAAGTTGATGCACCAATGAAAGACATCATATATATTTCTGATCACTGGATGTGGTCCAAACCCAGTGTGATTGCGTCTTTCAGACAGCAATCACCCGTTCACTCTAATTCTTTGTTATTCCACTTCCTTATCCATTCCCTCCATAACAAAGGCAATTTACAGAGATTTATAGGCATTTCCACCTACAAACCCACATGTTTTTGAGATAAGGGAGAAAAATGGAGCACCCAAAGTAAACTCATGAGGTCACAGGAGGAACATGCAAAGTACACAGCCAAAGTCAGGATCGAACCCAGGTCTCTGACACTGTGAGGCAGCAGCTCTACCAGCTACACCACTGTGGCATGGTTTGGGAGACTGACCACTGCAATGTAAAATTGTGCAATTTTTGACAATGTTACATTTTACTTATTGAATGATTGATTTTGTTCTTCCCTGGAGAAAATTTTGAGGGGAAATGCATTTAGAAAAACGGGCTGGATAGGGATAGTCAGCATGGCTTTGTACATGTGAGATCGTGTCTCATGAATTTTATTTTGTTTTGTTTATTGTCACATGTACCAAGGTACAAAGAATAACTATTGTTGTTCACTGTTATCCAGTCAATGGAAAGACTATACCTGATTACAATCAAGCCATCCACACCAAGAAGGTTGACGAGGGCAAGGCTGCAGAGGTTTTCTATATGGACTTCGCCAAGGCCTTTGATACATTTCTGCATGGAAGGCTGTTCAGGAACATTAGATTGCATGGGATCCAGGGAGAGCTAGCTGTCTGGATACAGAATTGGCTTCATGGTCGGAAGCAGAGGGTGATGGTAGAAAGCTGTTTTTCAGGCTGGAGGTTTGTGACGAGTCGTATGCCTCAGGGTTTAATGCTGGACCCATTGCTGGTTGTGGTTTGTATCAACGATTTAGCTGAGAGCATGCAAGGCATGATTAGTAAGTTTGCAGATGAACTAAAGTAGGTAGTACCATAGAAGGTGAAGATGGTTATTAAAAGTTGCAGCAGGATCTTGATCAATAAAGCAAGTGGGTTGAGAAATGTTTAATAGTCTTTAAGGCAGATAAGTGTGAGGTGTTGCATTTTGGGAAGCCGACCCAGAGGAAGATATTCACAGTATATGGTAGGGTCCTGGGTAGTGTTGTAGAGCAGAGGGTCCAGGACTACACGTACATAGTTCACTAAAAATTGCATCACAGGTAAACATAGAAACATAGAAAATAGGTGCAGGAGTAGGCCATTCGGCCCTTCGAGCCTACACCGCCATTCAATATGATCATGGCTGATCATCCAACTCAGTATCCTGTACCTGCCTTCTCTCCATACCCCCTGATCCCTTTAGCCACAAGGGCCACATCTAACTCCCTCTTAAATATAGCCAATTAACTGGCCTCAACTACCTTCTGTGGCAGATAATTCCAGAGACTCACCACTCTCTGTGTGAAAAATGTTTTCCTCATCTCGGTCCTAAAGGAATTCCCCCTTATCCTTAGACTGTGACCCCTTGTTCTGGACCTCGCCAACATCAGGAACAATCTTCCTGCATCTAGCCTATCCAACCCCTTAAGAATTTTGTAAGTTTCTATAAGATTCCCCCTCAGTCTTCTAAATTCTAGCGAGTACAAGCCAAGTTTATCCAGTCTTTTCTCATATGAAAGTCCTGACATCCCAGGAATCAGCTTGCTGTATCCCTTCTATGGCAAGAATGTCTTTTCTCAGATTTGGGGACCAAAATGGTACGCAATACTCCAGGTGTGGTCTCACCAAAACCTTGTACAACTGCAGTAGAACCTCCCTGCTCCTATACTCAAATCCTTTTGCTATGAATGCTAACATACCGTTTGCTTTCTTCACTGCCTGCTGCACCTGCATGCCTACTTTCAATGATTGGTGTACCATGACACCCAGGTCTCGTTGCATCTCCCCTTTTCCTAATTTGCCACCATTAAGATAATAGTCTACCCTCCTATTTTTGCCACCAAAGTGGATAACCTCGCATTTATCCACATTATACTGCATCTGCCATGCATTTTCCCACTCACCCAGCCTATCCAAGTCACCTTGCAGCCTCCAAGCATCCTCCTCACACCTAACACTACCCCCCAGATTCGTGTCATCGCAAACCTGGAGATGTTGCATTCAATTCCCTTGTCCAAATCATTAATATATATTGTAAATAGCTGGGGTCCCAGCACTGAGCCTTGCGGTACCCCACTAGTCACTGCCTGCCATTCTGAAAAGGACCCGTTTACTCCTACACTTTGCTTCCTGTCTGCCAGCCAGTTCTCTATCCACATCAATACTGAACCCCCAATACCGTGTGCTTTAAGTTTGTATACTAATCTCTTATTGAACCTTGTCGAAAGCCTTCTGAAATTCTAGATATAACACATCCACTGGTTCTCCCTTATCCACTCTGCTAGTTACATCCTCAAAAAATTCTATAAGATTCATCAAACATGATTTAACTTTCGTAAATCCATCTGACTTTGTCTAATGATTTCACCACTTTCCAAATGTGCTGCTCTGCCATCTTTAATAACTGACTCTAGCAGTTTCCCCACTACCGATGTTAGACTAACTGGTCTGAAATTACCCGCTTTCTCTCTCCCTCCTTTTTTAAAAAGTGGGGTTACATTAGCTACCCTCCAATCCTCAGGAACTACTCCAGAATCTAAGGAGTTTTGAAAAATTATCACTAATGCATCCACTATTTCTGTGGCTACTTCCTTGAGTACTCTGGGATGCAGACTATCTGGCCCTGGGGATTTATCGGCCTTTAATCCATTCAATTTACCCAACACCACTTCTCGGCTAACCTGGATTTCACTCAGTTCCTCCATCTTAT
This sequence comes from Okamejei kenojei, assembly GCA_035221665.1. Taxonomy (NCBI): domain Eukaryota; kingdom Metazoa; phylum Chordata; class Chondrichthyes; order Rajiformes; family Rajidae; genus Okamejei; species Okamejei kenojei. The sequence continues at coordinate 36,820,359 of CM069141.1, read as the reverse complement.
TTGACCCCCGGTCCCCTGCTATTTCCGGCAGATTATTTGTCTTCCTTAGTGAAGACAGAACCAAAGTAGTTATTCAATTGGTCTGCCATGTCCTTGTTCCCCATGATCAATTCACCTGTTTCTGACTGCAAGGGACCTACTTTTGTTTTAACTAATCTCTTTCTCTTCACATATCTATAAAAACTTTTGCAGTCAGTTTTTATGTTCCCTGACAGTTTTCATTCATAATCTATTTTCCCCTTTCCTAATTATGCCCTTTGTTCTCCTCTGCTGAACTCTGAATTTCTCCCAGTCCTCTGGTAGGCTGACTTTTCTGGCTAATTTGTATGCTTCATCTTTTGTTTTTATACTATCCCTGATTTCCCTTGTTATCCATGGATGCACTACCTGCCCTGATTTATTCTTTTGCCAAACTGGGATGAACAATTGTTGTAGTTCATCCATGCAGTCTTTAAATACCTTCCATTGCACATCCACTGTCAACCCTTTAAGAATCACTTGCTAGTCTATCTTGGCCAATTCACTTCTCATACCTTCAAAGTTACCTTTGTTTAAGTTCAGAACCCTTGTTTCTGACTTAATTATGTCACTCTCCATCCTAATGAAGAACTCAACCATATTATGGTCACTCTTGCCCAAGGGGCCCCGCACAACAAGACTGCTAACTAACCCTTCCTCATTACTCAATACCCAGTCTAGAAATAGCCTGCTCTCTCGTTGGTTCCTCTACTTGTTGGTTTAGAAAACTATCCCGCATACTCTTCCTCAGCACCCCTGCACATTTGATTAACCCAATCTATATGTAGATTGAAGTCACCCATTATAACTGTTTTACCCTTGTTGCACGCATTTTTAATTTCCTGTTTGATGCCATCCCCAACTCCACTACTACTGTTAGGTGGCCTGTACACAACTCCCACTAGTGTTTTCTGCCCCTTAGAATTTCGCAGCTCTACCCATATTGATTCCACATCCTCCAAGCTAATCTCCTTCCTTTCTATTGCATTAATCTCCTCTCTCACCAGCAACACTACCCCACCTCCCCTTCCTTTCTGTCTATCCCTCTTGAATATTGAATATCCCTGGATATTCAGCTCCCAGTCTTGGTCCCCCTGGAGCCATGTCTCCGTGATCCCAACTATAGCATCATCATTAATAGCTATCTGCACATTCAACTCATCCACCTTATTACGAATGCTCCTTGCATTGAGACACAAAGCCTTCAGGCTTGTTTTTACAACACTCTTCCTCCTTATACAATTATGCAGGTAGATATGGTAAAGAAGGCAGTCTATACATTGGCCTCCATGAGTCAGGGTATTGAATATAAATGTTGGGACATTTTGTTACAGTTGTACATGACACTGACGAGGCTGCATTTGGAGCATTGTGTTCATTTTTGGTTACCCTCTTATGGGAAGAATGACATTAAACTGGAAAGAGTGCAGAGAAGATTTACGAGTATGTTGCAAAGACTCAAGGGTCTGAGATATAGGGAGACGTTGGGTAAGCATTGGACTTAATGCTACGGAACGCAGGAGGCTAAGGGAAGATCTTACAGAGGTGTATAAAATCATGAGGGGAATTGATAAAGTGAATGCACAGCGTATTTTACCCAGAGATGGGGAAGTGGGTTTAAAGTGGGGGACGGATTTAATATGAATTGAGGGGCAACTTTTTCACACTTTGAGGCAAGTACAGACAGCATTGAATAAAAACTTGGACAGGTACATGGATAGAAAGTTTATAGGGATATGGGGCAAGCTGAGATAGGGCATCTTGGTATAGATTAATTGGGCCGGGATCCTGTTTCCTTGCTGTATGGCGCTACGAGTCCACGACTAAATATGTGTCATTTCTTTAACATATATAATTGTCTTATTACATAACTACTTATTTAAGTTAATATGCATTTCTGTTGAGTCATATGTGTGGTAACAAGAATATTTTCCCCTTAATATGCCATCGGGGTATGCAATATAATGACGTCAATCTGAGTACTAAGCTAGTGTAACGGCTGCCTTTATTGTCACATTTTTTTCATTGGAAATAAAAACACTGAGTCACTGAGAACGGGGCTTTAGAAAATAAAATAAATGTCAAAATGTGGAACCAACCTCCTTAAAGTATTTTTTTATTTTAAAATGTTATTTTATAAAAATAATGTCCCTTTGATTTGGAGTGTCATCTTTGCAACAAGTACTCAAAAATGTTGATACAGGATAAATAAGCCTCAGGAAACTCACCAATCTATTGTAAATGTTATAGAGACACAAGCACGTTTAAAGACAGTTACATTTCTCAGTGTAATAAATCATTTGAGCTTTATTGTAATAGTTTAAGGCAAAACCTAAAATTTTGCAATACATCATTGCTCTGGAACAAACTCGTTACTCATTTTCCTGTTTATATACGCCAATTTTATAAAGAAATGCATTACAATAAAATTTAATTCCATTACAGATGACAACATAATTTGCTGCAATGTGTTTTTAAGTTTTTTTCCAAATTCTCAAAATAAAAATCAGAAACTTATAACCATACAGCAAGCTTAGGCCACAGAGCCATGTTGAACACAGCAGACTTAATACTATACCAAGCGGAGGCTTGGCGATCGTTTCGCCGAACACCTCCGCTCGGTCCGCATTAACCAACCCGACCTCCCAGTGGCTCAGCATTTCAACTCCCCCTCCCATTCCATATCCGACCTCTCGGTCCTGGGCCTCCTCCACGGCCAGAGTGAGCAACACCGCAAGTTGGAGGAACAGCACCTCATATTCCGCTTGGGGGGTCTGCATCCTCTGGGCTTGAACATTGAATTTTCTCAATTCTGTTAACCCTTGTTGTCTCCTCCCCTTCCCACCTCTCCCTCAGCCCTTGGGCCCTGGCATTCCCTCTCTCTCTATCTCTCCCCCACCCTAGTCGCACTAGCTTCTCATTTTCACACTACAAACAGCTTACAATGGCTTGTTCCCTTTATCATCGATACTTTTTTGCATATCTTTCATTCATTGTTCTTTATCTCTCCACATCACCGTCTATATCTCTCGTTTTCCTGATCCCTGACCAGTCTGAAGAAGGGTCTCGACCCGAAACGTCGCCTATCTCCTTCGCTCCTTAGATGCTGCTGCACCCGCTGAGTTTCTCCAGCCTTTTGTGTACCCTCAATTCTCCAGCATCTGCAGTTCCTTCTTTAAGACTTAATACTTAATTGGTCTTCATTCTTTACCTCTTGCGCACTTCATAACTTGGTCAATATGAAGCGTTCCCCTTTAGATATGTCCTGAAATCCTTTCTGGAATTAGAACAAGTTAATGGTAGTATGGTTGCCAAAGCAAATTGCTTATTTCAATTTTAAGATGTGCTGATTCTTTTGGTCAAAGTTCCTGAAAATGTATGTCTCATAAATTATGTTATTTTCTCTATTGTTATAAATATAAAACAGTGTCTGTTATTTTTGTTGGAAAAATGAATATTTCCTCAACAATTTTGGTGCACTTAGACATTTTAGGTATCTAATTAACTTCTGTCATCTTTACGTAAGTTAAAAGATTATTGGATTTCATTATCCAGCAGCCTCTTTGTCTTATTGCTACTGATTGTAAGGTCCATGATTGTCTTGGCAACAATTAGAGTTTCCATGGGAACTGTGATGGCCACGCACTGTGTGAATGCTTTATTTTACTTGAATAAACCACAAGCTCACCTATAGTAAGCCTGCTGCGTATAACCGGGAATTCAATGTGTCGAAATATGATTAGCATTTTGATGAAATGAATTCTAAGTAATGTTAGTCATTTGAAATAATAATTAATTTCTGCTTGTAAATGTATTGCAATGTAAAATCAGAAAATGCCATAAAGGCACATTCAATATCTGAAAGAGCATGACATTTTTCAAGATGGACTTTTTAATTACACGGGCTGGCAGACAAGTGATTCTATGGTGCCAATGAGAGGAAGCATGTACACAGGAATCAGATTTCACCCCCTCATCTCACACACCCGTATTATTGTTTCATTCCCGACTGCGTCACCAAATCAATGGAAACTAGAAGGAAATATTAAAACAATGTCCACGGAAATCGTCATTCACCACATAGATATCTACAGCAGGAACCACCCCCCCATAATGTTATTGGGTAGGGAATTCCGGGATGTAAACCTGACCTAGTAAAATATTTTCAAGTCAGTATGGTTTGCAACATGTAAGAGAAACTGCAAGCTGTGGTGTTCCCCATGAACCTGCTGCCCATTATCCCTTTTTTCACAGATTGGTAGAAGGGGTGTTCACATGTCCTAGGTGAGAGAATTTGGTATATTTTGTAGATGGAACGTTGCGACATTAACGGACGGATAGATATCTTGCGGTGGATGGATGTGATGTTAATCAGAATGTCTTTGACTTTTTTGAATCTGAGCCCTTTGTGTGTTTGTAGAGCTGTACTCTTCTAGGTAAGTGAAGAGTATTATAGAAAATTGGAAGGCTTTCTGTATCAGGAAATTAATCACTTGTCACAAGATAGTTTGTCTTTGCATTGCTCCTATAGCCACAGAATGGTCAACGTCATTTCCAGCACATTGATGGCAGGGAACTGAGTGATGATAATATAATTGAACGTAAAAGGTAAGTGATTAGTCTCTCTCTTGTTGGATACCATAATTGCCTGGTAATTTTATAGAACAAATATTATTTGACACTCATCAGCCTATGTCTGTATATTTTCAGGACTTTCTTACAGTATATGTCTATTCACTTCCCACCATAGTTCCTTTTCTGGTAGCCATGAACTTCAAGGCTCAATGAGCTTGCTTAGTGGTGGAGGTACAAGCCATTGAATTCCAACTGCCAGCTATAACACTCTCCTTAGTATTTTCAGCGCTTTTTCCAATTCTTGTTCAATTAGCTTATAATAACCATATAACATATAACCATATAACAATTACAGCACGGAAACAGGCCCTCTCGGCCCTTCCAGTCCGTGCCGACCATTTGTTTTCCCCTAGTCCCATCTACCTGCACTCAGACCATACCCCTCCATTCCCTTCCCGTCCATATACCAATTGACTTTACTTTTAAATGTTAAAAATCGATCCTGCCTCCACCACTTCTGCTGGAAGCTCATTCCACACAGCCACCACCCTCTGAGTAAAGAAGTTCCCCCTCATGTTACCCCTAAACTTCCGTCCCTTAATTCGCATGTCATGCCCTCTTGTTTGAATCTTCCCTACCCTTAATGGGAAAAGCTTATCCACGTCAACTCTGTCTATCCCTTTCATCATTTTAAAGACCTCAATCAAGTCCCCCCTTAACCTTCTGCGCTTCAAAGAATAAAGACCTAACTTGTTCAACCTTTCTCTGTAACATAGTTGCTGGATCCTAGGCAACATTCTAGTAAATCTCCTCTGTACTCTCTCTATTTTGTTGACATCCTTCCTATAATTAGGCGACCAAAATTGTACACCATACTCCAAAATTGGACTCACCAATGCCTTGTACAATTTTAACATTACTTCCCTGCTCCTATATTCAATGCTCTGATTTATAAAGGCCAGCACACCAAAGGCTTTCTTTACCACCCCATCTACATGCGATTCCACCTTCAGGGAAACTATGCACAGTTATTCCTAGATCCCTCTGTTCCACAACATTCCTCAATTCCCTACCATTTACCATGTTCGTCCTATTTTGATTTGTCCTGCCAAGATGTAGCACTTCACACTTATCAGCATTAAACTCCATCTGCCATCTTTCAGCCCACTTTTCCATATGGCCCAAATCTCTCTGTAGACTTTGAAAATCTACTTCATTATCCACAACACCACCTATCTTAGTATCATCTGCATACTTACTTATCCAATTTTCCACCCCATCATCCAGATCATTGATGTACATGACAAACAACAGTGGACCCAACACAGATCCCTGAGGCACCCCACTGGTCACCGGCTTCCAACCTGACAAACAGCCATCCACCATTACTCTCTGACATCTCCCATTCAGCCACTGTTGAATCCATCTTGCTACTCCACCATTAACACCCAAAGATTGAACCTTCTTAACCAACCTTCCATGGGGAACCTTGTCAAAGGCCTTACTGAAATCCATATAGACAACATCCACTGCTTTACCCTCATCAATTTCCCTAGTAACCGCTTCAAAAAAATTTAAGAAGGTTTGTCAAACATGACCTTCCAGGCACAAATCCATGTTGGCTGTTCCGGATCAGACCCTGTTTATCCAGATGCTTATATATATTATCTCTAAGTATCCTTTCCATTAATTTACCCACCACTGACGTCAAACTAACAGGTCTATAATTGCTAGGTTTATTCTTTGAACCCTTTTTAAACAATGGAACAACATGCGCAGTACGCCAATCCTCCGGCACTATTCCCGTTTCTAATGACATTTGAAATATTTCTGTCATAGCTCCTGCTATTTCTACACTAACTTCCCTCAATGTCCTAGGGAATATCCTATCAGGACCTGGAGATTTATCCACTTTTATATTTTTTCACAAAGTGTCAGTACTTCCTCCTCTTTGAATCTCATAGTTTCCATAGCTACTCTACTTTTTTTCCTTACTTCACATAGTTCAATATCCTTCTCCTTGGTGAATACCGAAGAAAAGAAATTGTTCAATATCTCCCCCATCTCTTTTGGCTCTGCAGATAGCTGTCCATTCTGTCTCTCTAATGGTCCAATTTTATCCCTCGTTATCCTTTTGCTATTAATATAGCTGTAGAAACCCTTTGGATTTACTTTCACCTTTTTCTTGCCAAAGCAACCTCATATCTTCTTTTAGCCTTCCTAATTTCTTTCTTAAGATTCTTTTTACATTCTTTATATTCCTCTAGCACCTCATTTACTCCATACCTCCTATAATTATTGTAGATATCTCTCTTTTTTCGAAACAAGTGTCCAATTTCCCTTGAAAACCATGGCTCTTTCCAATTTTTACTATTTCCTTTCACCCTAACAGGGACATAAAGATTCTGTACTCTTACAATTTCCACTTTAAATGTCCTCCATTTCTCTTCTACATCCTTCCCATAAAACAGAATGTCCCAATTCACTCCTTTTAAAATCCTTACGCATTCCCTCAAAGTTAGCCTTTCTCCAATCAAAAATCTCCACCCTAGGTCCAGTTCTGACTCTCTCCATAATTATATTGAAACTAATGGTATTATGATCACTGGTCCCGAAGTGCTCACCAACGCATACCTCCGTCACCTGACCTGCCTCATTTCCTAACAGGAGGTCCAGCACTGCCCCTTCTCTGGTCGATACCTCTATGTACTGCTGCAAAAAACTATCCTGCACACATTTTACAAACTCCAAACCATCCAGCCCATTTACAGAATGTGTTTCCCAGTCTATTTTTGGAAAATTGAAATCTCCCACAATCACTACCTTGTGCTTACTACTAATATCTGCTATCTCCTTACATATTTGCTCTTCCAATTCTCGCTCCCCATTTGGCGGTCTATAATACACCCCTAAAAGTGTTGCTACACCGTTCCCACTTCTCAGTTCCACCGAAATAGCCTCCCTAGACGAGCCCTCTAATCTATCCTGCCAAAGCACTGCTGTAATATCCTCTCTGACAAGCAATGCAACACCTCCACCTCTGGTCCCTCCAATTCTATCACACCTGAAGCAACGAAATCCTGGAATATTTAGTTTCCAATCACAGCCGTCCTGCAACCATGTTTCACTGATTGCCACAACATCATATTTCCAGGTGTCAATCCAGGCTCTAAGTTCATCCACCTTTCTTACAATGCTCCTAGCATTAAAATATACCCATTTTATAAACTCACCATCCCTTATTCTCTGTCTATTATCTTTTTCCTCTTTCTCGCCTACATTTTGGGTCCGAGTGCTTCCCTTCTCTGCCTCTTGCCCCACACCCTGCCCCTAGCCCCCTCTACCCGAGTCCCTCCCCCCAGCCTTTCTAGTTTAAAGTTTCCCCAGTAGCCTTTGCAAATCTCCCTGCCAGGATATTGGTCCCCCTCGGGTTCAAGTGCAACCCGTCCTTTTTGTACAGATCATGCCTTCCCCAAAAGAGGTCCCAGTGATCAAGAAACTTGAATCCCTGCCCACTGCACCAGTCCCTCAGCCACGCATTTATCCTCCACCTCATTCCATTCCTACTTTCACTGTCACGCGGCACAGGCAGTAATCCTGAAATCGTTACCCTTTTGGTCCTTCTCCTTAACTTTCCCCCCAACTCCCTAAATTCTCCCTTCAGGACCTCATCTCTTTTTCTGCCTATGTCATTGGTACCTATGTGTACCACAACAGCAGGCTCCTCTCCCTCCCTTTTCAGAATCTTTTGGACACGTTCCGACACGTGCGAGACCTTGGCACCAGGGAGGCAAACTACCATCCGGGTTTCCCGACTGCGTCCACAGAATCGCCCATCCGACCCCCTAACTATAGAGTCCCCTATTACAATTGTCCTCCTCTTTGTGCTACCCTTCTGAGCATCAGGGCCGATCTCTGTGCTGGAGACCCGGCCGGTGTTGCTGCCCCCAGGTAGACTGTCCCCTCCAATTGTACTCAAACCCGAGTACCTATTTTCCAGTTGTACAGTCACAGGGGTACTCTCTAGCCCCTGCCTCTTGCCCTTCCTAACCGTGACCCACTTGTCTGCCTCCTGTGGTCTGGGAGTGACTGCCTCCCTGTAACTCCTCTCTATGACCTCCTCACTCTCCCTGACCAGACGGAGATCATCGAGCTGCTGCTCCAGGTTCCTAACACAATCCTTTAGGAGCCCCATCTCGACACACCTGGCGCAGATGTGGATGTCTGGAGGGCTATCAGATTCCCTGACCTCCCACATCTGACATCCAGAACAGTACACTGCCCTGGCCTTCATACTCCCCCCTTACACAGGATACAATATCAACACAATACAAAGTACACAACAAACTGCTGGAATCTGACTGCCAATCAGCTGCTTACCCTAGTCCACTTCCCACCAATTGGCGGCTTCCTCAACAAAAAAAAACTTCTCTGAATGGAATGTTATGGATTTAGGTAAAAACAAGCCCCGCGCTTGATTTTAAACCTTACCGGTCGGGTGTCGCTCCTCCCCCTCCTTCACTTCCAACGGCTCCTGTGGGCCTCAAATCATTAGTCTGGGGAGGGCACTGTGTGGTAAGCAGTAGTAACATAGAAACATAGAAAATATGTGCAGGAGGAGGCCATTCAGCCCTTTGAGCCAGCTGATCGTCCGCTATCAATAATCCATGCCTGCCTTCTCCCCATATCCCCTGACTCCACTAGCCCCTAGAGCTCTATCCAACTCTCTCTTAAATCCATCCAGTGATTTGGCCTCCACTGCCCTCTGTGGCAGGGAATTCCAAAAATTCACAACTCTCTGGGTAAAAAAGTTTTTTCTCAGCTCAGTCCTAAATGACCTCCCCTTTATTCTAAGACTGTGGCCCCTGGTTCTGGACTCACCCAACATTGGGAACATTTTTCCTGCATCTAGCTTGTCCAGTCCTTTTATAATTTTATAAGACTGCCCCTCATCCTTTTAAACTCCAGTGAATACAAGCCTAGTCTTTTCAATACAAGCCTAGTCTTTTCTATGCTTCTCCAAATGCTGAAAGACATCATGAGTTTGGAGTCAATGCTGAGCATTTCCATGGCAGCTTGTTTTCTCTGTATTGCTTCTCCTGGTAGGTCTGTTCTATCAGTGAGATCACATCTACCCAGCGATTGCAGTGGAGGAATGTGACACATTACTGCAAGGTATGATTCTGATGCTTCACTGGTTTGTGGGATAGCTCGTCATGTTGTGACACTGGTCCCTGAATGAATATGATGAATTCTTTGCAAAGTTGACTGGGTTAGGAGATGCATCCAGTTTTATCCCTTTTTCCATTTTAATAGAGGGGGTTATGATGCACTTTGAGGCTGTGTTTTCATTACAGAGAGTAAATAAGAGTCAATCACATCGCTCGAGGTCTGGAATCGCATATAGGAGAGATGGTAAGGATGGTAGATTTCATCCTCTGAAGAATATGAGATAAATAGATATTTCTTTATGATATTACAATGTTTTGTGGACTTATTGCTGTTCATTCCAGATTATTAACTGAATTTAAAATCCACGGCAGCCGTTAATTATTCTGGATTCAGTGACAGCACCTTCTCCCTTGGATGTTGCTCTGATCCCTTTAACTGGCTAACTGGCCAGGAGAGGCTAATCCTCAGCATTATCCCCAGTAAGTGCTGGTAATTAGCTGAGATTGCTTGGTCATTTGAATTGTCAGCTTACTCTTATAAAACCCTGTAGCCAGAGACATACTGGGAGAAATCTGAAAGGGACTGTGCCCATTCGCCGAGGCAATGACTGGCTGCCAGGATAATCCAGAGAATGACAGCATTACCTCTTCAAGGCCAAAGCTGAGCCACCAGGAAGAAACCAGTACCATCAGCGCCTCTTGAAGCAAGGGTGAACTGCAGGAAGAAGCCTGAGATTGCCATTGTGTTATACAAGAATTTTGCCCGAACAGTCTGAGACCCATAGCGCTATGTTTAAAGACCATAGCGCTGTGGCCGGTAGCACTATATTAAGAACCATATCACTGCAGTCGACAGAACATTGTTTAACGCCCCACGTGCAGTGCTGACAGTGCTCTGTTTAAACTTTGCGCACCAAATCAGTGCAGTGTGTATTACATTTGGCACACCAAGTCTGTAGCGCTATGTGTATTGCTTTACGCACCAGGTCTGCAGCTGATAGCGCTGTGTGTAGTACCTTGCTCGCCAAGTCTGCGGCTGATAGCGCTTTCCAAGGGGGGGGGGGGGTCTCGCTCGGATGCAGTCCCCGTGTAATTTGGTTGTAATTTGAATTTGGGTGCAGTGCTATTGACCAGGACTTACTGGCAGTTATTTCAACGACTGATTTCTGCCTGTATAAAGGCAGGCGCCGGTAAGCCATGAAATAGTTCTTGACGAGAGCGGTTCATCGACGGGCTGGGTTGCAATCAGCGCCGCGGACGGAGACAGAGGGAGGTTTGCTGCTGTAAAACGGGCCCCGCACATACCGAGACAAGTACTGTCTTTGTTCTCTCTCGTGCCAATAAAACTGATTTGTAACTTAATGGACGAGTGTGCCTTTTTTTCTGTTCTACAAGTCAGATCCTTGAACCTGTTCCCTTGTGACACATGTCTCCTCCTTTGAAGATCAAGATGAAGTTGCTGACAAGCCTGAGATTGCCAGTGTCATTTACCCATGTGCTCCGATTGTGAGAGACAGCACCCCCGTGTAGTCCTGGAATTCCTTACCACTGTAACTAAAATGAATCAAGTGAGTTCACCCTATTGTCGGTACTGGTGTCATTCCCTGATGCCACAATTCGAAGGAAAGACATTATTTAAAAAACTGCTTTACTTTTATCTTTTCAGTAATGGAAATATTTATAGCATCATTTAATTCCTTGTATTTTATTGCCCCCAAATCGTTCCATTATTATTCTAAACTGTCATGTAATCACAAACCTTTTAACAATATAGCCTTTTCCATTAAAGGGGTAGAACAAAAGTTCTGGTGTAGCTTAGCAGGTCTGGCAGCATCTCTGGAGGATATGGAAAGGTGATGTTTCAGAATGAAGAAGGGACCTGACCTGTAATGCCACCTATTCATGACCTCCACAGATGCTGTTTGACCTATTAAGTTACTCCAGCACTCTGTGTTCTACAGAAGATTCCATCAGTTCCTAGTGCTTCCATTAAAGGGCAAGTGTAAATGAAGAAATAACTTGCATATTCCTTCGTTGTGCCCCTCTGAAACGGAAATTTCTTGAAGTGCAGCAAAGTTGTTTTACATAGGAAAAATAAAAACAAGAATTTGATGAATGACCAATGAATTTATATTGATGACTAGACCAAGTGTAGACCCCAACCCAAGATTCCACCACTCACCCATAACCCCAACGCAATCCGTTCCCCCAACGCAATATTGCATCACTCGCGCATAGCCCCAACTGTGCAGGCGCGGCTCATTTCTCCTCATCGCCCAGCACACCCTCCTCTTCACCCTCTCTCTTCAATCACTTGGAGGGCTGGTAGAGAGGGAGAGGGTGAGAGGGAAGGAGACAGACAGGAAGAGAGAGAGAGAGAGAGAGAGAGAGAGAGAGAGAGAGAGAGAGGGGGGTAGAGGGGAGGGAAGGGAGAGAGGGAGGGAGGGGTGTAGAGAGGGAGGGGTGTAGAGAGGGAAGGGGGAAGAGAGGGTTGGAGTTAGGATAGATAGGAAGGGGCCATCTCCCACCACCACCCCACTCCCCACCCCATCTCACTCCTCATTTCCCTCATCCACCTCCCCTCACACCCATTCCCTGCCCCAGGACCTACCCAGGTTGTAGAGCAGCTCCAGGGCCCGGAACTCGGCCTGGTTCTCGTACTTGGCCTGGCCCTGGCTGTAGACTCCAGTCATCAGCTTGGCCGCCGCCTGGGCTATAGTGCAGGCTATGACTTCATCTCCAGGCTCCTCCCTGACCACGGACCCAGGCCCGTCCTTGGTACCAGCGGCGGCTTCTTTCTCGGCCTCGGTCATGGCCCCATCCCAAGCCCCGGGCTCAGCCCTCACTCCTGTTCCAGCACCACCCTCCCTGTCAGGCGATGGTCGCCGGCAGCCACCGCCACACGAGCACTGGAGTGCCCTTCCTTCCCGGGGTGTCCCGTCCTGCCTTGCGACGTCAACTCAGGGTTATTTTTCCGAAATGGGTGAGTTTTCAGGGCTGTTTTTTAATCTTTAAACGATTTTCAAAGTTTGGAAATATAGGTGGGAATGTGACGGGAAGATATTTATTGCCTCGACGGGAAAAATGTGAGTAGAATGTGTGAAAATGGGAAGCTGTGGCCTAGCATTTGGAAGAAAATAGGAAAATTAACTAGATTGACACACACACACACACACACACACACACACACACACACACACACACACACACACACACACACACACACACACACACACACACACACACACACACACACACACACACACACACACACACACACACACACACACACACACACACACCAAAGAGTTTTAGTATTATCGAGATGCAGGAGAAGTTGCAATGTAATCATGGGACTAACCTTTCTGTCCTGGGCTTCCTCCATTGACAGGATGAGGCCACATGCAAATTAGGACCTCATATTTCACTTCGGCAGCTTGCAACCCAGGGGTATGGTTTTCTAGTTTTGGTAACTTCTATTACCCCCTTCCACCACTAAAAGTCAGTTAACCAGTTCCATAGTTTTTAACTATGTATCCCTTTTATGATCACACTGTCTCTAGACAAAAGTTGGCTTATCAGGCAACCACCCTGCTTGAGGTAATCTGTCTCCTCCTTCTCCCAACCCCCCCCCCCCCAACCTCTTTTTCACTCTCAGTCAAAACATCATTTATCCATTTTCTCTAGAGATGCTGCCTATCCTGCAGAGTTACTCCAGCAATTTGTCCATTTTTAATAATAAGAAGCCTTTTGGCCATGAATTTTAACATTCCAGTGAAAGCCACATTAAAATATACTTTCTGAAAATTCACATGAACTATAACAATGACCCATTTCCTATCATCTCCATTCTGCATTAATTCATCTTATCCCTATCTATCTACCTATCTACCTATCTATCTTCTATCTATCTATACTATTACTAAAACTTTCATCGTGTCCTCTTCTGGTTTGCGCTGTTTTTAAATTTACACAAAACCGGTACCCTATATCGCTAGGATTTTTTGGCCACCTTACACATCGTTGTCCTCTGCTCCAAGCGCACCACGTTTTGTTCAGATCGGTGGAATATTACGAAAGTGAGATTAGCAGATTGGTCTTCTCGCCTGTCAATCACCATGAAGGTAACGCAACTTCGAGCACCCACTATCAATCACCGGAGTGAGGAGAATAAAACCCCAGAGACGGGGCTGAGTCCACGAGCCCCACTGATTGAGTCCACAAGCCATGCGGGCAGAGAGCAGCGTGCGGGCTGCTTCTGTGGCGACGAGCACGACGAGCCAGGCGCTGTTAAGTTGAACCGGAAGCCTCTGAGTGAAGTTGGAGTGGGACCGGGAGCTGCTGCGTGAGGCGTGAGGCCGATAGCTGAAGGTGCGGGCTGAGCAGAAGGTGAGCTGCATCTGCTGCAACCCCCCCTTCCCACATCCCCCTCCCCCATCCCCCCCATCATGTCCCCTTCCCCAAACTCCCCTTCCAGAAACCCCCCTCCACACTCCCTTCCCCCAACCCCACCCCCCCTTCCCCACACCCCCCTCCCCACAATCCGCCCTTCCCCACACCCCTCTTCCCCCCTTCCCCCACACTCTCCACCCCCTTCCCCATGCCCCCTCCCCCACAAAACACCCTCTGTCCTCCACAACCGCCCTCCCACACACCCCCCTCCTCCACCCCCCACCCCCCTCCACCCCCATCCACCACCCCCCTCCCCAACACCCCCTCCATCCTCTCCCACATCCCCCCTCTCCCACACCCCATTCCCCACAGCCCCCTCCCCCACACACCCCTCCTGCACACCCCCTCCCCACACACCCCCGCCCCCTTCTCCCCCCACACCATGCTCTCTGCCCTACCTCCACCCCCCTGCACACACACACCCCCACACCCCTCCTCCCCTCCCACACATGAAGAGGAAGGGGGGGGGAGTGCTGGGGGATGAGGGAAATGAGTCACGCCTGCGCAGTTAGAGGCTATGGGTGAGTGGTGGAATATTGCTTTGGGGGAATGGGTTGTGTTGGGGGAAACAGTTGAGTGGTGGAATATTGCGTTGGGGAATTGCGTTGGGGAACTGTTAAGAGTGTGTGTGTGTGTGTGTGTGTGTGAGTGTGTGTGTTCTCATCTTCTCGAAAAAACGTGCTAACGGTAAAAGTTTTACATATTCCGATAGATATATATCCTGTGGAGTCCAAACCGCCGTCTCAAAATTTCATGCATTATTTCTTGTTATTAATCAAAATGTTCAAAAACTTGGAAAAAATAACTGCTTATTTCCTGTGCTTACAGCTGTGATGTCACAATGGGATTGTAGCCCTGCTCGCAACTTTGTTGCTATCCAAGTACACTGAGTCCTGCTAGGTGACTCAAATGTTTTTTTTTAAGTCACAGAACACTGAGTTCTTCTAGCCAGCAAGTACAATTGTATTTTATTTCAAGTTTAAAAATGAGGGACGATGAATAAGGCGGAATGAGCAGCCCCAGCACAGTTGTCGGCTATGGGTGAGTGGTGGAATATTGTGGTGGGGAATGGGTTGCGTTGGAGGACCAGGCCTCCCGTGGGGGCTATGGGTGAGTGGTGTAATATTGCATTGGGGAACGGGTTGCATTGGGGGACCTGGCCTCCCGTGGGGGCTATGGGTGAGTGGTGGAATATTGCATTGAGGAACGGGTTGCGTTGGAGGACCAGGCCTCCCATGTGACAGGGATCAAATATAACAAGTTGTCCTACAACTTTAGGCTATACATGTCATACGCAAGAAGAAGAGAGGATGTGGTGTATCTGGACTTTCAAAAAGCTTTTGACATGGTCCCACACAAGAGATTAGTGTGGAAAATTGGAGCACATGGTATTATTCAATTGTTTAATTTTGTTATGACTGCTAACAATTATTCTGGCATCCTACACATAAAGGAAAAGGAACAATATTTGTTAAATATTCAATAAATTACTTTGAGGTGCATTAACATTATTAAACTATATAGGTACAAGAGCTATGACAATTTCAGAAATCTATTTCATTCTGCTTTGGAATATATTAACCCAATGGCAATGTTTTACTAATTCCATTGATGCAAATGAAAGTTTCTTTTTTTAAGCAAGGTGATTCGGTTTAGGTTTATTATTGTCACATGTACTGAGGTACAATGAAAACTTTATTCTGTGTTCTGTCCAACTAAATCAGACAATACTATGCATAAAAAAACAATCAAGTCAACCTCAAATACAATAGATAGAGCAAATAAGATAAGAGTGCAGAATATAGTTCTCAGCATTGTGAATGGTGCTGGATTTACAGGGAGAAAAGAGATTTGAGAGTAAACCGATTATATTGGATGATGGTTGGTCCTCCTCTGGGACCAGCAGGGAATGTCGCCATGCTCTGGCACCATCTTGGAGTATCTCAAGGAATACCTAGGCTTTCCTAGGCTTCATCCTTCAGAGAGCTCATGTAGGCGCTCTCCGCTTACCCTCTGTCCCTCTTCCTCCTCCTCCTCCTCCTCCTCCTCCTCCTCCTCCTCCTCCTCTTTCTCTCACTTCCTTTCTCCCCCTGTCCCTCTTTTTCTCTCTCACCTTCAGAAGACGTTGCCGATTCTCAGTCCTCATATTTATGAGAGTTAAGTTCTCCCTCAGATCCAGATTGTGCTGCGTACTTGGGTTCAGCTCTGTCTGTTTCATTCCATGCTGTGCCACAGCTAGTCTCTTCCTGGTAATATTTGATAGTTCTCTTCCAGTCCAAGATTGTACCATGTGTCTGTACTTTTGTGAGTGCCTGTATTAATTCTGGCTGAGCCATGGCTCTCCTCTCCCACACACATAAGCCTGTCTGTGCTATAGCTGAACCTCACTTACTATCTGTCTGACAGCAAACACTCTCTGCTTTGTGCTGCCACACTCCAGCTATTTTCTGTTGGCAAGAAGCTTCACATTGCTATTTGAGGAGAATACCAATCAGGGTAAGACATTGCAGCAGGTGAAAAGGACATTAACCACAATGTCTTGTCTTGCTGCAGGCAGCATTGTGAAATGAACCAAGAATGAATCAGGATTATCTAAAGACAGTGTGCTCTTCCATTGGCTTCTTCTTAGGCAGCTTACAACTTTTGTGATCCCTACAGGGCTATTGTTATCTATTCAAAAGATGATGTGAAGAAGATGGTGGAGACACTGAGGATGGGAGGTGAAGAGGATTAAGGATGGAGAGAACAACAGGAGTTGGATAAGGGAGATAGGATGAGAAGCTTATAATGGAACTAGACTAAGTGGGACCCATTAGGTCACAGCTTCACATGGGACGGCTGGTCCCCCAATGCAATATTCCACCTCTCCACCAATTCCAATATTGCTGGCCAGTAGGGAGGGGGAGGGAGACTTTCTGGAGTGCTAGTATGTGTGTGTGGGTCAAAGGGACTGGTTTCCACAGGGCTAGTATGGACATTGTGGGCCGAATGGATTCTTAGGCTGGCAGCTCAGTCACTCAGACCAGGCAGCTCAGTCACTCTGGCCAGGCAGCTCAGTCACTCTGGCCAGGCAGCTCAGTCACTCTGGCCAGGCAGCATTTTAGAACTAATTGAGACACTTTTTGCAAGCATTTTAGAACAAATACAGACACTTTTTGCAAACATTTTAGAACCAATAGAGACACTCTTTGCAAGCATTTTAGAACCAATAGAGACACTTTTTGCAAGCATTTTAGAACCAATAGAGACACTTTTTGCAAGCATTTTAGAACCAATAGAGACACTTTTTGCAAGCATGTTAGAACCAACAGACACTTTCTGCAAGCATTTTAGAACCAATAGACACTTTTTCCAAGCATTTTAGAACCAATAGACACTTTTTGCAAGCATTTTAGAACCAATAGACACTTTTTGAAAGCATTTTAGAACCAATAGACACTTTTTGCAAGCATTTATCGAACCACATTAAGGGCACTCACAGTTGAGTAGACATGTATTCAGTGCTATTCAGAGCTCAGAGAGACGTGACCCTCTGGCTTTCTCCATCTTGCAGAGACTGAGTGAGGCACACAATGTCCTGGTTTTATAGTCCCTCACCCTCCCTCCAGCAGGGGCAGCAGAGCGAATGGCGATTAAAAAAATAAATTAATATCTCTCTGATTTTTTATTGATGGGAAAAATCCTCTAGTGCAGGAAGGCGGGGGGGGGGGGGGGGGGGGGGGGGGGGGGGGGGGGCTCTGAGCGAGCTGACCAAAAATGACGGCCTTAGGTGGCGGCGTTCTCTTGGAAATTACACCACAGTGATCCAAAAGCAGTCAAGATCAGACTTTTAGTAATAGAGATGTATGCAACTGTCAGTGCGCATGTTAGTGTGTGGTGTGTGCACTTGCATGATAAGCATCTACATTTGTGTTTGACTTCCATACAGCAGAATCTCGCTTCCAACTGTCTTGAACTCCTGGCTACAGATGTAAAACCTTACTCTGTCAACCCTGTTTGGTAGGAAGTGTTTAATGACCATCACATTAAATCAAGAGTTTTGCTCCTGAACTGTCAAGGTCCCCATAGGCAATCCCAGCAGTGACAGCCCTGAACATTATTCTGCTGCCATTTCCCCAGAACACAGATGCTCTGACATTAATGTTGCCATTCTGTGTGAGATATAATGAGATAGAAATGGCGATAGCACAAATCATGGAAATTGGTTAACTTCTTCTTGAAGGCAAGCTGGAAAGGGAATACTATCTTCAGCAACTTGCCCTGGGGTGTAGATGAGTATTTCATGAGTCAATAAGCTACAGTCATCAGCAGATGTAATTCAATCATGGAAGTTATTGGTGCAGCCAATCTAGATTTCTATTTTGATCTTGAAACAATCCTTGCCTGTGACCCTGAGGGAGATGAACTGATCCTACTATGTGACTTCAATGTCAGGAATGGAAAGAATACAAAAACATCTCAAAAGCTATGATCGGCAAGGTAGGAGTAGGGAAATGTGTAGGAAAGAAATGCAGATTTGACTTGGATTCATAACAATTTGGAACACATTTAACTCATTTATTTTAATTATGAAAGAAAACTGGCAGGGAACATAAAAACTGACTGCAAAAGTTTTTATAGATATGTGAAGAGAAAAAGATTAGTTAAACCAAATGTAGGTCCCTTGCAATCAGAAACAGGTGAATTGATCTTGGGGAACAAGGACATGGCAGACCAATTGAATAACTACTTTGGTTCTGTCTTTACTAAGAAAGACATAAAAAATCAAATAAGATGGAGGAACTGAGTGAAATCCAGGTTAGCCGGGAAGTGGTGTTGGGTAAATTGAATGGATTAAAGGCCGATAAATCGACAGGGCCAGATAGGCTGCATCCCAGAATACTCAAGGAAGTAGCCACAGAAATAGTGGATGCATTAGTGATAATTTTTCAAAACTCTTTAGATGCTGGAGTAGTTCCTGAGGATTGGAGGGTAGCTAATGTAACCCCACTTTTTAAAAAAGGAGGGAGAGAGAAAATGGGGAATTACAGACCAGTTCGTCTAACATTGGTAGTGGGGAAACTGCTAGAGTCAGTTATTAAAGATGGGATAGCAGCACATTTGGAAAGTGGTGAAATCATTGGACAAAGTCAGCATGGATTTACAAAAGGTAAATCATGTCTGACGAATTTTATAGACTTTTTCGAGGATGTAACTAGTAGAGTGACTAAGGGAGAACCAGTGGATGTGTTATATCTGGACTTTCAGAAGGCTTTCGACAAGGTCCCACATAAGAGATTAGTATACAAACTTAAAGCACACGGTATTTGGGGTTCAGTATTGATGTGGATTGAGAACTGGCTGGCAGACAGGAAGCAAAGGGTAGGAGTAAACGGGTCCTTTTCAGATCGGCAGGCAGTGACTAGTGTGGCACTGCAAGGCTCAGTGCTGGGACCCCAGCTATTTACAATGTATATTACTGATTTGGTCGAGGGAATTGAATGCAACATCTCCAAGTTTGTGGATGACACGAAGCTGGCAGTGTTAGGTGTGAGGTGGATGCTAGGTGACTTGGATAGGCTGGGTGAGTGGGCAAATGCATGGCAGATGCAGTATAATGTGGATAAATGTGAGGTTATCCACTTTGGTGGCAAAAACAGGAGGGTAGACTATTATCTGAATGGTGGCTGATTAGGAAAAGGGGAGATACAACGAGACCTGGGTGTCATGGTACACCAGTCATTGAAAGTAGGTATGCAGGTGCAGCAGGCAGTGAAGAAAGCGAATGGTATGTTAGCATTCATAGCAAAAGGATTTGAGTATAGGAGCAGGGAGGTTCTACTGCAGTTGTACAAGGTTCTGGTGAGACCACACCTGGAGTATTGCGTAGGGGTTGAAGATTGCAACCTTCATGTGGTCTGCCCTGTTTCGACTAATGCAATCAACTCGACATGCACAAACGGAAGATCAAAAAGAACAAGTTGTCCAACAACTTTAGGCTGTGCACGCCACACGAAAGAAGAAGAAGAAGAGTATTGCGTACAGTTTTGGTCTCCAAATCTGAGGAAAGACATTCTTGCCATAGAGGGTGTACAGAGAAGGTTCGCCAGACTGATTTGTGGGATGTCAGGGCTTTCATATGAGGAAAGACTGGATAGACTCGGCTTGTACTCGCTAGAATTTAGAAGATTGAGGGGGGATCTTATAGAAACTTACAAAATTCTTAAGGGGTTGGACACGCTAGATGTAGGAAGATTGTTCCCGATGTTGGGAAGGTCCAGAACAAGGGGTCACAGTTTAAGGATAAGGGGGAATTCCTTTAAGACCAAGATGAGGAAAACATTTTTCACACAGGGAGTGTTGAGTCTCTGGAATTCTCTGCCACAGAAGGTAGTTGAGGCCAGTTCATTGGCTATATTTAAGAAGGAGTTAGATGTGGCCCTTGTGGCTAAAGGGATCAGGGAGTATGGAGAGAAGGCAGGTACACAATACTGAGTATAATGATCAGCCATGATCATATTGAATGGCGGTGCAGGCTAGAAGGGCTGAATGGCCTACTCCTGCACCTATTTTCTATGTTTCTATGTTTCTAATTGGAAGTGGCAAAAGTTATTAATTTCCAAGAAATGTATTGTGGTTAATGTACATCTTTATTCTCTTCCTACTCAGTTTTGAAGTACTCCACCAACTTCAAGAAGACAAGTATCATCCCGGTGTCAAAGAAAAGCAAAATCTCATGCCTTAATGACTACCATCCAGTGGTCTTGACATCCACCATCATGAAGTGTTTTGAATTATGGAATGCATTAGATTTGGGCTACCAAACAAACTTGACTCATTGCAGTTCGCCCATCAAGGATGAGTCTCACACCAGACACTCCCCCTTCTCCACCCCGCACCATGGTTGCCACTAACGGCAGCAATGCCAAGATCCCAAAATGTTAAGAAAGCTAAGGATTTCAAAGATGGCAGATTTGTAGGCTGAATGGCTTCTGTAAATTGCCCCTAATGTGTAAGATGAAAAAGTGGGATAACATAGAACTAGTGTCTGGGTGATCGATGGTAAGCACAGACTCGGTAAGCCGAAGGGCCTGCTTCCATTCTGTATCTATAAAAACTAAGTGTGCAATTTTAGAAACTCCTGGTATTAACTAATCCACTGGCAGACACATTGAACATTTGAGTGATTCTGTTGCAATTTGCAAGTGTCCTATTAGTATGCCTGGCATCACATATTGTTCCTGCATAGGACTTCCTCTTCTAGGAATCCACTCAATAATAGATTACATAATAAAACAGTTATAATCAACAGTGAATAATTGACTTTCTTATCTCTCAGCTAATGGTTGCGTGGATATTGCTGTATAGACCACCAATAATTCAGCTAATAAATACTTGCTAATTTGCTTACAGACCAATTTCCCTTACGTATCGTATCACTATATAAGATTTTCGCTGAACACAAGCTGTCGGTTGCTCTTGGTATTTTTATCTCCATTGTTCCTCATGTACTTACTGGCATATCTGCTACTTTACATTCAATATTTACTTCATTCATTGTGTAAAAGTACATCAGTATTTTGTTATGTTTTGTTTTTCTTTCAGCATCCCCTTAATGTCTCTTGAATAAGCTAGTTAAATTACACAAATAACATTTGTGTTTTCATTGCCCTGTCCACTAAGTGACAATAATAGTTTAATGTACAATTGCACCACGTGATGTGGTGTGGTTCAAACAGATTTGGAACTTCCCAGAATGTGAGAGGTCAGCTGATATTAGCTGGAACATTCATGCGTGCAGTGCAGTTAAATAGCTGTCAGAAGCCTAACTAAAATGAGGACAAAGTTCACCAAGAACTTTGGTCTGAAGAAGGGTTTCGACCTGAAAAGTTGCCTATTTCCTTCGCTCCATAGATGCTGCCTCACCCGCTGAGTTTCTCCAGCATTTTTGTCTACCAAAGTTCACCAAGATTTTCCACTTACTGTTGCATGAATTGTCTGTGTCTGCAAAGGAGGGTGAAGGCAAAATTAAATTTAGTTGCAGGTATTCAAGTATATGTATTGCAGCATTAAAATAACTACATGTCGAGAAACAGGAACAAATGTGTAGCAACACTCCTCTGGTTTGAAATAGGTGTAGGTTACTAGATGCCCTCTTCTGGTTGCTGTGGGTTTGTTCTTAAAAGCAAAAAATAATATCCAGACCTCTGCTGTGAACAATTTAAAATCAAAATTACAGATCTTTGTGATACTAAAAACATATTTGGATACTGGTACTCATTATAAAAATGTTGGAAATAGGAACAAATTGACCGGACAAGGTAGCTGGTGGTAAAATGACATGTAATGAAACCTGTCGGAATATCTCCAGCCAACATTGAGAGATTATCAAGATCCTGTCACCAACCCCCTATTCTGAAGAGTCAGCAAGCTGAAAATGTTAATTGTTTCTAATCTAGAGATGCTGGAAATTTCCATTGCTTGCAATTTTTAAATAGAAGAGTGTCTACAACTTGTGACTGTCAGTTTAAGAACAAAGCCAAAATGAGAGCAGGTATGGAAATTAGAAAACAATCGTTTGCACTTTGGAGACACTGATCATTTCTATAGTCGAGAAAAGATTCATGTTGTATATTTAAATTTGGTCTGAACCTCTTATCTTGATTATGATCTTATCTTGGTTATGATCATACATCCAATTAAACATTTATTTGTGATGTTGAGATCTTGGAATGCCTTTTATCTAAATTGCAGGGAAGAACTAAACTGAACAGATTTATGGGCCTACGTAGTTTCTTTGTATTCCCTGCATCATGCAATGAATTTGGATGGTGAATGGGTCAGTGTCTGAACATAGTCTGCTGCCACCAAGTGGACAACAAAATTAAAGTGTACATCATATTTTTCCAGGATTTAAACACGTCCCTCATATTTTGCTTGGGCAACTTGCAACTGCAACTGAGCAGTTTGAATATTGATTTCACTAACTTCAAGTAACCCTTGCTTTCCCTCTCTCGCTGTTCCTCCCCCACCCTAGTTCTCTGACTAGTTTTCTCCTGATTAATTTTACTTTGTATTACTCGTTGTCACCTTCCCCTCAGCTAACAATGACCCATTCTACATTTCCTTGAACATCGTCTGCTTTGATTTGCCATTCTCACACCTTACCCCAGCATATCTCTAGACTCCCACTCTCCTGATTCTCAGTCTGAAAAGTGTTTCGACCCAAAAAGTCACCCATTCCTTCTCTCCAGAAATGCTGCCTGTCCCGCTGAGTTACTCCAGCTTTTTTTGTCTGTCCTCTTCCAAACATTTGCCTTTATTAAATTACATTATTGAGCGCCTTTGCTAATTTTAGACAATGGAAGAAAGAATGTCAACAGACTAGGTCGGTATATCCTTATTTTCGGATGTAGAAAAAAGTTGCTTTAGAACTAAACAACATTATTACATGGTAGTCAAAAGTGCTGGAGAAACTCAGTAGGTGCAGCAGCATTTAGGGAGTGAAGGAAATAGGTAACGTTTCGGGCCAAAACCCTTCTTCAGACTTCTTAGGCCCGAAACGTTGCCTATTTCTTTCACTCCATAGATGCTGCTGCACCCATTGAGTTTCTCCCGCACTTTTGTCTACCTTTGATTTTCCAGCATCTGCAGTTCCTTCTTAAACATGATTGCAAGGGTGTGTAGGAAGCAACTGCAAATCAAAGAGGATCTTTGCTGCAAATGCTGTTTTACTTAACCCGAAATGTCACCCATTCCTTTTCTCCAGAGATGCCACCTGTCCTGCGAAGTTATGTCAGCATTTTGTGTCTATTATTACAAGGATGTCAGCTTTCAAATTACAAAAGCGAAGAGGATATTCCCTCATAACATCAATGAGAAATACCGAAATCTAATTTAATAAGGTGAGCATGCATTTGAAATGTTTAATCTCTAGAAAGTTATGTTTCTGAACGGTTAAGCCGAAATTGTTAACCTTCATCCATGCTTTCACTTAAAATAAATGGATAGTGCAAGGCTATTCCCTGTTCAATGGCTTTGTTTTACTTGAGAGGTGAGTCAACTAGTCCCATAGTCCACACTCATCTCCCTGCTACCTTCAGGCAGAAGGTACAGAAGCCTGAGGACTGCAACGACCAGATTCAGGAATAGCTACTTCCCCACAGCCATCAGGCTATTAAATTTGGCTCGGACAAAACACTGAACATTAATACCCCGTTATCTGTTATTTGCACTTTATCAATTTATTTATTAATGTGTGTATTTACGTATATAATGGTATATGGACACACTGATCTGTTTTGTAGTCAATGCCTACTATGTTCTGATGTGCTGAAGCAAAGAAAGAATGTCATTGTCCTGTTAGGGACACATGACAATAAACTGCTTTGACTTGACCATGGTGTGAGATGGAATTAAATGGTCCCTCTGGTTTCCAACCTGAGCGCAGGCGCTGTGGGACGCGGTGCCATCTGGGTATTGTAGTATCTCAAGGCGGCGAACGTACGTCAGCCGAATTAAACTACACCTCCCAGACGGCACCGCGTGTTTCCGGCGGAAGTAGTTGTAATTGACGGACGGCTGGCGAGTCGGCGCAGAGTTCACACTCGGTCCCCCCCCCACCCACCGTCGCCATTGTCATTAAAGCTGGGGTTTCCATCCGCCCCCTCCCCAGCCCAGCCCAGCCCAGCCATGGCCAAAAACCTGCCGCCAGAAGACCCCAACGTCATCGCCAAGATCGTGGATCATCTGAAGAACCGCGGTCTGTTCGACGAGTTCCGCAGAGACTGCCTCGCCGATGTCGACACGAAGGTGAGGGGTGACCGCACGCCCCGCCCGGGCCCGCGGTGTTCCCCATCGGGCCGCTCGGCCTGGCCGCACCCGGGGCAGCGATGGTTAACGGGCCTCTGCCTCTGCACCGGGCCTTGAACCGTCGGAAACAACGCGGGCCTCAGGCCGCCGACGGACCCGCAGCGGCCCGGTAACTACACGTACCGCGGCCCGGTAACTACACCAGCGCTCTCTGCGCCCTGACTACCCTACACCCGCCTCTGGTGTTCGGTCCGCCTGCTGCCATCAGACCTTGTAGCACCGCTCGTTTCCTATTCCCTGTCTCCCCCCCCCCCCCCCGCCCCCCGAGTTGCTCTGGGTTCCTTCTGTCATGTCTCCAAACCCGCTGATCTAGATCATGCGAACGCACGCAATACGCATTACAATAGGGTCTGAAGAAGGGTCTCCACCCGAAACGTCGCCTATCTCCTTCGCTCCTTAGATGCTGCTGCACCCGCTGAGTTTCTCCAGCTTTTTGTGTACCCACGAATTACAATAGGACGTGTAATTCACGTCATGGGTGAACGGACTGTTGCTTAAACTTCGTGTTCTTCCCAATCCGGTAACCTTCAGCTCATTCGTTTATCTACTATATCTGTACATACCTTAAAACACTTCAAAGCTCTCTTTCCATTGCCATTTGAGGAAGTGAAGTCTCCCCATGTTCTCCTACTCGGGCCACTTCTCCCTACTGCCTTTCCTTAATTTTCTCTCGCTCTAAGCTTATGTCCTTTTTTTCAACTTCCCCTACCGCCTTTCTTAGGAAGAGAAAAGAGCGGTATAGAAAGCCATCTTATATAAGCTTTCGCGTGGGAAAGAACTGCAGGTGCTGGTTTAAAGTGAAGGTAGACAAAAAATGCTGGAGTAACTCAGCGGGCGAGGCAGCATCTCTGGAGAGAAGGAATGTGTGACGTTTTGGGTCCAAAAGCAATGGAAAGAGAGCAACACATTTAAGAACACTCAGCGGTTGCGACAGGACAATGCCTGTCGAGTGATAGGTGGATGCATGCGATGAAGGGTTTTGATGGGTAGATAATTGCACACAAGGCCAGAGATGAAACGACAAAAAGTGTGAGAAACAGATATGGAGGTGTGACTTGTGAAGCCAGATGAAGGGATATTGATCTAAGGGGATGGAAGGAGGGGGAAGTGGAGACATGGTTGCGAATCTGGGTGGACCATATGAAAGGGGGGGAGGGTGTTTGTAAGTTAATTACCTAAAATTGAAGAATATAATGTTCCATTAGGTGGCCTCATTCTGACAAAGGAGGAGACTATTGACTGACGTCTACTACACAGTTGTTTGGTCTACACCTTTTCCCACAATGCCTCTTGCAAAGACGCATTCCCCTACTCTCAATTTCTGCCGTATCATCTCCCAAGATGAGGCTTTCCATTCTACGACATCTGAGAGGCCCTCTTTCTTTAGTGAACATGATTTTCTCTCCCCCCCTGTTATTGTAAGATGGATCCTTCACCTGTGTGTGTCCCATGGTTATGCTCTGCTTGCCCCAAGTGAAACAAGAATAGTGTTTTCCTTAACCTTTCACCCTACCAGCTTCCACGTCCAATACATAATTCTTCTGTATTTCTGCCACCTTCAACGTGATGCCAACACCAGGCACATTTTTCCCATCTCCACCTCTTTCTGCCTTCTTTCAAAGACTACTTCCTCTGCAACTCCTTGGTTTACTCATCCCTTACCCTGCATCAAACCACCCGTACCCCAGATACATTCCCCTGCAACCTCAGAAGTCACATCTGTCCGTATGCATCCTCTCTCGCCTCCATCCATGGACCCCTGCAGTCCTTCCAGGTGAGACTGAGGTTCACATGCACCTCATGTACTGCATTTGGTGTTCCTGATGTAGCCGCCTTTACATTGGGGAGACGGACCAGGAGACTGTTTCGCTAAACACTTATTCTGAGGTTTTTTTTCACCTCAGTCCTAAATGACCTCCCCCTTATTCTAAGACTGTGGCCCCTGGTTCTGAACTTGCCCAACATTGGCAACATTTTTCCCGCATCTAGCTTGTCCAGTCCTTTTTTTAATTTTATATGTTTCTATAAAATCCCCCCTCATCCTTCTAAAATCCAGTGAATACTAGCCTATAACAAAGATAAAATTATGCCCTTTGTTTGGGGAAGCCATGTAAAATGTCAGGGAAGCAAATTAAATCCTTTTGAAAATAGAGAAGTTCAATAGATAAAGACTTTGTGAATTGCTTGAATGTTATGGAAAATATCTTTTTTAAGTAACTTGTATACAGTAAAGATGCCCATGCAAAATATTCATTCCGATGAACCTGTAATGTGAAAACACATATTTGTTCATGTGCTTGGGAATATCAACATGAAACGGAAACAAAAGGAAACTTATTAACTTCTGATCTGGAATCTTTATTGGTTTTTATCCTGGTATTTTTTTTCTTCCCACATCTAATCATCTATAGGGATAGCTGATGACAGAGCGATGGAGCAGAGAATCGGGTCGAATTTGCAAACCAAGCTAACTCGCATAAATCCTACACTAGTACAATTTCTATTTTGCCCACTTTCCGTACAGTTCCCTCTAGGTTATTTTACCGAATTACCCACTTGAGGCAGTTTATAGTGGCCAATTGATCTATTAACCTGGACATCTTTAAAAGGTGGGAGGACACAAAGTGCCCAGCACCCTGTGAAAACCCACAAGGTTGGAGAATCTACAAACTATGCCAGGAAGCGGGGAGAGGATTTAGATTGGTTTTCTTTTGTCACCTGGGATGAGGCATGTAAAGGGGAAACATGTTTGTGCGTGAAATGTTAATGTGTGTATTTTTTGGCTTGATTTCATCCATTTTCTTTTGCGTAGCCAGCATATCAGAATCTCAGACAGAGAGTTGATAATTTTGTGTCCAATCACTTGGCTAATCATGAGTGGAATCCAACTCTTAACAAAAATCAGCTGCGTAATGAACTTCGACAAAGGGTCTGTAAGTGAGTACATTAATTAAACTCCATAGTTAATTTCTTTTTGAGTAAAACGTTTTGACCAATCTTGCAATCTGAGCTCATAAAATATGACTTATATTACTAGTTATGGTTTTACTTCAGCTCATTAGCAAACTTACTATTGTGTGTAATCAAAGATACCAAGAAGGCCACCATTGTTCTTCACGGGGGAGAAGAACAATGGAGGACCCGGCGTGGGGGAACTGCCGCAAAGAACTATGGAGGACTTGCCGTGGGGAGACCGCTGTGAGGGACAGTGGGAGAACAAAGGGGGACCCGGTGTGGAGGAGGGGGGGTGGGGGCACTAATTTAGAATCCTCTGCCCAGGGAAATGTCTGTTTGCTCATTTGTTCTGGTGAAGGCGCAGTGCACACGGCAGCCAGCCAGCAGTTGCTTGTCTTTTTCTTTTTGTTTTCACTTTTAATTTCAAGTTTTTTGTGTACCTTGTGTGTTGTGACTGTTGTCAGACCAATTTTCCTATCGTATCTGTGGTTAAATAGCAATAAACCATTTTCTGGGGTAATGGGAAAAATAGATTGGTGAAAATTTGCTAAATTCAAATTTAATTTTCAATATCAACATGCAAATTATTGTTTTTTTTACAATACACATTTAATTTCTTGCCCATTCAAAAGTAATCTTAAGCACGAAGAACTGATCAAATATGGAGTTCTTCATCCGAAATGCATCTTGTTCCTCCAGCATTTTCTTTTTTTGTTTTTTGTAACATTGGATTTTTTATTTTCTCCAATATCAAACATCACACTGGCATTTTATTATTTTAATTTCCCCACTTTATTTTCCTGTTGCTACTTAAACTGTTATGCTGCCTCTACGTGTTTTTGAGCTTGCTAATTACCTGAAGAAAAGTCAACTTGACGAAAGGAGTGGAGAACATCGATACGTGAAAACTATTAGACCTTTAACAAAAATGATTTTTTTACTGAATTAAATGTATGTTTTTTTTCTATAGAATTTTATGCCTTCAGTTAACTTTGTCTGGTTAACAGGTTAAATGGTTGTGTGGAAATATTTCACATTCCACGTACTTTTGACATCAATTTTTCTCCCCTTTCATGGTGAAAGGGAAACTGTTTCTTTTTCATCTGGTTTCAGTATAAATTTAAACTGAACAATTCAATTTACAAACTCGTATCTTAAACCTCTCTGCAAAAATTGAAAACTTTATTCACAAAATTCACTTTATTACATTAATTTCTATTTTATGTAACTGCTTTTGGTCCAGTGGATCCCCAGTAGTAAACATCTGCTCAATAGTTAGACAGGTGATTGCTTTTAGTTTCTAATACGCTTTTACTGTGAGTTCATTTTTGTCAAACTATTCACAGTTACACGAAGTTCTACTAACATTGGTCTCGGTTCTGTATTTTGAGTGAAGTAGAAATGTTGGGCATTGTCATTTGAGGCATGGAAATATTATCCCCATTGCAAATGAAAAAATAATGAAAGAAGTTTATTTGATAAATATGCTAAATTATTATGTTTCCATCTCCCAGATCAGGAATGTTGGAATCTGGCGTGGACAGAATTATTTCTCAAGTCGTGGATCCGAAGCTGTATCACATATTCAAACCGCAGATAGAGAAGGCAGTTCATGAATTTATGGCCACAGAAATGAATGAGGAAGCTGTACCAAATCCACCACAGGAACCTGAAAAACAGGAGCTATCCTCTCCAGCTTCAGGTACATCCTGAGGTCTTGTATCATCTTTTTTACTTTACTAATTCTGCATTCATTTATTGCTTTGATTTCATAATGCCGCACTTTTATTAAATCATTAAAAACCATTAAAAAAGTGCACTTAATATTTGAATACAATGAGCAATTTTTTCTATTTGAGTTCATCTAAAACAAGGGGACAAGTAATTCTGACATCATGTGGTCTGGCTTTATTACATAAATTATTCTGTGCAGTATATTGCATTAGTGGAGGCCATTTAACTTGTGTCCACTTCACGTTCCCGGTGTTCCGTCAACTAAATTCAGTCGGGTACAAATTATGGTGTAATGCATTCAATTGCAGACAGTAGAAGGGCATGTGCCAATGGAACATCTATCCACTAAACATTTCTCTTTGAACATCTTTATTACTCCTGTGGTAGACACAAAATGCTGGAGAAACTCAGCAGGACAGGCAGCATTTCTGGAAAGAAGGAATAGTTTATTAACCATTTGTTATTGTTAATTAGTACCAAACCAGGGGTAGGTTTATCGATTTCCCTCTGTTTAATCTCCTTCATCCAGTAAACGTGGTTCATTTTTTTTGTCCAACAAGTTTGGTTGGATGTAGGCATATAATCCTTTGTTAAAACCATTTCCACCATGCTACAACTTGTATTTGTAAATTCCTTATGACGTTGTTAACTTAGAATGATGCAGCACAGGAACAGGTCCGTCGTCCCACAATGTTTCTGCTAAAAATAATGCCGTTAAATTAATCTACTCTGTCGTGTGATCTATATATCCATGTGCCTATCCCAAAGCCTCTTAAATGCCACTATTGTATCTGCCTCAACCACCACCCTCTAGTCTTTGACATTTCCACCCTGGGGTGAAAGGTTCTGACTGTCCACCCTATATATGCCTATTAGGTTATATTCATTTATTTATTTGCCTTTTATTCACTATCTTATAAATGCTACGTGCATTCGGAACAATGCTTTTTATTTAGTTTTTTACTATTTTCCCTCGTCTGCCTCTAGTTGGAGATGTATGCCTTGCTGTGTGTGTATATTCTGTTGCTTACAGGTGATCTGTAGTTACCTTTGCCCATTATATTGTTTATGCTCATCTTGATTAATCTGAATGTAAGAAATTGTACTATCTTCTTTGTGAGTTTCTTAAAATATATAGTTCACTTAAAATCTGTCTGCATGTTTAGCGTTGAATTCTGTTTTGTCTTACAGGTAACACTTCAAATGCTCTAGCACCAGCATGACACTGAACATTTTCTACCTTCAACTGTAACTGCACAATCAGTCGAGAATATATTTTGACTGTGGGACAAAGTTGCTTATCTAGGATTAATCAAGACAAATGTTGTTTATAGTTTACATTAGCATTGCTGAATGCTTGTATGGAATAAGGAAGGTAATAAGAACTGAGCAATGAAGAAAGTGTAATTTGATGGATCTCAATTTGGAGATTCTGTAAGAACAGATGCTGAGACATTTTTCAATGCCTGAAATTTTGAAGAGAAATTAAGACAATTAGAGTAAATGAAGAAAAAAGCTCTGGATGAATTCTGGCTTCCATTGAAGGAGGACCTGTACTGAAGATTAAAAAAAAAGAAAAGTAATACCCACTGCCCAAAAGGTAGTTCCCGTTTCTAAGAGCATATTGTGCATGTAATCCTTTGATGGTGGTTCTATTATACCAAACACAACAAGACTTTTTTTTATGGGTTCAAACAATGCTGTAAATAAACATCTGTGGTTTTGTTGTCATCTTTAAAACATTTTGTGCTCGCTTTGAAGTACCAATTTGTAGACACTAATTTTCAGTCATTTAATATCTGCAATATAAATCCAAAAGGGTTGATCCTGCATAAGACGTTCAGGTGAAAGTTGGTTTTGAATGTCTGTATTTAAAGATACTATCTTTAAAGGATTGATGCAGCTGAGTTTCTAACATCACTTGTATTTCAATTATTTTGGCTCATTAAATGTTGAAAAGTAATTGAGTCCTCGGCTGCATGGTCGCCCAGCATTATATAGGGAGTTTTTCCTGTGTTTCGCATTTTCACAAAAATCTTCCATTGAGGATAAAGTATAAGATGTTCTATTATTTCAAGTGACACACTTTCTGCCTTTTTGGTCATATTCAGAAATGTCTTGGTTTTTAGAGATTAATCACAGGGGGGGAGGGGGAGATCATTGCATATTTTGAGACAAACTCATCACTGTATTCCTGATTTTGGGTGGTGAAGGAGCATTGTGAGATGTTTCTCTAATTTTTCATTCTACATTGTCGTAAAAATAAAGCTATTCTGTGACCGAGCTTATGTTGGTACGCACTTGTTCAGAATTATTATGCCTGGAAATTTAAGTTTTTAAATTACATTTTCCCTCCCAATGCCAGCCAGTTATGAGATTGCACAACTATGCATGCTTTTGTTTACATTGATATGTGTGTAATATTCCAAAATAAAGTCCACAATCAGCTCAATAGACAAGAACTGGTGGCTCACATCCATAAATCAGTCTTGCAGTGGTTGGGCATACAATTGTACACTATGATTATATTCCACTATTCCGCAAAACAGAACTCGAAGTTACTATGAGATATTGGAGATAAGACTATTATACACCCTTGTCATTTTTATTTATGCACTCATTTACTTCCAGCTCCAATAATGGCATTTGAATTAGCTCTCTGACTTAACACAACTAAATTTGGATTTATTATAGTGACAATTTGAGAAGTATTTTTGTCAATTTAGAATTATGATATGAGGTCAAGTTAACAAAAGCATTTCAAGTTTGATTTCCTATCTATGGTAACTTGAATCTTCTTCAGGATGGGGCATGCCAATTATCTTCAAAGCTTCCAAGATTAATTTTGGTAGGGTTTGTACTCCAGGCATCTACAAGAATGCTTACATTAAAGATGAATGAAAATGGACTATTGTTTCATTTTTGAGATCAATTAGAACTATTTCTCCAGTAAAAGCTATCTTGGTGTGATTTGTGTAAAGCGCAAAGTTATATATTGGAGTAATTAAAGAGTTGAGTTATTTTTTAAATGTGATTCTTTGTTTTGGTTTGTTTTGCAGGATAATTTTGAAGATTAATCTTGAAAACCTCCCTAGACAGAACAGTTCCCTCCCCCTACCCACCCCCTTCCAAAGGTAATGAAATGTATGTTCACATATTTTCTGAGAATTCTACATGTTCATTAAACAATACTATCTGATTTCTTCAGAAAATAACCATCTGAATAAGGTGTGAATGACCATGTTTTGGCTGTTGTACCTTTTTTGTTTTGGCAGTTTTTGGTTTGAATTTCAGAAAATATTTTCCCTTTTTAAAAAAAAAAGTAGTATGTGCTCTGGAATATTAAGTGAAATGTAGGATTCAATATTTTGCTCTTATGTTTGGTGTCTGATTTCAGGTGACTGGCATTTGAAGTCAATATTTGAAATGTTTAATGTTTCAGTATTGACTTAGAAAGATAATTACTAAAAATAAGCACAGTTATTTAAAATAGCTTTCCTAATAATTAATGAAGTGATTGGGTCTAGTTCAATGCTAAGCCTTAAAAGAGCACAGCTATTTCTTGTCTTGCGGCGTGCATATTTGGCGGTACAAAATAACCACACGTTGGTAATAGCAACTCGGGCTGAAACCTAAGAATGGTTATGGCCAGTAACATAAAACTTGTGGACAGCCTAAATATGTGACATTCATTGTGTGCATTTTGTTTTGTGACATTCCATATTTTGTTATTCATATAATTTGAGAAGTTAATTTATTTTCAGACACAGGTCTTGATTTCTCCGAACACCAGAACTTCTGATGTGAAATAGGATATGGGAGAGTAAAATCTTAAATTATCAGGGTCTTTTCACATTTTTTTCAATGTGTATTTGATTCATGGCCAATTTATAATTTGTGCCATTTTATGTTATATTCTTAATGATGAAGAGATCATTTTCATCAAACTCTAGATTATTTGAATTTAACAAAAGTATTCCACTGTGACTAGATTAGATACATTTTAGTGCTAGTGCATCCAAGATTTTGTTGAATCACCGGATCACCAAGATTATACTGAATACTATAGTCCTTTTGTTACGGGAAATCATAAGTATCATTTCATCCAGATTAAGAGTCAACGGGGTACATTTTATAGAAGTTACAAATGAAGCTGAATTATTGGTTCTGTGATCAAACTGTAGGGCTGGTCCCCTGTAAATGCATGAATACACAGCTTTGTTGTTAAGAGTGCACATATAAGTACAATTTATTCTGACATATAGTAGTTATAGTTACATTATAATGCAAATTAAATGATTTTGTTGCTAATTTTACAAATGGTCTTTTAATGCCTTTGTGACTTTGCTACAATAGCTTACCTCTAAATTTTCTGCATTTAGTTGCTAAAACTGTTAAAAGCCATGTTTCTGGCTGAGTTCACTTTACTCTAGATGGGGTTCAACTGAAATCTAGAGTCACTGTTTCCTACGGGTAGTAGAATTTAGAAATGTCAGTGTGGTAACTTTGAATGGAGTTGATGCACAGAATTTATTACAAAATCTAATACTTTACTCTTTAAAGTCAAAAATTCTTTCCTTAACTTTTGGCTAAAATAATCCAGTATGTCACTGAAATAGAGTACTGTGAAATTCAATTGTCTTATTTTTTAAAAATAAACCTAATCAACGATCTATTCTGCAAAATATACCAAAATGTGATGTTTGTTTATTGTTATACTTTAAGAGCGCAAATATAACTTTTTGGTAAGTTGAATAAAATTGAGCAATGTAAAAAAAAAATCGTTTGTACAAAATAAAATTTTATAGAAAGTTGAGAGTGGTGTGTTCTTGTTAATTATATACAACATACTGGTAATTTCTATATGAAGCCTTAAATGTAGATCATATATGCTAGCTGTTGCTTTCTACCTGTACCAAGAGTTTAAAAAAATGGACTCTGGAAATGGTTTGGTGATTAAATTAACACACCAGTGCCTTGTCTAATGTCCTGAAAAAATCCAATTTTGAATTTAAGTTTGATTAATTATTTTTTAACAATTAGGCTAGTTTCAATAATGGTGACTATGAAACTAAATTATTCAAAAGCTGGTTCACTGATGTAGGAATGAAGCTGCATCAGCTCTGCCTTTATATAAAACTAACCTGCAGCAATGTGATTGCTTATAACTGCTATAAATAGCCAGGCAAACTGTATGACTACTGTTTTAATGAGGGAAGAAGGTGATGTGCCACCACCACCTCCAGGGTAATCAGGGGAAGGGTAATAAATGGAAGTCTTGAGACTAAAGCTTGCAACCTATCATTACTTGCATTTCACATTGCATCTGGACAAGGTGAGCGCCCCAGTGTAAAACAAGCAAAGTATTAACGCAGCACCTAGTGTTGCTTTGGGATGTCTAAATTCCAATAAATTGGACCATTTGGCATGTCGGAAATCTAATCAAGGCGTAAGAGAAAATAAATACAAATATATGATTTCCAATTATCCTCTGTGCGTATTAGATAAATATAATTCCAGTTTTCATTCTTGACAATTCTAACCATTGGAGTACACCATAAGTACAATTTAATATGCTGTATGAAATGTGAAATATGAAAGTATTGTCATTTTTATTTTACCTATTCTCTAAAATTATTTAATTGTCCAATCTATCATGCAAAACCGTCTCTTCCATAGACCCTATAGACAATTCACACTACTTCTGGAAAGCACATCGGTCTGAAGAAGGGTCTCGACCCAAAATGTTGCCAATTCCATCACTCCATAGATGCTGCCTCACCTGCTGAGTTTCTCCAGCATTTTGTGTCTACCTTCGATTTTATCAGCACCTGCAGTTCTTTCTTAAACATAATCAAGGACCACTTCTCTCCTATCAGGTTGAAGATACAAAATCTTGAAAGCACATTCCACAAGATTCAAGGTCAGCTTCTCCACTGTTATCAGACTCATGATCTGAGCTCTTAAAAGGCCTACCAGAATTCCCAGTTGTGCCTCCCATACATGAGCGAGACCAGGTGTAGTCTCGGCGACCATTGCGCCGAACACTTGCGCTCGGTCCAATAAGGTATACCGGATCTCCCTGTTGCTAACTAAACTCTCCTTCCAATTACCATACTGACCTTTCTGTCCTGAGCCACCTTAATTGCCAGAATGAGGCCATTTAGAAATTGGAGTAATAACACCTTTTATTATGCCTAGGTAGCTTGCAAGCCAGTGGTAAGAACTTTGAATTTTACAGTTGCTGGTAATCTTAAACAACTCCTCTCTCCCCTGTGCCACACCTGCACGCGCCTATTTCTCAGCTTCCACTCCACCTATATTCCTTTTTCTGGCTTCATGATTCACATCTCTTTAATCCTTTTGTCTTACAGTTTTTTTTTCATCTCCAGCCTTTGTCCAACTATCTGAAAACTAACCCCTCTTCCCCCCTCGCCTATGCTTACCTGCCTTACTTTGTCTAGACTCTCATCTCTTCTAGCTCTTTCTATTCACCCCCACCACCACCACCAATCAATCTGAAGAAGGGGCCTGACCCGGATAGTCAGCTACTCATGTTCTCCAGGGATGCTTCCTGACCGCTGAGTTACTCTAGCACTTTGTGATGGCTTTTTTCCCCGAAGGTGAAAGATGTATTCTCTCTTTCCCCCCCCCCCCCTCATCAGCAAAGTTTTTGACTCTGGTGCATGTTAATAATAATAATAATAAAATAGCTGGTTTATCGTTTACTACTCCCTCCCAGATTGATAACCCCCTACTCTTAATTACTGCACACTGTCCTCCAACCATCTTTGGTCTGACTTAAGGTGCATCTCCACCCAGTGCCTCCCATTTATGGTTTTAAATGGAAAAATCTTATTGTTTTGGGGCCTTTACTGTTTATTAACCAATTTGGTATCTGTTACTAAAATGTTTTGAAATAGCTGTTTACTTTTACCAAATTATTATTGGAACATGAGAGGCATATTAAAATTAATTGCAATAGAAAGGAGAGAGCCTTTGGAAAAATCTGAAGAAACAATAGCTGCTCATTGTAGATCAATTGCTTGTAAAATAAAAAAAAATATTTTATCTCAGTGGATCCTTGGTCACAAATTTGAGCTTTGGGGACATAGATATTTTAAATGTATTTAATTCCACAGTTGATTAGTCATTGGATGACTGACTTAAAATGCTTGGCTATGTGAAAGTCATAATAATCAAACGATTCATAGTTCAAATACTAAAAACCCATTGTTATCCATGTTAAGTTTTTCACTTTTTAGTTTAGTTCAGAGATATAACATGAAAACGGGCTCTTCGGCCCACCAAGTCCAAGCCAACCAGCGATCCCTGCACATCAACTATCCTACACACTAGGGACAATTTACAATTACACTAAGCTAATTAACCTACAAACTTGTACGTCTTTGGAGTGTGGGAGGAAACCGGAGATTCCAGAGAAAATCAATGCAAGTCATGGGGAGAATGTACAGACTCAACAGACAGCACCTGCGGAATTTGGAAAGAAGGCTCTGTTAATTGAAAGCTTACACACAAAAAAGAGAGACTATGACATAAGTAGCACCCATTGTATCCCTTTGATGACATCCCAACATGTTTTATAGCCAATGCCAGACTTCTGACGTATAATAAGCAATTTGTCACCCAATTTTAATGTTGCCACATTGGCAACTTAATGTAACAAAAAGTTGGTAGGGGCCATATACTCTGATTGAGAACTGTAGATTGAATAAATGTTAGTAAGATAAGCGTGGATAATACCCCTATTTTTTAAATATGGTGTCATGGGACTCTGTGTCCACCAGATATAATATGGTTTTATATTTCATCTAAAACATGACACCTCTGACAATGTGGCATTTCTTCAGTATTGCACTGGTTAACAGGTTAGAACTGCTAGAGGATATTTGGAAGTGGATATTTGGAAGTCATCTTGTTTGACTTGTAATGACTCATTGATTTGGAAAAGGATGATGTGTACATAATGTTGCATTACATAAACGTTGCCTGTACTGGTTTGAATTAAATGAGTGTGATCTCAATGGCGTAGTTAGTGTGGAATTAAACAGCTTACGATTCATATCTAGCCACTAAAGGTTCCATTGAAGAGATCGAAAAAACACGTGCTAAATGCCCGTATGTCTGGTATGGGTCATAATGGGACACTTTGTTATGCCTCCCAAGTTACTTAATTATAGAAGTAGACATGGAGCAATGAAGAACAAATCCCACAATGGTATGATGTTTAGCCAGCTAACAGGAATGACTGATGCTTCTGAATTTTACAAGATAATCTACCCCAAGCCTGAATTTACTTTGTGCATCTTGGCATATGCATTAGTGGTAAATGTGTGAAATGGATCTCATGTTTCAGGAGAATTGAAGACATTTTTTGAAAATAAGAAAGTCCGTATAGATGTGTTGAAGGCTAATTATGTTTAATTATTTTATTAAGTTGAGAGATTTTGTTGGTAAAGCAGTGAAGATCATTGAAGATTTGGATACTGTTAATTTACATGTTAACTTTCAAAGTTTAACAAAGTGCCACTTAATAAAGTTGTTAACAATAGCATTTAATCCCAGTGGATTTAAGGGTCTGTGGAAGCATGACACGGAAAACGGAAGACAATTGTTTTTCACCCTAGATCGACGATTGCAGTATTGGGACTACTGTTATACATTAGGGATGTGAATTTGGGAACAACGCATTTAATTTCAAATTTGCAAGCTTGAATGAAGAAGATAGTAACAGACTTAAGGAACACAGACTGGTAAAATAGGCAATATAGGGCAGATGACATTTCACGTAGAAAAATATGAAGCTAAATATTTTGGTTGGAAATGTGTGGCAATATGAACTAATTAGCTGAATGTTAAATGAGTTGTGTACAAATTTCTTGAAAGGTGGCAAGATTGTAAAGCATTTTTTGCTTGTGAAATAGAATTGATAAGCAAGGAATTACAATAAACCCCTGTATAGTGCTGATCAGCCCTCAGCTAGAACATTGGACATCAAGATTGGACCAGATGGACACCAAGGCCTGTGGGGGGGATGTAATTAAATTGCACTAGGAATGGGCGACCAATTCTTTAGTGATGCTGACATAGTTTCTCTGAATGGGTATGGTTAAAAGAAAACTTGAGTGGATTATTCAAAATAAGCAATGTTTTGGGGGAAAAAGAATGAACTGTTTCCAGTTACAGAAGTGTCAGTAATAAGAGGACACAGATTTAAGTTGATTAACAAAAGAACCAAGGGAGGCAGGAAACATTTTTACATGGCTAATTACTTTGATGTGAACTGCACTGCCTAACGAATGATGCAACCTCCTTTAGTAGCAAACTTCAAAATATAATTGGATAATTACCAGAAGTGTATACGTCAATGGGAGAGGATTGGGAGAATAAGATTAACTGGATCACCTCCCCCCCCCCCCCCCCCCCCCCCCCCCCCCCCCCCCCCCCCCCCCCCCCCCCCCCCCCCCCCCCATCGTAAAGGAAGGCACAATATACCAATGTCTTCTTTCTGTTCTGTGTAAAACTAGCTTTTGAAATGATCTGAATTCTCAGCAAATTATTTGAGCGTAATTTCTCTTGGATTTCCATTCATTGTGTGCAATATTGTCCTTAATGAAAAATATATCATGCAATATGCTAATTCTTTCCTTTCATTAAATTAATAATGCCCGAGAATGCAGCAAAAAATTAAAAATTGAGCACATGTGATGCATTCTGTTTTAATACTTGGTTTTGCGTGATTCTGGAAGTATTTCATGGAAGTACACTAATCAATCTTATTACGGTCTTTACATTGCCATTTAACCCTTTCCCACACATCTGTTCTCTCAGTGTTATTGCTGATCCCTATGTATGCATTTTGAATGTGAAGGGGAGGTTCGAAAACAACAACAAACCTGTACTCCATAGCCAATGGAAATTTCCTCTGTCAAGCCCTTTCGCAATATTATGTCTCAATAAATCTGTACTGTTCTTCTAAACTCCACGGAATGTAGACTTGCTGTACTCGAGCTTTCCTCATGGAACAATCCCTCCATGCCAGAAATCTGAATAGGGTGACTGTTGTGCTTACACTAAAGCAACTTTTCTCCATCAGTATGGAGACACAACAGTACAATGTCCCAGGTATCACGGCCTTATTCTGCATGAAGATATCTCGTTCAAATATTCCAAGCCCTTTGTACTAAAATATCATTTACCTTCACTATCACTTGCAATACCTATTGACATCTTGTGTATACTTATAACTTATGTATCAGAATAGAGCTGTCAATATTTTCTCTCACTTTTGAAAAATTGAATCAGCTTTATTATTTTCTCCCCAAAATTGATAATTTCACATTTCAATGTTTGCTTTTCTCTGCCACAATTTTTCTTCTCATATCCTGTCATCCCTTTGCATCTGTTCTGCTCCTCTTCAATGCTTCCATTCCCATTAAACATCTTTATCATGAGCAGTTTTTATCACTGTTGGTGTAACTTACAAATCCCCTGTTAGCTGTGGCCAGAAGAGAAGGATGAAGAATTAAATTTGAAGTCCTTGGAAAAAGGAAACCTTAAGATTAAAGTAATGACGAAATGCTGCACCAGATAATAATGGTTGATAATATTTCATAGTTATGTGGGTGGTATAGTAAGATCACAAATAGCTTTGAATTATTAAGTTATTATGTAATGCTTTAACTATCACATTGTATTTTTGTTCAGCAATAAAGTTAGTATATGTTGAACATGCCACCTTTTGTCCATGTTAGTTCCCTCTTGCCTATATATTGAAGGACTCCTGCAATTTCTTCTCTAGCTTCCCTAAATGTCCTTTGAAATATCTGATCAGGCCCAGGAGATTTATCTACCCTCATATATCTTAAGACATCCAGCACCTTCTCAACGGTAATATAACTGTCCTAAAGACATATCCATTGACTTTCCCAAGTTTCCTAGCATTCTTGTCTTTTTCTGTAATAAAAACGGAGGAGGAATGTTAATTGAAGACCTAGCCCATCTCCAGCAGCTCGAGACATAAATGACTTGGTTTCTGAGGTGCCCTATTGTCTCTCAGTTCCACTTTCTTCGTGAATATGTCAATCCTGGCCAGATTGGAGAGACTAGGACTCTAAAACTGGGTAAAGGCTTCAGGGCTGCTGGGATATTTGGTCAATTTGAAAGTGCTCTCTGTGGAACTGGGACAAGCTGCAGTGGTGCCAGTTTGTCTAGAGCCTAGATCCAAGCTGCAGGAGGGGAATGGGAACTTCTGCAGACCCAGTCAATTAGATGCACAATGCATAGAATGGATTGGATGACTGCAAACCAGACATACACTTTGTAAATAATGTTGCAAAGCTTTACTTTACTGAATGTTGATTGGATGAGGTATTGAGCCTTGTCTGGTTTTCTTGCATATCAGGGTACGTGTTGCGTTGTTTGCTTCCTCTGAGAAACACTGTTTGAATACGATGTAATATTGGATTAGGGAAATGTCTGTTAATTATGGGGTTAATCGATATCTGTAATTGGATTGTAAAGAGACCACCCCCATGTGGTTTGGCCCCTCGAGGTCCGGGGACCTATAAAGGTCCGCTGCCATCAGGTCCTGTGTCGATCTTCTGGGAGAACGCTTGGGACTGTGTGACCTTCTGGAGTGTCTCTGTTTGAGCGAGGCCTAGAGGGCTTGATCAGACAGATATGAGGATTGAACCCGCAGTGGTTAGGTATAGTAATTGAATTGTAATTGTGTTTTGTCAAAATAAAGATTAGTCGCGCAAGTGTTTGATTCAGTGGTTTTTGACTGAAACTAGACGGGGGAAGCTTAGAACAATTTACAAATATATGTAAAATCATTTTCATAATCATAATTGTAATTTATTAGGCAAGTATTTTGCAACATGAGAGGAATTCAGTTTGCCACTGTCATACTAAAAAAACAAGGCACACAACTACATAAAAAATTGTTATAAAACATCCACCACAGCGACTCTCCACCTTCCCCACTGTGATGGAAGGCAATAAAGTCGAACCATCTGCAGCCGGTGATCGAGCTCCCACGTTGGGGCGGTATAAGCTCCCGCATCGGGGCAGTCGAAAATTCCTGCGGCTTGAAGTTACTGAAATCGGTCCCTAACCAGGGACCGCGAGCTTAACAATGTTAAAGTCTGCAGCTCCCGCAGGCTGGAGCACCAAAGGCCAACCCCTGCCAAAGGGATCGCCTGCTCGGAGATGTTAAAATCCGCAGGCTCCACGGTTTTGTAGCTCTTGAAGTCCCAAACGAGGCCACCAACTGCACGATGTTTGGCCGCAGTGCAGATGGAGATACGACACGGAAAAGGTCGCATCTCCGTCGGGGAAAGAGATTTAAAAAAAGTTTCCACCACCCCCCACAAATACAAAAACTAAAGATAAGCTAAAGCATAAATTTTACATCAAACTAAAAGCACACATTTTGGATGATCTTTAATCTTAACTCCCAGAGCTGTCTCTTGCCCTCATTTTGCTCTCTTGCTTTTCTTTTTTAGTAGGCTCCTCAATCCCTTTAACTCTTCCAGGCCTGGGATACACTTTATCCCAGCTGATCATACCTGGCCCATGCCTCATTTTTCCTGGCTCATGCCTCCTTTTTCCTGACTCAGTTTCAAGGCGCAGTTTCTCTCATGATCGAAGATCCCTTACAAGTGCCCTCCATAATGTTTGGGACAAAGACCCATCATTTATTTGCCTCTATACTCAACAATTTGAGATTTGTAATAGAAAAAAAAATCACTTGTGGTTAAAGTGCACATTATCAGATTTTAATAAAGGCCATTTTTAGACATTTTGGTTTCACCATGTAGAAATTACAGCAGTGTTTATACATAGTACCCCCACTTCAGGGCACCATAATGTTTGGGGCACAGCAATGTCATCATATCATCATATACTAGCAATGTTACAAACTGTTGATATTTAAAAAATCAAGTCTGCAATTTATCCCATCAGATAAAGCATAAAAAGAAGTTTAATTTGACACCTAATTCACTTTCATATCTTTTAAAAAGTATTTAAAAAGGTATGGGGCCATTTTCATACTTGGGAATTAGCATCTTGTTCCCTATTGCTTTTCCATTGACTTAACACAAAAGCTGTGATCAAGGACAGTCAAAAGCTGATAACTTTCTTAAAAATTAAGAGAACTGAAATATAGTTTGAAGCATTCTGAAGCAAATATGAAGCAATCTTACTTGGATGACCTGAAATTAAAGCATATAATTAGTTAGTTACCTGATTGTAGCTAATTACAAAATTCAATTACTAGATCTAAACATCTATCCATTTCTTAAGTAAAGATTAACATTTTTAAATTGCCTAAGTGTCCAAATAACATTCACACAAGAATTCACAATATAACATGATTTTTAAATCTCAATGTCATGAATTTATAGGCCAAATGGAAGGAATTTAGTGTTTAATTCCTGTAAATTAATGGCCAATTAGTGAGCGGAGAGACAGATGGGTGTAAAATGAGGATAGGAGCAATAGGTAGCGAGGTGAAAAGTGGCAGGAAAACAAATCCAGGGCAAAAATCTAAAAGGGCCACTTTTCAACATAATTGTAAAAGGGCCAAGAGTGTTGTAAAAACAAGCCTGAAATGCTTTGTGTCTCAATGCGAGGAGCATTCGTAATAAGGTGGATGAGTTGAATGTGCAGATAGCTATTAATAATTATGATATAGTTGGGATAACGGAGACATGGCTCCAGGGTGACCAAGGCTGGGAGCTGAACATCCAGGGATATTCAATATTCAGGAAGGATAAGACAGAGAGGAAAAGGAGGTGGGGGTAGCGTTGCTGGTTAGAGAGGAGATTAATGCAATAGAAAGGAATGACCATTAGCGTTGGAGGATGTGGAATCGATATGGGTTGGAGCTGCGAAACACCAAGGGCAGAAAACGCTAGTGGGTGTTGTGTACAGCCACCTAACAGTAGTAGTGGAGTTGGGGATGGCATCAAACAGGAAAATTAGAAATGCGTGCAACGAAGGTAAAACCGTTATAATGGGTGACTTCAATCTACATATAGATTTTGGGTGAATCAAATTGGCAGGGTGCTGAGGAAGAGGATTTCTTGGAATGTATGCGGGGATAGTTTTCTAAACCATCATGTGGAGGAACCCAACGAGAGGAGCAGGCTATTCTAGACTGGATATTGAGTAATGAGGAAGGGTTAGTTAGCAGCCTTGTTGTACGTGGCCCCTTGGGCAAGATGTTGACCATAATATGGTTGAGTTCTTCATTAGGATGGAGAGTGACATTGTTAATTCAGAAACACGTGTCCTGAACTTAAAGAAAGGTAACTTTGAGGGTATGAGACATGAATTGGCCAAGATGGACTGGCAATTGATTCTTGAAGGGTTGACGGTGGATATGCAATGGAAGGCATTTAAAGACTGCATGGATGAACTACAACAATTGTTCATCCCAGTATGGCAAAAGAATAAATCAGGGAAGGTGGCGTATCCGTGGATAATGAGGGAAATCAGGGATAGTATCAAAGAAAAAGATGGAAGCGTACAAATTAGCCAGAAAAAGCAGCCTACCGGGGACTGGGATAAATTCAGAGACCAACAGAGGAGGACAAAGGGCTTAATTAGAAAAGGGAAAATGGAGTATGAAAGAAAACTGGCAGGAATCATAAAAACTGACTGCAAAAGTTTTTATCAATATGTGAAGCGCAAAAGATTAGTTAAAACAAATGTAGGTCCCTTGCAGGCAGAATCGGGTGAATTGATCATGGGAACAAGGACATGGCAGACCAATTGAATAACTACTTTGGTTCTGTCTTCACTAAGGAAGACATAAATAATTTGCCGGAAATAGCAGGGGATTGCGGGTTAAATGAGATGGAGGAAATGAGTGAAATCCAGGTTAGCCGGAAAGTGGTGTTGGGTAAATTGAATGGATTAAAGGCCGATAAATCCCCAGGGCCAGATAGGCTGCGTCCCAGGATACTTAAGGAAGTAGCCCCAGAAATAGCAAATGCCTTAGTGATAATTTTTCAAAA
Organism: Okamejei kenojei; assembly: GCA_035221665.1. Lineage (NCBI taxonomy): Eukaryota > Metazoa > Chordata > Chondrichthyes > Rajiformes > Rajidae > Okamejei > Okamejei kenojei. Next base: position 36,775,553 of record CM069141.1, on the reverse strand, counting down.
CTCTTTAGATTCTGGAGTAGTTCCTGAGGATTGGAGGGTAGCTAATGTAACCCCACTTTTTAAAAAGGGAGGGAGAGAGAAAACGGGGAATTACAGACCAGTTAGTCTAACATCGGCAGCAGTGGATGTGTTGTATCTGGACAAGGTCCCACACAAGAGATTGGTATACAAACTTAAAGCACACGGTATTGGTGGTTCAGTATTGATGTGGATAGAGAACTGGCTGGCAGACAGGAAGCAAAGAGTAGGAGTGAACGGGTCCTTTTCAGGATGGCAGACAGTGACTAGTGGGGTGCCGCAAGGCTCAGTGCTGGGACCCCAGCTATTTACAATTTACATTAATGATTTGGACGAGGGAATTAAATGCAACATCTCGAAGTTTGCGGATGACACGAAGCTGGGAGGCAGTGTTAGCTGTGAGGAGGATGCTAGGAGGCTGCAGGATGACTTGGATAGACTGGGTGAGTGGGCAAATGCATGGCAGATGCAGTATAATGTGGATAATGTGAGGTTATTCACTTTGGTGGCAAAAACAGGAAGGTACACAATATTATTTGAATGGTGACCGGTTAGGAAAACGGGGAGATGCAGCGAGACCATGGTGTCATGGTACACCAGTCATTGAAAGTAGCATGCAGGTGCAGCAGGCTGTGAAGAAAGCGAATGGTATGTTGGCATTCATAGCAAAAGGATGAGTACAAGAGCAGGGAGGTTCTATTGCAGTTGTACAGGGTCTTGGTGAGGGCACATTCTTGCCATAGAGGGAGTACAGAGAAGGTTCACAGACTGATTCCTGGATGGCACGACTTCCATATGAAGAAAGACTGGATAGACTTGGCTTGTACTCGCTGGAATTTAGAAGATTGAGGGGTGATCTCATAGAGACTTACACAATTCTTAAAGGGTTGGACAGGCTAGATGCAGGAAGATTGTTCCCGATGTTGGGGAAGTCCAGGACAAGGGGTCACTGTTTAAGGATAAGGGAAAGTCTTTTAGGAGCCAAATGAGAAAATCGTTTTTCACACAGAGAGTGGTGAATCTGTGGAATTCTCTGCCACAGAAGGTAATTGAGGCCAGTTCGTTGGCCATATTTAAGAGGGAGTTAGATGTGGCCCTTGTGGCTGAAGGGATCAGGGGGTATGGAGAGAAAGCAGGTACAGGATACTGAGTTGGATGATCAGCCATGATCATATTGAATGGCGGTGCAGGCTCGATGGGCCGAATGGCCTGCTCCTGCACCTAATTTCTATGCTTCTATGTTTCTAATTAAATCATCTTGCGAGTGGGATTTGTGGAACGCGATGGATTGGAACTTTGCGGTGTGCGGTGAATTTAAACCCCATATCGTCAGGAAAAACACTGCCGGTTCGTATGGGGCCTAAATCACCTTTTCGCAACGGGAGTAACATTTGGATTAAGGTAATCCTAAGAAGCAAGTTTATATGTAAAATAAACGGCTTACCTTTATTTGTCCCGTACGGGAGATCCGTCCCGTTGTCGGCATTGACGGCATTAGAAGTGGATTTTTATTTTACTCCAGCGCTGAAATTTGTCCCGCAGTGTGTGTGTGTGTGCTGGCATTGTGGGTGCCACTGAATTTTCCCCATTTGATTCCATGGTTCGCCAAAACCACACTTTCAGACCCCGAGACATATTCCACTTTTACATTCACGGATTCACTCCTCATTACATTTAGACATTTTTATGTACACTTTTTTAAAATAAAATCCTTCACTTCCCCCCCCCCCCCCCCCCCACACACTCAGTCATTTTGAGGCCTCTTGCTGGGCAGGCACCATAACGGCAGCTGCTGCAGCCCGCTCTCCTCCAAAAACGCCGCCTTTTGTTTCCCCACGGCCGATTCCCCTGCTGATTCGGCTCCCCATTTCACTTCCTCCCCCCGCCCCCCCCCCCCCCCCTCCCCCCCCCCCCCCCAGGCTTTGGCTCGGCTCTATCACGCTTGCTCAAGACAAAGCTCGCTTCTTCCACCGCTGCTTTTCGCCGTGCTCCGAAATACAGCGGGGGAACAGCCGATTTTTGCCTTCAGCCAGAGGGAAGGCAGGGACAACTTCCAATCCACCAGGAGAGTCGCTCCGTTAATGGATTAATTCCACAGTAAGTTCAGTTCGCTAACAATCCCCCCCTCCCTACCCCCCTCCTCCTCCCCCCCCCCTCCTCCCCCCCTCCCTCCCCCCCCCCTTCCCTCTGCCCCTCCCTCCCCTCCTCCCCCCGTACTCGCGTACTGAAGCACGTTCGGGGACTGGCACTCTGGCCTAGTATACTTTTAAAACTCCGTGTGTGTGTCTTGTGAATAATGTCACATTCCATTTTTTTTTCAGATAAGACTTTTGGCCTTTGATTCCATGGTCCGCCGAAACCAGATGCTCAAACGCCGCCATTTTTTCCATTTTGCTAGACATTACACTTTTACATTCACTAATGCACTCCTCATTACATTTAGACATTTTTACGTACACATTTTTAATAAAATCCTTCACGCCCCCCCCCCCCCCAATATTTCAAAATGTTAAAAAAATCAAACTGCTCTCACCCACAAAATGTTGGTGAACGTTCCATCATGTGATGTCACAATGCCCAATGTTCACAGATGTCCAATCGGAATGGATCTCATTTACATCTGCCTTTGTTCCAGCCCCAGCTCCCCCCCCCCCCCCCCCCCCCCCCCGCAGCCTGTGTCGATGCTCATGATCACGTGTGTGGGAACAGAGAAAGAGGATTGGGGGTGATAGGGAGTGGGAAATAGATGGACTGCCCCTACCCCTCCCTCTCGCCATCCCACTCTACCTCCCCACTCTTTCCCCTCTCTCCCCCACCCCTCTCCCTCTCCCTCCCACACTCTTCCCCCTCCCTCCCCTATCCCATCTCCCTCCTCCCCTCCCTCCCCATCCCACCCCCACCCACCTCTCTCCCCCTTCCCCATCCCTCTCTCCTCCCCACTCCTCCCCTCTCCATTCTCCTCCTCCTCCTCCCACCCCCATCTCCCCACTCCCCCTTCCCTCTCCCCACCCCCCTTCCCTCTCTCCACCTTCCCCTCCCCCTCCCCACTCTTCCCCCTTTCTCCCCTACCCAATCTCTCCCTCCCCCTCCCCCACACCTCTCTCCTCCCCCACCCCCTCTCCTCCCCCTCCATCTCCCTCTCCTCACCCCCTCTCCCTCTCCTCCCCTCCTCCTCCCCTCCCTCCTCCCCCCACCCCATCCCTCTCTCCCCCACTGCCCTGCCCTCTAACCCCCCGCCCCCTTCTCTCTCTCCCTCTCTCCCCCGCCCCCTTTCCCCCTACCCCTCTGTCCTCCACCACTCCCCCTACCCTCTGTCCCCTCTTCCACCACTCCCCTACACCTCTCCCTCTCCCTCCCCACTCTTCTCTTCTCTACCCCTTCCCTCCCCCACCCCTCTCCTCCCCCCACCCCTCTCTCTCCCTCCCTCCCCTCTCTCCCCCACCCCTTTTTTTTCGCTACCCCCCCCCCTCTCCCTCTTCCACCACTCCCCCTACGCCCTCTCCCCTCCATCAACTCTCCCCACTTTCCACCACTCCCCTACCCCTCTCCCCTCCCTCCCCACTCTTCCACCTCTCCCACCCCACCTCTCTCCCAACCTCTCTCTCTCCCTCCCACCCCTCACCCTCTCTCTCCCCCTCCCCTCCCACCATCCCCTACCCCTCTCCACCCCACTCACCCTCTTCCAGCACAACCCCCCTCCCCCTCCCCCTCTCCCACACTCCCCCCTACATCTCTCCCCCTCCCTCCCCACTTACACTTCTCTTCCCATCCCTCACCTCTCCCCATCTCTCCTCCACCACCCCCTCTCTCCTCCCTCCCTTTCCCTCCCCTCCCCCCTCTCTCTGCTCTCCCCCTCCCTCCCCCACTCTTCCCCTCCCCCTACCACTCTCTCCCTCCCTCCACACTCTTCCCTCTCTCTCCCCTACCCCTCTCCCCCACCCTCCACTCTTCCCCTCCATCCACTTCCCCTCCTCCCTCCCTCGTCCTCACCCCTCCCTCCCTCTCACCCCTCCCCTGAACCCTCTCACACCCTCCCCACCCGCCTCTCCTCCTCCCCCTTCCCCCCTCTTCATCTCCCTCTCTCCTCACCCCACTCCCCTCCCACCCCCTCTCCCCCACCCCTCTTCACCCCCATCTCCCCCCCACCCCCTTTCCCTCTCTCTTGCACCACTTCCTGCTACCCCTCTCCACCTCACTCCCCACTCTTCCCCTCTTCCTCCCCCTCCCCACCTCTCTCCCTCCTCTCTCACCCCCTCTCTCTCCACATCTCGCCAGGATGCTGATTCCCCTCCAATTCAGGTACAATTCTTCCCTCTTGTGCACACCGCCTGTGCTCCAGAGTTGCCAATGATCAAAAAACGTGAATCCCTGCCCCATGCACCAGCTCCTCAGCCTTGCGTTCATCTTAAATTCTTACCTTTACTAGCACATGGCACCGGTACTAATCCGAGGATCACTACCCTCAAGGTCCTGCTATTTAACGTCCTACTGAATTGTATTCGCGTTGCAGTACCTCATCCTTTTTCTTACCCATGTGCACAATAACATCGGGCTTCTCTCCCCCATGAGAATGGTCTCCAAGGCATCCTGGACCGATGAACCTGGGTAACACACTGGCACAGCAGTAGAGTTGCTGCCTTACAGAGACCCAGGTTCGATCATAACTAGGAGTGCTGTCAGTATGGAGTTTGTACGTTCTTCCTGTAACCACGTGGGTTTTCTCTGGGTGCTCTGGTTTCCTCCCACATTCCAAAGACGTGCACGTTTGTAGATTAATTGGCTTCTGCAAATTGTCCACAGTGATAGGATAGAACTAGCCTTGGGTGACCACCGGTCAGTATGGACTGGGTGGGCCTGTTTCCATGCTGTATCTCTAAACTAATCATGTTAAACCATCCGTGAGTCATGTTTGCTGTCAAAGAAACAACTGTCTGTCTCTCTAACTAATGAGTTTCTTCTCATTATATCCATTTCTGACTTCGCCTTGGTGCCTCAGAACCAGACCTAATGCCACAGACCTGACTGCTGCTCTCCTCTGCAGTGATCATTCCCGCCACTGCAATCCCCACCACAGCATCCAAAAGTGTAGACTTGTTTTTGAAGGGAATGGTCACGGGGAATCTCATTACCCTTCCTGGTGGTCACCCATTTTCCTTCTGCCAGCACCTCAGTATAACTCCTATGTATGCCCCTCTCATACTCCTGGAAGATCCTGAGTTCATTCAGCTTCCAGAGGGAACTCCAGTTCCCTCACTTGGTCAGTCAGTCAGGAGCCACAGCTGGACGCACATCCTACAGATGTAGTCCTTGGGAACACGGGACGTCTCCCTGGCTTCCCACATTCTACCATCTCCACTGCTCCGTCCAATGAAGAGTTACAACAAAAAGAACACCTTACCTTATCTGGCTGTCACCTTCCATTCCTCCTTGCTAAAATCTCACCCTGCAAAGCCTCACACGCCAAAGCCTCATCTCTCACTCTCACTCTCATCAAAGCACTTGCTCCTCAACCATCAGCCTCTTCCAACACAGCTACTTCCAAAAGACCGCTCCACTAGCAGCACTCTTCCTTTTATACACCACGTACTCTGGGACGCTAATGGCTGCCTTTTAAATCTACCGTGCTGCTGCTCCTCCTCACAGCTGCTCACTCAACAATGAAACTAACCTAAACACAAAACTAAAAACTAAACGAATATTTTCAAAACATTTTCACTAACCTTATTTTGTTCAGATTTGCAGTAACATATTTTGGCCAGTTGAGGTCAGTGAGAGACATTAGCCAGGCTTATGTGCTGATGGAAATGCTAACAAACCTATAAAAATGTCTGTTTTTCAATATACAGTTTTGTATTATTTTCGAGTATTTTAACTGTATTTTCAGGTATGAGTTGAAAAATGATTTAAAAATTGAAGAAAGCATTTGTGTTTATCTTCACAGTACCAATTTGGTTTTGAACATATGACCACTTTGCCCTTAAACAGCTCTAGGCAAAATATTCAAAAAAACTCACCGCTATGTCAGTTTTTAAATGCTTTCTGATACCTTCTCATTCTGCTATCTCATAATAGTTCACGTTCCTCTCCCCCTGATTGTGAATGGTGCCAATTACTTGTGTTTACCTTCTCTTCACTTTCCAAACCTGCTTTCCACCTACATTCCTTTCTCTGGCTGTCCCCTTCCACCTATATTCCTTCCTCTAGCTTCACAATTCACACATATTGTCTTCATCTCACCACTTTTAGAAACATAGAAAATAGGTTCAGGAGTAGGCCATTCGGCCCTTCGAGCCTGCACCGCCATTCAATATGATCATGGCTGATCAACCAACTCAGTATCCTGTACCTGCCTTCTCTCCATACCCCCTGATCCCTTTAGCCACAAGGGCCACATCTAACTCCCTCTTAAATATAGCCAATGAACTGGCCTCAACTACCTCCTGTGGCAGAGAATTCCACAGATTCACCACTCTCTGTATGAAAAATGTTTTTCTCATCTTGGTCCTAAAATACTTCCCCCTTATCCTTAAACTGTGACCCCTTGTTCAGGACTTCCCCAACATCGGGAACAATCTTCCTGCATCTAGCCTGTCCAACCCCTTAAGAATTTTGTAAGTTTCTATAAGATCTCCCCTCAATCTTCTAAATTCTAGCGAGTACAAGCCGAGTCTATCCAGTCTTTCTACATATGAAAGTCCTGCCATTCCAGGAATCAGTCTGGTGAACCTTTTCTGTACTCCCTCTATGGCAAGAATGTCTTTCCTCAGATTAGGAGACCAAAACTGTACGCAATAGTCCAGGTGTGGCCTCACCAAGACCCTGTACAACTGCAGTAGAACCTCCCTGCTCTTATACTCAAATCATTTTTGCTATGAATGCTAACATACCATTCGCTTTCTTCACTGCCTGCTGCACCTGCATGACTACTTTCAATGACTGGTGTACCATGACACCCAGGTCTCATTGCATCTCCCCTTTTCCTAATCGGCCACCATTCAGATAATAGTCTATTTTCTTGTTTTTGCCACCAAAGTGGATAACCTCACATTTATCCACATCTGCTATGCATTTGCCCACTCACCCAACCTATCCAAGTCATCTTGCAGACTCCTAGCATCCTCCTCACAGCTAACACTGCCCCCCAGCTTTGTGTCATCCGCAAACCTGGAAATGTTGCATTCAATTCCCCCATCCAGATCATTAATATATATTGTAAATAGCTCGGGTCCCAGCACTGAGCCTTGCAGTGCCACACTAGTCACTGCCTCCCATTCTGAAAAGGACCCGTTCACTCCTACCCTTTGCTTCCTGTCTGCCAGCCAGTTCTCTATCCACATCAATACTGAACCCCCAATACCATGTGCTTTAAGTTTGCATACTAATCTCTTATGTGGGACCTTGTCGAAAGCCTTCTGAAAGTCCAGATATAACACATCCACTGGTTCTCCCTTATCCACTCTACTAGTTACATCCTCGAAAAATTCTATATGATTCGTCAGACATGATTTACCTTTCATAAATCCATGCTGACTTTTTCCAATGATTTCACCACTTTCCAAACGTGCTGCTATCCCATCTTTAATAACTGACTAGCATTTTCCCCACTACCGATGTTAGACTGTCTTTTCATCTCTGGCCTTTGTCCAACCATCTACCAATTAAAAGCCCCCACCTCTCTTCCAGCTTTCTCACCCCACCCCCCCCTTCCCCCCCGCCATGAGTCTGAAGCAAGGTCCCGACCCAAAATATCATCTATCCATGTTCTCCAAAGAAGTTGCCTGACCATTGAGTTACTCCAGCACTTTGTGTTGTTTTTTGTAAATCAGCAAATGCAGTTTCTTGGGTCTACATGTTTCTTGTAGTGTTTATTCCCAGAACTGTACGACTGTTCCGGGTATCACATATTCAGGTATCGGGTATCCCCAATCAGTGGCTGGTTAATCTTACATAATAAATAATCAGCCTTGCCAATTCTGAAGTTTTTTTATATGATTCAATGCTCAATTTATTTATGTTTTGATGGCAGCTGGACTTTGTCATTTTGATTCCTTTAAACACCATGATTCCCTGAAGGCTTTTCTGATTCATCCATCTGTTTTTGCCTATTCCTGCATTATCTTTATTTATTTTCTACCTCTAACATCTGCACTTGGAACATGTGTAAATTTTATGGATTTTAATCTGGATATTGCATACCACCATTGCAATATAACTATGAAAATTATGTGAAAGGGGTTTCCTGAGGATTCTTGATAATTCCACTGAGGGTAAGCATAATCATTACTAAATGTTTAAGAATGGAACTGCTGTCATTATAAATTTAAGAATCAAAGTAGCCTAATTCTTAGGGGATAATTGTCTAATCCTATGTATCAAATGCTGCCTGCTCATATGAAGCACGTTTTTATAGGTTTTTGGGCTTATGGAATGACTACTCGTGAACAGTTCTTTCTGTATCCTTATCTTTTGTTAGAAAATAATCCTTTACTTTGCTTGGAGTTTCTTTTTGGAGAATAAGATAAAATTGTATCCAGTTTCTATTGACAGTTTTAAACAAATCTTTGTTTAATCCTACTGTTTGTTTGTTTTTTCTCTGCCACTTTCAAATCTCTGCACTTTACTAATATATACTGACAAGTTTTCAAGGCTGGAGACAGGCCAAGATGGTGTCCAGTTGGATAAATAACATTATAAAGTCATGAAAGAAAATGAACAGTCTTCTCATTGCCATGGATATTTTTTTCACCCACCTGCTTAAGTTGCCTATGCATACTTGTCAAGTGTGGTTTCCAGTGAGAGAGGTAGTGATTTTTATATTTTCCATTTCTTGTCCTAATAAGTTGAACTGGATTATTTATTGTTAAAATTGTAATGGCCACATGTGTAAACTGCAAGTCAACATAGTTGATTTATAACAAAGAACAGTTCATACATCAACTACTGCAAGAATACTTTTAGAATATAACTCAATTGAATGCACTCCAGCGGCCACATCTTATTTTGCAGAAGGCAATGTGGACATTCCTATTTAAGGTTAATTCTTTATGTGGTGGTGCCGATTCATTTTAGTTGTAATGAATTAACAACAAGGCCAGGTACTTTTTTCAATAAGAAGTTTCCATGCTAGCTACTGACCTTTAGGTTTAGATCCTCAAAGCTTTGTTAGAGGGATAATTTAACAATGGTTTGTCATTCATTTCCCTATTGCATTTCAACCTATTTTGTCTATAGTTCGAGGATAAATCAATAGTTCCAATTTTCTCAGGTGTCTATCAGTAAGTGTTTGATTTAGGTGTCGATTTGGATTTAAAACATTTATCTAGAGTAAATCTTTTATTGAGATGTTTTTGTCTTGAGTTACAGGCCACTAGCAATTATTTGATATTGCATTCTTATAAACATTTATTGTACCTTAGTTATTGAGAAAATGTGTATTACATGAAACAGAACCATTAATAATTATTTGTTAAATTGCTATTTTAAACAATGGTTTGTTCAACAATTGAAAAAAAATAATGTTATTATTAAATTACAGTTTAAAGATACTGCTTTTGCTGTGGGCTCCACACAAGATTAGAGTTAGCTGGCAACACAAAGGTCAGTTGTAAACATAGGCAGCTTGCCAATAACTTGAATACATGGGCTATTTTATTTTGTTTTGATTTTAAAAACTATTAATCTAACCAGTTATCTCCTCATCAATTGTGCATGTTGTTGTAGATTAAATGACTGCCTTAATTTAAACATCTTTCCAATCCTCCTAAAACATGAATGTACCTTGAAACATGCAGTGTTCTGTCAATCTAGGTGTTTATGTGGTGATTGTATTGGACACCAGAGACACCTGACGCGGCTCCATCTCAAACAGTGTAACAGTCTGAAACTTGCAGTTTGCTGCAAGTTCTAAAGTCACAACATGTAATTTGTTAAGCTAAAATAAACCTCAATCTCCTTTAGATATGTTTTCTGAGTCCCAATGCAATCTTGAAGACATTAGCTTGGCTCTGGAATTCCCTCATTAAACCTCTCTACTTCTCAAGGTCTCTTATTACACCTTTAATATGTCATTTAAAACCTAAACATTTGACTAAACGTTTGACCAAATCTGTTCTAATTTCCTCTGTGGCTCATTGTCAAAATGTGCCCTCCAAAATAGTGGGTTATTTTGCTACAGCAGGGACAGATCAAGGATTTTCTCTAAATTTGCACGACTGTCAGCATCAAAATTATCATCGCAGCAACGTGTTGACAACTGCATAAAATAATTCCATTATTTCTTACGATCTTTCCACAAGTTCCTTTCTGACATCTGTTCTATTTCTTATTCTCCGTGGCACCTTGCTGCTAAGATTACAGGAGACTGTTGGATCAAAATGTGCTGTACAGAATGGCCTATGGACTGAGTGAGCCATATTGATACTGTTGTTATCCAGCATGAAAGATAATTAAAGTTTACAGGGATGTAAAATGAAGCAGCTGCCTACCACGCAACTCATCCACTTTACTTTTCCATTGAAGTTCTGTGAGAATGAAGTGAAAACGTAAAGCAACATTGTCTCCCAAAATTTAGTGAAACAGTTTTGCTGAATGCTATTTCCAAAGGCCTCAGATTAGCTTCTTACTTGTGTGTCACACCAATGAAAAGGCTTGTGTGTCTTTTTTTTAAAGACACAACAGCTGAATAAATTACTCCAAGGAAATTGGTCGGCACGGACTGGAAGGGCCGAGAGGGCCTGTCTCCGTGCTGTAATTGTTAATTGTTATATGGTTAAATGCCACCCTCCAACCCCTGCAGCACCTGCCTTCAATCCTGCCCCCCTGCCTGCAACCCACAGTCCCAAAGACCCAGGTAGCCACAACAATATGTAGATAGGAAGATGCTGGTTTACACCGAAGATAGACACAAAATGCTGGAATAACTCAGCAGGACAGGCAGCATCTCTGGAGAGAAGAAATTGGTGACAACACATGAATGAAGAAGCCTGAAGAATTTCAACCTAAAACGTCACCTATTTATTCTCTCCAGAGATGCTGCCTGTCCCTGCTGAGTTATTCCAGCATTTTGTGTCTATCTTAGACATAGTAATGCTGATTTAACATGTGTCCTTTATTTCAGAACAAATAATACACATCTAAATGATGGTGTTGGATGGGATCATAAATTATGTTGCAACGGAAATTGAAAGCAAACTGCAGATGCAGGAAGCCTGAAATAAAATCAGAAAATGCTGAAAATACTCTGCGGGCCTGGCACCATTCGCCACCTTTGACAGGATTCTACTACCAAATATAGGGTGATGTCATAGATAGTTATCGAGAGGTGGTCATACCTTAGGTGCAGATGGAGAATAGATAGGTGACACCAGGAAAGAGAGTAGGAAAATAGTTCAGGAATGATCCCCGTGGTCATTCCCCTGCAAAACATATGAATACTGCAACACTTTGGATACTGTTGAGAGGGGTGACCGTTCAGGGGAGAGCAGCATCAGCCATATCTGTGGCGCCAGCACTGGCTCTGAATGAGGTAGGCTGAAGTCAGGCAGACTGATGATAGGGGACTCTATAGTTAAGGGGCCGGAAAAGAGATTCTGTGGCAGCATACGGGACTCCAGGATGGTCTGTTGCCTTCCTGGTGCCTGGGCCAAGATGTCTCGGAGTGGCTGTGGAACATTTTCAAGGGGAAGGGTGAGCAGCCAGAAGTCATTGTGTTTGTCGACAAAACTGACATAGGTAGGGAAAAGGATGAGGTCCTGCACAGTGAATATAGGAAGTTAGGGAAAAGGTTAAAATGCAGGACCTTAAGGCTGGTAATCTTTGGATTACTACCAGTGCCGCATGCTGTTGAGGGTAGCAATACCAGGATAGGACTGATGAATGTGTGGCTGAGGAGTTGGTGCAGGGGACAGGGATTCAGATTTCTGGACCATTTGAAACTTGTCTGGGGCAGAGGTGACCTGTACAAGAGGGACAGGTTGCATTTGAACTCAAGGAGCACCAAAATCCTTGCAGGGAGGTTTGCTAGTGCTGCTCAGGAGGATTTGAATTCTAATGGCAGGGGAGTGGGGGGAGGGGGGAACCAGAGCAGTAGTTCAGCAAAGGGAAGGGCTGATGAGATATTCATTCTCTGTACCTCTCATAATTTTATATACTTTTAATATGTTATCCCTCAATGTCCAAAACTCCAGTGAAAATAATCCAAGTTTGTCCAACCTCTCATTATAGCTGCTACTCTCCAATCCAGACATCATCGTGGTGAACATCTTCTGCAACCGCTTCAAAGCTCCCACATCCTTCCTGTAACGTAGTCAGAAAGCATTTCCAATATTTTCTGTTTTTATTAGTCATATTTTATTTGTTGGAAAGTTTCACATGGTGTTTGTCTTTGGGGCAGTCAGAGGGAAACTAAAACAGAATTAGTGATCTATTTATACTTTTTTTTTAACAAAACCTCATTATGTTACCTCTAAATAACTGGAAATAGAAGATTAATGAATGCTTCTATACAATGAATGCACTATATTAACAGTGTAGCAAATGACTTCCATATTGCGAAATAAGCAAATTTTCTTCATTGCAATAGAATAATTTATATCAATTATTTTCGACTAAGTGACATAATGACTACAGCTGGAAAAGGAAACCTGGATCATTCAAAGATTCTGCATTTAATATCCCAACCATTTAAACTATATGAAATAATTTTACATAAATATATGGCTGTCTGCAATGGGAAAAAAATCTTACAATTCCTTGATTTATTTCTTTCATTAACAGGAATAGGAACAGATCATTCTAAACAATTTTGTTTATTGTAAGCTGCTGAGAATTTATGAAGTTATGAACCTGGTACAAATATCTTTGCTTCACATATGCATCAACATATGATGAAGATTAATGAACATTTTTTCCCTGATTTGATTTAAAATAATCCGGTTATTTTCCAACCAAAAATAATTGAATGCATTTTGGCAGCACTAGTTCTGTCATGAAATGAATTTTACTGCCAAATAGCCTTTACTAGTTTCTGGTTTTAATCAAATTTTCAACAGTACAGTTATAAGAGACACAATTGGACAATAATGTTATAAAGCTCATGACAAGTTCAGCTTGCAAAGTATGAAGATGTGCTTTTTACCTCCTTCTACTCCTAAGTTTCTAACCATGTTTGTCAATCCACACATACACCTCTTGCCTGCCTCAACCCATAGACAATGTTCTTCATCCACCATGCATAGGCACATTCACAATGTCTACTGGAAGTGTCCTGCTCATCTCTTCTTTCAGTGCTGAGGCACTTGGTTTCAGCTGTGCACACCCCCAGAGCATTGTGTATGAGAGTAAGAACTCAGTAGAGATGGCACAGCAAACATCTAGCACCATGCATTGAAGTTTCATTAATTTCAGCCCTGCATTGCTAAAATACCACTTCACATTATTAAAGTATGTACATTGTAATGCAGATAGATCTGCAAATTCTTAGCATTAACAGCAATCTCACCTCACCATTGGTACATGATGGAAGTTCATGCACACACAGAGCCAATGCAAATTTGATAATTTTACCCAATTCTAAGTTGGAAAGTTATATACTCATGACTTTGTCATTACAATTGCTCCGGATGAAAATTGCAGTTTAAAACTACCTGCCTTAATGTTATATAATTTATATTGGAAAAAAGGTCATCTTGAGAAAAACTAATGGGAGAAGATTATTGAAATTATTGTCTTTTCCCAGAGATTAATTTTGTTCTGATGCTTGAAAATGATAATTACAATTATTTCCAATTTAAAAGACATTAAGTATCATTGAATAGGTAAAAAAAAACATGAGTGCAATAGAATGATCAAGATGGGATCTCAGTGCATCAGCAACAACGTGCATCAGACTGTTTGCATGTCCCTAATTTTACACCCATAGATGTAATTGTCGAAGGCTATAGTTGTTTGTTCTTTTAAACTATCTAATAGCTACATGACAAAGGTGAAATACTACACTACAGTGCCAACTTTAGGCATTTAGGCAACCCTTTCCTCTCTAAATAGAGTTTTCAAGGTTGAACAGAAATCAGAGACCATGTTTTTTTTCAATTTCAGGAATGTTAGATATTTTTTAAACTAAATCAACTTTGAAGTAATTCTCTTCAAGCTTGACAGCTACAGCGCAAGACAAGACCATCAAGTGGAAGAAAATTAAATTATCCTTGACAAATAAAATCATGATTCTATCTTTGCACAATGATAAAACATCTCTACTATTGCTAGAAAGTAATTCTGTGCAACTGACTGTCCAAATGTCAGCATGGAACAACCTACCAATGCCTGCAAGAAATTTATGACAAAATAATTGTGGAAGAGAAATGGTGGATTAATTAGCTTCAAATGTCAGATATATGCAATCTAGGGAAAGACTTGCCAAGTTGTGGTATAATCACAACACACGAATATGCGTGCCACAGTAAAGTTCATATACAAATGCCAGTAAGAGCTTCGAGTAGAGGCCAATCCGAGCATTCCTGTGGTAGTTTTGTGGCAGATAGTTTGTGAGGCATCTTAACATCCTCTGGGCCAGAAATTCCATGATACCTTGTGATTTGCGTTATGTAGATGATTAAAACCTTGTGAGGTTACATTTTTATGCAAAGAATAAATAACCAGGAGATGATGAATAGAAACAAAGGAGAATTATTTCGCAAATAGTTGTCACAGCCAAGATTAATTTATGTAAATACTGAAAGATATAGCTTCAAATGTAAAGCCCTTAGATTTTGCAGTGGCTGGCAAATTCACAACAGTCTATCTGACTTAATTTTCACTTAACTGTTGCAAAGATTCCAAGTTTGTGTGACATTTTTTAGTTAAATGAGTGTTAATTAGCAAATGAAAGGGAGGAAAATAATACCCCTCATGTAATTTGGCATGCACCCTATTGCATTCCTCATTTCACGTCTCTAAATAATCCACAATTTAACATTGTGCTATTGCGCATTACATCTATTTTTGTCTCCTAAATATTTTCCACATGGTATTTAAGGAGAAAAAATATACCAGAATTACATTCACTTCAGAATAAATAGCTGTGAAAGAATAAGAATTAAATAAAGAAGAGTAATCTCCATTGTATGTTGTATTGCCCAGAGAATAATCATGGTTCTGCACTAAACATGGCTCTACATATTCAGGTTACACTTTATTATTGTCAAGTGTACTGAGGTACAGTAAAAATCTTTTGTTTGGGCGATATTCAATCAAATCAGATAATACTCTACCTGAATACAATCAAGCCGAACGCAAATACTATAGGTAGAGCGAAGGGAAGATGCAGAGGGCAGAATATAGATCTCAGCATTGTAGCGTAACAGTTCCAGAGAAAAAGTCCAATGTCTGTAATGAAAATGATGGGTAGATCAAGATAACAAGCTAGGTATGAGTCAAGCCTGATTGATAGTCAGAACTGTTACCCATTGCACCATTGGCCCAAGATATGGCATCATCTTCATCACCTATTGTTGTGAGGGGATCGAGGGGAAGACACTGTTCAAAGAGCCACATTGCTAAAATACCACTTCACATTATTAAAGTATGTACATTATAATGCAGATAGATCTGCAAATTCTTAGCAATAACAGCAATCTCACCTCACCATTGGTACAGGATGGAAGTTCATGCACACACAGACCCAATGCAAATTTGATAATTTTACCCAATTCTAAGTTGTAAAGTTATATACTCATGACTTTGTCTGTTGGGGTACAGCTACTTAAAGATGTCAAATCCCAGAGTCTTAAAAAATAAAATGTAATTGCATTGGTCAGGATATTTCACACCTGGGATAATTTTTCCAAACATTCTTATAATTTGGAATCAGAGCTGTAGAGTTTTGAGGATAATGATCCTTGAATTTTTGGTCTTTAGATTCAAAATAATCAAGATGCTGACAACTGATGAAACACATTGTTACGAACATTTGATTTTGAGAAAAGTAAATTTCTTCCTTTTTACAATAATGCACATTTTGACAGAATCCATTGGAGAATACCAAGACCATATCTTTGGCTTAAATGAAGCAAAATTTTGTTCAGGATCATTCAACTGGGTTGAATCTACCATAGAAAGTCTGGAGGAACAGGGGGGAATGGGTGGGGCAAGGGGGAACAAGAAATCAGTGATTGGTAGGTGTTTGAACATGCTGACAGTGGTGTTGGAAGACATCCAGGAGCTGGGGGTGGGTGGGATTTGTACAGCGATCAGTTTCCACAAATGAGCAGAGTCGGAGGCAGGGAGAAATTTGCAGCTGGGGATGAGTAAGGGTGAAGTGCAGCTTATAGTGGGAAGGTGGGAAGAGGAGATAGGGGGTTGTTTGTCCAACTGACTGGGTAGGAGAGTCCAGTGGGTGCAAGGAGGTTTTGAACTTGCCTGAAGGGGTTGAAGAGACCCTGGCCATGCTCTCTCCCCCCTGCTAACCTCAGCAAGAAGGCACAGGGGTCTGTGAATAAATTTCTTCTCATCAATCATTAGGCTCTAGAACTACACTGCA
Organism: Okamejei kenojei; assembly: GCA_035221665.1. Classification (NCBI taxonomy): domain Eukaryota; kingdom Metazoa; phylum Chordata; class Chondrichthyes; order Rajiformes; family Rajidae; genus Okamejei; species Okamejei kenojei. The sequence goes on along the minus strand of CM069141.1, from coordinate 36,759,001 downwards.
CAGCCCTAACCATAACCGTACCACAGGAACAAACTATTAGGGACTTTATATAGGTTGCATAACACATTTAGAACATTGAATAGTACAACGCATGGACAGGCCCCTTATGCCACAATGTCTGCACTTAAACATGATGCCAAATTAAAATAATCTCCTCTGACTGCACATGATTTACATCCTCCATTAATTTACATCGCCGGAGAAACTTGACCCGCGCATCTCCTTTAAACTTTGCCCCTCTCATCTTTAAGCTGCTTTCCAGTCCTTGGCATTTCCATCTGAGTAAAGGGTTCTGATGGTGTACCCTATCTATGCCTCTCATAAATATTATATACTTCTATCATGTCTTCCCTTACCCTCCAATTTTACAGAGAAAACAATCCAAGTTTATTCAAAAGCTTCTTATGGCCGATACCTGCTAATCCAGGCAGCATTCAAGTAATCTTCTCCTGCACCCACTCCAAAGCCTCCACATCTTTCCTATAATGGGGCGACCAAAACTACGCAATATTCCAAATGTGGCCTAACTTTGCACCATTATGGTTACCTAGTATAAATAATTGCATTCTTATATACTGTGTTGTTGCATTAATGTGCCTGTAAAGTTGCACCATGTAGGAATTTCAATTATCTGTTCCTGGTGACACATAAACACTCTTGACTCTAGGGTGCCCGGAGAGATTATACACATGTGTATCACATGTGGTGATTGAATAAGACTTCAAAGCACATCTCACTGAGCAGCGCCAGGTCACACTGCTGAATGTCAGGCTGCCAGACAGCAGCCAAAAAATGGCTCTCATTGCTCACCACTCCATTGCAAGTATGTTTTCAAATATTTAGTGCTGAAATAAATAGCATCATGTGATCTCACTTCAAAGCCTGTGGCTATTCCTACCAGTCTACATCTTCATGTTTAAGAAGGAACTGCAGATGCCGGAATAGAAGGTAGACAAAAGTGCTGGAGAAACTCAGCGGGTGCAGCAGCATCTATGGAGCGAAGGAAATAGGCAACATTTCGGGCAAATCCCTTCTTCAGACTGATGTAGGGTGGGGGTGACCTGAAATTGGAGGTCAATGTTCATGCTGCTGGGGTATAAACTGCCCAAGCAAAATATGAGTTGCTGCTCCTCCAATTTCCAGTGGTCCTCACTCTGGCCATGGAGGAGGCCCGAAAGGTCGGATTCGGAATGGGAGGGGGAGTTGAAGTGCTGAGCCAACGGGAGACCGAGTTGGTTATTGCGGACCGAGCGCAAGTCTACATCTTCCATTGGCAGCTTTTCTCAGATGAAAGTGGATATATTGCATCTAAGGCATTATTACATCCATGGGAGGTTGAATTTACAGAAAATGTTGTTAAACCCAGAGCTTTTCTTCAAAGTTCACACCAGAGTTTTCAACATTAGGTTTTTAGTGAATTCCAAAGAACCTCCAATGAAGTCCTCTACAAACGTTACACCAAGAGACAAAAGGAACTTGATAAGATATGTTTGGTTTATTCAAGGACTCCTTACTTCCTGCCTCTGGATCTGGGTTTCAACCCTAAATTTCATCTATTCCTTTTCCTCTGAGATGCTGGCTGTCCCGCTGAGTTACTCCATCTTTTTGTGTCTATCTTCTGGAACCTTCTATCTGGTCTTCAAAGGGATAATAGTATTCAAGCATAATTATGGTTCACAGCAAATATTACACATACTGCACTGTTTCTCCCATGTTTTTAAACAAATAATGTAAGCTGATCTAACATATCGACCATTTTCATAAATATTACTGAGCCAGAGACTTCTGCACACTCTGCAATGTTTATGGTGGTACTGGTGTTGAGCTCGCCAGTGCATAAAATTTGTTAAGTGTATCCCTGGAATCAGAAACGTTGTCACATATTGATTATTGTCAGAAATATTACGTTAGTTTTCATGAATAATTGTGAGAGTTTCTTCAGGAACATTTTCAACCTAACAATGTTCTTTCCACTCAGCCTCGTATCAATGTTTGGATCAAGTTGCCTATTTGAATTCATAAAGTCCTGCATGGAAACAGGACCTTCGGCCCAACTCATCCATGCTGACCAAACTGTCCCATCTAAGCTAGTCCAATTTCCCTATGTTTGGCTCATATCCCTCTAAATCTTAGATTAGAAGGGTGGTGTGGGAAAGGTAAGTGGACAGAATAGGCAGGTGAAAGGTGGAGAGCGAGGAAGGAGGGTTGGTTTAAACTGCCCGTATTTTAATGCAATGGGCCTGACGGGTAAGGCAGATGAGTTTAGGGCATGGATAGGTTCAGTCACTGGAAGTGTCGAGAGCAGTCAGGGTTACCGTCGAAGAAGTACTGAAGGTACTGTCGTGTTTGAAGGTAGACAAATCTCCAGGGCCTGATCAGATGTATCCGAGGGCATTGCAGGAAACTAGAGTGGAAATTGCGGGAGCCCTGGTTGAAATTTACGAGTCTTCCCTCAATACAGGAGAGGTGCATGAAAACTGGAGGGTGGCAAATGTTGTACCTCTTTTCAAGAAGGGCTGCAGGAAAAATGTTGGGAACTACAGGCCAGTGAGCCTAACATCTGTAGTTGGTAAGTTACTGGAGAGTATTCTGAGGGATAGGTTATACAGGCATTTTGATGTTGCAACGGCTGATTATGGATAGTCAGCATGGTTTTGTACATGGAAGGTTGTCTCACAATCTGATTGATTTTTTTGCAGATGTGACGAAAAAGGTTGATGAGGGCAGTGCTGTAGATATTGTGTACATGGACTTCAGTAAGGCGTTCGACAAGTTTCTGCATGGTATGCTGCTCTGGAAGGTTAGATCACATGGGATCCAAGGAGCGATAGCTAAATGGATAGCAAATTGGCTCCATGGAAGGAAGCAGAGGTTGATGGTGGAAGGTTGCTTCTCGGATTGGGGGCCTGTGACCAGTGGTGTGCCTTGGGGTCCGGTGTTGAGTCCATTACTGTTTGTCATCTACATCAATAATTTGGATGAGAATATACAAGGCATGATTAGCAGATATGCCTTCATCAGTCATAGAAGTATAGAAGTTGGGAGGTCATGTTGCAGTTGTATAAGACATTGGTGAGACCGCATTTAGACTATTGTGTTCAGTTCTGGGCACCGTGTTATAGGAAAGATATTGTCAAGCTTGAAAGGGTTCAGAAAGGGTTTACAATGATGTTGCCAGGACTAGAGGGTGTGAGCTACAGGGAGAGGTTGAGTAGGCTGGATCTCTATTCCATGGAGTGCAAGAGGATGAGGGGAGATCTTATAGAGGTATACAAAATCATGAGAGGAATAGATTGGGTAGTTGCACAGTCGTTTACCCAGAGTAGGGGAATCGAGGACCAGAGGACATAGGTTCAAGATGAAGGGGAAAAGATTCAATAGGAATCCGAGGGGTAACTTTTTCACACAAAGGGTGGTGGGTGTATGGAACAAACTGTCAGAGGAGGTAGTTGAGGCTGGGACTATCCCATCGTTTAAGAAACAGTTAGACAGGTACATGGATTGGACAGGTTTGGAGGGATATGGACCCAGGCAAGTAGGACTAGTGTAGCTGGGAGATTGTTGGCAGTATGGGCGAGTTGGGCCGAAGGGCCCGTTTCCACACTGTATCACTCTATGACTCTATCCATGCACTTATGTTCATAAATTCATGTTATAGGAGCAGAATTAGACCTTTCGACCCATCAAGTCTACTCCGCCATTCAACCATGGCTGATCTATCTTTCCCTCTCAACGCCATTCACCTGCCTTCTCCTCATAACCCCTGACACCCGACCTATCCAAATGTCTTTTAAATGCTGGCTGGCTCATGTCAAGGTCTCTTCTGAATTTCTCACCAGTCTTCAGAAGGTCATTCCTAAAATATTTTCTCTAATATTCCTCTAATATTTTGGTTATATGCCATTGCCTCATCTCTGAAGTGCTGGAAGGTCTTATCACACAAACTCTATCATGCAGACTGAACTTTTCCTTGAAGCTTTTGCTAAAATGTTTAATCTAATCAAGACTCAACCATATCTTAATGTGGAGAATGTTCTACAGCCCTTGAGAAATGCTGTGTCGATACATGGCTTCAAATGATTTGTTTCTTCAATGCTACCTTTCCCGTGCAAACTCTCCTTTCCACATCACCATTTTGAATTTGAAGGTTATGGGGAATTGTCACTCTTCATAGATTACCCAAAGTTAATTGAGCAGAATGTGGTTGATCTGATACAAATTATTTCAGAAGAATGTGTGGCAAAGATAAGATTGGTGGAATATGAACATACATAATCTTCATTGTAAGTACTCTGAACAACTGTTCATTGATCTAAGGAAGTGTCCACAGCCTTTTCATCATAATTATTGTAGCACTGCTGAGAATGGTCACACACATCACTTCCATATCTGGAGTGACGCTTAGGGAGGTTCTGCAGGATTGATTCAGCAATCTTGACCTACTGCATTTCTGATAACTAGATGACCCCAGCCAATATCTACCTTAGAACATGGAATATAGAACAGCACAACACAGGAAGTGGCCCTTTGGCCCACAATATCAGTGCCAAACATGATGACAAGTTAAACTAATCTTCTCTGCTTACACGCGATCCATATCCCTCCATTCCATGTATGTCTATATGTCTATCTAAAATCCTATTAAACAATACTATTGTATCTGCTTCCACCACCACCCCTGTCAATGTGCACCCACAACTCTTAGTGAAAAACTTGCCCTACACATCTCTTTAAAATTTCTCCCTGTAACTATAAAACAATGCACATTAGTCTTTGACATTTCTACATTAAGAAAAAGATCCTGTATATATTCCAATCATCTATATAATTAAAAGTCTCATCTTGACCACTTCCTGTTTGCACTGTGCTTTGATTTTAGAAAAAACGCTACCACATATGGCTGTGATATTTTGGCCATCTTACTCAGAGTCCTCCGCTGTGCAGGCCCCGAGGATTTTTCCGATCGATTAAAAATAAAAGACTTACTAGTGTTTTAAAAATCTTGAGATTCTCTCTCCTGTCAATGACCGCCATGAAGGCCATGCCCCTTCTGGTGGGAGGGGGAGGGACTATAAAACTCGGAAGTGTGGGCGTGGATCAGTCTGTCTGCAAGATGGCGAGGGAGAGGTCACGACCCTCTGTCTGAGCTGGGAAACTACAGAACACTGCGAGTATGCAATGTACTTGAATAAATGATTTGTTAGCCCTTAATGAAAATGAAGTGAGTTGTTTGGCCTGCCCTGTGCTTGAAAGTGCAATGGCAATGGATATGAAGTGAAAATGCAATCAGCTGTTTGACTTGAGCCTGCCCTGTGCTTGAAACTGCAATGGAAATGAAGTGAAAATGCAATCAGCTGTTTGGCTTGGGCCTGCCCTGTGCTTGAAAGTGCAATGCCAATGGAAATTAAGCGAAAATGCAATCAGCTGTTTGGCTTGGCCTGCCCTGTGCTTGAAACGGCAATGGCAATAGAAGTGAAATGAAAATGCAATGAGCTATTCAGCCTGCCCTGTGCTTGAAACTGCAATGCAATTGGAAATTAAATGAAATGAGTTGTTTGGCCTACCCGAAACCACTCATTTCGGACCACAAGGTCCCTATTAGCCAATTTTGCCCATTTTGCCCAAAATGCCAGGAGGAGCATTTTGACCCAAAAGGCCCGTGCCAGACCACGAAAAATCCAGAAATAGTATTTTACTGAGATTTCACTCAATTTAAAAAAAAAATCTGTACAGGCCCATCAGGCCTGTAGTAGCCCTGTAGTCCCTTCGGTCCATCAGTAAGTATTCCCCCTGCAAGTAATAAACCTCACCCCAGTATTTTTCTCCCTTCCTTAATTTGCTCCCAGCGAGATCCAGGCCAGGATAGACTTCCCTCCTTCATTGCTGTGATCTGCAGTAAAAGATGAAAAATGTCTAAAATTGATTCTCCACCCTCTCCCACTTCTCTCTCACAGAGTCTCACCCGTTTTGCGCAGCATTTCTGGCAGTTTAATGAGCTACCAGGCCTGAGTGACTGAGCTGCCAGCCCAATAATCCATTTGGCCCACAATGTCCATACTTGCCCTCTGGAAACCAGTCCCTTTGGCCGACTGCACCCATACTAGCGCTCAAGAAAGCGCCCCCCCCCCCCCCCCCCCCTCTGCCACCAGCAATATTGGAATTGGTGGGGAGGTGGAATATTGCATTGGGGGACCAGCCCTCCTGTGTGAACATGAGATCCAACGGGTCCCACTTAGTCTAGTAATTGTATATATTTCTATCAGGTCTCCCCACAACCTCGGATGTTTCAAAGAAAGGGATGCAAGTCTGTCCAACTTCTTCTGATAGTACATACCCTCTAATCAAAGCAGCCTTCTCCTAAACCACCTCTGCACCTTCTCCAAAGTTCCACATCCTTCCAGTAATGAGGCAACCAGAACTGCACATGGTGCTCCAAATGTGTTCTGACCAAAGTTTTTTGAAGCTGCAGCACACCTTCCTGAGTCTTATGTGCTAACCACTTCCCTTCTTTTCACTACGCCCACATTCTTTGCATAGAATTCTTTCATTATCTCGCTTTGCTATTCATTTGGTATCTTTACCTTGTACCTCAGTTTTTCAATCGTTGTCGGTGGATAATTCACTACACGAGTTCTGAAATGACCTCCTGCCTTTGGTCAGACCTGTTCCTGTATCAGTACATTCACTTAACACATGTTCAGAGCTTGCCACAAAATCTAGTATTTTTGGATGGTTGAAACATAAAAACAAATTGTAAAACTGTCTATATAACTAAAGGTTTTACCTTGACCACTTCCTGTCTGCGCTGTATATTGATTTTAGAAAAAATGCTACCATATATCTCTATGACTTTTAGCCATCTTACTCACAGTCCTCCTCCGCTGAAGCAGCCCCGAGGATTTTTCTGATCGATGAAAAATAAAAAAGCTATGAGTGTTTAAAAAAATATTGAGATCAGCTGATTGGTCCTCTCGCCTGTCAATCACCACGATGAAGGTAACGCCCCATCCGGGGGGCAGAACTATAAAACCTCGGATGCCTGGACGTGAGTCAGTCACTCTGGAAGATCACAAGGGAGAGTCCACAACTGCGATTCTAAGCTGTGAATCAGCTGAACTGTGAGTCTGCAATGTACTTGCATTCAATTATTTGTTAGCCCTTAATGACAATGCAATGAGTTGTTTGGCAATTTGGTGGCCTGCATTCTGCTTGAAATGCTATGAAATTGAATTTGGTGGCCTGCACTCTGCGTGAAATGCAATGAAATTGAATTTGGTGGCCTGCACTCTGCTTGAAGTGCTATGGAATTAAATTTGGTGGCCTGCACTCTGCTTGAAATGCTATGAAATTGAATTTGATGGCCTGCACTCTGCTTGAAATGCTATGAAATTGAATTTGGTGTCCTGCACTCTGCTTGAAATGGAATTTGAAGGAATAGCTGTGAGTGAACTGCCAGCCCACCAGCCCTGAGTAACTGAGCTGCCAGGCCTGAGTGACTGAGCTGCCAGCTCAAGAATCCATTTGGCCCACAATGTCCACACTAGCCCTCTGGAAACCAGTCCCTTCAGCCTACAACACCCATAATAGTGCTCCAGACCCCCCCCCCCCCTCTACTGGCCACCAATATTGGAATCGGTGGAGAGGTGGAATATTGTAATTGGAGGAGAAGGGGGGACCAGCCCTCCCGTGTGAACATGGGACCCAACGGGTCCCACTTAGTCTAATTATAGATATAAGTGAGGGGAATAAATACTGGCATATACTTAATGAGGAACATCTGTGTTGTACTAAAACATGAAAAATATGAGAAAAATGAAAATATTAAGAAAAGTTAAAGGGTGCTCGTACGGAGGAGCAATCTAATCAGGAAATAGCAGAGAAAGTAAACAATTATTTTCCACCTGTCCTTTATGGAAGAAGATACCCCGCATATAGTCAAGAATAAATGATGAGATCAGAGAAATTAATATCGGTATAAATCTAGAAATAGAGAAATTAATGAGACTGAAAGATAATAAATTCCCAGCATTTGATACCCCTAGGGATTTGAAATTGACAGCCCTGGAGATATTGGTAGCACTATTTCCCATCTTCTTAAGTTCTTTCCATTCTAAAATAGTTCCTACACATTGAATTTAGGGGATCTTATAGAAACATATAAAATTCTTAAGGGATTGAACAGGCTAGGAAAATTGTCCCCGATGTTGGGGGAATCGCAGTTTATGAATAAGGGGTAGGCCATTTAGGACTGAGATGAGGAAAAACCTTTTCACCCAGAGTTGTGAATCTGTGGAATTCTCTGCCACAGATGGCAGTGGAGGCCAATTCATTGGATGTATTCAAGAGAGAATTACATATAGCTCTTAGGGCTAACGGAATCAAGGGATATGGGGAAATAGCAGGCACAGGGTACTGATTCTGGATGATCAGCCAAGATCATATTGAGTGGTGGTACTGGCCCGAAGGGCCAAATGGCCTACTCCTGCACCTACTTTCTACGTTTTTATGTTCCTATGAAATGTAGCAAATGTAGGTCCAGTATTTTTTTTAAAAGGAACATAGAACTTAAAACATATGTTCCAGAACAGTATAGCACAGGAACAGGTTCTTCTGTCCTCAACATCTGTGCCAAACATTATGTCAAGATAATCTCATCTGCCTGCACATGATCCATGTCCCTCCATTTCCAGCATATCTATGAGACTATCTAGAGGCCTCTTGAACACCACTCTCTCGTCTGCCTGGGGGTTACACAAAAAGCTGGAGAAACTCAGCGGGTGCAGCAGCATCACAAAAAGCTGGAGAAGCCTTTTTCATCTGCCTTTTTTTTCACCATCACTGCTGGCTGGGTATTCCAGACATTCACTGTGTAAAAGACTTGCTCTGTTAACCTTCTTTAAACTTTTCCCCTCTTACCTTAGAGCTACAGTATGTGTTGATATTTCCATCCTGGGAAACAGGTTATGAATGTTTATCCTATCCAGGGCTCTCATAATTGTATTTACTTCTATCAGATTTCCCCTCAACCTTTGACATTCCAGAGAAAACAATCCAAGTATGTCCAACCTCTCTTTACAACCAATGCCCTATAATCTAGGTATTATTCTGGGAAGCATCTTCTACAATGCCTCCACATCCTTCCTGTTATGGGAAGGGGTAAGAAACAAATAGAAATATTGACCATTTGGTCCGAGATCTAAAATGGCAAAATTGCTGGAATATATCACTTGCGACTAATCTCTACCAGATTAACGTATTGATATTTATGTATTTTTGCATGGGCACCAGCTATGCTTGCCTTTTTGTTGGTTACAAATGTACACTTGCACCATCCCTCAACTCTTTCTCTGACACATCAATGACTGTCCCAGGGCTGCCTCCTTCAACCTGTGCAGAATTTATTGATTTTATTAACTTTACCACTAACTTCCACCCTGCCCTCAAATTCACTTGGACTATCCCCATACCTCCCTCCCCTTTCTTGATCTCTCAGTCTCCACCACAGGGGGCAGACTGTTGACTGACATCTACTAGAAGCTCAATGACTCCCACTTATCTGGAATACACCTCCTCACATCCAGCCTCTTGTAAAGATGCCACCCCCAACTCTCATCATCTCCATTTCCATCACAACTGCTCCCAAGATGAGACATTCAATTCTAGGACATCCAAGATGTCCAAGATGTCCTCTTTCTTTAGTAACTATGCTTTCCACCCTGCTGTTGTAGATGCACCCCCCACCCATGTATCCTCTGTGTCCCGTAGTTCTGCACTCGCTCCCGTCCCCCAGAAGGAAAAATGAATATCTGGTCGTGAAGCTGTGTGCCCTCCAATGATCTCTCACTTTAACAGTCTACTGCCCCATCTGCTTTATGGACATCTCCATCATTCTAGTGCCCCAGAGAAGTGACCTGTCCTCAATGAATACCACCTGGTAGCTCCAACATTGGTCAAAATAAAATGCTTTGAACGATTTGTAACAGCCATATTACTATGCCAGTTTTCTTGACAATCTAGACCTCTTGCAAATTGCCAAATAGGTATACAGAGGATGCTATCTCCCTTGCACTACATTCTACTCTGGATCACCTTGATGATAAGACACCTATGTCAGGATCTTATTCATTGACTTCAGCTCAAACTTAAACACCATCATACTGACTAAGCTCCTCCCTAAATGTCTGGACCTAGACCTTGAAGCCTTTGCAACTGGCTTTTGAAATTCCTGCTTAGCAATCCTCAGTGGAATTAATCATAACATTTCACCATCTTAACCGTGTTCTCCACAGCCGTGTGCTCAATCATAGAAACATAGAAATTAGGTGCAGGAGTAGGCCATTCGGCCCTTCAAGCCTGCACTGCTATTCAATATGATCATGGCTGAACATCCAACTCATTATCCCGTACCTGCCTTCTCGCCATACCCTCTGATCCCCTTAGCCACAAGGGCCACATCTAACTCCCTCTTAAAAAAAAAACAATGAACTGGCCTCCACTCCCCACTGTGGCAGAGAGTTCCAGAGACCCATCACTCTCTGTGTGAAAAAAGTCCTTCTCATCTCGGTCCTAAAGGATTTCTCCCTTATTCTTAAGCTGTGACCTCTTGTCCTGGACCGCCCCAACATCGGGAACAATCTTCCTGCATCTAGCCTGTTGATCCCCTTAAGAATTTTGTAAGTTTCTATAAGATCCCCTCTCAATCTCCTAAATTCTAGAGAGTATAAACCAAGTCTATCTAGTCTTTCTTCATAAGGCAGTCCTGACATCCCAGGAATCAGTCTGGTGAACCTTCTTTGCACTCCCTGTATGGCAATAATGTCCTTCCTCAGATTCGGAGACCAGAACTGTACGCAATACTCCAGGTGTGGTCTCACCAAGACCCTATACAACTGAAGTAGAACCTCCCTGCTCCAATACTGAAATCCTTTTGCTATGAAAGCTAACATACCATTCGCTTTCTTCACTGCCTGCTGCACCTGCATGCCTTCTTTCAATGACTGGTGTACCATGACACCCAGGTCGCGCTGCATCTCCCTTTTTCCTAATCGGCCACCATTTAGATAATAGTCTGCTTTCCTGTTTCTGCCACCAAAGTGGATAACCTCCCATTTATCCCTATTATACTGCATCTGCCAAACATTTTCCCACTCACCCAGCCTATCCAAGTCACCTTGCAGTCTCCTAGCATCCTCCTCACAGCTAACACTGCCCCCCAGCTTAGTGTCATCCGCAAACTTGGAGATATTGCCTTCAATTCCCTCATCCAGATCATTAATGTATATTCTAAATAGCTGGGGTCCCAGCACAGAGCCTTGCGGTACCCCACTAGCCACTGCCTGCCATTGTGAAAAGGACCCGTTTACTCCTACTCTTTGCTTCCTGTTTACCAGCCAGTTCTTTATCCACATCAATACTGAACCCCCAATGCCGTATGCTTTAAGTTAGTATACTAATCTCTTATGTGGGACCTTGTCGAAAGCCTTCTGGAAGTCCAGATACACCACATCCACTGGTTCTCCCCTATCCACGCTACTAGTTACATCCTCGAAAAATTCCACAAGATTCGTCAGACATGATTTACATTTCGTAAATCTATGCTGACTTTGTCCAATGATTTCACCACTTTCCAAATGTGCTGCTATCCCATTGACTCTAGCAGTTTCCCCACTACCGATGTTAGACTAACTGGTCTATAATTCCCCGTTTTCTCTCTCCCTCCCTTAAAAAGAGGGGTTACGTTTGCTACCCGCCAATCCTCAGGAACTACTCCAGAATCTAAAGAGTTTTGAAAGATTATCACTAATGCATCCACGATTTCCGGAGCTACTTCCTTAAGTACTCTGGGATGCAGCCTATCTGGCCCTGGGGATTTATCGGTCTTTAATCCATTCAATTTACCCAACACCACTTCCCGACTAACCTGGATTTCACTCAATTCCTCCTTTGACCCGCGGTCCCCTCCTATTTCTGGCAGATTATTTACGTCTTCCTTAGTGAAGACGGAACCAAAGTAGTTATTCAATTGGTCCGCCATATCCTTGTTCCCCATGATCAACTCACTTGTTTCTGACTGCAAGGGACCTACATTTGTTTTAACTAATCTCTTTCTCTTCACATATCTATAAAAAATTTTGCAGTCAGTTTTCATTTCATAATCTATTTTTCCTTTCCTAATTAAGTCCTTTGTCCTCCTCTGATGGTCTCTGAATTTCTCCTAGTCCTCTGGTATGCTGCTTTTTCTGGCTACTTTGTATGCATCATCCTTTGCTTTGATACTGTCCCCGATTTCCCTTGTTATCCATGGATGCACTACCTTCCCTGATTTATTCTTTTGCCAAACTGGGATGAAAATTTTTTGTAGTTCATCCATGCAGTCTTTAAATGTCTTCCATTGCTAGTCACTAGTTATATTCCCCGTACACCCATGACTGTGTTTTCAAGTGCAACCTTTAAGTTCACCAATGATACCAAGTTGTTGGCTGGATCAATGCCAATGAGACAAAATGCAGGAAAGAGATCGAGAATCTTGTGTCATGGTGTCAGAACAACAACCAAACTCGTAATATCAGCAAGACTATAGAGCTGTTGTTGACCAAAGGAAGCGTGGGAATGAACAACCTCACAATGTCCACAAGAATTCTCTCAACTTCTACAGGTGTGCTGTAACATCTACTTTATTCATTTTTTCCATTATTGTACTTTAATCTGTTTTTGTACTACTTCAGATTGCACCACAATTTTGCATAATTCTGCTGCTTTTATACTTACTATTCTATTTATTGTATTTATCTTTAATGTATGTATACTGTGAACTTTATGTGCACAAGAGATTGCATTGAACCCTGGTGTATAAGGCAATAAACTAATCTGAATCTGGGAAAAAAGGTAACAGGGTGTTTTGCAAATAATAATAATAAAAATAATAATAATAATAATAATAATAATAGCATTGGGGGGAGTCAGCCTGGTTTTATGAAAATTAATCATGCTTAATAAACCTGTTGGAATTTTCTGAGCTGGTATTTAGCAGTATACAGGGTAAGTGAGGGCAAACCAGTGGATGCAGTGATGCTGTTTTTGAACATTAATGGGCAGAAAACAGAGTATGAATAAACAGTGCATTTATATATTTTGGCAGTGATCAATGGGCTATCATGAGTCATACTGTCAGGGGCCAGCGGTTCCAATCTCTATCAATCATTTGAATGAGGGCTTCAAACCGAATTTACACAGGTGAGGAAATGGCTGATGGAATATTATGCATTAGTAAGTGAGATCATCCACTTCGGTACGAAAAAAACAGAAAAGCCAAGTGTTTTCTAAATGTTGACAGATTGAAGGGTGTTGATGTCTATGGGACCTGGATGGCTTTCTACTTAGATTACTGAAAGTGAACTTACAGGTGCAGCAAGCAATTAGGAAATCAAATAGTATGCTGACCTCTACTGGAAGAGGATCTGTATGTAAATAAGCTCATTCTAAGCTCCCCCTCAGTCTAGGTCAGTCAATAAACCACTGATTCAAGCACTGGAACAACTAAACTTAATTTTTAGAAAGCAGAACAAATCACCCTATACGATACCTAGACCACTGCAGGTTCGATCCTTGTATCTGCTTGGCCAATCCCTTTGGCTTCATGCAAGCAGAAACACTCGAAAAGGTCACGCAGTCCCAAGCGACCTTGTGGGGGATGCCTTTTATAGGCCGAACCTTGAGGGGCCGAACTACAGTGGGGTGGTAAATTTACAATCCAATCAAGTATAACCAATTACAATAATACATTACTGACAGGGATTCAGGCCAATTACAGAACCTTCTTACATTGTTGCAGGTGAAGCTTCTGGAAGGGGCCAACAGAACCTCGAATATGCAACATTTACCCTGCGATTCAAACAAACCGGACAGGGTTTAACATTTCAACCAATTAACACTTAACAGCGTAACTGTCACGCAACATTATTTACAATATATACAAGGCTCTTGCAGAGAACCAATCAATTCTATGCATTTAAATTTGTTTGCAGGGATTATATACATTTTATCAATGAAGGGAAAATGAGGAGAATGAAGGGAAAATCAGCCTTACATATCGATCTGATGCCAAGACTGATCAGCTCCATCCACAGCCTGTAAGTTTCCACTGACAAATGCAGGGATCCTCCATTTTCTGGTGTCTTTAATTTGGTCAATATTAACATTTCTGGACTTCCGGTGGCGGTATGGAGTAGGTGGAACTCACGCCAACCAGCTCCTTAAAAATTGTATAAAAAACGGGGTGATTTAAAGTCACTTACCGGAGGAGAACGGGTGAAAACGGCACCGGCAGCTTTAGAAAGGTGCATCAGGCGCGCGACTTGACCGATAGTATGTCGATGCAGCATACCCCCCCCAAACAGAAAATACCAACACTGAAAAAAGTAGGCCCGACTGGAGCCTCGGGCACGAGTTTGACAGCCTCCCAGAAAGACATCTTAAGGAAGAAATCCGAGATGCAAGAACTTAAAAAAGCTGTTTCTGCAGAAACAAAAACTATTATGGGTGAGCTGAAAAAAATGAAAAAGGAATATAAAGATGATTTAAGGATCCTTAGAGAAGATTTTCAAGTGTTTAAAGAACAAGTGAAAGATGATTTAAGCAGAGAAATTGTACTTACAGTAAAGGCTATGCTTGATGAATGGAAAACACAGGCGGATGCAGCCCTGCAGCAAGATGTGGATGAGGTAAACCGTAAATTTGAGCTGATGGAGTCGATCGTTGATAATAAGCTAGAACCTATTTTGATCAACAACAAGAGGCAATTAATGAATTGTCTAATATTGCCGGTACAAGTGTTAAGGCGAATGAGAAACTTCTCTCCGAGAACAAACGTTTATCAGATTTATTACACAAAATAACTGAGAAATGTGTTGACTTGGAGGGACGGCAAAGGCGCCAGAACTTACGAATTGTTGGATTGAGTGAAGGTAAAGAGGGAGATCAAGACCCTTGAAAATTTGCTGCAAATCTCTTAAAAAAATCTCTTGAGTTTGGATCAAGAGCCCCTCCTTGGTCGGGCACACAGGGCACTGAGACGCCGTCCACAGAGGGGCGCGCCACCAAGACAATTGATTGTGAAAGTGGTTTATGATCACGTCTTGGAGGATATGATGAAGATAATAATTTATAAGAGAAACCTCATCTACGATGGAGATAAGATTAGCATATTAGCATATTCAGAGATTACCCTGCGGAAGTCGCCAAGAGAAGAGCTCTATTTACAGAAACAAGAGGCATTCTTAAGAAGATAGATGGTCTGAGATATGGTCTGATGTATCCTGCAATGCTAAGAGTAACCTATGATAACAAAGACCATCACTTCCTCAAGCACACAGAGGCACTTGAATTCGCTCGGAACATCGAGAAGAAGGAGGAAGAGGTAGAAGAGGGAGAAGCAGACGAGGAAGAAGAATCGTGAATTCGAACTGTATCTAATATTTACCTGATGGTATCGAATATCCATAGAGAAGGAGGAAGAATAATGGACTCTTAAATACACTAAAAACTAACATATAATAGGAATAGTTTAGTATTAACTATCACTTAAAATTGTATGCTATCCCACCCAAAACAGTTATGATATTATTAAAAATTCAAATAAGTGTTCATAATCTATAATCATTAAAATTTAACACCCCACCCCTATATAAATAGCCCTTAAGGTAATTAAAAATTTTCCATTAATGAAAATCTGGAGCTGGAACGATTAGTATCTTTTACCCTTTACCCTCCGCACATTACTAACTCTATTAACATCTATTATTCCTATTTTTCTTTTTGTTTTACATAAAGTATTATATTACATTTTTAGTTATGGTATTATGAATTTTGTTTGAAAAGCTATGTATGTAAGATAAAATTTACATGTATTAAAACGCATCGATCTGAAGCACGGGTATGAGGTTGGGATAGACGTGCTGAGACATCTACTCCATTATAATCCACCTTAACACCAAAATGCAAGACATTAACATGAAAACTGGGGGTGATGGAATCACCTTCTGCAGTTGGAATGTAAAGGGAATTAATGAACCAATTAAAAGAGGTAAGGTTTTAGCTCACTTAAATAGACTTAAAACTGATATAATCTTTCTTCAAGAGACACACCTCAAAAAGGATGCTCAATATAGACAGCAAAATGGATTTCTAAAGTGTATCATTCTTCATTTACGCAAAAGTCTAGAGGGGTTGTAATTCTTATGCGTAAAGGTATACCATTTAAACATACCTCAATAATAGAAGATATCGAGAGTAGATATATAATAATTACAGGTAAATTATATTCAAAGAAAGTTGTTCTTATGAACATATATGGACCTAATTTCGATAATCCGTTGTTTTCTAAGAAAATATTTAATACTTTCCGGTATCTACACAACATAATCTAATAATTGGGGGGGGGGGGATTTAAACTGTACTTTAGATAATTATCTAGATAGATCATCTACTAAAAGAAAAGTTACATCTAAATCAAGTGAATTTATAAATTCCTTTATTAATACTGCAAATGTTAAGGATGTTTGGAGAATTGATAACCCTTCTGGTCAGGAATACCCATTTTACTCACCTGTATTCGGAACCTATTCAAGGATAGATTATTTTTTAATAGACTCAAAATTACTTCCATTTACGTATGACTCAAAATATCATAATATTATTATTTCGGATCACGCACCATTAACATTTAAGATAAAATTAAACGGTATGATTAATAAACAATCTCAATGGAGATTCAACCCTCAAATTTTAAAGGAAAAGGCTTGTTATGATTATCTGGTAAAACAGATTAAATTGTTTTTTGAGACTAATGACAAACCCGGAATTTCAGCGTCACTTCTTTGGGACACATTTAAAGCCTTTATGTGTGGTGCTATAATATCTGCGCAAGCATACCTTAATAAGGAAAACCAAAAGATGCAACAAACTTTAGAAAATGAAATAAAGCAATTAGATATTGAAAATGCAATATCTCCATTTAAGGTGATACCTAATAAAATTGTAATATTAAAATATAAGCTAAATAAAATATACTCAAATCATGTTATAAAACTTTTTCAACAGACTAAACAAGTACATTTTGAATTTGGTGACAAACCACAAAAATTGTCACGGCAGCTTAGAAAATCAGATGAGGAAAAAATGATATATAAAATCAGATCAAAACAAGGTGAAATATTAACTTTGCCAAAAGATATTAATGACAGATTTCTGCATTACTATCAAAAACTTTATTCAACCAAACTGACGGGGCAATCGGATGGAATGGAAGCATTCTTACATGAATGTCATAACAAAGGTTTAGATTAGGAAGGCAAAGACTTGTTAGATGCTGAAATATCAGTAAAAGACATTGAGGAATCAATCAGATCGTTGAAAAATGGAAACGCCGCTGGCCCTGATGGCCTAAGTGCTGAATTTTATAAGCAGTTTCACGACTTGATTTCCCCACGTTTACAAGCGATATATAAATATGCTTACGATCAAGGAAAGTTACCAGAAACTCTAAATTAGTCTACAATCACATTCATTCCCTAAAGTAGATAAGGATCTGGAAGATCATGGATAATATAGAGCAATTGCTCTTCTAAATACTAATATTAACTAAAATTTTATCCCAAAGGTTAAGTTTAGTGATTAATAAACTAATACATCATGATCAAACAAGCTTTATTTCCTAACGTTACTCCACTTATAACTTGAGACGACTATTCAATATCATATATTAAAAAAGAGTTAATGATATTGAATTAGCTGTCATTTCACTAGATGCGGAAAAAGCATTCGACCAGGTTGAATGGCCTTACTTATTTAAGATAATGCAGAAATTTAACTGGGCGATAGATTTTGTAAATGGGTTAAAATTTTGTACTCCAACCCTACAGCAAAAATACTAGCAAACCAAATGTTATCAGCTAAATGTAATCTTTCTAGGGGTTGTAGACAAGGATGCCCGTTATCACCTTTATTATTTGCTCTCGCAATCGAGCCATTAGCCGAAAGGATTAGATCAGATCCAGAAATATATGGATACAATACTAATACCACAACGAATAAAATATCTTTATATGCAGACAATGTTTTAATATATATCTCAAAACCAGAGATCAGTATTCCTAACTTACTTAACATTATAAATAAGTTTGGTACATTTTCAGGATATAGAATTAATTGGAATAAAAGTGAAATTATGCCTATAACTGGAATAAAAGTAAACATATTACAACAATTTCCATTTAAAATAGTTACAGATAAATTTAAATACCTAGGAATTAATGTATCTAATTCTTATAATCTATTATTCAAATTAAATTATTCTCAGTTATTGGATAAACTAAAAAAGAATATTTTATACTGGAAAACACTACCAATATCAATGACAGGCGGAATAAATGCTATAAAAATGGTCTTTTTACCACAATTATAATATTTATTTCAAGCTATCCCTTTATATCTCCCAAAATTTTTTTTCAAAAAAATCGATTCTATTATTAACAGCTTTATTTGGGATTATAAACATCACAGAATAAGTAAAAAAACATTTATGTAAATCCAAGATAAATGGAGGATTAGCGTTACCTAATTTCTTATATTATTTTTGGGCGGTTCAGATTAAGAATATGAATTTTTGGCTGGTAAAAATGGACCAGGAACCAGCTTGGCTAAAGATGGAAATGGAAGACTGTTTACCATTTGATATAAGTTTGATTCTTCTTGCTCCAAGTGAAGTACAAAAAAAAAAAAAACTTACGGGGATAACCCTATAATTTATAGCAATATACGTATTTGGAAACAAATAGTTAAGACTTTACATCTGGATGATATATGTCACTCTGTTTACCAATTATGAATAATCCTTTATTTAAACCTTCTATATTGGATAAGGGGTTTAGACAGTGGAAAAATTTAGGAATTATAAGGATAGAACACCTTTACAGGAAAGGAAAATTTCTATCATTTCAAGAATTAAAAGATATCTATGGATTACACCAAAATAACTTGTTTAGGTATTTACAAATTAGAGACTATATCAAGTCAAACATGCAAGACTATTAGAATAGAGAGCCACGGTTAATGGGTGAGTGGCTTAACAAGCACCCAAATACAGAAAGATTAATAGCATGCATATATAATACTCTTTTGGATAGGGAAGTCCCAACAACAGAATCATACCGACAGATATGGGAAAATGAAATAGGTCTATCTATAATGAAAGACACTTGGGAAGAAAGTTTACAACGTATACACCAATGCTCATTAAATGCAGGCATACTTTGGTACAATTTAAAGTAATACATAGATTACACTACTCAAACGAAATTAAATTGAATTTTTTCTAACATTTCTTCTATTTGCAATAAATGTCAGAATTTAGAAGCCAACTTAACGCATAGTTTT
This sequence comes from Okamejei kenojei, assembly GCA_035221665.1. NCBI lineage: Eukaryota > Metazoa > Chordata > Chondrichthyes > Rajiformes > Rajidae > Okamejei > Okamejei kenojei. The sequence goes on along the minus strand of CM069141.1, from coordinate 36,739,570 downwards.
GTAACATGCATAAAACTTAATAGTTATTGGGCTGATATTTTTGGAATCATCTCTGAGGTTCTTAAAACTAAATTGGACCCTGATCTAAAGTTAATAATATTAGGAGTCCCTGACTCAAGCTAAGTAAATTAACAGTAAGTCAAATAAATGTTCTTGATTACTGTTTGATAATTGGAAAAAAAATAATATTAAAATTCTGGAAGGGAACATTATCCCCCACAATCAAAATGTTGACTGTGGAAATGTCGGAGACGTTGCATTTGGAGAGAATTAGGTTTGTCCTAATGGACAAATATGAACTTTTTGAACAAATATGTTCTCCATTTATTGATTACTTAAAGGGGTAGCTGAGCTCAGCACCGTAACTCAATAAGTATCCTGGTGTAGGATTAGATGAAAACAAGTATTGGGATCTGTATACATGTCTCAATAGATATTGTTATATGAAACTGTTCCATTCAATGTAAAGATGTATTCATTTTTTAAATTTTTTATTATATTGTTTGTTTTTTTTTTTTTTTTTCTTGTTTATCTTTATTCTTTTTTATTTATTTACTTTTTATTATATAATCATTATTATTTAATCACACGTCTTGATTATTGATTTATACATTCACTTTTTTTTTCACTCCCTTACCTTCCCAAAACAATTCAAAAACGGTAGCATATATAAATTATCCCGTAATATCTGTACAATGTTTGTGATAAGTCTGATTTGTATTTGAAGTGCTGTTGACCCTTAGATAATATGCAATGCTTCTAATAAAAATATTAAACAAAAAAAAATATTAACATTCCCCCGTTTTATCATTTATGGTAATCCTCATCATTAATGATATCTCCAAAATACAATGATGACTGCTTTACTTTAACAAATGTTCTAACAAAAAGATGTTGATATATCTTCCCAGAATTCCATCAAGCTTCCCGAGTTTTCGTGGGCGCGAATCCCATCCATCAATCTTGATAGTCCATCTGTAAGAGTTCCTAAGAGAACCTGGGATGAAGTAGGTTAGCAATCCATATCACCACTTATGTTTTTACAGTGATGGAGATGTACCCATGGATTTCATCCATCTACTTTCACCGTTGTTGGAGTCATGAGAAGAACCTGGTAAGGTTCCTCCCAACGAACCTCCAATCCTTTTCTCACCCAATTCTTTATTAGGACATAGTCTCCAGGTTTTACTTTAATGAGAGTTCCTAACAAAGGCATCTCACTATGAGCTGCTCTTACCCTACAATGTGAATCCCTTAAGGCTCTGGTCAGTGCTAGAATATAGTCGGTCATCTCCGCAGTCATGTGGAATTAATTATTTTCATTGTATTCTGGTTCCAAGGTGTTTTCAATAAATAATTTCAGCTGGGCTTAATCTAGATTTCCCTACAGGCGTGACTCTCATCTGAAACAAAGCTATTGGGAGTAATCTAATCCATCCAAGTCCAGTCTACACTTTCAATTTGGCTAATTTAGGTTTATGGGTCTGATTTGCCCTTTCTACAAGTCCAGCAGCCTGTGGTAGATAAGTACAGTGTAATTGCTGCTGGATCCCCAGCTGTTCACAAAATTCTTTATGGATTTGTACAATAAAGTGTGGACTGTTATCTGAACTAAGTCGAATGGGGATACTGAATCTGGGGACAATTTCTCTCATTAACACCTGGACAACAGTAGACGCTTTGTTAACAAGGGCTGGGTAGGCTTTGATCCACCGGCTGAATACATCGACTATGACAAGTATGTACTTATACCCATGGCACCTTTCTAATTCGATATACTTCATCTGCAATTTCAAATGGACCCATAGGCAATGGTGTTTTTCCTCCTTCACATCCTATTCCTTTCCCTGGATTGTATATCTGGCAGACCAAACAATTACTGTTTACTTTTTGTGCTAAAGTTTGTAATTTTGGATGCCACCAAGTAGCCAATAGAGTGTCCCCTACTGCCCTTGCACCACAATGGGTTGCATAGTGCATGCACTCTATAACCCATACTGGCAATGAATCTGTCTTGCAGGTCTGCCCTGCTGGAGTGGTCCACAGCCCAGTCATACAATCCAGTACACACCCAAGTTGTCCCCACTGGTCCTTATTTCCCTTAATAGCCTCCTCCTTTAATCGAACAATTTCTTGAATGGTTGGCATCAGTTTCTCTGAGGGGGACTTTTTAGTTACACTTTTAGTCTGCTTCATCATTTTGTGTACCACCACCTAATGTCCCCATGATACTTTCTTGGCTACCAAATCAGCATTATGATTCCTGATATCTACTGGAGTCTGTCCTCTAGTGTGGGCGCTAGATTTCATAACATAAATTTGTCTGAGTGGCATCAAGGCCTTCAATAAATCTGTCACCAATTGTTTATTTGAGATCTGGGTCTTTGCGGACATTAGAAATCCCATATTTTTCCATAATTGTCCAAAATCATGCACCACCCCAAATGCATACCTAGAATCAGTGTAAATATTTATTTTTAAATTTTACTTAATTATACAAATCCAAATTTAAAGCAAATAATTCAGCTTGCTGTGCTGAATAAGGTTACTCAAAGGCGGCTGCTTCTACAATTTCTGCTTTCTGATTAACAACTGCATACCCAGACAATCTCTCACCCCACGATCCAATAGATGTGCTCCCGTCCACATATAGGGTGTTAGCTCATTTGTTTCCAGAACTATGTTAGTGATCCAATGTCTGCAATAATTGACCATGCTGAGCCATTGCCTCATTTGTTTGGCTTCTTTTGGAATTGGGAATTCGCAGATGGGTTCAAGTCTACTTTTGTCGAGACTTCTTTCGGTTGCCGAAATTATAATTCCCAATTCTGAAATTACTTTCTCCTGGGCTATCAGTACTTTTGACTGGAAAATTACATATCCCAAATTTTGCTGGCTACTAATAAATCATCAGCACACTGCACTAATGTTGAATTCATCTTGAACTTTAAAGTACTCAATTGGTCTTGTAGACATCTGGAATTGATAAATCCTTGAGGCAATCTAGTCCAGGTGTATTGTTGGCCCCTATATGTGAAAGCAAACACATATTGCCTGTATTCGTGTAGAGGCAGAGAAAAGAATGCATGTTGCAAGTTGACTATTGAGAAGATTTTTGCTTCAGCTGGTATTTGGGCTAGGATATGGGCAAGGTTTGGCACTAGAGCATGGAGCGAGTCTACAACAGTTGATTTCCCTCATATCTTGTACAAGTCAATATTGTTTCTCCTTTTCCGGCTTTTGAACGGTAAGAATAGGGTGTTACAAATTGATTGGAACTTCACCAATATTCCTTGTTCTAGCAAACCCCGAATTAATTTGTCAATGCTGCTGACGGCCTGTGATTTTAATGTATATTGTTGTATTGAAGGAAGTGGTACCCCTTTCTGGAAAGCCACTTGGATGGGATTGATGTTCACGCATCCTACCTGAGCTGTGTCCTCCACCCACACCCGAGGGTCCACATACTCGCATACCTCACTCCCCAGATGATGTTGTAAGCGGGTAACAACTGTCCTTATGTGAAATTCAACAACATGTTGGTTAGAAAAATTCTGCTCCTGGTAAATTTTCGGGTCTGCCATGGTGATTGCTTTTCTCACCATCATTTCTAGGTCTTTAGCTTTTGCCGGGTGGTTCACCTTACTGGTGATGTAAGGAGCAACTTCCTCAGTTCTTTTCCATAATTGTGCCGGTATTCTGGTATATTCGGCCGCTCCCACTTTTCCCCCAACTAATGCCAACACTTCCACCTCCCAATCCTGTCCTTCATACAGTTTAAAGAAGACTTTCAGCTCTTTATCCTTCCCACTCCTACGTAACCAAGTGTAATGTGGAGTGGGGGTTCTTCGTCCACCATTGAGGGGTCACTATGGAGTAACACTGCCATAAGGGAGCCCAGGGGGGGTCACCATTATATCTCTGTCGCCACATTCTATATTTAATTGGAAAGCACAGAGCAAATCTTTAGCCATCAAATTGCAATCTAATCCGGTGGTAATCACAAATCTATGTTTGATTGCCTTCTTCGACTGGCTTAGAGATGGGATACTGGCAGACTTGTCCTTGAAACCTGGACAGGTTCTGTACCGTTTGATTCTGGGAAATTATAAATTGATTGAAGGGATGACATGGATGCGCCTTTGTCTACTAAGAAGGTGCAGATTTTACGTTCTATTTGTAGAGACAATATAGGTTCTTCGTCAGACTTGCATCCAGTCACAACTAGGTTTGCTGATCATAGGCGTGCAAATGAGTTATTCTGGGAAAAATGAGATTTGCCTCCTTGTTTCTTGATTTTCCTGCCAGTTCCCTCTGTGCTGTCTAGGATCCCGTTGGTGTACCTGCCCTCTACCTTCCTTGTCCTTAACTAATAGAGTTCTCTTTTTAGTTTCACTTCTGGTACCGTGAACTCTCTGTCTATCTGTTATTAATGAAGCAGTCGGGTATACGGAAGTCTGTTCTATAGAATCTGATTGTATATTGGCTACACATTGAGTATCTGAGGCATGGGGATCGTAAGATGAATAAGGTGGTGGGCGTGAATTCCTAATCACGTTCCCGCAGCCTATCTTTACCCTGATCCACCTCAATCTAAACACATGCAAATGAGCTCCAAGCACGCAGGTAAAATCGTATACAGAAAATAAATTATACCACTTATTATTAGTATGCCCAACCACATTCATAGAAACACAGAAAATAGGTGCAGGAGTAGGCCATTCGGCCCTTCGAGCCTGCATCACCATTCAATATGATCATGGCTGATCATCCAACTCAGTATCCTGTACCTGCCTTCTCTCCATACCCCCTGATCCCTTTACCCACAAGGGCCACATCTAACTCCCTCTTAAATATAGCCAATGAACTGGCCTCAACTACCTTCTGTGGCAGAGAATTCCACAAATTCACCACTCTCTGTGTGAAAAATGATTTTCCCCCCCTTATTCTTAAACTGTGACCCCTTGTTCTGGACTTCCCCAACACCGGGAACAATCTTCCTGCATCTAGCCTGTCCAACCCCTAAAGAATTTTGTAAGTCTCTGTAAGATCCCCCCTCAATCTTCTAAATTCTAGCGTATACAAGCCGAGTCTATCCAGTCTTTCTTCATATGAAAGTCCTGCCATCCCAGGAATCAGTCTGGTGAACCTTCTCTGTACTCCCTCTACGGCAAGAATGTCTTTCCTCAGATTAGAAGACCAAAACTGCACGCAATACTCCAGGTGTGGGCTCACCAAGACCCTATACAACTGCAGTAGAACCTCCCTGCTCTTATACTCAAATCCTTTTGCTATGAATGCCAACATACCATTCGCTTTCTTCACAGCCTGCTGCACCTGCATGCCTACTTTCAATGACTGGTGTACCGTGACACCCAGGTCTCGTTGCATCTCCCCTTTTCCTAATCGGCTACCATTCAGATAATAGTCTACTTTCCTGTTTTTGCCACCAAAGTGGATGACCTCACATTTATCCACATTATACTGCATCTGCCATGCATTTGCTCACTCACCCAACCTATCCAAGTCAGCTTGCAGCTTCCTAGCATCCTCCTCACAGCTAACACTGCCCCCCAGTTTCATGTCATCCGCAAACTTGGAGATGTTGCATTCAATTCCCTCATCCAGATCATTAATATATATTGTAAATAGCTGGGGTCCCAGCACTGAGACTTGCGGTACCCCGCTAGTCACTGCCTGCCATTCTGATAAGGACCCGTTTACTCCTACTCTTTGCTTCCTGTTTGCCAGCCAGTTTTCTATCCACATCAATACTGAACCCCCAACACCGTGTGCTTTAAGTTTCTATACTAATCTCTTATGTGGGACCTTGTAGAAAGCTTTCTGAAAGTCCAGATATAATAAATCCACTGGTTCTCCCTTATCCACTCTACTAGTTACATCCTCGAAAAATTCTATAAGATTCGTCAGACATGATTTACCTTTCATAAATCCATGCTGACTTTGTCCAATGATTTCACCTATTTCCAAATGTGCTGCTATCCCATCTTTAATAACTGACTCTAGCATATTCCCCACTACCGATGTTAGACTAACTGGTCTGTAATTCCCCGTTTTCTCTCTTCCTCCCTTTTTAAAAAGTGGGGTTACATTAGCTACCCTCCAATCCTCAGGAACTACTCCAGAATCTAAGGTGTTTTGAAAAATTATCACTAATGCATCCACTATTTCTGGGGTACCTCCTTAAGTACTCTGGGATGCAGCCTATCTGGCCCTGGGGATTTATCGGCCTGTACATTCCGGAAATAAACCACAAGCATTTGTCTAATATTGCATTTGTTAACTGTACAATTTTAAAAACAATCACAGTATTTTTTTGTTTAAGAAGGAACTGCAGATGCTGGAAAATTGAAAGGTAGACAAAAATGCTGGAGAAACTGAAAGGGTGCGGCAGCATCAATGGAGTGAAGGAAATGGGCAACGTTTCATGCCAAAACCCTTCTTCAGACTGTTTTGCCCGCAACGTTGCCTATTTCCTTCGCTCCATAGATGCTGCCACACCCGCTGAGTTTCTCCAGCATATTTGTCTACTTACAGTATTTTTTATTTTGTTTAATCCCTCCTCGTGGTATGCTCAGTCAACGGAACAATCCTTTCCCCCGAAGCAATCGATGGGAAGGATATGAACCCCCGATCGAACAACCACGGATCGGACTTTAATACTAACACAATCCCAACGAAACCAAATTCTTATTTCTCTAACCCACTATTACCCATTTTTCTAAGCACTCAAACTCTTAAACAATATACAATAACAATTCACGATTTAACACTTTCCAAACGTTTCTTATATGCAACAAAGTATTTATATACAGTTTGGAACCGAAAGAAATATATACACTGGAATTTGACTCTATCACAAACAAAGTACAATAACAGCAATCTTTATTATACAGTTCCACAAACAAATCACACTTGATTTCAATTCCTCGTTGCGCTGTTATCAACCAGTGAACCTCTCCCTCAGACACAGAAGACCTTCCCCTTCCTAGGGTACTCTTTGCTGAGGGGTACTTCTTCTTCGTAGCTACTTTTCCCCTTCAGATACGTCTCCTCTAACTAAGTGCTCGACCTCTATCGGGGGACCTCTATCCCTCCACTCTAAGTACTCAGCCTTAGGCGTACCGGATACTTTTCACTAAAAAATCAGTTTCCCTTCTCTTAGTTACTCTTTGTTATCAGGTACGAATCAACAATCGATCAGAGGGGTACTACTCCTGGTTGATCAGCCGCTATTCGGAATCGATCTCAAACATACTATACAAACTTCGAAGTTATATATCATACACATAATTCTGAAGTACATGCCAAAGCCTCAATATGAGATTCTGTATTTAGACAGTTTAATTTAAAAAGTTTCAGTTCGCTCTGATAAGACCAGCTTTTGGCATGTAATTCAACATACGCAAATGCAAATTCAAATTTACTCGGACAATGAACTCTCGAATGGATTAGAGTGTTCTCAACAAATCTATACTCCAACCACCGAGCCTGATGCCTTTATGAGAGTCCTCCCCTGTCTTTTCAGAGATCCGGGTATCTCAAACAGGCGTGGACTTTAACCAACATAGCCCCACCTGTCAAAAAGGCTTCTTCCTTTCCACCTGCTTGGCACCAGGTGTCAGTGCGTAGTCTCTTCACGCTGGCAGTCGATGCCGATTTTCGAAGCGCACCTTTCCAATCTGCGCTCCTAGCAACGACAGATTATGCTTCACCGCTTAGCACGTAATACCCAGTCCTGTTTTTCAATATCCCTTCAATCAGATACCAATTCTGGGCTGAACCTTTAATCCAACTTACCTGAAAGGAACAATTTTGTTTGGTTTTCGCCAGCAGCTGCAGCTACCAACTACGACCAGGTTTTACGAGAGAGCCTTTGACCCAGAAGAGAGGGCCTTTAGCCCAACTCTGATGTTATTACCAGTAAGCCAGTTTAACCCAGTAAGGCCTCTAACCCCAAAGGTATTAATGCCCTCAGTGCTTGACTAGAGGGACCTTTTCCCAAGACTAGCAAATTGACAAAAATCAATGAGAAAACCGCACCGTGGCGCCGATTTCTGCACTCGCGATCGGGAACAGCTCAACACCCTTAATCGCAAACTTGTGTTTGGGGATCCTTTGAGATCCAGGATGAGCCCCCAATGTAAATAAGATCTTTCTAAGCTTCCCCCCCAGTCTAGGTCAGTCAATAAACCACTGATTCAAGCACTGGGACAACTAAACTTTATTTTTAGAAAGCACAACAAATCACCCTATACGATACCTAAACCACTGCAGGTTCGATCCTTGTATCTGCTTGGCCAAGCCCAATAGCCTCGTGCAAGCAGAAACACTCCAAAAGGTCACGCAGTCCCAAGCGCTCTTCCAGAAGATCGACCACCGTCCTCTTGGGGGCTGCCTTTTATAGATCTCTGAACGTTGAGGGACCGAACAACAGTGGGGTGGTACATTATACAATCCAAACAAGTATAACAAATTATAATAATACATAACTGACAGGCATTCAGGCCAATTATAGAACCTTCTTACATTGTTGCAGGTGAAGCTTCTGGAAGGGGCTAACAGAACCTTGAATATGCAACATTTACCCTGGGATTCAAACAAATCAGACAGGGTTTAACATTTCAACCAATCAACACTTAACATGGTAACTGTCTCGCAACATTATTTACAATATATACAAGGCTCTTGCAGAGAACAAATCAATTCTATGCAATTAAGTTTGTTTGCAGAGATTATATATATTTTATCAATGAAGGGGAAATAAGGAGAACACCTGGATCCTTCAGCCTTACATATCGATCTGACGCGCAGAATGATCCGTGCCATACACAGCCTGTAAATTTCCACTGACAAAGGTTAAGCAATTCTGACAAATGCAGGGATCCTCCATTTTATGGTGCCTTTAATTTGGTCAATATTAACATGTGTACCAGAGGAATCGTCCTCCAATTTAATACAAGCATGCTGAAAACACATCTGTAATATTGTTTTCAGTCTGGTCTGTCTAATATTATCAGTGTTATATCTCTTTATTGTGTTTCTTATATATTTCTAAACTTCTAGTTGTACGTCTGTCAGTAGTCAGCTGATTATATTGATTATTAAGCTTGACTTTAATTTATTGTATAGTTTCAGCTTCATTTTAATATTGAAATCACTGTTTTTCTTCCTTACATTATTGCCACACCTTGCACTGTTGATTTTGCACATATTATTGAAGTCTCCCTTCTGAAGTTTTTTACAGTAATATTGCCCTCTCATTGGGAATCAATATTGACTTCCATTACTTTGGCTTGCTCGACTCAGTTTGACCATGCGCACAGAGGCTGTGACCTCACTTCCTACAGTTCAAACATCTTACTGCTTTGAACTGGCTAATATGTGAGTAATCATTCCCAGTGCGATTGTAGCAAACCACATTAGACCCACTTTTCATGCTGCTCATGCCTACGTGACCTAGATTCAATTGCTCTCGGCCATTGGTCCATATATCTGGATTACACTGGTCAAAAAATACTTCACATATAAAGAGTCCATTCATATAGATGTAGCCATTTGCATGCTCATTATAATGTTAGAACTAGTGTTTAGTTAACTTTGAATTCACAGGCTCATCATTTAATCCACACACAAATTTATCTCATATTACATGATCTAAGGATGCGGCCAACTTGCAGAGCTTATGTTCTTTTAGAATGTAAATGGAATCATCTGTCCTGGTCTCCGAATATATTTTCCAAACATAACTTTCTACAATCTCCAATGGAGCAGTGTTGAAATATATTTGTGCCACTTTTCCATTGGGGACTTTAATCGTCCAATATTTCACTGTATCTGACCTATTTCTATTGTCAGAAACCTTTTTTTACGCTCATACATGGTTTCATTCTGAACATTTTTTGACCACCATTTAATTATCTTTTTGCCCTAATATCGATCTGTTTTTATTTCAGATTTCTAGCGTCTGCCGTTTTTGATTTTCAGACATGTCTTTTTTCCTTAACATATCAGTTTTTATTTAACCCATGTGCAAGTGACTGCTTTGCTTCATTGATGTTTACACAAAGGAAACCACAAAAATCTTTCAGCACTTTTGTATCAGCTTCTTAATTTTACACTGCATTTATCAACTACTAAACTAAGTGCAGACCCGTTGGGAGCATTCGTAATAAGGTGGATGAGTTGAATGTGCAGATAGCTATTAATAATTATGATATAGTTGGGATCACGGAGACATGGCTCCAGGGTGACCAAGGCTGGGAGCTGAACATCCAGGGATATTCAATATTCAGGAAGGATAGACAGAGAGGAAAAGGAGGTGGGGTAGCATTGCTGGTTAGAGAGGAGATTAATGCAATAGAAAGGAATGACATTAGCTTGGAGGATGTGGAATCGATATGGGTGGAGCTGCGAAACACTAAGGGGCAGAAAAGGCTAGTGGGTGTTGTGTACAGGCCACCTAACAGTAGTAGTGGAGTTGGGGATGGCATCAAACAGGAAATTAGAAATGCGTACAAACGAAGGTAAAACCGTTATAATGGGTGACTTCAATCTACATATAGATTGGGTGAATCAAATTGGCAGGGATGCTGAGGAAGAGGATTTCTTAGAATGTATGCAGGATAGTTTTCTAAACCAACATGTGGAGGAACCAATGAGAGAGCAGGCTATTCTAGACTGGATATTGAGTAATGATGAAGGGTTAGTTAGCAGCCTTGTTGTACGTGGCCCCTTGGGCAAGAGTGACCATAATATGGTTGAGTTCTTCATTAGGATGGAGAGTGACATTGTTAATTCAGAAACACGGGTCCTGAACTTAAAGAAAGGTAACTTGAGGGTATGAGACGTGAATTGGCCAAGATGGACTGGCAATTGATTCTTGAAGGGTTGACGGTGGATATGCAATGGAAGGCATTTAAAGACTGCATGGATGAACTACAACAATTGTTCATCCCAGTATGGCAAAAGAATAAATCAGGGAAAGTGGCGCATCCGTGGATAACGAGGGAAATCAGGGATAGTATCAAAGAAAAAGATGAAGCACACAAAGAAAAAGATGAAGCCAGAAAAAGCAGCCTACCAGAGGACTGGGAGAAATTCAGAGACCAACAGAGGAGGACAAAGGGCTTAATTAGGAAAGGGAAAATGGAGTATGAAAGAAAACTGGCAGGAAAAATAAAAACTGACTGCAAAAGTTTTTATCGATATGTGAAGCGCAAAAGATTAGTTAAAACAAATGTAGGTCCCTTGCAGTCAGAAACTGGTGAATTGATCATGGGGAACAAGGACATGGCAGACCAATTGAATAACTACTTTGGTTCTGTCTTCAGTAAGGAAGACATAAATAATTTGCCGGAAATAGCAGGGGATCGCGGGTCAAATGAGATGGAGGAAATGAGTGAAATCCAGCTTAGCCGGAAAGTGGTGTTAGGTAAATTGAATGGATTAAAGGCTGATCAATCCCCAGGGCCAGATAGGCTGCATCCCAGGGTACTTAAGGAAGTAGCCCCAGAAATAGCAGATGCCTTAGTGATAATTTTTCAAAACTCTTTAGATTCTGGAGTAGTTCCTGAGGATTGGAGGGTAGCTAATGTAACCCCACTTTTTAAAAAGGGAGGGGAGAGAAAACGGGGAATTACAGACCAGTTAGTCTAACATCGGTAGTGGGGAAACTGCTAGAGTCAATTATTAAAGATGGTGATAGCAGCGCATTTGGAAAGTGGTGAAATCATAGGACAAAGTCAGCATGGATTTACGAAGGGTAAATCATGTCTGACGAATCTTATTGAATTTTTTGAGGATGTAACTAGTAGTGTGGAAAAGAGAGAAGCAGTGAATGTGTTGTATCTGGACTTTCAGAAGGCTTTCGACAAGGTCCCACACAAGAGATTGGTATACAAACTTAAAGCACACGGTATTGGTGATTCAGTATTGATGTGGATAGAGAACTGGCTGGCAGACAGGTAGCAAAGAGTAGGAGTGAACGGGTCCTTTTCAGGATGGGAGACTGTGACTAGTGGGGTGCTGCAAGACTCAGTGCTGGGACCTCAGCTATTTACAATATACATTAATGATTTGGACAAGGGAATTAAATGCAACATCTCGAAGTTTGCGGATGACACAAAGCTGGGGAGCAGTGTTAGCTGTGAGGAGGATACTAGGAGGCTGCAGGATGACTTGGATAGACTGGGTGAGTGGGCAAATGCATGGCAGATGCAGTATAATGTGGATAAATGTGAGGTTATCCACTTTGGTGGCAAAAACATGAAGGTAGTCTATTATTTGAATGGTGACCAATTAGGAAAAGGGGAGATGCAGCGAGACCTGGGTGTCATGGTACACCAGTCATTGAAAGTAGGCATGCAGGTGCAGCAGGCTGTGAAGAAAGTGAAATGGTATGTTGGCATTCATAGCAAAAGGATTTGAGTAAAAGAGCAGGGAGGTTCTATTGCAGTTGTACAGGGTCTTGGTGAGGCCACACCTGGAGTATTGCGTACAGTTTTGGTCTCCTAATCTGAGGAAAGACATTCTTGCCATAGAGGGAGTACAGAGAAGGTTCACCAGACTGATTCCTGGGATGGCACGACTTCCATATGAAGAAAGACTGGATAGACTCGGCTTGTACTCGCTGGAATTTAGAAGATTGAGGGGTGATCTCATAGAGACTTACAAAATTCTTAAGGGGTTGGACAGGCAAGATGCAGGAAGATTGTTCCCGATGTTGGGGAAGTCCAGGACAAGGGGTCACAGTTTAAGGATAAGGGGGAAGTCTTTTAGGACCGAGATGAGGAAATCGTTTTTCACACAGAGAGTGGGGAATCTGTGGAATTCTCTGCCACAGAAGATAGTTGAGGCCAGTTCGTTGGCCATATTTAAGAGGGAGTTGGATGTGGCCCTTGTGGCTGAAGGGATCAGGGGGTATGGACAGAAGGCAGGTACAGGATACCGAGTTGGATGATCAGCCATGATCATATTGAATGGCGGTGCAGGCTCGAAGGGCCGAATGGCCTGCTCCTGCACCTAATTTCTATGTTTCTATGTCTGCTCCCTCAATGCAATATTCCACCATTCATCCGTTCCCCAAACACAACCTGTTCCCCCAACGCAATGTTCCACCACTCACGCATAGCCCTTAATAACAGTTCTATTTTTCATTGATGGGAAGAATCCTCTGCACCTGATGAGCAGAGGTGGACTGAGTAAGCGTTTTATCTAAAATCAATATACAGTGCAAACAGGAAGTTGTCAAGTTTAGATTTTAAATCATTTTTTTATTTCAAACCAACCACCACCAACCATTTGCTGTGCTTTTGTTTGAAATCAACCACCACCAACTATTTGCTGTGCTTTTATTTCAAACCAACCACGGGCAACCATCTGCTGTGCTTTTATTTCAAACCAACCACCTCCAACCATTTGCTGTGCTTTTCTTCAAACCAGCCACATTTTCATTTTCGAACCACATTAAGGGCACTCAAGTTCGGTAAAACCACACTCACAGATTAGTAGACATGTGTTCAGTGTTATTCGCAGGTCAGACTGAAAGACGTGACTCTCTCGCTCCCCCATCTTGCAGAGACTGACTGAGGCACTCAACACCTCCGGGTTTTATAGTCCCCCCGGAAGGGGCATGGCCTTCAGGAAAGAGAATCTCAGCATTTTTTAAACACTAATAACTCTTTAATTTCTCATCAATGGGAAAAATCCTTTTGCCCTGCACAGCGGAGGGGGACTCTGATTAAGATGGCCAAAAATCACATCCGTAAGTGGCAGCGTTTTTTCTAAAATCAATATACAGAACAACAGGAAGTGGTCAAGATCAGACTTTTAGTAATATAAATTAGACAGTGGGATCCATTGGGTCTCATGTTCACATGGGAGGGCTAGTCCCCCAACGCAATATTCCACCTCTCCACCAATTCCAATATTGGTGGCCAGTGTGTGTGGGGGGGGGGGGGGGCTTTCTGGAGCGCTAGTATGGGTGTTGTGGGCCAAAGGGACTGGTTTCCAGAGGGCTAGTATGGACATTGTGGGCCGAATGGATTATTGGTCTGGCAGCTCAGTCACCCAGGCCTGGTGGGCTGGAAGCTCAGTCACTCAGGCCTGGTAGCTCAGTCACTCAGGGCTGGTGGGCTGGCAGCTCAGTCACTCAGGGCTGGTGGGCTGGCAGCTCAGTCCCTCAGGGCTGGTGGGCTGGCAGCTCAGTCACTCAGGGCTGGTGGGCTGGCAGCTCAGTCACTCAGGGCTGGTGGGTTGGCAGCTCAGTTACTGAGGGCTGGTGGGCTAGCAGATCAGTCACTCAGGGCCGGTGGGCTGGCAGTTCACTAGTGCCTATTCATTGAAATTCTATTTCAGCAGAGTGCAGGCCACCACATTCAATTTCACAGCATTTCAAGCAGTGTGCAGTCAACCACATTCAATTTCACAGCATTTCAGGCAAAGTGCAGGCAACCACATTCAATTTCACAGCATTTCAGGCAGAGTGCAGGCCACCACATTCAATTTCACAGCATTTACGAGAGAGTGCGGGCCACCACATTCAATTTCACAGCATTTCAGGCAGAGTGAAGGCCACCACATTCAATTTCACACCATTTCAGGCAGGGTGCAGGCCACCACGTTCAATTTCACAGCATTTCAGGCAGAGTTGGATAGAGCTCTAGGGGCTAGTGGAGTCGAGGGATATGGGGAGAAGGCTGGCACGGGTTATTGATAGCGGATGATCACAATGAATGGTGGTGCTGGCTCGAAGGGCCGAATGGCCTCCTCCTGCACATATTTTCTATGTTTCTAGTGCAGGCCACCATGTTCAATTTCACTGCATTTCAGGCAGAGTGCATTTCAGGTCTAGTGCAGGCCACCATGTTCAATTTCACTGCATTTCAGGCAGAGTGCAGGCCACCACATTCAATTTCACAGCATTTCAAGCAGTGTGCAGGCAACCACATTCAATTTCACAGCATTTCAGGCAGAGTGCAGGCCATCACATTCAATTTCACAGCATTTATGAGAGAGTGCAAGCCACCACATTCAATTTCACAGCATTTCAGGCAAAGTGCAGGCCACCACACTCAATGTCACAGCATTTCAGGCAGAGTCCAGGCCTCCACATTAAATTTTACAGCATTTCAGGCAGAGTGCAGGCCGCCACATTCAATTTCACAGCATTTCAGGCAGAGTGCAGGCCACCACATTCAATTTCACAGCATTTCAGGCAGAGTGCAGGCCGCCACATTCAATTTCACAGCATTTCAGGCAGAGTGGAGGCCACCACAATCAATTTCATAGCATTTGAAGCAGAGTGCAGTCCACCAAGTTGCCAAACAACTCATTACATTATCATTAAGGGCTAACAGATCATTTATTGAATCTACATTGCAGTCTCACAGTCCAGTTGATTCACAGCTTAGAATGACAGTTGTGGCCTCTCCCTCGCGATCTTCCAGAGTGACTGACTCGCGTCCAGGCATCCGGGGTATTATATTCCTGCCCCCGCCCCGCCGGAAGGGGCGATACCTTAATCGTAGTGAATGACAGGCGAGAGAACCAATCAGCTGATCTCATGTTTTTTAAACACTCATAACTTTTGTTATTTTTCATCGATCGGAAACATCCTCGGGGTTGGAGGGGGGTGGAGGAGGGGAGAGGGGGGTTGGAGGAGGGGAGAAGGAGGGGAGAGAGCGATGGAGGAGGGAAGAGGGGTGAGGGGGAAGGGGGAAAGAGAGTGGGGAGGGGGGGAAGGGAGGGGGTGGGGAGAGGAGGGAGATGGAGAAGCGTCACGCACACACTAACCACCCCCCCCCACACATACACACACTAACCACCCCCCCAACACACACACTAACCACCCCCTCACACACACACACACTAACCATCCCCCCCAACACACACTAACCACCCCCCCTCTCAACACACACTAACCACCCACCCCCCCACCCACACACACACACACACACATTACCCACGCCCTTGATATTATATTAATATTATTCATTGGCTCCTTTTACCCCATCCCCACCCTATCTCGAGGGGCAAAGAGAGTGGGGCAGAGAAAGAGGCAGAGGGGGGGAAGGGAGATGAGGGGGGAAGGGAGATGAGGGGATAGAGGGTGGGTGGATGGAGGGGGGAAGATGGGATGGGGGAAAGAGGGGGGGTGGAGAGGCGGGAAGAGGATGAACGGAGAGTGGTGGGCGGAGAGGGGGGAGGAGAGGGGGAGATGGAGTGGGGAGATGGAGAGGGGGAGATGGAGAGAGGAATGGGGTGAGGGGGATGGGGAGAGAGTGGAGAGGGGGAGGGAGAGGGAGAGGGAGAGGCGGGGTTGGCGGAAAGGGAGAGATGGGGATGGGGAGTGGAGATGGGGGAGGGGGAGGGAGAGGGGGAGGGGAGGGGGAGATGGGGAAGAGTGAAGAGGGCGGTGGGGGAACGGAGAGGGAGGAGGAGGGTGGAGGGAGGGAGGGGAGAGAGGGAGTAGGGAGGCAGGAAGAGGGGAGAGGTGGGAGGGAGGAAATGGGGAGAGGGGTGAGGAGCGGGGGAAGAGGAAGGGTGGAGATGGGGAGAGATTGGGGAGTGGAGTATGGGGGAAGGGAGATAGCGGGGGACGGGGAGGAGAGCAGGGAGGAGGGAAGGGGAGGAGAGAGGTAGGGAGGTGAGGGAGGGGATGTGAGAGTGGTGGGGAGGGGTGGAGAGAGGAGATGGGGAAGGGGGAGAGAGGGGATGGGGAGGGGGAGAGGGGTAGGGGAGGGGGGGAGGGGGCAGAGGGGGGGGGGAGGGGGGGGAGAGAAGGGGAAGAGTGGGGAGAGAGGGGCAGAAGGGTAGGGGAGGGGTGGAAGGGGAGGGAGGGGAGGGAATGGAAGAGGGAGAGGGGAGGAGATGAGGAGAGGGGTGAGGAGAGGGGTAGATGGAGAGGAGGAGGATAGACGGATGAGGAGAGGGGGATGAGGAGAGGGATGAGGGGAATAGGGAATGGTGGAGAGAGGGGGAGGAGAGAAGGGGAGAGAGGGTGGTAAAGGTGGGGGGGAGAGGAGAGGGGAGGGGAGAAGTGGGAAATGGAGTGAGAGTGGAGGGGGAGAGATAAGAGGGGAGAGAGAGAAGGGGAGAGAGAGAAGGGGAGGGGGGAAAGGCAGGGGATGGAAGGGAGGGAGGGTGGGATGGAGAGAGAGAGTAGAGGGGAGAGAGTAGAGGGGAGAGGGGGAAGGGAGGGGGGAGAGAGGGGAGAGGGGAGGAGGAGAGAAGAGGAGTTGGAGGGGGGAGAGAAGAGGAGGGGAAGAGGTGGAGTGGGGAAAGAAGAGGAGGGGAAGAAGTGGAGGGGTGTGGGAGAAGAGGAGGGGATGGGGGAGGGGAGGGTGGAGAAGGGGGGAGGATAGGAGGGGTGGAGGGGGTCGGGGGAGTGGAGGGGGTCAGAGAGGGAGGGGGTAGATAGGGAGGTGGGAGGAAATGGGGACTTGCTCTATTTGATTTTATTTGATTGTGCACGCCAGGTTGATTGCATTCATGGGACCAGGTGAAGGTTGCAATCTCCCACCCCTGTCCCATCGTGATGTCATATCATATGTAAATGAGATCCATTGTGATTGGACATCTGTGAAATGGCACTGCGACTCATGCAGCAGTTCGATTTTTAAATGTTTTGATGTTTTTTACTAAAAAAGCGGGGAAATGAATAACCACATTTTCTAATTTTCAAATCAAAATGTGGAGGAGGAAACACTCTACAGGAATATGTAAAAATTTCTCTGTTACGGCAAAGGGTTGAGGAATAAATCCACAAACGCTTAAACGAATATTCGTGAAATAGAATCCGTTACAAACCAACAAACCAATGAGAGTTTTAATAGTTATAAGATAGATATAGATGTGCATTACATATTGGTATGCATAAAAGGAAACAAATAAGTGATTAAAAATACCTTGTGGGCTGCAATATTTCATGGTGATGGAGTTTCTAACATGTTCCAGAATCATTTGCTTCAGTAGAGCATGGTAAACCAATCTATGGACCTTCCCCACCCTTGTTGGCTTCCATACAAAATAATTCATTGTTTTCCTCTGTTAGTTTCAAACAATGATTTGACAGTATTCTGCATTTTGTTGCCAGTTTATTTAATGCATGTTACTTGCAAACATAAACATCATTGTTGCAGTCCTTACAACTGTGATTTACTTTTCAAGAAGAATTGGTACCTTTACAACTGTTGGGGCAGTGACATAGCGTTATTGATCTATTATTCTGTTTCCAGTTCATTAAAATCTCCTCTACCAGCACCTCCTGCTCCAATGTTTAATAAAAAACAATGCCTCCTTGTCTTTTATTGCCAAGCCATCTTACATTCCCACATAATTAAAAAAAAATTAAGAAAAAAAGTAGGTGAAAAGCTTTCCCTAGTAAATTACGTTTTTTTTCCATGAAGAGGCAATGTTGCAGGGTGTCTCTTCTAGTTTGGTGTAAGGTAAAAAAAAAGTGCCACAATCTAGTGTCATGAGTTACAGAACTGGCCTGCTTGCACAATCATGCACAAAAGCTCTTACTTTGAAATCTACCATGGCAGAAGATGGAGATATCAGAGTGAGTGGAGGGGAGGAGGGGGGTGCAAATAGGTGGTGGGATAATTGGTGGGGAATAGATTATGGCGGCGCACCATCTCCCCATTGACCTTCACTATGGCAATAGAGCTCATTATCAGAGCATCAAAATGGGTTGTGGGAGGAAAACGGCTACAGTGTGGTCAGCGATTGCCACCTATACCTGCCTATGTGGAAGATATAACAACACTAACAACAACTGTCCCCTGCACCGTCTGGAAAAATTTCATCAAAACATCACATGGGCAAGGATGAAGATTAAACCCAGTAAGTGCAGAAGCATCTCCATTGTCAAAGGTCAATTCAAGGATCAAAGATTTCATATTGACGGAATACCTGTTCCAACTGTTTCAGAAATGCCAGTGAAGAGCTTGGGCTGATGCAAAGCTCAAGGACACCGAGCAGTTTGAACAACTCAAGAAGGATGCCATCACGCACATAGCTCGCATCAACAAGACCTTGCTACCAGGAAAACTCAAGCTGTGGTGCTTCCAATTTGGCATGCTACCAAGAATCATGTGGCCTTTAACTATGTATTGAAATCCTCATCAACAAAGTGGAAAAGATCGACAGAATGATCAGTACACATGTGAAACAGGGGCTTGGACTTCCACGATGCTTAAGTGCTGTCGGACTGTACGGGAGTGGCAAATTGGAATTACCCATTGTAGGACTTGTGGAAGAGTTCAAATGCACTAAAGCAAGGTTGGTCATGACCCTCTGAATCTGAAAATACTGTTATTCAAACAGTGCCCCCCCCCCCCCCCACCGTGTGGCAACGGGGAGAAAGTGGACCCCATCTGAAGCCATTCAGAGTGCTAAGTCTGCTCTTCATTTCCGGGATGTGGTTGGCCAAGTCCAACATGGGAGAGCTGGGCTCGGGCTCGGGCTCGTCCCAAAAGCTCCTCAATGGCACAAGGCAACATCAGGGCAGAAGCGACAGCTTGTTGTGCAGGAGGTGAGAAGATGGGAGGAGGCAGAGTGACATGCCAAGGTTGTCTCATTGGCCAAGCAGGGCCAATAGACTAATTGGGGGAGCCTGGAAAAGAGGAAACACAGCTGGCGTGACATCTGGCAAATGGAAGGATCTCAGCTAAGTTTTGTCATCAGAGCCACTTATGATGTTCTACCATCACCCCAGAACCTGAAGCAGTGGTTCGGAGAAGACCCCGCTTGCTCCCTTTGCCAAGCACCTGCATCACTAAGGCACATTTTAACAGGATTCATTACGAGCCTCACTCAAGGGCGTTACAATTGGCGGCATAACCAAGTTCTCAGACAGAGGCGAACGATCACAAATGCTTCCCCATAAACATCAGCAGGAAATGTCCACTTCACAACATTTGTCCAGCAGGCCAACCTTCAGAGCACCAGATAACATCAAAGGATGCAAGCTTTCTGCAGCCTGCTCGAGATTGGAAAATGGAAGTGGACTTGGAAAAAAAAGCTTGTGTTTTCCACCAGACATTATGGCTACAACACTCCGGCCAAATATGGTACTATGGTCCACAACAGCCAAGTTGGCATATGTTGTGGAATTGACAGTACCATGGGAAGATCGTGTTGAAGAAGCTTATGAGAGGAAAAAGACCAAGTACTTTAAATTGGCAACTCAAACTGCCCAGAAATGGCTGGAAGACCAAGATTTTCCCTGACTAAGTGAGATGCAGGGGATTTGTTGCTACATCTACGATCAGACTATTTGAGAAAATGGGGGTGAGGCGTCGCTCTCTCCAACAAGCAATCAAGTCATTATCAAATTCTGGAGAAAAAAGCAGCAATTGGCTTTGAATCAAAAGGAGAGATAACAATTGGGCTGGAAGATGAAGACAGGAGGGTATGGAACTGAGAGGGGGTGGGGGTGTAACTGGGATGCCAGGTATCACCATTGAGCACTCTGGAGATGTTATGGGTTTATCAATGAAACATCAAATAAGGAGGGTGCCCACCTGATGACCCCGATGACATACCTACCGTACCTTTCACCACTCCACTCCCACTGCAAATAGCAAGAGTGCCAACTTACTACAGGGATTGAAACATCGAGTCCTATTAGCTCTACCACAAAGAGCAGTAGACTGGCAGAGGGTGGGATGTAATCAAGGACCTGCTGCCTGGATGAATGTTGGGATGAAGAAAATCAGATTAGTCTGAGGGGAAATTAAGGGAATGGTGTAGGGGGTCTTTCCGTTTCCCGCGAAAGGGATTCCCCTAGGTTCTATACCTCGGAATTATGATAAAAGGTTGAATTGACCAGAGTGTGCTGATGAGAGAAAACAGAAACCAAGATGGACTCAAAGCAAGTCTAAATTTACAGGCTTTATTAAACAATGAGAAATCAAATCTCACCAACACTACATAATACAGAAACTTATGCTTTAAACTAAGACTATGGAAGGAAAACTATCGGGCACGTCGTAAAACTTACTTTAACAAATATTTTACTCCCCTTTCCCTTATACACTCAACCTCCTATCCTATTTTGGAAAGTCCACCAAGTCACCGGGATACTCACAGCTAAGTTGATGCAGACTCACGAGCTGTCCAATAGTGCAGGAAGAGCCAAAAGAGCCGAGAGAGTTGTGGCTGGACTCCTGATTTATACCTGAGATTCCTTTGAACCCCCCAGGTGGTCCTCTGGATAAAAGGGCTTCTTTGATGTTTCCCAGTTTCGATCTGGCATGAACAATAGGCTTCCGATGATAAGGGGTTTGCTGATGTCATGATCCCTCAGCCTGATTGTTATCCCATCGCCTGGATGGGCTCCTATTGTCTCGATGGATGGGTCATCCACGATGGTGATTGAGCTTGTTGCTGGCCTGTTTACCACCGTCTGCTGAGGCTTGCTTCCTTCCTTTGTGTATCCAAGAAAATCTCGTTATCTCCGTCTCTGCCTTTGTTCCCACCGTTGTGTGATGTCCAAGTCCACGGGCCAGACGGTTTGAAACTTGAAACTGAGTCTTTCTGTAGATTGCGGGTTTTGCCGTTGCAGCCAGCAAATCTGGCTTTTTGAAATGCCCATGTCCTTATCCACGTTCTTCCATAATTTTGGAGGATTTGCCCCAATAACTTACAATGGTTATGCTAGTTAAAAGATCAGAGATGGTAGAGAAGATTGCAGGATCTGGGGTAAGACTTGGGTGGCTGGACATAAAATCTAGTGACTGTGGAGAACATCTGTGGAGATAATTAGAGTGGAGGGCATTAACAGGGAATGAAGACTAGTTGTCATGTTGGGCAAGAGGTTATACCAATAGATGCTAAAGGAACTCTGATAAATATAAATGTATACACTTTAAACAATAAGTGGATTTATACATTTTGGTTGGAGTTTACATTTACTGGTATTTTATTTTATTAGTTTGTTGGAAAGAGGATGAATGATATTCAGTGATAGAAGAAATGTGAGGAGTATGCAACTGTCAGTGATGGGAAAGATGTGGTGAAAGCATGGTTGCCAAATAAGGAAAAAATAGAGATCATAATAGGATTTGAATTGGAAAGAAGGGTTATGAGTGGATAAAATAAGGGGATAGTGACCGAGAGAAACTGAGTGACACAAATGGTTGTGTTGTCAGCAGAATAAATGTGATGCAGTTTATCATGCCAGTTTATTTAGTGTATGTTATTTGCAAACACAACATCATTGTTGCTGTCATTAGAACTGTGATTTACTTTTCAAGGACAGCAACAATGTCAATACCACAAAAGCAATTGGACCAGATCAGATACAGAATCAAGCCCTCTGTCAGGTCTCGCGTTTAATCTAGATTCTGTTCCTTATTGGTTTTCAGTATTTGAGTTTGCCTGTTTTTCGACCACTGTTTTTGCCTGCTCCCTAGATTACTGTTGCTTCAGTGTTTGCTTACCTGTGTACCAACTTGGAATGATTAAACTCTGAATATGGATCTGCCCTATGTCTGAGCCTGCATTTGTGTCCTCCTCCTCGTTCAGTTCTGACAGTACGAACTGGCCAACAATGGACTCAGCGGGCTCTGATCCTTTTCGTGCAGCGCTCCAGAAGCAAGAGGAACGCATCTTGCATTACGAGGGTCAACTCGCCTCGATCATTGCCGGGTTCCGGGATCTCGGTGAGCTTCAGCAGGGGTTCCAGGCGGACATCGGTTCACAGGTGAACACTTTAAGTTATCGGTTTGAACACCTGGCTACTCAGCTGACTTCTTTGTTTCCTGCTGCGGCTCCCGTGCCTGCCGAGTCTGTTTCCTTGTGTGTGTCTCCAGGGGCTCCGATGGCCATGGCTGCTGCAGTGTCTCCATTCGTCCACCTGGCAAGACCGGAATGCTTTTCAGGGGAATCGGAGAAGTGTAGACCTTTCTTGATTCAGTGTGGGCTGCATTTCGAAATTCAAGTGACTTCCTTTCCATCAGAACGCTCAAAGGTAGCCTTTATCATCACGCACCTGTCGGGTAGAGCGGATGCTTGAGCCTCGCGGAATGGTCTCGGAATTCTCCTGGTTGCCAGACGTACGGTCCTGTTCATGGAAGCTCTGTCCCGCACGTTTGATCACTCCAATCCTGGCCGAGGCTTCACAGAACCTGGTCTCCATGAAACAAGGTAATCGCTCAGTTATGGATTTTGCTATTGAATTTCAAACTGTTGCTGCTAAGAGTGAATGGAATAAGTCTGCTTTGTTGGATGCTTTTCGCAATGGGCTGTCTGAAGCTATCAAGGATCAGTAGGCTCCACTAACCCTGCCTTCCAACTTTGAGTCTATGATTTCCCTGGCTGTCCAAATTGACGCTGGGCTCGGAGAAAGAGAGCGAGAAGGGAGGTCGGCGGCAGTTCAGTCCTCTTCCCAACAGTGGCTGCAGCGTCGCCCTTCGCCTTCCGGTCGGGACTTCGTCCCTCTCGGCGAGTCTAGTCAGCCTACAGCGCACCTGTCTCTTCGGAGAAGCCCATGCAGGTGGGACGAGCCAAACTCGGCCCGGAGGAACGGCAGCGCCGCCTAAGGGAGGGGAGGTGTTTGTACTGTGGGGAGCTGGGACATTTGTTGAGCAGCTGTTCAGTAAAAGACAAGGCTCACCAATGACAGAGAGGACATTGGTGAGCTGTACCACTACTATGAGCCGTTCCTCTCGTAAACTTACTACTGTACAATTCTTGGTGCATTCCCAGTGGCACTCCCTGCAGGCTTTGGTTGATTCTGGGGCAGATGAGAACTTCATGGACATTCGCTTGGCTGATGAATTGAAGCTGGAACGTGAACAGCTTCAAGATCCTCTGGAGGCTAGTGCACTGGATGGGCGCCTAATGTACAGGGTGATTCACAGAAGTCAACCTGTTCAACTCCATCGTGGCAGGTAATCACTTGGAGACCAGTTTTCATCTCCTCAACTGTTCTCTTCATCCTCTGGTATTGGGGCTCCCTTGGCTGTCTTACCATAATCCTCACATGAACTGGGGTACTGGGGAAGTAATTTCTTGGGGTAATAACTGTAAACTCATCTATCTTCATGATTCCTCTCCTGAGTCTATGACGGATCCATCAAGGAGCAGTTTGCTGGGATCTTCCAGGATCACCCTCCGGCAGCCTCCCCGTTTTAAGGAGGGGTATTTTCCAGATCTCACCAGGGTTCCCTCGTGTTATCTAGACCTAATGGAGGTGTTCAACAAGGCCAAGGCCACCTCTCTTCCGCCGCATAGACCATATGACTGCTGCATTGACCTTCTGCCAGGTACAGCGCCTCCTAAGGGTCGTCTTTATTCCTTGTCTTCACCTGAGCGGCTCGCCATGGAAAAGTACATTGACAACGCCTTGCTGGGATCATCAGGACCTTCCTCTTCACCTGCAGGAGCTGGATTCTGCTTTGTGGATAAGAAGGATGGAACACTTAGGCCCTGCATTGACTACAGAGGACTCACTGACATTACTGTTAAGAACAGATACCCTCTTCCTCTTATCTCCTCTGCATTTGAACTGTTAAAAGACGCTAAAATATTTACTGTTAGATCTTAGAAATGCTTATCATCTGGTAAGGATAAGGGAGGGGGATGAATGAAAGACTGCGTTTAACACACCCAGTGGTCATTATGAATATCGGGTCGTGCCATTTGGTCTTACTAATGCTCCAGCCGTTTTTCAAGGCATGGTTAACGATGTATTACGGGACATACTGAACAAATTTGTGTTTGTGTACCTTGATGACATTTTGATTTTTTTTTCTTCAGATG
This sequence comes from Okamejei kenojei, assembly GCA_035221665.1. Classification (NCBI taxonomy): domain Eukaryota; kingdom Metazoa; phylum Chordata; class Chondrichthyes; order Rajiformes; family Rajidae; genus Okamejei; species Okamejei kenojei. The sequence continues at coordinate 36,714,775 of CM069141.1, read as the reverse complement.
AAACTTCCCATGTGCAGCATGTACACCAGGTGCTGGAACGTTTGCTCTTGAATGATCTGTTTGTGAAAGCTGAAAAATGTGAATTTCATGTTAACACTGTTCAATTCCTTGGTTATGTTGTGTCACCCGATGGGATACAGATGGACCCGGGCAAGGTCAGTGCTGTGGCCACCTGGCCTACACCCTCCAGTCGTAAGTGACTTCAGGGGTTCCTTGGGTTTGCTAATTTTTATATGAATTGTTATTTAGTGTTATTGCTGCACCACTCCATGCTCTCACCTCACCCCACGTGCCTTTCTCTTTGTCCCCTCAAGCAGAAACTGCATTTATGAGACTCAAGAGGAGCTTCTCCTCAGCCCCCATCCTGGTTCACCCTGATCCGTCACTCCAGTTTGTGGTTGAGGTGGATGCCTCGGGTGTGGGCATTGGGGCCGTACTCTCCCAGAGATCCTCCACAGATGGTCGACTACATCCCTGCGCTTTCCTCTCAAGAAAGTTTTCTCCTTCTGAGAGAAATTATGGTGTGGGTAACCGTGAACTGTCAGCGATTAAAGCAGCCTTGGAGGAATGGAGACATTGGTTGGAGGGTACCAAGCAGCCGTTTCTAGTTTGGACAGACCACAAGAACCTGGAATACATCGTCAGCCAAACGCCTCAACTTAGGTGGGCTCTTCTTTAATCAATTTGATTTTGTACTGTCTTACCGTCCTGGTGCCAAGAATGGCAAACCTGATGCTCTCTCCAGACAGTTTGATCCTGACCTGTCCCCTAAGGTTTCAACTCCCATTCTGCCTGCTTCCTGTTTTGTTGGGGCGGTTACTTGGGAGATTGAGAGGAGAGTTTCCGAGGCTACTGCTGGTGTTCAGTCTCCGTTAGGGTGTCCTTCTAATCGTCTGTTTGTTCCCGAGTCTCTTCGTTCAAAGGTGATTCACTGGGCTCATACGTCTCAGATCTCCTGTCATCCCGGTGTCCGCCGAACCCTTTTATGGCCAAAACAGTGGTTTTGGTGGGCCTTCCATGGAGAAGGGGAGTAAGGAGTACGTCGCCGCCTGCAATATTTGTGCTCAGAACAAGACCTCACGTCGGTCTGCCTTTGGCCTCCTGAATCCGCTGCATGTCCCCTCACGCCCCTGGTCAGAGATCTCCATGGACTTTGTCACGGGCTGCCCTCTTCTGAAGGTAAACACCACAGTCATGACTGTGGTGGACAGATTTTCTAAGATGGTCCATTTCATTCCGTTGGCACAAGCTTCCATCCGCCAGGAAGACGGCAGAGGTCATGTTGTCTCATGTTTTTCGATTTCATGGATTTCCAGAGACATTGTGTCTGACCCCGGGGCCTCAGTTCGTGTCCAGTTTTGGAAGGAGTTTTGTTCTCTGTTGGACGCCATGGTCAGCCTTACATCTGGTTATCACCCGGAAAATCCAATGGACAAACTGAACGCCTTAACCAGGGAATTGGAGACAGGACTGCGGTGCTTGGTGGCACAGAATCCTTCAAATTGGAGCAAACACCCTTATTTGGGTGGAGTATGCACACAACACACTTCCTTGCTCATCCTCTGGGTCTCTCTCCATTCCAGTGTGCCTATGGTTGTCAACCGGCATTGTTCCCTGCTGTGGAGAAGGAGTCCAGTGTGACCTCCGCTCAGGCTCTCATCCGTCGCTGTCGCAAGGTTTGGAATGGGGCTCGTCAGATGCTGTTGCGCAGTTCTGCACGTTACAAGAGGATGGCTGATTGTGGAAGAACGCCGGCTCCAGTTACTCACCGGGCCAAAAGGTGGGGTTCTCCACTCGAGACTTACCTCTGGAGGTGGAATCCCGGAAGCTGACTCCTCGTTTTGTTGGTCCTTTCCCGATCTCGAAGGTCATCAATCCTGTGGCGGTTCGTCTCGGACTCCCCCGTGCCATGAGGGTCCATCCCACTTTCCATGTCTCCCGACTGAAAGCCAGTTAAGGAGAGTTCTTTGGTCCCTGCCTCCGCCCCCCAGTTCCTTGATGGGGATCCAGTGTTTACGGTCAGCCGGTTGCTGGGGATGCGCCGTCGTGATTGTCAGTTTCTTGTGGATTGGGAGGGTTATGCACCTGAGGAGCAGTCTTGGATTGCCGGCTTGCAACATATGTGACCCAGAACTTATCAGGGAACATTGGTGCCAACATCCTGACGATCCTGGGGGGTGGGGTACTGTCAGGTCTCGCGTTTAATCTAGGTTCTGTTCCTTATTGGTTTTCAGTATTTGAGTTTGCATTCTTGAGTTTTGTTTTATTTTGGTGCCTCATCTCCTCTTGTTTCAGGTGCCATTTCCTGTCGGGTTGTTTACCCTCATGTGATTGTTGACCCCGCCCTGATGTGTTTCACTTGTGTCTCGTTATCCCCTGTTTAGTCTGTATTTAAGTTTTTGTTGGGTTTCTTTGCCAGTTCGTTGTGTATGCTACCTGGTATCACCTCGTTCCAGCTCTAGAAATATTGTGACTGTGTACTCGACCACTGCCTGTTTTTTCGACCACTGTTTTGGCCTGCTCCTGGATTACTGTTGCTTCAGTGTTTGCTTACCTGTGTACCGACTTAGACCGATTAAACTCTGAATACAGATCTGCCCTATGTCTGAGCCTGCATTTGTGTCCTCCTCGTTCAGTTCTGACACCCTCAAGATCTTGGCCGAAGAACTGGCTCCAGTTTTGCAGTTCATTTTTCAACAATCGCTTGACTCGGGTGATGTTCCACTGGATTGGAGGAAGGCTAACATCACTCCTCTCTTTAAGAAGGGTTCAACCACCAACCCAGCTAATTATCGTCCAGTTTCATTAACGAGTACTTACTGCAAATTGCTGGAGCATTTAATTGATAGTAATCTGAAGCATTTAGGAGGCATAGATCATGTGAGTCTCAGCTTATCCTGACGACAAATGACCGGGCCAAGCACCCTGATGGTAACGTCATCACGGATTTAGTAGTGCTGGGCTTTTCTAAAGCATTTGATGTCGTCCCACACCAGAGACTGCTTCGGAAGCTTGACTTGTATGGTATTCGTTCCAACACGAAACGATGGATTTTGAGTTTCCTGACAAAATGCCTTCAGCATGTGTGTGTGAACGGAAAGAGCTCCAATTGGTGTTCAGTGGTACACCTCGGGGCACAGTACTTGGCCCACATCTGTTTTTGCTTTACATAAATGACATCCATGAAAAAGTCGCAAGCATGACCAGACTATTTGCTGATGATTGTTTGCTGTACTGTTCAATTAAGTCAGCTGATGATGAAGATGCTCTCCACAAGGATCTCGATATAATGGTCACAACAATGGGGCATGCAGTTCAACCCGTCCAAGTGTGAAACCATGCGTGCCACCAGAAAGAGGAATCTAGGCGAAACATCTTACAATATACTTGGTGCCACCCTTGAAGAATCCAAACAAACCAAGTATCTTGGCATCAAATTGCAGAATGATCTGCGTTGGAATGGCCAGACTCATCATGCAACAGTGAAAGCAACAGGTGTCCTAAATTTTCTGAGGCACAACTTTCATCATTGTTCAACTTCTGTCAAGGAGAAGCTATACTTCACCCTCGTTAGACCTCATTTGGACTATGCAGTTGCAGCATGGGACCCATACACAAATAAAAATATTTCTTCCATCGAACGTGTCCAAAGACAGGCAGCTCAATTTGTTACTAACACCTATGAGAGAGAAGTGAGCGTTACTAAACTTCTTAATTCTCTGGGGTGGAACCCTCTCCAAGACAGACGTGAAGCTCACAGTTTGACCTGTTTTAACAAATTGTTCAATGGTCAGCTCAACATTAGATTACAAGACCTACACCAAACCCAAACCAATTAGGAGCAGAAGAGGGCATTCGATCCAATTTGTGATTCCAGCTACCAAGACAGATGTGTATAGCAATTCGTTCTTTCCCCACACAATTAAAGCATAGAATAATCTCCACCCTAATATAGTTATCCAACCAGATGCAACTAAATTTAAAGTAGCTCTTTCTTCCCAAAAACCCTTTCTGGCTTAAGTCCTCCCTTCACCACCTCCAGTTTAAATTCCATTTGGAATATTTTGGAGGACCAAGAAACCAAGAACAGAACAATTGTTCATTTAATCAAAATGTTCGAAAGAGAATCGCAAACATTATTGAAAATGTTAGACAATAATAATTTCAGTTTAATGGGTCCATGTTTGTTCCATAGTTATGGTTCTATATTGATGGAAGATTAGGGCATTAACATTTCTAAAAGAGATTTGGAGTTCCTGTACCATCTAGAAGAAAAAAACAAGTTTAGGAAATCTATTCTCACTGGAAATGGATTAAAGAGTGGAACATGATCCGATTATTTAACATAAGAGAAGATTAAGTGGATGTGAAGAGAATTTTTTTGTGCAAAAACCAAGGAGGAAGAGCAGGGCACACGATTATAAACTGTAGAAACCACAAGATAAACTTTGCTAAAAGGGTAACTCCTGTACACTTTGATTTATTGACTTACAGAATAAATGGCTACCTCGCACATTGAGCACAATTGAAGCATTCAGAAGAACTTGGATTGACTCCAAATTCAACATGGAGTAAAGGATATGGATGTAGGGTAGGAAAAAAAAGAAAAATATTTTAAAATAGGACTTTGGTGAGTGGGTGATCTGATGAGCTGAATGGCCTTGCATTGTTCTTGTTTTCAAGTGCTATAATTGTGTTTTTATAGAAATGTTCCTCTCTCATTGGCTAAACAACAGTTCCCCATGTTGTGGTGCCTGTACTTTATCAGTAATTTGTCTTCACTGTGTTTTTTGACACAGAGTTAACAAAATGTTACTTTCAGATAACTACACGGCCCTGATCACATTGGTTTCCTAATCAAATTCATAACTCACTACAAATACCAATCTTCTGTTCAGATATGACAATAATAAACAGTAATAATTACACTTATTTCATGTCTCATCATTATGACTAAATATTTCTGGAAAGGCTAATTTTCCCTTGTTTGAGAGTGAAACGAGTGACTAATTTTCCCACCTATCACAATATCATAGAATAATACAAAACAGGAGGAAGCTGTTAATTCTATTAACACTCGGAGATTTAAAGAGCATTGCAGTTAGTCCATTCTGTTCCCATATTCCAGTAATACATTCTTCATCGGGACTTTTACCAATTCCTTTGTGAAAGCTAGCACACAGTGCTTCAGATTCCAATCCAATTGTTGAAAAAAAATGTTTTTGTAAGATGTAGCTTTGGTTCTTTAATCAATCATCTGGAATCTGGATGCAGTGAACACCAATAACACAATAGAAGTTTAATTTTTCTGGCATTGATCTGTATAAGACAGTAGGATATGTCTGCTGGTATGCACTGCAATACGTTAATGCCTTGTGGTAATGTTTTACCTGATGAAAAAGCTAGTAAATAACTATAAAATGGAGAACGGGGGAAAATAAGTTCATCTGTTGATAAATTATGTTATTAGTGGTTTAAAAGTCATTATCAGTGGTCGCATTCCCCAACAGATGCTGTAAGATTAGTGCTACAAAGAAAAATCATGGAGGGTCTTTGAGTATATGCCGGGATACATTTGCCTAAGTCATGGTAAGAAAGAAAATGTCATGGATATATTATAAAAGAGTGCAGATAGGAAGTGCATGAGGAGCAGCAGCTGAAATATTCATTCCACCCATCAAACAAGCTCACAATTCAGTTATATTTAATGTTAATCAGAATAAGGATGAAACATAACTTAAGGGAGAATGGAATAAAGCAGAAAATGCCAGAAACACACTGCACATCGGCAGCATTCGTGGGCAAAGAAACCAAGTTCCCAATTCAGAGTTTTAACCTTATGCCAAGAACTTGCATTCTGTTGACAGGTCATCTACTTGAAATGTTAACTCTGATTCTCCATCCACAGACGTTGCCTGACCTGTTGAGTATTTCCTGTACTTTCTGATGTTACTTCTGATTTCCATCAGTACTTCGCTTGTGGATAATGCAATGAAAGGGCTGACATGTTAATGCCTAATTGGTCTTTAACTAGAGCTACACATTGAGAAAAACGATGAAACAAAGAAACCATTAACATTGACCAATGGCATTAATGAGGTAATGGAGGAAAAGTGAAAGGGCTCTGGAATATGAACACAGATGTTGTCAACATGAGCTGACTGAGCTAAGTAAATATATGCAGGTTTTTTTTGTGCAGTGTGATTTGTTTTACCACGATGGCTAACATTAACAAATAGGCAAAATTCTGCCTAATCTTTACATTTGTTTAGTTCAGAATTACAGCATGGAAGCAGGCCCACTTAGCCCACGTCGACCATCAATCACCCGTGCACTAGTTCTATGTTATCCCACTTTCACTTCCTACACTCTAGGGGAAATTTACAGAAGCCAATTAACCTACAAACCAGCATGCCTTTGGAATGTGGGAGGAAATTGGAGCTCCCTGAGAAAATCCACGCGGTGACAGGGAAACATACAAACTCTGCACAGGCAGCACCCATAGTCAGGATTGATCTCGGGATTCTGGTGCTGTGAGGCAGCAGCTCTACCATTGTGCCACCGCAATACACTTATGAAGGAAAATAAATTAAATTGCTGTCAGATCATGTCAATTTATCAAGATTTCGCACAAAGGGTGGTGTGTGGATGGAATGAGCTGTCAGAGAAGGTAGTTGAGACAGGCTCTATCGCAATGTTTAAGAAACATGGAAAGGTCAGGGTTAGAGCGATGTGGGCCAAACACAGGCAGGTGGGACTAATGCAGATGGGATATGTTGGCCGGCGTGGGCAAGTTGGGCCATAGGGTCTGTTTCCACGCTGTATGACACTACGACTCTATTATACTCTCCTATGGGTGTTGGGGGTTAGAAACATAGAAAATAGGTGCAGGTGTAGGCCGTTCGGCCCTTCGAGCCTGCACCGCCATTCAATATGATCATGGCTGATGGTTATGCGAAGAAGGCAGGGGAATGGGGTTGCGAGGGAAAGAAAGATCAGCCATGATTAAATGGTGGAGTATACTTGATAGGTCAAATGGCCTCATTCTGCTCCTATCACTTGTGAACCAGCAAAAATGCTGAAGAAACTCAGTGGATCAGGCAGCATCTGTGCAAGAAATAGACGGATGATGTTCTTGGACACCTCCACATATCTACCACTTGACCAGAACCCTATGGACGAACATCAGGCCACCATCTCCCAAACTGTCACTGGTCACATTCCCTGCGGCAATCTTCCCATGGCAATCCTCCAACCTTACTGTTCCCCAACCCACACTGTCCATTTCCATCTCCTTCCCGAAATCCACAAGCAGGACAGTCCTGGCAGACCCATTGCTTGTTCCTGTCCCAAGCACATCTCCCAATACTTCTACACTATCCTCTTCCCTTTATTCAGTTGCTTCCGACCTCATGCTAGTCACCTCACATACTTTTCACTACTGTAAAAGCTTTCAAATCCTAGGCAACAATCTGCTCATCTTTAGCAAAGATATCCAGTACCTTTATACCTTCATTCTCCACCAGGAAGTTCTCAGGGTTTTCCTTGGACAGAGATCCAATCAGTTTCCTCCATTAACACTCTTCTCTGCCTATTGGAACTTATCCTCACCATTAACAACTTCTCTTTTGCCTCACCTTCTTCAAATTAAAGAGCCAAGGCCCTTCTATGGGCTCAAGCTGCAGTATCCTGTCTTTTTGTTGGTTATGTTGAGCACACCTAATTCCAAACGTACCGCAATACCGTTCCCCAACATTTTATCCTCTACATCAACGACTGCCTCATAACGGCACCCATAACTGCAGCTCATATTCTTGGGTAGCTTACAATTCAATTGTATGAACAATTAATTCTCCAATTTCAAGTGATTTCTTCCCTACACTCTTCTCACCCATGCCTCCACATATTTCTCCCTCCATCTTCCAGTCCCCCCCCTTCGTGCGTTACTTTCTCCACCTTTGTTAATTCATCTCCCATACCCAAATTTCGAATTTCCTTTTTATCCCTCCTCTTTCCCTCCTCCCCTATCCCCCTCCATTCACATCCTTTACTCCAATCTTTCATTTCGCTTCTTCTCTTTTCTCCTTATCTGACACCTTTTTATACTTTTAATCTTTACCCTTTGTCATTTACTCCATCCACCCTCACTTGTATCCACCGATCACTTACCAATCCCCCCCCGCCCTTTTCCAGCTTCCTCTCCCTTACTCCATTTAGTCTGAAGAATGGTACTAACCCGAAAGATCATGTGTCTATTCTCGCCACAAATGCACCTGACTCTCTTAGTTCCTCCAGCACTTTGCGATTTGCTCAAGATTCCAGCGTCTGCAGTTCCTTGTGTCTCCATTCACCTGAACTAACTCGTCAGCTTGCTGGTTGATTGCTCATACATGACCTGAGGTCAATGTCTTCTGAGATAAATCCAAAAAGATCAACCTCTGCAAAGCTGGACCTATTTCTTACATCGTAGATGCAGTATAATATAGGTAAATGTGAGGTTATCCACTTTGGCGGCAAAAACAATGGAGCAGATTATTATCTCAATGAGGTTAGGTTAGGTAAGGGGGAGGTACAGCGAGACGTGGGTGTTCACTGAAAGTTGGCGTGCAGGTACAGCAGGCAGTGAAGAAAGCTAATGGAATGTTGGCCTTCATAACAAGAGGATTTCAGTATAGGAGTAAAGAGGTTCTTCTGCAGTTGTATAGGGCTCTGGTAAGACATATGGAGTATTGTGTACAGTTTTGGTCTCCTAATTTGAGGAAGGACATCCTTGTGATTGAAGCAGTGCAGCGTATGTTCACGAGATTGATCCCTGGGATGGCGGGACTGTCATATGAGGAAAGATTGAAAAGACTAGGCTTGCATTCACTGGAGTTTAGAAGGATGAGGGGGATCTTATAGAAACATATAAAATTATAAAAGGACTGGACAAGCTAGATGCAGGACAAATGTTCCCAATGCTGGGCGAGTTCCCAATGCAGAGAGTTAGATAGAGCTCTAGGGGCTAGTGGAATCAAGGGATATGGGGCGAAGGCAGGCACGGGTTATTGATTGGGGACGATCGGCCATGATCACAATGAATGGGTGTGCTGGCTTGAAAGGCCGAATGGCCTCCTCCTGCACCTAGTTTCTATGTTTCTATCGTGCAAACTATTTTAGTTTTGAATATGGTAGAATCTGGTTTTATTCAGAATAATATTTTTAACAGTTGTCCCTCTCCTTTATCATTTTAAGGTTTCTTTGTTGAGTGCATGCTCCATTTATATTTCTGTATCCATGGTAACCTCACTTAACTCTTTTAAATATAGGCACACCTAAAGGTAATTGATACATTTGCATCAAATAATCCATTGTCCATATCAATTTAGTTAATCCACTCTAATTATTCATCAAGGAAATGTTTTAGACACATACTGTAATGTTCTAAACAAATGAGTTCACCCAAAAGATTTTGTGTCAATTTATTAGACCACTGACATTTTTCCTCATGCTTGTTCATTTCCCATTATACCTCTGGTGTCTAGGACAGTAATAATGTTCTGTTACCCTGTTTGTTTCTAACAAGTTCTCCAATGGTTCCCCAGTTCTGACCCAGGATTTTCAGATCATCTTTCACAATTCACCATCGACTCGTGAAGTCATGGAGCATGGAAACAGGCCTTTCAGCCAACTGAGTCCATGCCAACCATCAAGCATCCATTACAACAATCCTACACTCACCCCATTCAATTCACCCCACACTCCCATCACATCTCTACAGATTCTATCATATAGCTATGCACTAGAACAATTTACAGTGGTCAATTAACCAACCAACCTGCCCAGCTTTGTGCAATGGGAGGGAACTCAAATACCCAGAGGAAACTGCAAACTCCAACAGACAGCACTGGAGGTCACGATTGAACCCAGGTCACCAGAGCTGTGAGGCAGCGATTCCACCAGCTGTACCATTGTGCCCCACTTTATCAAGTTCTTTGACAACCGCATTTTTGCTTGCATTCATGTGTCCACAACGTTGTTCTGCTAGAAATAGAATTGACTTCCATCTGAACCATATAGCCAATTCATCTACAACTGCTCCTGCCACAAATAGTGCTCCTAGCTGCATTTTATATGTAGGTCTTGACCAGAAATCCTTATTGTACAAAAGGTTGTTTGAAATAAAGGTTTTTTGAAACCTGTCATTCTGTTATTCCCCAATATGCTGCATCATAGAGAAGTGTTGAAAGTGTGTAGCTCAGATAAATCTTTAGTCTGTTTTTCCTGTAGTATGGGAAAGTATTTGCCTTTTGTCATTTGTTGGAGTGTATCACTGAATTGGGATAATATTAATATCGCTCCCTTTCAGTCAGACTCTCATAACTCTGTTGCAGATGAACTTTCACTCTAGCAGGGACCATTCCACACCTATTACTCCTCACATGACAGAGCTTGTCCCTAGGCTTCTGTTAATCTCTCTGATTCCATCCATCATTTCCATCAATCTATGACATTTGGATGGTTGTAGCATTTTTATACATCATCTATGCAATCCAAAAACACACTTTGGTTTTTACTTTGATGTTGAGCAATTCAGTCTTCATGCCAAGTGGCTTTCTGTTAGTTTTCACCTCTTGTAGTCTTGCCAGACATTGGTTCATAAAGACCAGCACAAGCAGCACACTTTATTACAGGACAGCATATTTAGCCCTGAGCAAAAAGTAAATTATTGGGGAACTCAGCAGGTCAGGCAGCATTTGTGGAGGGAAGTGGATACACAATGTGTCAGGGCATGATCCTTGTTAGCCCTCTGTTGAACCCCAACCTGGAGGCCCAGTGTATCTTTATTGCCTGGCCATTTCTCTCCAGACGAATCAAGCATGGCTGAACAACCAGGACCAAAGCCCCTGCCTTTATGGAGCCCGAACATCATTTGAGCACACGGACTATCCTGCCACAGCACAGCACAGGCAGACGGGAAAAGATCTTTCTTCTGTTTCTTCAAACTTTTCTGCACAGTAAGCATATTTTTCATTAAGTAACATTATACTAACTGTGAACAAATCAACAAAAAAAGTTAACTCTTTTGTAATACAAAGTGGTTGACCTCAATAAAATGTAACTGTTCTTGCAAAAAATAAATGATAGGCTTTTAATCAAGTAGCTGCCAATGAAAATGCAGACTTTTGTCTACTATAAAGTTTTTTTTGTCTAAGGTAATTTCTCCCCACACCGTTCTCTGCAAAACGCCATGTTAAAATCCCAGCATATGTCCATATTTTGTATAGGAAGTAGCTGCAAATGCTGGTTTAAAGAGAAGATAGACACATAAAGCTGGAGTAACTCAGCGGGACAGGCAGCATCTCTGGAGAGAAGGAATGGGTGGCGTTTCGTGTCTGAAGAAGGGTCTCGACCCGAAACGTCACCCATTCCTTTTCTCCAGAGATGCTGCCTGTCCCGCTGAGTTACTCCAGCTTTTTATGTCTGTCATATGCCCATATTTTGACAGATTCGCAGAAAGAAAAAAATGTGAGTAGTACACTCAAAGACATCCCAGTTCTTTACTATCTTTGGTGAGTTGGAATTGCAGCTACATTCGTAAGGAAAGTTAACATGGTAATAAAGTTTGCACACAATGCAGTCCACCGCCACTAATGAGTTATGTGATTAACTTAATTTGTTTTCTTTATAATTTCAGTTAAGGGATTAAATGATGGCCAAGACAAGGGAAAGACCTTGAATTTATTTAAGTAGCAAAATTGATTTCTCAGTATAGCACTTAATCTAATGGCAGCAACAGCCTACATAATGTGTTTAAATCTTTGAAGTGTTGCTTGAACTTACAATATGTTGAGTCAGAGATGCGAGTGTTGTGATTGAGCCAAGGGTGACATATTTCAGGTTTGAAGAACAGTCTAAACCTTTCTATCCTAACAGAGTAGCTTACAGATAAATAACTTGTTTGAAATTAATTGCAGATTAATTTTCCTAAAAATGTACCAAGCACGATAATTTTAATATGCAAATATCATCACCAATATCTGTACAAAACAGGGAGTTGTCTGGTATTTTATTTTTCCCAGATCATAAAGATGATTAGAGTTAAAGGCATTAAGGGAGAGCAGAAAACTGACAAGAGCCTATTCTTAAATATTATGGATTCTATTGGTGTGACATAAAATTAACATGTGCATAACTGTCATTCAGAGATTTTGCACATGCATACTGGTCCCAGATGGACCCTGTAAGGATAAGCTTTCCTGAACAACTGTGTAGGGAAGAATCTAAAACTGCATGTGTATTGCCTACAGTTGCTCCAGTCACTCGATCTGTCCTACTATCATGTTTCATCACGAGGATAGAACTATGTGACAAAAACATTTGAGACTACATCAAGCAAGTGGTGAAGCAATTAAACCATTTCGCTGATGCACTCCCATTGATTATAGTGACGGGAATATGATCCTTTTATATTAAAGTTTGTGAATTTACACCTGTTCAGTGCATAAATGCACTCCACAGATACTGTAGGATCTCAGAAGGGAAAAGCATACATCATAATGGTCTCAAACATTGAAACTGTTTTTGTGACAATACTGCTGGACATAATAGGTCTTAGCATTGTATAGCAAAGGAGAGCCAAATGTAAATTAATGTATTCTTTCCAGAAAAGCAGGATATATATATTTGTCCTTTGGAAATTTTCTTTGCTATTAATAAGTAATTGAAAGATATCAGTCTGAAGCCAATAAGCTGCAGTGACGTTTTTCCTACCACAGCCATCATTAATAACAGACCTGAAACAACCACAATGTCATATATATGCCAACACATTGTCCATTGTAGGAATTCAAGTATGACTTATTTTTGGTATGCGAAGGAGGAGAAGTAATATTATACACAAGGATACATTGTATCTGTCCTGATTGAGCTTAATAATCACTGGGGTAGCTACACGTGTTTCCATCTTCAACACCCCCCACCCCCGCTCCATACAGTTCCCCCAGAGCATTATTCCTTCCGGCAAAAAGTTGAAAGGCAAAATCTGTAATTCTACCACAAAGTCTCTTGGTTATTCTTGCTAAATCGAATGTTGCTAAAGCAAATTGACTATTACATAAAATACTAACAAAATCTGGCAATTCCAAACTTAAAAATACAAACTGTATTTTGCAGTTCAAATGAAAATGTTGCGCAGCCATAATTATAATTTCATGAAATCCTGGCAGAGGGCATCAACCAGAATGAAAACATTGCTCAATATGCACACCTTCTAGATTGTCTGGATTGCATTACCGATTAGATTAAATTGCTGGTGTACTAAATATTCCCGAAAACTTCCAAATGTTGGACAATATGTCTTAAAAATTGTTTTTGAACAAGAAAGCTAGATAAGTAACATTTCATTTAAATTGTTGGTAAAATCACATCTATAATTGAAGATAGAAACATTGAGAGATGATTATTTCTAGACTTTTGACTACTTCTCATAGAGGAACATTTCAGGACAAAAAACTATTAAAATATTGGGTATATATATATAGGAGAATTATCCTTTATAACGTAGTTGACAATGGCCTTTAGCAGGGCTGCCAATTCTCACGCATTGAGCGTGAGACTCACGCATTTCACAAAATTCTCACGCTCTCACGCTGATCACAAATTTCTCACGCTCAATTTAAAAAAATAAATAAATAATAGATAAAGTCACGAACAATTCAATTAGTCCAAGCTTCCAGATCTCCTCCACACTCACCAATGAGAATAGTATTCTGTCGGCGGGTTTCCTGTAAAGATCGAACGGGCTAAAACTCTGCTCCGATGCCTGAGCCCCAGGTCACTGACCCTCACCTCCCCCTGACCCCGGCTGGACACAGAGCACCCGGGCCACCCGCATTCCAGAGGGGGGGGGAGAGAGACGGGGGAGGGGGTAGAGGGAAATGCACCACGGACATTGCCAAGTCTCCGCTCACTCCGGATGTTGTCTCCGCTCACTCCGGATGTTGTCGCCGTTTCACTGACACACACTCTCACACAAACACTGGCACACACAAAGTTTAAAGGGATATGGGCCAAATGCGGATAAATGAGATAAATTAGAGTGTTATCCAACCAAGGGCAGAAATCAGAATCCAAATCCGAAAGAAGTGCAGGTATGTAGGTTAATTGGCTTCTGTAAATTGTCCCTGGCGTGTAGGATGGAACTGGTGTATGGTAGCTTGCTGGTCGGTGTGGACTTGGTTGGCTGAAGGGCCTGTTTCCATATATATATATATATTTTACAATACATCTTAATTTCATTGAACCATATACGATTGAATATGTGGCATTATTTTCGTCTTGTTTCTATAGTCAAGGGGTAAAATTGATTGATTTATTCGTGCCTTGTTTCTCTGTTTTTTCTCTATGTGGATGCATAATGAGAATATACAAGGTATGTTTCATAAGTTTATAAATGACACAAAAATAGGTGGCATCATAGATAATGAAGATGGTTATCAAGAATTATGGTGTGATCTTCATCAACTGGGCAAGTAGGCCAAGGAATTCCTAATATTTAATTCACATAAGTGTGAGTTGTTCAAGCCAAGTCAACTTTATTTGTCACATACACATACAAGATGTACAGTGAAATGAAAATGGCAATGGTTGCGGGATTGTGCAAAACAACAGAACAGAACCAGTATTTACATTAAAAAAAGAAGAATCAATAGTATTTACACCTTGGTGAGATCAGAGTTTACAGTCCTGATGGCCTGAGGGAAGAAACTCCGTCTTAGCCTCTCTGTTTTTGCTGCATGACAGCGGAGGCGCTTGCCTGACCGTAGCAGCTGGAACAGCCCGCTGCTGGGGTGGTAGGGGTCCTTCATGATTCTGCAGGCTCTGGATCTGCACCTCCTGGTGTATAGGTCCTGCTGGGGGGGGGGGGTGGGGGGGGGGGGAGTGTAGTTCCCGTAGTACATTTTGGAAAGTCAAATAGTGAATTTTACTTCGGAGTCACGTGAGTGACTACGTGAAGAACCCCGTCCAGCCGCACGTGCGTCATTGACGCATTGGTTCAGGTTGGCCGGTTGGAGCAGCAGAGCTCCACCAGCGGTAAGTTTAAAGCCTCAAGGTAAGTGCAAAACTGATTCTGGGGTCGCTTTCTGCATTTGCGGTAGGACTTACAACTTTGGCGATATGCAGAAAGCAAAAAAGGAGACAGCGAGGCGATCCGGTGTAAAACGTTTGGAGGACCGCAGGAGTGTGGGTAGCGGGTGCCCGCCTAACTCACCGAATCCGTCACCAGCAAGGGGGCTAGCGACACCAGATCCGTTGCCTGTGAGCAGCGTTGCCACGCCGGTAGGGCGTAAGGCTACAATAAAGTCTACTAGGCCCATTGACCCTGAACCGGGCCTGAAGGCTTCACCTCCGCAAGGAGAGTCCGTTTGTTCATGGCTCTCCTAGATCGAGGTCCTATTGCAAAGGATGCTCCCGGATGCACTCCGGGAGGAGGAGTGGTGTCCACGCCAGGCTGTTGGAGAGTCTGTGCCAGCAGCGCCTGGAATAGGGCTGCATGATTACCCACTGCAGGAGGAGAAGGGTATGCCGGCTCAGGAGTATACTGATGACGAGTCAGTGGCTGATCAAAGCCAAAAGGATGAAGAGCAACAGGTTTTAATACCTAACATAGCTGAAAAATTTGCGATATCCAGAGAAGCTGGGGAACCATTAGGGGAGGAGTTGGCAGCTGCTATCCAGTATATGCTCTCCCATCAACTCCAAGAGTTGGCAATGAACGAGGCTGCTAAGAAATATGAAGCCCCAGTTAACTGTAGGTTATTGAAGGTACCAATGGTCAACCATCTCATATGGACCCAATTGGGGATCACAGTGAAAAGAGTTAAAATTCCAGAAAGTGCTCAAGTTGCTCTCAGCAGGACTCACTGCGTTCGCAAGAACGGCGGACAAGGGGCACATGACAGAAGCCCATCAGGATGCGCTGGGGCTCCTGTGCAGTGCATATTTCGAAATAAATGGTTTATGAAGGAATGCCATACTCCCAGCCATTCACCCAAAATTTGCAGCACTCTGCAAACCAATCAATGCACAACCGCCTAATCTGTTTTTTGGGGAGGACCTCGCAAAGCGAGTCAAAGAACTTCACAAGGAAGCAAAAACTGTAGGCCTCAATAAAACAAGCAGCAAAATAGGCAGCAGGGTTTTCCCCTATCGACAGGGTACTATGACAGATGTGGTGAAGGGATGAGCCATTCAGTCTCAAACACACGCAGCTGGCAGCCTGCCACAGGCACACGGGGAAGGACGAATTTCCTTACGAGGGGCCGGGGGCAACAAGCACTGTCAGGATATGTGCAGGTGAGAGATTTTGCTCCTAAGAAATACAAATTAAGTGGGGAAAATGTTCAAGTTGGGGGCAGATTATACTTGTTCCTCAAACAATGGCAGGAGATAACATCAGATTCATTTGTACTGGGCAGTATAGAGGGGGTTAAAATTGAATTCTACCCTACTGTGTGTCCATCCATTCAGCATGTTCCACGTCAAACGCTTATATTTTCACAAGAAGAGAATATGCAGATACAGAACTTGAGATATTACACAAAAAAGGGGTTATTGAGAAGTCGGGTAGTCAATTCCATCCGTTTGTGTCAAATATTTTTCCTAGGTCTAAAAAGACTGGGGGATGTAGAATCATTCTGGACCTGACAAGCCTGAACCCTTTTGTACACTATAGACATTTCAAAATGGAAACTTTTTCTAATGCTAAACAGCTGGTTTCCAAAGGGTGTTATATGGCCAGCACAGATCTGAAAGATGCATATTACTCAGTGTCTGTTCATTGTGATGTTAGGAGGTATTTGAAGTTTACCTGGATGAATCAGTTATGGCAATTCAAAGCATTGCCTAATAGATTAACCTCAGCTCCGAGATTGTTTACCAATTGTTAAAACCTGTTCTAGGGCTACTCTGGGCTCAGGGGCATGTTGCAATGGCCTATTTAGAAGATATCCTAATTATCGGGAAGACTCGGAATGCAGCTGAATCATCTGTTTAAGTTGTTAAACTCACTTTTGAGCAATTGGGGTTCATCATTCATCCAGATAAATCCAAATTATCACCAGTTAAAATTATTGATTACTTGGGCTTTACCATTCATTCAGATCACATGTTAGTGATTCTGCCCAGTAACAAAAGGCAGCAGTTAATTGAAGGTTGTATCAACCTCCTTAGTGAGCAACGACCTTCCATTAGACAGGTAGCCAGTTTAATTGCTAAATTGGTGGCTGCTTTTCTAGCTGTGCAGTTTGGACCTCTGCATTATCAACACTTACAACGAGCAAAAGAAAAGGCACTGAGGACACATGCAGGTCACTTTGACAGGCCCATGGGATTGCCAGCTGAAGCTATTTCAGAAATACAATGGTGGATCACAAATGTCTCAAGAAGTTCCAGGGAAGTTTTGGTTGAACCACCTTCCATAGTCTTATAGACTGATGTTAGTGCTCTAGGTTGCTCTAGGATATGTCTTCCAGTTTTGGAGGCAGCTGGAATAGTGATGAGACATCCCTTCTGCGATTGAGAGGGATCAATTATTTAGAGCTTTTGGGAACCTTTTATGGGCTTAGAGCTTATTGCTCTGCCAAGAGTCACTTGCATGTGCAGGTTCAAATTGACAACACTACAGAGGTGGCATATGTTAATCACATGGGTGGAGTCAAGTCGGAATCTTGTGACAGATTGGCTAATCATATCTGGGGCTGGTGCATTGACAAAAACATCTGGCTTTCAGCAATCTATTTACCAGGTAGATTCAACATAGTGGCAGACGCAAGGTCACACCAATTCAATGATAACATAGAATGGATGTTAAACAGGACATATTTAATCAGGTGGTTGCTCGATATGGAATGCCAAATATTGATTTGTTTGCATCTGGACTGAACTGTCAGTTGCCCAAATACATTTCATGGGAACCAGACCCTGGCGCAGCAGCGGTCGATGCATTCTCGCTGCATTGGGGTGGAATGTTTTTATATGCAATTCCCCCATTCTGTCTCATCAGTCGATGCCTGCAAAAATCAAGCAGGACCCGCTTCAGGAGTATTGGTAGTGCCAGACTGTTGCAGATGGCTACTAGGCCTCATATGATTGTTCCCAAACATAAAAATCTACTGGTGAACCCGGTAACTGGCGATCAACATCCTTTACATGATTGTGTTGATCTGTTAATTTGCAGATTCTAAGAAGGCCATACCTGGGGAGAGGACTATCTGATCGCACCGTGGATGTTCTCACGTCGGCCTGAAGGGATAGTACCCAGAAACAGTACATTACCTCGATAAGAAAGTGGGAGGTATTCTGCTTACAGCAGAATATCTCATATCAAACTGCAGGCATCCCAGACGTGCTGGAGTTCTTGTCCACTCTCAATTTCGATCAAAAGTTAAGCTATAGTGCGATCAATAAAGCCAGAAGTGCTCTGTCTTCTTATTTGCCCATGGTGTCAGAATTACACTCAATAGGAACACATCCGTTAGTCTCTAGATTTATGAAAGGAGTTTTTAATTCTAATCCTCCTAGGCCCAGGTATTCGGGTATCTGGAATGTAAGCGAAGTTCTTATGCTGCTTCGCCAGTGGACTCCTGTCACAGTCCTATCTCTGGCCAAACTAACCCTGAAGGTGGTCATGCTTGTGGCGTTGGTATCAGCCCAACGTGTGCAGACATTACAGAAGCTACGGCTAGACAGAATGGAGGTATCGGCAGGTATCATCACTTTTTATGTTTATGATCTGCTCTGCTTGAGTAGAATAGGCATGACAGGGTGTAAGATTGTCTTTTCGGCATACCCCAAGAATACTCATCTGTGTGTAGTGTCATATTTGTCCCATTACATTGGAGGCTACCAGAACCCTAAGAGGAACAGAGTCAGCATTGTTTATTAGCCACAAAAAAACACACAGTAAGGTGTCGGTGCAAACAATTTCAAGGTGGCTAAAACAGGTTCTGGGAAGTGCTGGGATTGATACTGATAAATTTAAATCTCATTCCACCAGGGCAGCATCAACTTCTGTGGCCAGGGCGATGGAAGTGCCTATAGACCATATCCTCGCAGCCGCAGGATGGTCCAGTGAGCTGACATTCCAGAGATTTTACCATAAGCCAATTGCAAGGCTGGGGGTATTTGCTGAGTGTGTTTTAAGTTCAGTTATATAGTTTTCCCCTGAGGTAGAGGGGTTGCTATTGTTTTCTTTGTAATAAACTGTTACATAGAAACATAGAAACATAGAAATTAGGTGCAGGAGTAGGCCATTCAGCCCTTCGAGCCTGCACCGCCATTCAATATGATCATGGCTGATCATCCAACTCAGTATCCCGTACCTGCCTTCTCTCCATACCCTCTGATCCCCTTAGCCACAAGGGCCACATCCAACTCACTCTTAAATATAGCCAATGAACTGGCCTCAACTACCCTCTGTGGCAGAGAGTTCCAGAGACTCACCACTCTCTGTGTGAAAAAAGTCTTTCTCATCTCGGTCTTAAAGGATTTCCTCCTTATCCTTAAGCTGTGACCCCTTGTCCTGGACTTCCCCAACATCGGGAACAATCTTCCTGTATCTAGCCTGTCCAACCCCTTAAGAATTTTGTAAGTTTCTATAAGATCCCCTCTCAATCTCCTAAATTCCAGAGAGTATAAACCGAGTCTATCCAGTCTTTCTTCATAAGACAGTCCTGACATCCCAGGAATCAGACTGGTGAACCTTCTCTGCACTCCCTCTATGGCAATAATGTCCTTCCTCAGATTTGGAGACCAAAACTGTACGCAATACTCCAGGTGTGGTCTCACTGAAGTAGAACCTCCCTACTCCTGTACTCAAATTCTTTTGCTATGAAAGCTAACATACCATTCGCTTTTTTCACTGCCTGCTGCACCTGCATGCCTACTTTCAATGACTGGTGTACCATGACACCCAGGTCTCGCTGCATCTCCCCTTCTCCTAATCGGCCACCATTTAAATAATAGTCTGCTTTCCTGTTTTTGCCACCAAAGTGGATAACCTCACATTTATCCACATTATACTGCATCTGCCAAACATTTGCCCACTCACCCAGCCTATCCAAGTCACCTTGCAGTCTCCTAGCATCCTCCTCACAGCTAACACTGCCCCCCAGCTTAGTGTCATCCGCAAACTTGGAGATATTGCCTTCAATTCCCTCATCCAGATCATTAATATATATTGTAAATAGCTGGGGTCCCAGCACTGAGCCCTGCGGTACCCCACTAGTCACTGTCTGCCATTGTGAAAAGGACCCGTTTACTCCTACTCTTTGCTTCCTGTTTGCCAGCCAGTTCTCTATCCACATCAATACTGAACCCCTAATACCGTATGCTTTAAGTTTGTATACTAATCTCTTATGTGGGACCTTGTCGAAAGCCTTCTGGAAGTCCAGATATACCACATCCACTGGTTCTCCCTTATCCACGCTACTAGTTACATCCTCGAAAAATTCCACAAGATTCGTCAGACATGATTTACCTTTCGTAAATCCATGCTGACTTTGTCCAATGATTTCACCACTTTCCAAATGTTAATTCATTTAAACAATGTTATGATTGATGCATTATTGATTATTTAATTATATTGAGTCAATCAATGCAGTGAGAGGCCAGATTTGAATCTGCGGCATCACAGAGCTTTGAAATCTTCTCGTAGTCACTCACGTGACTCCAAAGTAAAATAGTAAGATTAAATGAGAACTTACCAGTTTGAAGTTTGATCTTTATTTTATGAGGAGCTACGATGAGGGACTACGTGCCCTCAGCTCCCAACCCTCATAAATATCATCTGGTAGTCATAGTCTTCTGTTATCTTACTATTATACTTCAGTCACTATTACCTGTGATTTCACACCGCTGCTTTGAAGATTGACGTACGTGCGGCTGGACGGGATTCTTCACGTAGTCCCTCATTGTAACTCCTCATAAAATAAAGATCAAACTTCAAACTGGTAAGGTCTCATTTAATCTTACTATTATAGTGCCCTGACGAGTCTGTAGAACAGAAATACAAGTAGTCTGTTAAAATCCTAAAAACTCCACAAGAAATGTGGTCCAAATATAATTATCAAGTGAAGCTTAGGGCAGTATTACGTAAACAAAAATCTAGTTGTCAAAAAGAGCTTGAGAATAGGGAAAAATTAAGAATTCATCAAAAGGGCAGCACAGTGGTGCAGCAGTTGAGTTGTTGCCTCACAGCGCCAAAGACTCGAGTTCAATCCTAACTATGGGTGCTGCTGTGTGGAGTTTGTATGTTCTCCCTGTGATCACGTGGGTTTTTCTCCAGGTGCTCCAGTTTCCTCCCACATTCCAAAGATGTAAATTGTCCCTTGTGTAGGATGTAAAAGTGGGATAACGCAGAACAAGTGTCGGTGGTCGGTGGACCCGGTGGGCCGAAAGACCAGTTTACACGCTGTATCTCTAAACATTAAACTCTAAATCAAAAGCTAACCAAGATATTGCTCTGGAAAAGGAAAGTAGAATACGTAATGTAATAAGAAACATCAAAACAGATGGTAAATGCTTCGGCAGATATGTCAACCGGAAAAGATTAGCAAAGGTAAACCCAAGAGACTGGAGAATAGGAAAGCACAAATAATTTGGACAAATATTGCATGCCTCATTTCACAAAAGAAGATACAAAAAGCCCCCTGTGAAACAGTGAAGGGTCTAGACTGTTCAAGAATCCATTTACAAGAAGTTTGCAAATTAATGTGCCCATTATCGGTGCCATCTAAGGACAATTATAAATGGAACAAGCAATTTGCATAACTTGTCTGTATAGAGAAGCAACTCTCGAATGTTGTTTCACATTGTTCCCACTGCTGTCTGAAAATGGAATCTCGATATAACACACATGAAATCTTACTCTGGCATCTAAATTATCTGACCAGCAGTATCCTGACCCGATCTGTACATTTACAGTAATTGCTTATAAAGCATGATTTATCTATAGACTGTCTCCTTTTTTTCAAATACATGAATGTTTATTCAAATGTATTTCAATGTATTCAAATTAATATTTGATGTTTTTAAATAAAAAATAAATATTTTTTGTTTCAAGATTAAGAAATCAAGCAAATAGGGTAAAGTAAGTAGGTGAAAGGTAAGATATATGGATATAAATGTCCAGGTGTTTATCTTCCTGAAATACTTTACAGCCTTGGGCTTCCATAATTCTAAATCATCTGTCTGTTTCATTAAAGCTATTGGACTATTTTCTCACCCTAGATGGGATCTTGAGCTGCAATGGTCTCTTTTTGCCTCACTCCTTTCCACCATCCCACATGCAGCCATGCATGTTGTTCCAGTGTGCACAATTCTGCATATCCAGGGACCTTTATAAAATTGTGTTCAGATACATGAAGCACCTGTGAGGGAATAGCAGTATGCAACTGAGGACATCTCCTTGCACTGGAAGATCAACATCAACTTTCATTGAGCTGATGATCTTCCAACAGCAATTGATTATGTTGTGCAAGGAGTATTTCACTGGAATGGATTTCTGGCACCCGACTCCATATTGGCACATGCCATTCGTGTCACATTGAAGTAGGCCTTACAAGTGCTGTGATGACCTGTTAGAATGAATGGGCTTTGCTATCTGTTGCCCTCAGATGCACAATCAAATCCGTGCAAATGTTGTTCCAGTGTGCATATCCAGGGTCCTCTATATGTTTGTGTTCAGATACATGAAGAACATGCAAGGGAATCAGCGGACTCTGCAAAATGCGAGATCCCCATAGTTTTCTTTGTGAATCATATTTAATTGCATGTTACAAGGAGTGGTGAATCAAAGCAAATCATTTTCTAGGCATAGAGTCAAGAGTATTTAACTGTCATATGTACCGACAAGGAACAGCCAAATTTGCATTAGCTGCAGCATAACGGGTTCATAAACTCAATAACACACAATTAATTATAGAATAATCAAAAAATTAACAACCTTAATACTAGGTAACTATAATAGTGCAAACACCAATGTCCATAGTGCAACCAAAGACATAGTTTCAAAAGGGGCTTGATGATGGTTGGGGAGAAGCTGTTCTTGTACCCGATGGTCATGATTTTCAGGCTCCTATGCTTTCTTCCTGATGGTAGCGTGAAATAAAAAGCATGACCAGGGTGGTATACTGCAGGTCTTTGATGATGTTGGCTGCCTTTTTGAGGCAGCTCCTTTTAGATGGTGGAGTGCTCGGTATCTGTGATGGACCAGGCAGTGTCTATCATTCTCTGTATTCTTCTTCCTTCCTGGATGTTCGAGTTGCCAAACCAGGCCATGTTGCAGGGGAATATTCAGAGTTTACAGTTTGTTCGCTAGTGTGTCAGACGACGTGTAGCTCGCTGTTGGCTTCTGTCGTCGTCCAACATGTTGACAGAATTGATCGCTTGTCACGTCACACAGTGCATCGTGTCATCAATCCGGGTATGGCCACGAGGAGGCTTCTGTCATGATCCCTAGAGTTCACAGTGAGCAAGCCGAACCTCAAACTAAAATATGTGCAGACATATCTGACAATTGCACCAAGACAGTTTTTATTTATCGGAAATTCTGCGCAAAAATTGAATGTAGCAATTTGAAAAAATATTGCAATACTTCAGGTACGGCAGGAATAACATGTAATATTGATCAAATTGATAGGTTACTATTTCGTTGTCCTTGCACTTAGTTTATTCTCAATTGAAAAGTGTACAAAGTTGTCCTTTTTCATTGTCATGCTTTTGTGTCAAACCAATAAATAATTTGTGCTATGTGAAAAGATCCAATTGTGAGGCAAGACGCTGAAGAAGTTTCTGACCTGAGGCTTCACCTGTCCATTTCCCTCCACAAATGCTGCCTGACACACAGAGTTCCTCCAGAAGTTTGGTTTTCCAGAATCTGCAGTTGTTTGTGTCTCCAAATTATGAGTGCTGTCCATTTTGAGACTTTGTTTGTACAAAGCTTGTCAATTACTGTAACTACGAAATGTCCATCTGAGTGTTATATTTCACAGATCTGAGATTTGACAAGAATTATGCTAGCATAAAACCTGATGGAAATAGTTTCTGAATAGTTGCTCAATCTCACTGAACTGAGAAGCCAGATGCCCTCATTCGGGAACATTCTCAGCATGATATCAGACAGCTTAATATTTTCTTACACTTTTAAAACAAATCAAATTTAATTAATCTTTTGGGAAATTCTGAGCTGTATTTTTTCTTTTGATTCTTTGACAACTTCAGTTTTCAATTTGTGTTTTAAAATATCAAATGAAACTTCTAGAACATTCTGACAGATGCAAAGAGACAGGATCTTGAACTGAATGGGTTTATATGAAAAATTGCGCACATTATGGTAAACCTTCCATGGAATTATTTCAATTCAAATGTAAACAATACTCATAAACCTAACATTAGCTGCTATTATCATAACAGCAGATGATGTTCTTCTGGGATGCCCAATGTTAACTGGCTATTGCCTCTACTCGCAGCACTAGTTTCCCCCACATTCAAAATGCCCACTATGGAAAGAGAAATCATCCACCATTTTTGCAAAATAACTAAAACTTCTATGCATAGAAAATGAATTACTTTGATTCACCATTCCGTGTATCACGCAATGAAACATGATTCACAAAGAATATCAAGAAGTTCTCACGTTTTGCAGAGACCACTATTTCTCATACATGTTCTTCATGTATCTGAACACAGACTCATAGAGGACCCGGGACATGCAGAGTGGTGCACGCCTGAACAACATTTGCAGGGTTTCAGATTATGCAACTGAAGCTATCAGATAGCAAAGGCCATTCTTTCTAGCAGTTCATAACAGCACTTGTAAAGCCTAGTTCAGCATGACACAAATTGAATGTGCAAATATGGACACAGTGCTGGAGTAACTCAACAAATCAGGCAGCATCTCTAGAAAACATGGATACATGGATAGGTGACCTTTCAGGTGGGACCCTTCTTCGGGCTGATGGGGGGGAGGGGGGAAAACTGGGAGAGCTGCAAATATGGTGTCTGATGCCAGAAATCCATCCCAGCTAGGTACTCCTTGCACAACATAATTACCCTGCTGTTGGAAGATCAGCAGTTCAGTGAAAAATGCACTTTGGTCTGCCCAACACGTGTTGGTCAGTTGCATTCTGCGACTGGCACGCTCTGAGGTGCAGGAGTACGTACTGAAGATTATGCTACAGCTCATTGCACCCACCACAAAAGGTCTGTGAGAATGAACAATCGTTTATTCAAGTATGAAACACCTAAAATGAAATTGGGGCTTCATTCAAAATAAACATGTGAACAACATAACTAACAATCAACCAGAAATTGTGCCTGCACTTACCATTGGTAAATCAACAATTTGTATATTTATCTTTCACAGATACAATATCAGCTGATGGCTAGGTGCCATTATGTGTATAATGATGGGGCCACATTTGGTAGCAGGATCTTATGTGCCAAATGGGCAAGTTAGAGAAAAGCCTGCAAACCAAATGATTAAAAAAGCAAAGTATCCTTTATTGTCATTCAGACCTTTCGGTCTGAACGAAATTCTGTTGCCTTGCAGTCATACATTTAATAAAATAACAAAACACACAATAAACACAAATTTAACATCCACCACAGTGGGTTCACCAGGCACCTCCTCACTGTGATGGAAGGCAAAAGTCTTAAAGTCCTTCCCTCCTTGTTCTCCCTCTGCGTTGAGGCGATCCAGGCTTCCAATGTTGTGACCCCACCGGGTGATGGTAAGTATGTCCCGCGGCGCAACCGTGCTCTGTGAACGGGCCGGTTCAAACTCCGCGGCCCAGGGTGGTCGAAGCTGCCGAAGCTGCCGCCCTCCAGTCCAGCGGACGAAGCTGTTGCTGCGGGAGCTCCGGAAAAACAGGTCACCAACCTGTGACCTGCGAGCTCCTGACAATGTCATCCACGGCCGAACCTCCGAAGTCTGGTCACCGCCGCCGAGACACCGCCTCAGCCCCGAGTCTGGCCGCCGCCGGAACACCGCCTCAGCCCCGAAGTCGGCCAGCCTCGCGCTGGCAAGTGCTGGCTGGCTCTGCCTCCGGAGCCTCGAGGTCGGTCCTAGTTGGAGGCCGCAAGCTCCGCCATTAGGCCTCAGCGCAGACGGAGACGGGATACGACAAGAAAAGTCCCATCCCCCCCGAAGGAAGAGACAAACAAGTTTCTCCCACCCCCCCCCCCCCCCCCCCCATACACAACTAACTAGCTAAAACAGGACAAGAAAATAACAAAAATAGAAAAAACAGACAGACTGCAGGCGAGCCGCAGCTGCTAAGGCAGCGCCGCCGCAAAAAGCGGTTTCAGAAGGAACTGAAGTTGCTGGTATATACCAAAGATAGACACAAAATGCTGGAGTAACCCAGCAGGTAAGGCATCATCTCTGGGGGGAAATAAAAGGTGACATTTTGGTTAGAGATCCTTCATATTTTAGAATAGATTAGAAAAGCTGACAGGCAGCAAAACTGTCTATTGTTTCAACTGATCTAATTTTTTTAAATCTTTACTGTTCAGAAACATTCAAAATGAATTAAAATCAAAAAAGTTATTATGTCTTTAAACTTATTAAATGCTTCTAAAAAAAATAAATCCCTTCAAAACACTTTTTAAAAAATGAGGCAAATGTAATGATTGTTACATTATGTAGGTATGTTACAAAACTTACCTTGAGCGGTGCTGCAGTTCTGTCACTGCCCGTGTGTGCGACTTTGGTGCTTTGAGAGGGGGGGCGGGTTTAAAATGCGGTATTTCGGAAGCCAATTCAAATCGATCTTAAACAGGCTATTTAGTTGATGAAGAAAAATCGCCTCGACTGCCGTTCTCTGAAGTGATTTTTAAACTGGGCTTGCTAATTTAATTGCTGTAGTAAATTTTAAATCATCTTCTAAAGCCACGAACGCAGACAACAGGACGGACCTCGCGTAGGGGACAAGGCAAGGTACACAGTTTATTTTGTCATTAAAAAAGTGCTTCTTAGGATACCTTTAAGCAAAATATCATGTTGCGAGCAGGTGATTTATTCCCCATACGAACCAGCAGAATTTTCCTGCCGATATGGGGTTTAAATTCACCGCAACCGCAACGTCCCAATCGATCGCGTTCCAGAAAATCCCACACGCAAGATGATTTAAATGGCCATTAATTTACGGGAATTAAACACTAAATTCCTTCCATTCGGCCTATAAATGAATGACAATGAGATTTAAAAATCATGTTATATTGTGAATTCTTGTGTGAATGTTATTTGGACACTTAGGCTATTTAAAAATGTTCATATTTCTTAAGAAATGGATAGATGTTTAGATCTAGTAATTGAATTTTGTAATTAGCTACAATTGGGTAACTAACTAATGATATGCTTTAATTTCAGGTCAACCAAGTAAGATTGTTTCATATTTGTTTCAGAATACTTCAATCTATAATAACTGAAAATGTATTTCAGTTCTCTTAATTTTTAAGAAAGTTATGGGCTTTTGACTGTCCTCGATCACAGCTCTTGTGTTAAGTCAATGGAAAAGCAATAGGGAACAAGATGCTAATTTCCGAGTATGAAAATGGCCATAACCTTTTTAATACTGAAGATATAAAAGTGAATTAGGTGTCAAATTAAACTTCTTTTTATGCTTTATCTGATGGGATAAATTGCAGACTTGATTTTTTTAATCTCAAAATTTTGTAACATTGCTACATTATGGGCCGGTCCCACAGGCGATTTTTCAGGTGACTGGCAGCAGCTGTCAAGTCGTAACAGGTCATTGAAAAACCGGCGACTGGAACGGTGACTGTCAGAGTGGAACATACACACACATACACACATAGCTTTCTTCACCAGCCAGTTATGCAGGTGGGGGACAGTGCAATCAGGGGGAGTGCTGTCTGAGTGAAATTTACACGGTGCAAAGCCAATGTGATACAGACACACACCACGATGAACAGGAGGAACTGTGATTAAGACGGTGAAGCACACTGTATGGGAAAGATCACTTAAGTCCTTTAAAAGAGGGGGGGAGAGGGGGAGACGGGGTTGGGAGAAGTTCAAGTTCAAGTTCACATTTATTGTCACATGCACCAATTGGTACAGTGAAATTTGAGTTACCATATAGCCATACGAATAAAAATAACACAATACACAATAAAGTTTAACATAAACATATACCACAGAGGAATCAACGTTTCTCACTGTGGTGGAATAAAGTTCAGATATCTTCCCCTTTGTTCACCCATGGTCGGGGCCTAGAACTGTCTGCAGTCGTCGCTATGTACAGCCCGATGTACAGGCCCTCTCGCCGGGACGATCGAAACTACGGCGTTGGGATGGAACGGAACACACTCAGCGGCTTGGAGTTTCCGAATTGGCCACTTCCTACTGGAGACCGCGGCTTCCTAAGTCCACAGGCCGAGTTGGGCGATGCTCCAATACTGCCGATCCCCGGCAAAAGATCCCAGGTCTCCGAGATGTTAAGCCAAGAATCAAGAGTGTTTTATTTTCATATGTCCCGGACGGGACAATGAAATTCTTACTTGCTGCAGCACAACAGAATATGTGAATATTTAAACATTGTACATAATGGAAAAATAGAAAAAGTTCAATAAATAACAAATATAGTCTTAATATATAATAATATAGTCTTTTGCAGTTCAGAGCTCATAGCTTATTTGTTGTGTTTAATAGCCTGATGGTTGAGGGAAAGACGCTGTTCCCGAACCTGGACGTTACAGTTTTCAGGCTCCTGAATCTTCTTTCAGATGGCAGTGGTGAGATGAGTGTGTGGCCAGGATGGTGTGGGTCCTTGATGATTTTGGCTGCCTTTTTGAGACAGCGACTACGATAGATCCCTTCGACGGTGGGGAGGTCAAAGCCTGTGATGGACTGGGCAGTGGTCACAACTTTTTGTAGTCTTTTTCGCTCCTGGACGTTCACGTTGCCGAATGAGGCCACGATGCAACAAGTCAGAATGCTCTCCACCGTGCACCTGTAGAAGTTTGGGAGAATTCTTATCGACATGCCGAATCTCCGTAATCTTCTCAGGAATGGAGTCACTGATGTGCCTTCTTTACAATTGCATCGGTGTGCTGGGTCCAGGAAAGATATTCTAATATATGCACTCCCTGGAATTTGAAGTTATTGACCCTCTCCACCATCCGTTGTTATTGATATAACAATATCCACTATTGATATAAACAGGATTGTGGGTCGTCATCCTTCCCCTACCAAAGTCCACAATCAGTTCCTTGGTCTTAATGATGTTGAGAGCCACGTTGGCACCATTTGGTCAGTCGGTCGACCTCACTTCTATACTCTGACTTGTTCTCCTCTGTGATTCGTTCAACCACAGTGGTGTCGTCGGCGAACTTGATAATGGAATTTGCACTATGACTGGCTACGCAGTCAGGGGTATAGAGTGAGTAAAGCAGGGCGCTGACAACTAATTGTCATTGAGCATGAAGTGGTTCCTCCAATTCAAACAGACTGTGGTCTGTGGATTAGGAAGTCGAGGATCCAATTGCAGAGGGATGCGCACAGGCCCAGTTCCGTGAGCTTGGTAACAAGCTTGGAAGGGATGATGGTATTAATGTGGCGACCTTGTGGTGACCTCATAGTCTCCTGTAGTCACCTAAAAAGTTGTGTAAGTGGGACAGGCCCATTACTCACCTGCAGCCATTGCAGTGCATTCAAATTGATCGCCCAGATCTGGTGTGGGTGTGACAGAAGTCAGCAAGCCTGAGCTCCACCAGTATAAATAGTAGACAAATGCAACCAGGAATTCACCAGTGGAATTCGGCTACCAAGTCCACATATGGGCAAAACATAAACATGTGGGAGTGTTGTCAGCAGTTCCACATTGAACAACCAGCAGGTTCCAGCTTGTGAGTTTTCTATGTTACCATAGTTGGTACTTTCAAGTACATCAGTGCCACAATGCTGAAGCAGGCATTTCCACTATTTGAAGAAACTCAGCAGGTCTGGAATCATCTGTGGAGGGAAATAGAAAGATTAAATGAGAACTAACCGTTTGTAGTTTGATCTTTATTTTATGAGAAGTTGAAGTGAGGGAATACGTGAAGAGCCCGCCAGCCCACATGCGCGTCAATCTTCAGAGCAACTGTATGAAACCACAGACCAGTTGCAGAACTTAAACTATACAAAGACTAACGAGACTAGAGTTACCAGATGATATTTTATGAGAATCAAGGTTGGGAGTGGAGGGCACGTATTCCCTCACTTCACTTTCATAAATAAAGATCAAACTTCAAACGGTAAGTTCTCGTTTAATCTTTTTATTTTATTTCGAAGTCACATGAGTGACGACGTGAAGCCTTTAAAGATATGTGGTTTCATGCAGTAACCCAATCTGTGTGTGAAACACTTAAACAGATAAAACCATCAATGGTAAAAATACATGGGTTATTAACAACATGATGCAAACATGCATACATGGCCATTGCTCTTAATCGGACCATAGTCCCAATTGGCTTTTGAGTTAGACAATAACTCTTGCCACACTATACAGAATTCTTTCTGCAATCGTTCAGACATATTCAACCAAAATGTTATAACGTCTGAAAGTACACTATGTAAACCTCCTGCTGTAGCAAGAAGATGGACAAATGGGAATATCCATTCTATTGGCTGCTAATGATCTCTTGAAACTATTAATTAACAATGAAGAAAGTATCCTTCAACGCAGAGATACCCGCAAGCTCAGTGTACCTGTATACATAATAACACCCCCAATTTCCGATCTGGTGGATATGCTGGCAACTCCAACTTATACCCAACCATGCCTATTTAGCTTTATGGGATCATGTCAGTTATGACCCAGAGACCGAGCCAGAGATTGAGTAAAGGGTATGATCTTTGTGCTGAATCAGCTGCTAAAGCATATTCAACTTGAAAAAGTCTGCTCCCATGAGAAAAACAGTAGATGAATATCTGCATAATAATCTACTGACTATGAGTGTAGGCTTTAGAGCAGTCATATAAAAGACCTTGCCTGATGTTAGTCAACAATTGGAGAATAACCAATCATTAACTGTCCTACTTATGGCACTATAAAGAATGACAAAGCAGCTCAAACAGTGTCAGTTGTATTATAACATAATCAAATCGCTGAGGGCAAACTGAGAAACACAAAGCACTGCTATTTCTGTTTAAAAGTAGCTCACATGTCTTCTCCAGAAAGTCCCATACAATCGTGCAGAGCTAGCTGCGCGAGAAATAGGCTGAGCTAGCCATCACTCGTGACTCGTGAGTAAAAAGGAGCTTCTTTCAGCCACCTTACCATGGGCACTCTAAAAGAGTAGGCAAATTTGGCATGATTACATTTTATATTGCCTATCCTTAATATCTTATGAGGCATCTCTTGATGAACCCCTGAGTCTTATCAGTTACAAAAGTTGTGTGTCGTCTAAAACTCCATGACACAATGCCCTTTTGATCTGAGTAGGGCAGCATTTAGAATCTTTTTAAATAGTCTAGGCCTGAAGACACCCCAAGGTACTGCCTAAACTTCGCACCACTGGCTTTGTCATCAAAACACCAGATATATCTGTGCTTCTCGTGAAGAGATATGACAAAGAATGCACCTTCAAGATCGATTAAGGCCCTTATCCTCTTGAATCAGCTACATCAGCTGAAAACCAATTATCCATTTTAGAGTGGTTAACGAGGCACATGATCAGACTAGCCAAATCCTAACCTGATTTGGCATGCTCCACTTTGCTACAACCTTGAGAAATATCAGAAATATATGTTCTTGGGCAGACTAAACGTCTGTCTTCCACCAGCCACTCAATCCAGAATACAGGTATTGAGAGCCTACAAATTATTGTGTATATATTTTTTATTCACAACATAAATCTGCAGGTCAGATAAAAAATGCTACATGCCAGACCAGCTTTCTGCTGGTAGCTACTTATCCTAGAGCTGAAAGAATTAAACATGTGTTGAGGGAAACCTCAAACTACCCCACTCTCGCAATCACAGATGTTGAGGCAGAGTTTCCCTGGTCAATATGACCCATATGAGCAACCAGTTGCAACTTAGAGCTTACAGATGTTGCCATGCAGGCACCCTACCAATGTCTTTGCATCAACGTGACATCGCCAGAGACAGTGGAAAGTACTAGACCGCCCATGCTGCTAGTGAATCCAAACCTGGGCGACAGACTGCTCCATTTTGGAATTTACGGCGGTTTAATAGAGACCTTACCTGCCAACGTTTCTGAGCCCAGGTCGACCTGCTTGTTGGAGCTTCTGCAAAGTTCCATTGCAGACCCATCTGCCACATCGTCAGCCCCATGTTTGCCAAACAGCTCGTTTCCAGAGCTCAAGGGCGATTACTTCAGGAGCTTTACAGTGCAGGTCATGCTACCAGGTATTCCCAGCCTGGTTTGACACGCCGCTCCTTTGACTCCATCTGCTCAATCGGAGCCTTAGCGGAGCGCAATTAATAGGCCACGCCTGCCATAATTGAGAGCCTGCCTCGAAAGGCAACTCCGGCCATAATTCTGAGCCTGCCTCGAAAGACAACTCCGGCCATAATTCCGAGCCTACCTCGAAAGGCAACTCCAGCCATAATTCTGAGCCTGCCTCGAAAGACAATTCTGGCCATAATTCCGAGCCCGCTTCTGCGGCCTTCTGCCTTTATTGGAGCCTTGGCTGGAGTTGACTGTGCAGATCGAGCTGCCAGCTTTCCACAGCCTGAATCAACAGGCTGCTCCTTTCCAGGTCTTCAACGGCGCTTCCTGCTCCTATGAATACAGGGAGAAATACCCGCCGGAATACTGGAGCTTACCCACATAGGATGGTATTCCACCCCTGCAGCCGCCTAACCCCTGCAAGTCTTCACTTGCTACATAAGTCCTTTCTGAAGAGATACTATACAGGCTGCACACATTACTGGCCCTGTAAAAAATGAGCCAATTTGGGAATCATCTCATGTCTTATAGCATATTGTGAAGACGACTGTGTATTACAGAGAAGTGTTAATGCAGCTTTCTGCACTTCCGAGAGAGGAGACCCATCTTTTGACTCGCAAAAGTCCGTAATGACTCCAGAGCGGATATTGGACTTGCCTATATATAATCACTGGGATATCTCAACAGATAGAATAGATGTATGGAACATCCAAAAAGTCCGGCAGTTTATGTGGACTGCATATGTCCCGGATACTTTTAGCCTGATCTTCCTCCAGTGAATCTCCTATCCCCAAAGGGATGGCAAATATGTGACAAGAACTGGTAGCTCCCACATATCATCGATAAATCATGGGATTCAGATATCCTGTTAATATTCCCATAATCGGAGTCACCTCTGTAATATTCTACAATACTCCCCTCATCAGAGTGGGAGGAATACTGATAGGTGCTGCGAAAACCCCCACAGCGAATACTGACCCGGCAGCTGAGCTTTCATGGAGTGCCATGCGTCGACATATTGACGCGCATGCGGGCTGGTGGGCTCTTCATGTAGTCACTCACGTGACTTTGAAATAAAATGGACAGACACGCTTAGAGTTGAGGCCCTTCCTTCTGACTGATGGAGGAGAGAAAGTTGGTAGGAGGAGGATTGACAAGAACACGCATGTACTCTCAATGTTACCTACTATTCTTACATGCTTGTACTTAAGTATGATTGTGCATGTTTCTAGTAAGAATTATTAGTGAATTGCATGAAAAAAGGAATTTCACTGGAACTAGCTACATGTGACAATAAAGTACCACCAAACCATTACATTTAACCATTAAAGTGATAGATGGATTCAGGTGAGCAGGGTAGGTTGGCAGGTGAGTCAGGTGGGGTACAGATGCGTAAGCACCCTATCAATGCACTCGCCTATCATTTGCTAGTTCTCACCTCAACCCTTCCCTTCACCTATCTCTACTAGCTATTCTCATCTAATTCATCAGCCTATAGAATGATCCTGATCCAATCATCATCTTTCACTTTCTCTCCACAGAGGCTGCCTAACCCACTGAGTCCCTCCAGCTGTTTGCTTTTTACTCAAGCTTCCAAAATCTGCAGTCTCATGTGTTCAGGCGTTTCCATCTTACTGGCCCGCAGTGATCTTCTTGCACCACAAATGGAATCTCATATACATCTCTAGACACCCCTTAAATGCACCTGTGCCATTAGCTCACTCTCCTTTCAATACTAATACTCGATCAAGCAAGGCCCCGAGGTTGGGAGAAGGGTGGAGATCAAGACCTGAGATTGTTTAGTTTAGTATATTATTGTCATGTGTATGGAGATACAGTGAAAAGTGTTTTGTTGTGAGCTACCCAGCCAAGAAAAGATTATACATGATTCAATCAGGTGATAAAGGAATTCCAACAGCACAATGCAAACTTCTGTAAACTTCACAGCTCACAGATTTATTATGTGATGGGAGGGAAAATCACTATCAAGAGTAAAGTAAATAGAGCTTTTTATTTGAGTAAATTAAGTTTGTTTCAAAATTTTTAATTGTGCATGTGTCGATGTATATGTTTGTGAGCATGAATGTGTGCATGTGCATGTGTGCAAGTTGAGATGAAACTCGATAAAATACAATTAACTTTGTAACATTATTTCTATATTTTTAACAGGTTCTGAGTCAAACTGAATCATAGCTTTGACAGCTGGCAGGACCTTGCCGGCTGACAGCCGTCTGTTAGTGTGGCTGGCCACTTGTGTTGGGAAAGAATGTGCACCTTGGGCCTTGTTAATGAGCTGGGAATTGGCCTCCAAGCAAAAGACCGTGTCCAGAATCACATTATGCGGAGGCAACAGCCCTGAGGCACAGGCGACAGGCAGCCGCAGTCTGAAGATCTGACCCATTTATCAGGGAAGAGTCCATTTAAGATATAATGTATCCTGCAACAGAATCCTGCTGTTGTTAATTTTACCAGATAAGGTGCTGGACAAGAAGTACAAGTTGGAGAAGTTCGGATGAGTCAACATTTCCAAGAAAGAACAGTCCTAATCATTTCCTGGCGGTTTAAATCTTGTTGTTTATACATACATTTCTAACACCAGCGGTTGTAAATATAAGTATTCTAAGTGCTGCAAATTACAGAGCCTTGTGACCAGTAAAATGTATAATTAAACAGGCATTTAATGCTAAGTCAACTATCCAGAATACAGATTAACTCCAGCATGACTTGTCTACAAATCCACATTTTTAAAAAAAAGGAAGGTAGCTCCAGCATTGACGGAGCACAGGTCCGGACCTGGCATTTCAAAGCACTTTGCAACCGATTAATTACTTCTAAAATGTAATTGCTCATGTAAAATATGGTGACCAAATTGAGCACAACAAACCCCCACCAAAGTTAGATGTGACAATGTCCGAAAAAGTGTTCCGACCCAAAACATCACCTATTCCTCTTCCCCAGAGATGCTGCCTGACCCGCTGAGTTACTCCAGCATTGTGTGTCTATTAAATGTTTAAGAAGGAACTGCAGATGCTGGAAAATCGAAGGTAGACAAAAGTGCTGGAGAAACTCAGCGGGTGCAGCAGCATCTCTGGAGTGAAGGAAATGGGCAACGGTTCGGGCCAAAACCCTTCTTCAGACTGATGTAGGGGGGGGGGGGGGGGGGGGGGGGGGGGGGAGGGTAGGGGAGAAGAAAGGAGAAAGGAAGAGGAGGAGCCCGAGGGCTGAGGGAGAGCTGAGAAGCGGAGGAGACAGCAAGGACTACTGGAAATTGGAGGTCAATGTTTATGCCGCTAGGGTGCAAACTGCTCAAGCATATGAGATATATGAGATGCTGCTCCTACAATTTCCGCTGGTGCTCACTCTGGCCATGGAGGAGCCCAGGACAGAAAGGTCGGATTCGAAATGGGAGGGGGAGTTGAAGCGCTGAGCCACTGGGAGAACAGGTTGGTTAATGCGGACCAAGCGGAGGTGTTCGGCGAAACGATCGCCAAGCCTACGCTTGGTCTCACTGATGTAGATCAGCTGACATTTATGATGCAAAATGCCCAAGCGGAATATGAGGTGCTGCTCCTCCAATTTCCGGTGGTGCTCACATCTAGATAATGTTGAGTGATGTATAAATTTGATCCAGGGAATATCTCTCAGCCTTATATTGACAAAGTAAAACAGGAAGGAAAAACAAAATTCTTGGTACCTCAGGCCTGAGGTAAAAGCCAAAGTAAACCATTTGAAATTGTTGGCAAGTTGCAGGCTCTGACAGAGCTGCTGGAGGTCTTAAAAGGACTGAAGGTAGATAAATCCCTGAGACCTGATCAAGTGTATCCTAAAACGTTGTGGGAATCCGCATAATATATTTTGGTGACGAAAATATGGGGTCCCTGGTATGCATCATAGCCATGGGTGAGGTGCCAATAGACTGGAATATGATGAATTATGTTCTCTTTTTAAGAAAGGGTGCACAGAAAAGCATGGGAACTACAAACCTGTGAACCTAACATCAGTGGTGGGTAAGTTATTAGAAGGGATTCTGAGACGCTATCTACATGAACTGGAGCAAGCCTTTTGACAAGGGACAATATGGTGCACTAGTTTTGAAGGTGAGATCATATGGGCTGCAAGATAATTGCTATTTAGATACAAAATTGGCTTGAAGGTTGAAAATAGAGGGTGGTGGTAAAGGGGTATTTTTCAAACTGAAGGCTTGTAATGATTGGTGTGCCTCAGGAGTTGGTGCTGACTCTTCTTCTTCTTCTTCTTGCATATGGCGTGCACAGCCTAAAGTTGTAGGACAACTTGTTCTATTTGATCTTACTTGATTGTGCATGCCAGGTTGATTGCATTCGTTGAAACAGGGCGGTGCTGACTCGTCGGTTGTTCACTATTGATATTAACAATCTAGATGTGAATGTAGGTTAATGAGTTGAATTAAAAATTGATGGTATAGTGGACAGTGAAGAAGGCTATCTAAGATTACAATGGGATCTTGATCAACGGCCATGGACCAAAGAATGGCAGACGGAGATTAAATTTAGATTAATGCGAGAGGTGGCATTTTGGTAGGACAAACTGGGACAGGACTTAAGGCCCTGTCCCACTTACGTGTCCTTGGCACGCTAATTATGCGACCTCGTCGTCGCGTTGAGGCGCGACGGTCCCACGAGAGTCGCGCACGTCATCATGTGCCCACACAACCGTCTGGAGCGCGTAACGTCATTTAAAGATGGACACAAAATGCACAAGTAACTCAGCGAGACCGGCAGCATCTCTGGAGAGAAGCAATGAGTGATGTTTCGGGTTGAGACCCTTCTTCAGTCTGAAAGAAGGGCCTTGACCTGAAATGTCACCCATTCCTTCTCTGCAGAGATGCTGCCGGTCCCGATGAGTTACTCCTGCATTTTGTGTCTATCTTCAATTTTCATGGCCTTGTTCTGGGAGTAGAAGTGGGGGCGGATCCGGATCCACAACGGCCGTGAGCCCCAGGCTGAGTTCGACGATCGTTTGCCTGCTTCTGCTGCTGTTGGAGGTGAGACGTTGCGTCACGCCAGGGTCTTGGGCCTGTCCCACTTTGGCTGTCAGTTACGTGACAGGCCGGTGGCGCACGAACATTTTGTTAGGTACAAAATCCCGGAGCGCCGCGCGATACCGCGCACAACTCCATACCCCTCCGCGCTTTTCAGTGGGATCGGCCCCGTACGGCCACACGATGCCCGTGCGCCTCAACGCGATGACGAGGTCGCGTAATTTGCATGCCAAGGACACGTAAGTGGGACAGGGCCTTTACACAGTAGATGGTAGGGCCTTGGATAGTGTGATGGTAAAGAGAAGCCTTAGGGTGCAGATACCTAGTTTCATGAAAACGGTGCCACAAGTGAAGAAGGCATTTGGCAAGATTGGTATCATTGGTCAATGTATTAAGGACAAGAATTGGGATGTCATTGCAGAGCTGTGCAAGACATTGGTATGGCCATATTTGGTGTATTGTGAACAGCTCTGGCCACCATGCTAAAGGAAGGCTGTCATTAAACTGGAAAGGATGCAAATAAGATTTACGAGGATGTTACTGGGTCTGGATGGGTTTGAGTTATAAAGAAAGGTTGAGTAGGCTGGATGTTTTACCCCTGGAGCATAGGAGGCTGAGGCATGATAGAGTTTTATAAAGGCCTCATTCCATGCTGCATAGGTCCGTGAAACCTCTGTAGTGCGTTCGCCAGAGCTTCTTGAACATAGATCACTAGCACAAAGGTTCCAATTCACCTCGGAACTGCCAACATCCCTACGTATCCGCTAGGAACTTTAGGATTTCCCTGCAAATGCGGAAATCCCAAAGTTGCAGTCAGCTGAAGTTGCAGTTAGCTGAACAGCTGTGAACACTGAACTCCTAATGGAACCCAGCAAGCGAGTGCAAAATTGCAGCAATTCCCTACCGTTTTAGGTGGGGAATTCATTCAAACAATCCAGACCTGGCAGAGAGAGAGTATCTTAATTCTTTTCAATGGAGGGGAACAGCTGCAAGGAGCTAAGGTAAGTATTACTGAATTTAGATTTCTTAAAAATTGTTTGAGTTAATTTGAATGGTTATGTATTTTTAGGTAGTTTTTAAAGAATCAATATTTTACTTTTAACATTTTGCATGGCTTTTAACATTTTAAGTAGAAATGTTTCTCTGCATCCAAACCATTCAGAAGCTGGGAAAGATTTTGACAGTTTTGGCAGTTTAATAAATTAGGTGCATAACTTAGCCGGCTGTCAAAGTTTTCCCAGTTGTTTCGAGGGCATGCCCCCCTATGGGATGCCACTGTGCAGGACATCATCATGTTTTTTGGAGTCAGTCAGTTCTCCTTAAAAGTAAGCACTGAGGGGACCGTGAGTATTGAGTTTGAATTTTACTTGTCGTTAATAGCAACTGATTGTTGCTGACCAGAAATTCTGACCAATATGGTTGACAGGGTAAGATGCGCAAATCAATTGCACTTTACAGTCACATTGCAAACATAAAACTAAATGTGTTCTATAGCAAAGGAAAACACAGCACACTGTAGTTATCTTTCCATCGGTATGTGTGATGTTCAGGGCTGCACTTGATGTGATGTTCAGGGCTGTAAAAGGCGGAAAGGGAATTATTTTACCTATTAAATAGAGGAAGAAGTCTAGAAGTGAAAACAAGAAGCGTGGTTGGAGGTAGACCAATGGAAATACAATCATGGTTCCAGTTTCCTGTATTCATACCACAAGTAATCTAATGACTACAATAAGGTTATAATAGGGGAGTTCAGTGGCACATGTGCCCACATTTTATTGTCCATCAATCTGTCCTTTTCACTCTATGTTAGAGTATTTTTCTTACATTAATTCAGCCTGTACGTACAGCGCTCAGCAAGCCATCACTGACAGTTTAATTCACCATAATGTTATGCTACGTCTCTCCATCACAGTGACAAGTCTAATCAAAGATAGTCCGAGGGTCACCAATGATATAGATAGTAGTTTAGGACTGCTCACTATTTGTGGTAGATGATTCAGTTGCCTGATAACAGCTGGTTCATATGATTCTCCATGTCGCTCTCCCTTGAATAATTTAGTTTTTAGTTTAGTTTAGAGATACAGCGGGAAAATAGGCCCATCGGTCCACCAAGTCTGTGCCGGCCAGCGATCCCCACACTATCCTATACACTCTAGAGACAATTTAAAATTTTACCAATCCAATTAGCCTACAAACCATTTAACCATTTAACAATTACAGCACGGAAACAGGCCCTCTCGGCCCTTCCAGTCCGTGCCGATCATTTGGTTTTCCCTAGTCCCATCTACCTGCACTCAGACCATACCCCTCCATTCCCTTCCCGTCCATATACCTATCCACTTTACTTTTAAATGTTAAAATCGATCCTGCCTCCACCACTTCTGCTGGAAGCTCATTCCACACAGCCACCACCCTCTGAGTAAAGAAGTTCCCCCTCACGTTACCCCTAAACTTCCGGCCCTGTACATCTATGGATTGTGGGAGGAAACAGCTCCTCTAAAAAACCCACGCACAACTCCATATAGGCAACACCCGTGGTCAGGATTGAGCCCAGGTCTCTGGCACTGTAAGGCAGCAACTCTACCACTGCTGCCCTTACTTATAGCAAAAGAGGACATAGGCATTGGGCCAATGCAGAGAATTGATGTAGCCTTCCAACCATTTCACCGTTTTATCCTATCCATGGTTCTAGCGCAGTTGGTTGGGGGGAATAATGGGTATGGATAGTGGGTATGGCTGCTGGTAGAACTTTATCTGGTGGTAGAATTCTAAATCAGCCGGTCAAGTGACACACAATACTCCTACTGATGCAAAATCGATGGAGCTTGAATCAGGTCACTGTGTTTAATAATAAATCTTATATTTCTACATTGACAACTCCAAATCAGTCTCCCTCATTGCTTTGGCTTTGAACCATCAACTTGAGCTTACAGCAGGAGACAAATATTTCTTGTCAGGGAATGTCACTTACTCTGAGTGTGACTCATGCCTACTATGCACAAACTCAGATGTTCACATTGACAAGCCTCTTATGGGAGACTGCTTGGTTGTCAGCTTGCAACTTAAACATCACAAGGGATTGAAAACAGATGTTGGAGAGAGACTCGACAGTGGAAAATCTGCATCAGAGGAAGTAGAATAGACTGAGCTCTTCTCAGCTGGACACTGGCAATGCTGCTCCTCAAGAGCTTTAAGGGTTATAACAAAAGCAAGTGTTCCAGCAACTCTATGCATGCTTGCAGAGAGATTGAAGGAATCATGATTGGCATGACATCACAGACCACTGCAATGATGTTTCTGCCCATGGAAAGGGATGCCAATTGCCGGGGACATCAAAAACTGCAGTTAAATAAGTCCATGCTGTACTATCAAACAGTACTCTAGATATCTATAGCAAATGCTTTGGGTCTCAATATTAAAAAGTAAGTCTGTGAGAGGGAGCTGCAGAGATGGGAGCTGGAAGCGGGGACTCTGATCAAAGTGTTTCTGCTTCAAAACCACTGCTGCTTCAATCATTGGATTAGTGAATCATGTCAATTTTCAGCAAAATGCATGGTAATTTATTAATTAAGCCAGAAAAAGAGTTGCCGGACCTTCATGCTTTGATGTGTAGCCATCGAGAACATCCAAATATTTCTGAAATGCATAAAGCTTTTCCACTTCCGTCTTCCTTTCGGGCGGCGAGTTCTCAGCCCGGCTGAGTGTAAATGGTCTCCTCAATTCCCCTGTGGTCTTTTTATAAAGGTCACTAAATGTGTGGCTCTAATTAGCTGTGGCTCTATGTCAACGGCTGGTACGACATGAAAATCAGGTCCACAAAGGACAAGTCTTGCTCAGCCCACAGCTGAAATGTCTGCCAAATATCTGACAGTAACCAAAGCCTCCTATTCAGACATATCAAGAAAGCTTGCCTTCTGCTGCATCCATTACCTCCTGGGAGGTGCTTGTTGTGGCTGTATCTTTCTACTGATCTGCCTCCTGTCCCACAGCATGTTTTTGAGAGGGGTATCTAGCTCGCGTACGTGGGCCTCTGGCTGATTTTGATCATTATCTCCTTCTGGCTTCCAAATATGACAACCCTCCAACCTGTCCTATCCATGTACCTGTCTAACTTTCTTAAATGTTGGGATAGTCCCTGCCTCAACTACCTCCTCTGACAGCTTGTTCCCTACATCCAGCACCCTTTGTGTGAAAAAATTCCCCCTCAGATTCCTCTTTTCCTCTTCATCTTAAACCTATGTCCTTTGGTCCTCGGTCTACTTACTCTGTGCATCTACCCAATCTATTCCTATCATGATCTTGTACACCTCTAGAAGATCACCCCTCATCCTCCTGTGCTCCAAGGAATAGAGTCCCAGCCTACTCAACCTCTGCCTACAGCTCAGACCCTCTAGTCCTGGCAACACCCATGTAAATCTTCTCTGTACCCTTTCCAGCTTGACAACATCTTTCCTATTACATGGTGCCTAGAACTGAACACAATATTCTAAATGTGGCCTCGTCAACGTCTTATACAACTACAACATGACCTCTCAACTTCTATACTCAATACTCTGGCTGATGGAGGCCAATGTGCCAAAAGCCTTTTTGCCCATCTGACCTACCTGTGACTCCACCTTCAGTGAACTAAGAATCTGCACTCCTAGCTCCCTAACACTCTCCAGAGCCCTACCATTCACTGTGTAAGCTGTCCATGTTAGACTTCCCAAAATGCAACATCTCACATTTTTCTGCATTAATTCCATTAACCATTCCTCAGCCCACTTGGCCAATTGATCCTGATAAAGATCCTGCTGCAATTTTTTCACAACCTTCTTCACTATCTGCAAAATCACCCACATTTGTATCATCTGCAAACTTACTAATCTTAACGTGTATGTTCTATCCAAATCATGTATACAGATGACAAACAGTAACGGGCCCAGCACCAAACCCTGAGGCACTCCACTAGTCACGGGCCTCCAGTCCGAGAAGCAACCTTCCACCATCACCCTCTGCTTCCTACCATGAGGCCAAATTTCTATCCATTCAGCTATCTCTCCTTGGATCCCATGTGATTTAACCTTCCATAGCAGCCTACCATGAGGAACCTTGTTGAATGCTTTGCTGAAGTCCATATATACAACATCTGCAGCTCTGCCCTCATCGACCTTTTTGGTCACAACTTCAAAAACTCAATCAGATTTGTGAGACACGACTTCCCACGTACAAAACAATGCTGACTATCCCTAATCAACCCTTGCCCATCTAAATGCCTGTATATCCTATCCCTCAGAATACCTTCCAGTAACTTTCCAGCTACAGAGAGCACCAAGATGCATTTCAGTCACATGAAAAGATTGGCAACTAAACTGGAAAATTCACTACCTTCACTCCAATGATTAAACATTTCCTTCTAACGTTTTCCACATAACTTTTCAGCAGAGCTTCCATGAAAACCTTCTCAGAATCACTCAAGTAAATAGCTGTAAGATTGCAGTCGTCACTAGTCTGTCGACTCATCAGCTCCCCAGTGTTGTGTTCTTACTTTGGTTTCACCAGTGAGTTCCAGGAAACAAGTCCAGACTTGGTTAAGTTTTAAACCTCGGTTAATTTCACTTCTCATGAGCAATTACAACATTGAAATGAACACCTAGCCTCTCTCAGGGGGACATGCAAGTTGTTCCACTTGAGCTAAATGCACAAGTCAGCAGGTTGGTGTTGGATTTCTGGTGCCTCATCACTTTTAGTGCGTTTAGCCCTCAGCCCACTTCCAAATCTCTCCATTCACTCATTCATAAAATCTTTCCCATCCCCCACTGTTATTTCTTGGCTTTTAAATCGTTACATGATGAAAATGAGAGCAGCTATAATGAAAACCTTGTGTTGAATCCCATTAAATAATCATTAAGGTCAGCACATATTAAATGACATGATTTACACAGTGTAATATATGTCTTAATGATTCTATTTACTTTCTCACCACATACTTTATTTGATTCAAAATTGTATGTCCCTTCTTTCTCATAATTCACTACTCATTCCTCAGTAATCATCTCATTGGCAGCACCTTTCTCTACAGTGGAACTTGTGGTAAACCACTTCCCCAATACCCTTGCAATTCAGCATTATTTGAAGTCTTGAAAGCAAGTAGAATGACTTGGACGCCACACAATTCGGCTCAGCAGATTT
Source organism: Okamejei kenojei (assembly GCA_035221665.1). Lineage (NCBI taxonomy): Eukaryota > Metazoa > Chordata > Chondrichthyes > Rajiformes > Rajidae > Okamejei > Okamejei kenojei. The sequence goes on along the minus strand of CM069141.1, from coordinate 36,671,119 downwards.
ACTGTGGCAACTGAGGCAATTTAATGGATGTTATATAAAGGAATAATTTAATTATTTGTAGCAATATTAAAACATAACCCACCTGCCCTGTATTTGCTTCTTTGATAACATTTAATTTGTAGCTTTGGCCAATGATTTTAACGATCACATCTGCTGACTTCAGGAGAAGTTAAAGGCATTAATATCTTAACCATAACCATTACTTCAATGCTGTTTTTTTATTAAAGCAAATGTTTTCAAATAGGAAATTAATTATACATAATGAATGCCATATGCTCTCAGATGTTACATTGAGGTGAACAGAATACCTCTGGTTTAGTATTTAGAGCATTGAAGATACTGTATGGTAAGGAATATATTTGTGGATGTTTTAAATTGGGCTTTGAGTCACTGCAATCAAATATATTCATGTGAAGCCAAAGAAAAATATATTCATGGAAATGTACATTGCCCCAAGTCAATTTCTTATGTGCGCAAATGCATATTGCGAGGGAATGGATTTATGCAAGACTCTAGCTGTCATCACGAAAGTGGGAACAAATCTGTATGATCAACAGCTTGTCATCTCAAACCAGCTGCAAATGAATAAGTGGGTTTATATGAAATGCTCACAGTGTGACACGGGTGCCGCAATGAGGTATCAAATGTATGACCGAGCAAACTGCATGATCCCAAAGTCCATCCTGCTGCTTCCATTAGCCCATGGAAGAAGCCATCTGTCTGACACAAGAACAGAGAACACTCTGACAGACACTGAGGAAATATGCCTCGAGACGGGCTGGAAGGAGCTAGAAAGTGAAAGATCCAAGGCGTGATCCATCTTAGCTTCAACTCAGCAAGAGCAGTCACTTAAAGACTTCATTACAGGGCATATCTGCTTCCCGTGGAGGTGAAATTCCTTACTCATCGCATCTTAGAAAATTGCAAATATGATTCCATATAAATGTCTTTGGCGTGGGGAAAGAGGGGGATAGGATTACCATGAACATAGCTCCTCCTATTCACTGCCTCTGTTACTTCAGCTGTATCATCTCCTGCCCAAATGGAATTGCAAAGTGACAACCTGCCAGAAACCCCACAGTAATTTGAAATATTTAACGAAAAATAAAGTGCCGTGGAATACAATGTTATGTGGAGGTTTAAAATCGTGGTCAGTTCCAGTATTTTCTGAAAAATCCAATTCAGAACCTGTTTGCAAATGAAAGCTTGATGTTTTAGTGGGGAAGTTACAGTGCCTGACATTTACCAAGAGAACTAAAACAAAGACTGGGATCTAGAAGTGGCAAATTTAGGGTTGCTATCTAAGGAACAAGGCAATGATTAATTTTACTTCGGAGTCACGTGAGTGACTACGTGAAGAAGCCCCGCCTGGCGCTGGAACGGCATTACGTCGACGCTGACGGCAGAAGCAAGATTTGCAGAGAGCAGCTCCTCGCAGTGGCCGGAACGGGCCCGCAGGTAAGTGTAAGGAAAAGTGGGGACGTTCTAAAAAAGACGTTACGCTGGTAAAACCAGCAAAAGAGAAAGTAAAAGTTAAAATCAGAGTCACGCTGGCGTACTGATTTAGCCAGATAAATGGAAAAGAAAAATGGAGAAGTCTCAAAGGAAAATTTCGCGGGTAAAAAGATCGTCCCGGGGTGAAGCTAAAAAAACGGGACAAGAGTTTAGTGCGGATCCGGTTCCGATACCGGTGGCCGCTGATTCACCCGTTAGTGAGACTATAATTTCTCCAGAAATACAAACCACTGGAGGAAAATGTTCCTAGAAAAAGTAAAAAGAAATCCGTGAGGCCCGTGGTTTCTGATAATGACTCTGATAATGAATGTCCTCCGGATAATAAAGCTATATGGCTAAAAATGGAACATATGGAGAAAGTGCTCCAAAATATAATGAGACAAGGGTCACAGTACCCAGAAGTTTCCCAAAATGACCCTGAGGGGTTTGAATATACAGAATATGGCTATGTGCCAAATTGGGAATTTGAAACTCTGGACCCAGGATTAAGGGCGGAGGAAGTCTCATTGGATATAATTCCAAGTGTATCAGGGCTGCAAAAGACAGACCCTGCAAGTGGTGATGTGGATTATGAGTGCACACCACAAATAAAAAAGAGAAGGCCAGATGTGCCTGAGATGGCAAAAGATATTGCTATACCTGAAGGAAGTGGTAAGGCTATGGAAGAAAACCTAGCTGCCAGTATTAATTATATGGTATCTCACCAACTTCAAGATTCTGTGATGATTGAAACAGCAGAATTATATAAAACACCGGAAAATTGCACCTCATTGAAGGTACCTACGGTTAATCCGTCTATATGGACGCCTATGACTCCAGGCATGAGAGGACAAGAAATATGATTTCAAAGAATCCTCAAATTGATTTCTGCTGCCATTACTGCTTTTGGAAGGCAAATGGAGGGGTTGGAGATGGATAAAATCCAAAAAGATACTTTGGGCTTATTATGCAATTCCTTCTATGAAATTAATTGTATGAGGAAAATTGCGATTTGGCCCATATTTCATCCAAGGTTTGCAGGTCTGTGTCGATCAAGTGGTGTTCAAGTTCCTGGTTATCTATTTGGAGAAAACCTGCCTAAACAAATAAGAGAAATGGATGGAAGAGGCTAAATCTATTAGCCACATGAGACCTTTCGTCTTTGGACAAAAAAGGTATTTTTCGTCAAGAAGGGGATTTGATTTTGGAAACAGAGGCAGGAGTATGATAAGAAAATATTATCATCTGACACAGCCTAATGTTCACCCGTATACGGGGAGAAGGAGACCACCACATTCATATGGAGAGGTACAAAAAATGTATTCTATGCTTAAAGAAACTGTGGACAAATCTCCAGTTGGAGGGAGATTACAAATGTTTTATGATGAATGGCTTGCCATCACATCTGATCGGTTTATTTTACAAACAGTTTCAGGAGCTACTATTACATTCAAAGAAGGTGTTAATTCTCCGGTACAAAATAAACCTGCTTATGGTTTCATGTTTTCTGCAATTGAAGAGGCAGAAATTAATGTGGAAATTGACAAATTGTTTAAAAAAAGGTGTTATTGAAAAAAACTGTTGAACATGAGCATCAATTTGTGTCAAATATATTTCCAAGAAATAAAAAAGATGGTGGTTGCAGAATTATTCTGGACCTTACAAATCTTAATAAATTTGTCGAATATAAGCATTTTAAAATGGAAACATTTAACACTGCAAGACATTTGATATCAGCAGGTTGTTATATGGCTACAATTGATTTAAAGGATGCGTACTATTCAGTACCAATACATCAGTTCTTTCGAAGGTATTTAAAATTTAATTGGCTGGGACAGCTGTGGCAATTCAAAGCTTTACCAAATGGGTTAAGTTCAGCTCCCAGGTTCTTTACAAAGCTGTTGAAACCAGCTTTAGCACAATTAAGAGCACAAAAGCACATAATTATGGCTTATCTGGATGACATTTTAATCATCAATAGTAATCAGGAATCAGCTGAAAAATCAGTTTCAGCAACTGAAACTTTATTTGAGAAGTTAGGTTTCTTGATTCATCCAATTAAGTCCCAGCTGCAGCCAGCACAGTCAATTAACTGGGGGTACACAAAAAGCTGGAGAAACTCAGCGGGTGCAGCAGCATCTAAGGGAGCGAAGGAGATAGGCGACGTTTCGGGTCGAGACCCTTCTTCAGACAATTAACTATTTGGGGTTTGTGATTAACTCAGTTACTATGTTAGTAACTTTGCCAACAGATACGATTGATATTTTAGTGACCTGTAGGGGTCTCATTCACAAACCTTATCCCTCCATCCGAGAAGTAGCAAAGGTTATTGGTAAATTAGTAGCAGCATTTCCTGCAGTAGAATTTGGTCCATTACATTACCAAAATCTTCAAAGGGACAAAATAAGAGCTCTAAAAAAGAGAGCAGGCCATTTTGATAGGCCTATGCAATTAACAAAAGAAGCTTTATTGGAATTACAATGGTGGATTGAAAATGTCCCACAAGCTGCTAAAAACATTCTGATACAACAGCCTGAAGTAATTTTACAAACAGATGCTAGTGCTCTCGGATGGGGGGCGACAGATTCATTCACCAGCTGTGGGGGCAGATGGACTGTCCAAGAGGAAATGTTTCTCCAAACATATGGTATTAACTATTTAGAATTATTGGGTTGAAGGCATATTGTTCTACAAAAAAGAATCTGCATGTACTGATACAATTAGACAATAAAACAGCTGTTGCATATATTAATCACATGGGTGGAGTCAGATCGGTATCATGTGATTGTTTGGTCAATCAGATATGGCAATGGTGTATTAACCACCAAATTTGGATTTCGGCAAATTACATCCCAGGTAAAGACAATGTGGTGGCAGACAATAGATCAAGGATGTTTAAAGACAACACAGAATGGATGTTGAACCCAGTAATTTTCAGTAAAATTGTGACTCAATATGGGTTACCAGACATTGATCTGTTTGCATCAAGACTAAATCATCAATTGCCTAAATATGTGTCTTGGGAACCAGATCCAGACGCAGTAGCAGTAGATGCTTTTTCACTAAACTGGGGGAATATGTTCTTTTATGCTTTTCCGCCATTTGCTCTGGTTCAGCAATGTCTGAAGAAAATAAAACAAGATTCTGCCACAGGATTATTGGTAATTCCAAATTGGCCGACACAACCATGGTTCCCATTGATGTTAAACATGATTAAAGAACCATATACGTCAATTCCTAGCAGCAGTGATTTATTGATAAAACCAGTAACCAAAGAAATTCATCCATTACATGCTTATATGAATTTGTTAATCTGCAGGTTTTGACCAGACCACTACAGGAGCTTGGATTGTCGGATAGAACTATGGATATTATAGTCGCATCATGGCGAGATAGCACTCAGAGACAATATATGACACATATAAAGAAATGTGAAAATTTTTGCAGACAGTCAAATATATCCTATCATACTGTGAACATTGCAAACATATTGGAGTTCCTTGCCGAGTTGCATTTTGAACAACACTTAAGTTACAGTGCCATTAATAGTGCACGTAGTGCCTTATCATCTTATTTAGGACAAATCTCTGACCAGAAATCAATTGGATCACATCCATTAATATCCAGATTTATGAAAGGTATCTTTAACAAAAATCCACCCAAACCAAGATATACAGAAATTTGGGATGTTAGCATTGTACTTACCTTACTTAGGCAATGGACTCCAATCGAAGTTTTGTCATTGGAAAAGTTAACATTTAAATTAGTAATGTTAATGGCATTGGTTTCAGCTCAAAGGGTGCAAACATTACAAATGTTACGTTTAGACTGTATGCATGTGACTGCAGATAACATTGTGTTCTATGTTTACGATCTGATCGAAACAAAGCAGACCAGGGAGAACTGGAGCGAAGGTAATGTTTCAAGCTTATCCCATTGATTCAACGTTGTGTGTAGTTAAACATTTGAATCATTATGTAAAAGTTACCAAAACTCTTCGAGGAGATGAAAAAACATTAATGATTACGCATAAGAAACCACACACAAAAGCTTCAGTGCAAACAATCTCAAGGTGGTTAAAACAGGTGTTACTTTTAGCAGGAGTAGACACTGATGTGTTCAAATCTCACTCCACCAGGGCAGCAGCTACATCCGCGGCGAAGTTACAGGACGTACCACTCGAACATATTTTAGAAACCGCAGGGTAGTGTAAAGAAGAAACTTTTTCAAAGTTCTACAATAAACCTGTTCACACAATGACAGTCTTTGGACACGCGGTGTTGGGTTCACTATAATCACCTGCTTTGTTTCACTATTGATTGATATTATCAATTATGTTATCACTTATATCTTTTATCACTTTGTAATGGTTCCCTCAGGTGTAAAAAGAGGGTTATTATATGTTCTTTTATCATTAAAAGATTTATGGAAAGAACTAAAACTAGTCTGGTTTTTCTCATGTATGTGTTGACCTAGCCGGACTGTCGTATGGAAGAATTCTACGACATGGAAAACACGGAAGCTTCAAAATCTTCACGTAGTCACTCACGTGACTCCGAAGTAAAATAGTAAGATTAAACGAGAACTTACCAGTTTGAAGTTTGATCTTTATTTTATGAGGAGTAACGATGAGGGATTACGTGCCCTCCACTCCACACCCTCATAAAATAAATGATCATCTGGTAGTTCTAAATCTATGATGAGCCTTACTATCTTACTCCGGCTATTGTGTTCTGTGTTTTTCATGCCGCTGCTTTGAAGTATGCCGTTCCAGCGCCAGGCGGGGCTTCTTCACGTAATCCCTCATCGTTACTCCTCATAAAATAAAGATCAAACTTCGAACTGGTAAGTTCTCGTTTAATCTTACTATTAATCATAGCTTTGACTCAGAGCCCCGGCCAAAATATCCATAAACATGTTCATTATCAATGTAAAACGTTCAATACAATAAATACAAAAACAATGGTTTCCTGTCAAACCCCACAGTAAGTTCCAAAAAAAAAGCACATTGTTAAATATAAACATTACATACTTCAAAATATTTGAATCAATACCAAACTACAATGCAATCTGACCCAAGATTTAACTAAACTAACATCCATCAAAATATGGGGGACTCAAGAAACGATACCAATACCTGGATGGGTCTGAAGGCTTCCTGTATTACACTCTATTGCACTGACGACTGTGCCTGTCGACAACATTGGATTAGGATCTTTGAGATGTTCAAGGAGAAGACTGTATGGCACAATGGATGGTGAGGTAGGCATGGCAGAGTAGACAAAGTAGTGGTGGATGGATGTTCTTCTGGCTGGAGGTCTGTGACTAGTGGTGTTCCATAAAGATCAGCTCTGGGACTTCTGTTGTTTGTGATATACATATAAATGACTTAGACAGAAATGTAGATGGGTTGGTTAGCACATTTGCAGACAACATTGGAATTGGTGGAATTGCAAACAGCAAAAAGGGTTATCAAAGGATACAACAGATCAGTTATAGATATGGGTGGAGAGACGACAAATGGAATTTAATTCAGGCAAATGTGAGGTGTTGTATTTTGGGAGATCATATATAAGGGGAAAGTATATAGTTAATGGCTGTTTCCTTTATCCTACCAATGGCTGTTTCTCTTATCCTAACAATGGCCTGTTTCCTTTATCCTAACAATGGCCTGTTTCCTTTATCCAAGTCGCACCAGCTTCTCATTTTCACCCAACAAACAGCTAACAATGTCTGTTTCCTTTATCATTGTTACTTTCTTGCATATCTTTCATTCATTGTTCTTTATCTCTCTACATCATCGTCTATATCTCTCGTGTCCCTTATCCTTAACTAGTCTGAAGAAGGGTCTCGACCTGAAATGTCATCCATTCCTACTCTCCAGAGATCCTGTCTGTCCCGCTGAGTTACTCCAGCTTTTTGTGTCAATCCCACGATAGTCTGATACCGCTGGGTCACTATTGTTACGAGGATTTGCAGGGAGATTTGCAAAGGCTACTGGGGAGACTTTAAACTAGAATGGCTGGGGGGAGGGACTCGGGTAGAGGGGGCTAGGGGTCAGGGTGTGGGGCAAGAGCAGAGAAGGGAAGCACTCGGATCCAAAATGTAGGCGAGAAAGATGAAAAAGATAATAGACAGAGAATAAGGGATGGTGGGTTTCTAAAATGTGTATATTTTAATGCTAGGAGCATTGTAAGTAAGGTGGACGAACTTAGAGCCTGGATTGACACCTGGAAATATGATGTTGTGGCAATCAGTGAAACATGGTTGCAGGAGGGCTGTGATTGGAAACCTAAATATTCCAGGATATTCGTTGCTTCAGGTGTGATAGAATTGGAGGGACCAGAGGGGGAGGTGTTGCATTGCTTGTCAGAGAAGATATTACAGCAGTGCTTTGGCAGGATAGATTAGAGGGCTCGTCTAGGGAGGCTATTTGGGTGGAACTGAGAAGTGGGAATGGTGTAGCAACACTTTTTAGGGGTGTATTATAGACCGCCAAATGGGAGTGAGAATTGGAAGAGCAAATATGTAAGGAGATAGCAGATATTAGTGGTAAGCACAAGGTAGTGATTGTGGGAGATTTCAATTTTCCAAAAATAGACTGGGAAACACATTCTGTAAATGGGCTGGATGGTTTGGAGTTTGTAAAATGTGTGCAGGATAGTTTTTTTGCAGCAATACATAGAGTTATCGACCAGAGAAGGGGCAGTGCTGGACCTCCTGTTAGGAAATGAGGCAGGTCAGGTGACGGAGGTATGCGTTGGTGAGCTCTTCGGGACCAGTGATCACAATACCATTAGTTTCAATATAATTATGGAGAGAGTCAGAACTGGACCTAGGGTAGAGATTTTTGATTGGAGAAAGGCTAACTTTGAGGGAATGCGTAAGGATTTTAAAGGAGTGAATTGGGACACTTTGTTTCATGGGAAGGATGTAGAAGAGAAATGGAGGACATTTAAAGGGGAAATTGTAAGAGTACAGAATCTCTATGTCCCTGTTAGGTTGAAAGGAAATAGTAAAAATTGGAAAGAGCCATGGTTTTCAAGGGAAATTGGACACTTGTTTCTAAAAAAAGAGAGGATATCTACAATAATTATAGGAGGCATGGAGTAAATGAGGTGCTAGAGGAGTATAAAGAATGTAAAAAGAATCTTAAGAAAGAAATTAGGAAGGCTAAAAGAAGATATGAGGTTGCTTTGGCAAGAAAGGTGAAAGTAAACCCAAAGGGTTTCTACAGCTATATTAATAGCAAAAGGATAACGAGGGATAAAATTGGACCATTAGAGAACCAGAATGGACAGCTATCTGCAGAGCCAAAAGAGATGGGGGAGATATTGAACAATTTCTTTTCTTCGGTATTCACCAAGGAGAAGGATATTGAACTCGGTGAGTTAAGGGGAAAGAGTAGGTAGCTATGGAAACTATGAGATTCAAAGAGGAGGAAGTACTGACACTTTTGAAAAATATAAAAGTGGATAAGTCTCCAGGTCCTGACAGGATATTCCCTAGGACATTGAGGGAAGTTAGTGTAGAAATAGCAGGAGCTATGACAGAAATATTTCAAATGTCATTAGAAACGGGAATAGTGCCGGAGGATTGGCGTACTGCGCATGTTGTTCCATTGTTTAAAAAGGGTTCAAAGAATAAACCTAGCAATTATAGACCTATTAGTTTGACGTCAGTGGTGGGCAAATTAATGGAAAGGATACTTAGAGATAATATATATAAGCATCTTAGAGAAGCAAATAGAGAGAGTACAGAGGAGATTTACTAGAATGTTGCCAGGGTTCCAGCAACTATGTTACAGAGAAAGGTTGAACAAGTTAGGTCTTTATTCTTTGGAGCGCAGAAGGTTAAGGGGGGACTTGATTGAGGTCTTTAAAATGATGAAAGGGATAGACAGAGTTGACGTGGATACGTTTTTCCCATTGAGGGTAGGGAAGATTCAAACAAGAGGGCATGACATGAGAATTAAGGGACAGAGGTTTCGGGGTAACGTGAGGGGGAACTTCTTTACTCAGAGGGTGGTGGCTGTGTGGAATCAGCTTCCAGCAGAAGTGGTGGAGGCAGGATCGATTTTAACATTTAAGAGTAAAGTGGATAGGTATATGGACGTGAAGGGAATGGAGGGGTATGGTCTGAGTGCAGGTAGATGGGACTAGGGGAAAACAAATGGTCGGCACGGACTGGAAGGGCCGAGAAAGCCTGTTTCCGTGCTGTAATTGTTATATGGTTATATGATTAGTTCAGTAGGCAGAACTCTTCATATGTGCTATAATTTGTCATTGTGTATTTATGCTTTTAGAAATCTGCAGTTCAATTAGTATCTCAACCCATCTAATATAGGTGACAGAGTTGTGCTTAGATCCCACATAGCTTCTCAATTAATGTCTGGGAAATATTACTGGATGTAAAGACTCCTTCAAGATGTAAATGTAGTGTCTACTAAAGTACATGAGATTCATGTTATTTATGGAGTCCTCCACACTCTTAAGTACTTCTAGAAAATCCATTGTATGTAGTCCATTGCGATGAAGATTGGTTGATGCATTGATGGCATCTCTTTATGTTTGAATGCCTGTATTCAAGCCGGACTCATTATCAAACTGGGACCTTGCAAAGTCACACATGGCAACTCTTGCGACTGTAAAATATAAATATTTATAGTTCATTCTGGAACATTTGGTGCAGCAATCACTTCAAGCTTCCTGTTGTTACTCTCCAACTGCTGACTAAAATTACACCTGCCTTTCCCATTCTTACCTGCCCATTGTTTACCAGGGAATCACATGCAAACTGTGCATGGCAACCAAAGGCCTATCTTAGTATTTACTTGTTTTCAACTTTTTAATCATTTGAAAGATAGAGTTGGTTCCCAATCAATCCTGATAATAGCCAGTACTGTCTCACCACTTCTTCTTCTTAGGATGTGGTGATGTTCTTGAAAAATAAATTCTCATTGTTAAGCTCAATGTTGCAAAATCTATTCTTGGCATAGAGCACTCTGAAGAGTTTTAGTCTGCTCCGATCAGCCAGGATTTCAGCAGTAGTTCTCCTTTTATGCATTATTCAGATCATATAGATCCAGACAGATCTGCAGGTTGTTTATCATGAGTTTAATATCTAGTGGGTGGGGGTGGGGAGGGTAATCTCTGGTCCATTAATCTTTCCCTTTCTCTTTGCAGCCACTGAAACATGGCTTGGAAGAGGTTTTACTGGCTGCTTCTTCTCATTGAGTTCCAGATGTTATTTTCCCTCTAACATTCCAGTTTCTTTAAACAGATCAACACATTCATCCAATTGCTACTTCATGTTGAGAAGTTAGCAATCCCAGCAGAATCACTGCGACATTATTTATTCCACTCATTGGGCTACCTTGTCTCCAGCAGTGGCACATATTTCTCTTCAAGTTCACTAAACATCTCTGTGAACCTTTGTCATTCTTTGTATTTTTCACTTTCAAATTGCATTCACCCAGTGGCTCTATGGGGTGGGAGATTACAACCTTCACGTGGTCTACCCTGTTTCGAAGACTGCAATCAACCTGGCATGCACAAACAAATAAGATTAAATAGAACAAGTTGTCCTAGAACTTTAGGCTGTGCACACCATATGCAAGAAGAAGAAGAAGTGGCTCTATAATCCTGTGGTGGAGCATTGTTAGGATTTGTTTTATCTCAAGTAAATCTGAGGTCATCCTTCTCGGCCCCTCGGACTCAATCAAAATGATAGCAGGCAGCCTTGGAAGCCGTACCCCATTACTCAACCTCACGTCAAAAACCTTGGCGTGATATTTGACTCAGCATTGAAATTTGACAAACAAGTCAATGCCATGGTAAAAGTTGGCTTCTTCCAGCTTCGGATGACAGCTAAAATAAAACAATTCCTCCAGTTTGATGACCTCGAAAAGATCATCCACACATTCATCTCCCACCTAGATTACTGCAACTCCCTCCACACTGGCATCAGCCAATCTTCCCTGTCCCGCCTGCAACTAGTCCAAAACGCCGTAGTGAGACTCCTGATGGGCACTCGAAGAAGGGACCACATCACCCCGATCCTGGCCTCTCCCCACTGGCGTCCTGTGCGGTTCCGAATAAATTTCAAGATCCTCCTTTATGTCTACAAAGCCCTTAACAGGGGCTGCTTACCCATCACACCACCTCCAGGTCCCTCAGATCGGCCGACTTGGGGTTACTGAACATCCCGTGGTTTAGGCATAAGCTCAGGGGTGACCGCGCCTTTGCAGTTGCTGCTCCTATACTGTGGAACAGCATCCCACTACCCATCAGAACTGCCCCCTCCATCGACTCCTTTAAGTCGAGACTTAAAACTCATCTTTACTCTCAAGCCTTTCTTGACGTCCTCTGAGTGAGGGCTATATGTATGTATTTATGTATGTACTTAATCTTAACCAATGTACTTAACCAATGTTGTATAACGTTAGTACCTCCACCAATGTAAAGCACTTTGGTCAACGAGAGTTGTTTTTTAAATGTGCTATAGAAATAAAACACTTGACTGACTTGACTCATCAAACTTCATTGCGACCTTATTATGAATGTTAATACAAGGGTCAAATACTGGCGAGTAGAATTAGTATAGATAGATACTCAATGATCAATGGATGTGGTGGGCCGTAGGGCCTGTTCTTGAGCTGTTACTCCATGACTCTACTTGTACCATGCTCTATCTCTCTTCTTTCTACTTCCATAAAGGTAAGGGTGTGTTTTAAATTATGCCCTCTATATCCCGTGTTTCTTTTCCTCTCTGCTGGGCTCTAAATTATAATTTTGGCCTCTTCGTCCTTTCCCTTAGAAACGACAAGAAACCATGGTTAGCATATGTAACATTGTGAACCAGTCTTGTCCATTTACTAGTATGTTTCTGCTTGCCCCAGATCTTCCTTCCTTTCACTTGGATGAAAAATAATTAATATTTTTACCTTTGTGACTTTCCTTATAATCTGGGCATCTCTCCTTCAGCCATTCATGCTGTTTGCCACAATGTCTGCATATTTACGCAGTTGTTCTTTTTTTTCTCTGCTTCTGTTTGAGTCTATGAACAGAATTGCATTGTCTGCTGTCCAAGTCATCAGTCTGACTTTGGACAGCTCTCAAGCTCTACATAACCTTGCCAGGTCTAAGTCGGTTTCTCTCAATTGACACTCCCTAAATTCTGCATCTTGAATTTTGCATACAATTCTGCTGCAAATCAATGTCCTTCAAATCTTCGAAGCTGCAATTTGTGGCCAACAACTTCAGCGCAGTCACGTATGTGCCTCCCCAATCGCTTGACAACTCTGAAATAGTTGAACTTGTCCATCATCTGACTACATGGAGGGTTACAATAATTCTGGACAGTTTTGAGGACTTCTTCCAGCACTCCATTGGTAAGTCTGATTCAATGTTTCAATTATACTTTATTGTAACATGTACTTTTTTTGTGTACAGTTTAGTCAAAATCTTACTATATATAAACACAATGATACTGGTACAAGAGTATAAGAATAGTGGATTACACTGAGGCTGTACACAAGAGTCACCATGTTTCCGACTTCATCTATGCTCTTCGAGTTGTTAAAAATGTCTGGTCTTAAGTTAAGGCCTATTTTGTTCATTAGAGCTCTTTTGCTTCAGTGGCAAATCAAATACAACAGCTTGATAATGGTTTTGGTTTCTTCTCTTAATTAGCTATTTCTAATTCAATATAGTGAAAAACACTCCTTCTACCATAGCCTCCATTAATTTTGGAAACTAATTGCTTCAAGGTTGAGCAGTGGTGAGGGTTATCTGTTTCATCTCCCAACACACAGGTGAGTGTTGCAGCTAATAGAAGACCTAATTCTACTCCTATCGCTTATGATCTTATGAAAGTCAGGGAGTGCCCGTACATCACCAGTAGCTTGCAATTATTTTAATTAAGTGCTCCCTTCCATGGATTCTTGGTGACTTGTGTTATAAAGTATGTGGAGCTGTTTGCAAAGATGCAGCAGGGTCATCCTCCATGATTTGACCTCTGACCTTAAATCACTTGACAGGTCAATTTGTCAAAGCATCCTGAAATGCTACTTGATAGTGCTACACCTCTTTAAAGGGAAGACACGATATTCTTTTTTGGACCACTACAAACTTAATTCCATCTCTCCATCTGGCAAATATCTAAGGATGAAACTTTCTGATATCTAAAACACCGGGTGGCGCCAGCAATGGCTGTCTCGTCAACAGTCTGTCTGCCCCTTCCTTCTTTGTTGTTTTAATAGTGTGTGTTAAATGTATGTTTTTAGTGATCTTTAGCTTGTTTTATGTGGGGGGTGCGGTGGGGGGTTTGGGGGAAACTTTTTCTAATCTCTTAACTCGACGGGGATGCGTTTTTTTCCGTATCGTACCTCCGTCTGCACTGCAGCTTAACATCGAGGAGTTGAAGGCCTCTGCTAGAGACCGACTTTGGGCGGTCCAACCGCAGGAGCCTGCAGGACACCATCACGGAGCTCACAACCCCTTTGCCAGGGATTGACCTCGGAGCCTGCAGACTTTAACATCGTGGAGCTCACGGTCTCTGGTTAGAGACCAACTTTGGGAGCTCCAAGCCGCAGGAGCTTCGATCGCCCCGATGCGGGGGTTCAGTTATCGGCAGTGGGAGCTTCGATCACCCCGACGGATGGTTGAACTGCCCCAACCACGGAAGAATAAACAGGAAGAAGATTGAACTTTATTGCCTTCCATCACCGTGAGGAATGGATCCGCTGTGGTGGATATTTATGTTAACGTGATGTAGTTGTGTGTTTTTTTGCTTTTTTTTAGTGTGGCTGTATGGTAACTCACATATCACTGTACCTTAATTGGTACACATGGCAATAAAAGACTGAAATCTTTGAAACCTTTGATGCCTGTTATCATTGTCACCCATTATCAATGCTAACTGAACTACAATAGTGCTTGATTAAGCAATATCTTGATTTAAACATTCCCATCCTTTTCAAATCCTTCACGGGATTTAAACCTCCTTATCTCTGCACTTGTTTTCAGCCATATAAACTTCCAAAATATCACCCTCCTCCCATTTCAGCCTCCCAATCATCACTAAATCTAATTGCTCTACCATTACCAACATCACAGGGCTCTGAGATTACCTCCTTAAACCTTGCACATCTCTGGGTCCTTTATCTATGCTGGATGCTGTTTCAAACCAACCTTTTTGAACACTTGGAAAGGCAGTTTTATCATCTGCCTTTACAAGTGGGCCAAACCTTGCATAGAAGGACAGATAGTTCTCACTTTAAGTTAGGTTTCCTTCTTCTGTTAACTATTGCTTTCTTGTACAAGGCTCATGTGAATTCATCATGTAATCACATGTAATATCTATGTGCCTTTGAAGTCTCTGCTACTTGGGCAGTCACCGCCATGCTGGGAGGCCTGTGGTCTATGGTTTAGCTTCACACGGCCTGCCAACACAATGCATGTCTGTCTAATATCAAGTTGTGTTGTAGAATTCTTTCATGTACCTCCATTTATATCATCATGGGGTACCTCAGCCATATATCAATCTTCACGTTGATTTTGCCTTCAGTTCACAAAGTGCAGCCCACAGCTACAGTCAAAGTGGCATGCTTTGGGAATAAATCCTCAATGTTTATTAAAAATGGATTGTTTTTGTTTTTCTTTAGATTGAATAGCTGAGCAAATACCATTCACATTGGTATTGGTTTATTATCGTCCGTCCCATGCACGGAAATAAAGTGAAAAACATTGGCGTTCTATCCAGGCAAATCATACCTTGCGTGAGTACACCAGTTAGCACAAAAGAGAAAAGAAACAGAGTGCAAAATATAGTGTTACAGCTAGAGAGAAAGTGGGGATTTAAAAAGTGCAAAAATTACAATGAGGTAAATGGGAAGAATGAGAATTCATCCTTATCACATGAGAGATCTGTTCAAGGGCCCAATAGCAGAGGAAGAAGCTGTTCTTGAATCTTGTGGAAAGTGATTTCAAGCGTTGTATATTCTACGCAGTGGGAGAGGTGAGAAGAGAACATAAATGGGGCTATGTTCATTATGTTGGCTGATTCCCCAAGGCAGCTTGAATATAGATGGAGTCATGTGGGCAATGGGGTGAGGCTGGTTTGCATGATGGACTGGTTGCGTTCACTATTCTCTGTACTTCTTTGCCCTGCGGGCCATTCTCTTTTTGCTGGTTCACTCTCAGGGAGGCCGAGTTGACGTCTATGACGGTGACCATGGGTACAAGACCTTCTGTTCATGATGAAATGTGTTGTGGTACAAAGTTTGCAAATAGGCCAACTTTATCTGGCGCTTACAGAGAGCCTAATCCAAGCGTGTAATGGCTTGGCAAAATAATGGTGTATTTATCAAGATTAAATTACAGTGTGGTCTGACTACATTTATATGGCTAACAGGATATTTGCTGAGAAAGAACTGATTGCACAGTTTACAGAATGTGCACTTGATTTACCATTCTTCATACATTTATTCAGCTAGAAGCCCAGATAGTTGCCAAAATAACAAACAGTTACTCATGAACTAGGTAATTCTGAAGGAAACAATTCAGTACTTTGGAACATACAAAAAGTTCAAATAAAGTAAGGGGGAGGATTGTGTTGGGTCAGCTTTTGTAACATAGATCATTCCACTTGCATTGAAATATCTCACCTGTGTAAAGCAAATAATCATCTAATATGTTGGATTGTGGCCGAGGCCTGATATGGCTTTCCTCATGTTTTATTCTTGGCCCAGGAGGCAGGAGAAAGCAATCATTTTAATTACTATTCAGTGACCCATATTGGACATTAGCATGAATGTTGAATAACAATGAGAAAAATTATTGTTCACAGAATTGAACAGCCTGCTGTCGAAGCCTTTTTATTTTGGTTTATGGGCAACATTGGCAAAATCATTTTTAGAGGCATTCACCCTTGGACACAAGGATTGAGTGTATTCTGGGTTGTGTCTTTATAGGATGTTCTGGCTGGATGGAACTAATTTCAATTACTGGAAATTCAGAAAAATGAATGCATCAAGGATCATCAAATTAAAAAGATTTTCATTGTTATTTAATATCTGACAGAGGCCCAGGAGCCATTGGTGAGGGAGGAGCGACGTCCGAGCGGTAAGCTTAAAACCCAACGCGGGGCTTTGTTTTTGCAGAGGCCCAGGAGCCGTTTGTGAGGGAGGAGTACTCGTTGGTGAAATCCGTAACGTTCTATTCAATTAACTGGGCTTGAGGAAGCCGCTGATTGGTGGACTGACTACGCAGCTGATTGGCAGTCAGATTCCAGCAGTTTGTAGTGTACTGTACTTTGTATTTTGTATTGTATTTTTGTATTGTATATTGTATTTTGTGTTGTATCTAGGGTAAGGGAAGTATGAGTGCCAGGACAGCTTACTGTTCTGGATGTCAGATGTGGGAGGTTATGGAGTCGGGTAGCCCTCCAGAAGTCCACATCTGCGCCAGGTGTGTCGAGATGGGGCTCCTAAAGGGGTGTGTTAGGAACCTGGAGCAGCAGCTCGATGACCTCCGTCTGGTCAGGGAGAGTGAGGAGGTCATAGAGAGGAGTTACAGGGAGGTAGTCTCTCCGAAACCACAGGAGGCAGACAAGTGGGTCATGGTTAGGAGAGGCAAGGGGCAGAGGTGGGCACTAGAGAGTACACCAGTGGCTGTACACCTTGGAAATAAGTACTCCTGTTTGAGTGCTGTTCGGGGGGACAGCTTACCTGGGGGTAGCAACAGCGACCTGGCCTGCGGTACAGACACCGGCCCTGTTGCTCAGAAGGTTAAGGAAAAGAAGAGAAGGGCATTAGTAATAGGGTACTCTATAGTTAGGGGGTCCACAGATTGGCGATTCTGTGGACGCAGTCCAGAGACCCGGATGGTAGTTTGCTTCCTTGGTGCCAGGGTCCGGGATGTGTCTGAACGTATCCAAGATATCCTGAAAAGGGAGGGAGAGGAGCCTGAGGTCGTGGTACATATTGGTACCAATGACATAGGTAAAAAAAGAGAAGAGATCCTGACAGGAGAATTTATGGAGTTAGGAAGAGAGTTAAGGAAAAGAACCGCAAACATAACAATCTCAGGATTACTTCCTGTGCCACGCGACAGCGAGAGTAGGAATGGAGCAAGGTGGAGGATAATTGCCTGGCTGAAGGACTGGTGCAGAGGGCAGGGATTCAAGTTTCTGGATCAATGGAACCTCTTTTGCAGAAGGAGTGACCTGTATAAAAAGGACGGGTTGCACTTGAACCCGAGGGGGACCAGTATCCTGGCAGGGAAATTTGCAAAGGCTACCGGGGGGACTTTAAACTAGAACGGTTGGGGGGAGGGACTCAAATAGAGAAAGCCAGTAGACAGGGTCTGAGGCAGGAGGCAGAGAAGGGAAGCACTCAGACCCAACATGTAGGGGGAAAGAAAAAAAAAAACAGAGAATAAGAGGTGGTGGGTTTCCAGGGCAAAAATCAAAAGGACTTCCGGTGGCGCTATGGAGGGCTAAAGAGCAACGCCAGCTAGCTCCTTGAAAAAAACGTTGAAAAATCGGGGAGAAAACGACCTACCTGCTGCCTGCTGCTTCTGTACCGATTGCCGTGAGTGACGTCATCAGGCGCGCAACTTACTATGTCTATGCAGCGCAGCCCCCTCTCGGATAAACCAAAAAGTCGTGTTACTAGGCAGAAAACGGTGGAACAAGAAAAAGGCCCGACTGAAGCTTCGGGCTCAGGTAGGACGCTATCCCTAGAAGATGTGTCAAAAAAAATTATGAAAAAAATCAGAAGGTGAAGATCTTAAAACTTTTATTGCAAGTGAAATTGCGGGCTTAAAGGAGGAAATAAAGCTGGAACTAAAGAGTGAACTTGCAAAAACGAACGAAGAATTAAAGAAGATGAATTTTAGGGAAGAAATAAAAAAAAATCAAGGAGGAAATAATGAAGTTAAAGCTTGAAATTAATACCACGTCTACGAATACATCGGACAAACTGAAGAAAGAAATTGCAGAAATACTGATTGAACAAGCTGCAAGTATGACAAACGAGACAAATGTTAAAATCAGAAAAGTGACAACTGATCGTGAAGAAAGGCTGAATCCTGTGGAGGAAGTACTGAATCAACAGACGTCAGCCATAAAGGGTGTTGAAGAACTAGCCGAAACAAGTGCTCAGACTACGGCAAAACTTATCAGAGAAAACCAACGTCTAACTGAACTACTGGGCAAAATAACTGAGAAATGTACTGAATTGGAAGGTTGCCAGAGAAGACAGAACCTAAGAGTTGCGGGTATTCCAGAAGGGAAAGAGGCGGATCAAGATCCCTGAGAATTCACTGCAAATCTACTGCAAAACGTTTTATCTCTGGATCAAAAGCCTTTACTTGCTCGAGCACACAGAGTGATGAGACGCCAGACAAGACAAGGTTCTCCCCCAAGACAAATGATAATAAAAGTCCAGTACGACTATGTCCTGGAGGAGATAATGCAAAAAACTGCAAGAAACAGAAATCTTACATTTGAAGGATACGGGATCAGCATCTATGGTGACTACCCAGCAGAGGTCTCCAGGAAACGAAAATCATTTAATGAGACCAAAAGAATCTTGAGGGAAGTGAAGAACTTGAAATATGGTCTGAGGTATCCTGCTACCCTAAGAGTCACCTACAATCAGAATGAACACTTTTTCACCAACCCTGTGGAGGCACTGGACTTTGCCCAGAAGACTAAGGTTCGAGAAGAAGCTTGAATAATATTTTTAAAACTGAACTTCATCATTGAATAAACTGACTTTGCAGGACTATGTGGAACTAAAGACGTGTCTAAGGAAGCTGGAGAAAGATGTGGATCAGAAACTCTCCCATGGATACTAATAATTAGTATAACTGCACTACTAATACAAATAATTAATAATTACTAAAACTGTAGCGTTGTGTCATTACTAATCAATTAATAATTATCACTAATGACTAATACTTATTTATATTTGAATGTTTAGTGCCAAATATAGAGTTTCATTTCATTTGCCCTCCTTGGAAACTTTAAAAAAAAAAAATTTAAATTAATTTTCATTTTTATTTTCTTTCTTCCCTTTTTTTTCGTTTTTTATTATATTCTTAAATAAGTTTTAAATATATGTATCCTCACATTCCCGACTATTGGAACCCGAATATTTTAAAATCCAATATCCCCGGTAAAATACTGTTATGGAATAAAAATTCCAAGAAACCAAGGAGCTGGTTAAGTTGGTAACATCAACTATGGAAGTCAGTAGATGGTTAGCCATGCTAGTATGGCTAGCACTAACTACACTAATACTAGATGTAGTTTTTCCTTCTTTGTGCACATTACTAATTTCTTAAACTATCCTCTTTTCTCTTATATTATAATCTATCATTATTATTTTCAGTTTGAATGGTGTCACAAATTGGATCAAAGGAGATATACACGTGAGAGACATTCAAGGGTCTTGAAATTCGTCTATTCGGAGTTCGGGTGTAAGGTCGGGTCTGTCGAACTGAACCATTGGCTGTATTATAGAACTCCATAGACAAAAGATGCAAGATTTAAAAATGAATACGGGGTATGAAGGAATAACGTTTTGTAGCTGGAACGTTAAAGGTATTAATGAACCAATTAAGAGAGGTAAAGTACTAGCACATTTAAAAGCAATTAAAGCTGATGTAATTTTTATCCAAGAAACACACTTAAAAAAAGATGCCGAGCATAGGCTGAAAGCTAAATGGATAGATAAAACGTATCATTCTTCTTTTACACACAAATCCAGAGGCGTAGCAATATTATTTCGTAAAGGCACTTTATTTAAACATACATCAACTATAACTGACAGTGATGGTAGATACATTATTGTAATAGGAGAATTAAGTGCACAAAAAATGATTTTTGTTAATGTTTATGGACCAAACTTTGATAGTCCACAATTTTTTAAGAAAATATTTTAAAAAAACTTGGAAATAGCACAACATAACTTAATAATTGGAGGAGATTTAAATTGTACATTAGACACTTATTTAGATCACAAGACAAAGGAAAATTAAATCCCATTCCAGTGACTTATTGCATACATGGATACTAGTAATATTAAAGACGTTTGGAGAGTAAAAAATACAACTGGACGAGAATATTCATTTTATTCACCTGTACATAAAACATATTCAAGAATAGATTATTTTTTGGTAGACTCTAAACTTATCTCACATACTTACAATTCCAAATACCATAATATTACAATCTCAGATCACGCACCTTTAACATTTATGATTAAAATAAATGGTAAAACGGAAAAACAGGGACAATGGAGATTTAACCCACAAATTTTAAAAGACATCAGTAACTCAGGAATATATTATAGAACAGATTAAGATTTTCTTTGAAATAAATGATAAACCGGAAATATCTTCTTCCCTATTATGGGAAACTTTTAAAGCATATGCCCGTGGAATTATGATTTCTTCTCAAGCATTTTATAATCAAGAGAATCAGAGGGAACAACAGGAATTGGAAAAGGAGATTAAACAATTATACACAGATAATGCTGCTAATCCATCCATGACAAAACATAACAAAATCGCTGCACTGAAATATAAATTAAATAAAATATACTCAGATCAAGTTGTAAAACTCTATCAATACACTAAACAATTACAATTTGAATTCAGAAATATCCAAAAATTATTGGCTCATCAATTACGGAAAATGGAGGGAGAAAAGATAATCCATAGGATTAAATCAGTCAATGGCGACCCATTAGTACAACCCAAAGATATTAATGAGAGATTTTTGCAATATTATAAAAAATTATATTCAGCTAAAACGACAGAAAAACGGATAGGAATAGAAGCATTTAAAAGAAAATCTAATCTTTTGGGATGGATTCAGAAAATAGAGAATCACTAAATGCTGAAATATCAGTAAAATAAATCGAAGAATCTATCAGATCATTAAAAAATGGTAAAACACCGGGACCAGATGGTATTGGTTTGGAATTTTATAAAACATTTTATGATCTGATTGCACCACGTTTGAAGATACTCTATGAATACATCTATACCCACCAGAAACTACCAGA
Organism: Okamejei kenojei; assembly: GCA_035221665.1. Classification (NCBI taxonomy): domain Eukaryota; kingdom Metazoa; phylum Chordata; class Chondrichthyes; order Rajiformes; family Rajidae; genus Okamejei; species Okamejei kenojei. The sequence goes on along the minus strand of CM069141.1, from coordinate 36,649,545 downwards.
AACGTTAAATGAATCTATTATAACACCTTTACCTAAAATAGACAAAGATCTGGATGACCCAGGATCATATAGAGCTATAGCTCTTTTAAACACTGATCAAAAGATACTAACCTAAATATTAGCACAAAGACTAAGCACAGTTATCAATAAATTAATTCACCCGGATCAACCAGGATTTATACCAAAACGATATTCCTCATATAACCTTAGATGATCATTCAATATTATATATTCGAAAAGAGGTATTAATAAAGATCTAGTAATTATATCATTGGATGAGGAGAAAGCCTTTGACCAGGTGGCATGGTCTTACTTGTTTTCAGTCATGGAAACTTTTAAGTTGGGAGAGAAGTTTATTACATGGGTTAAATTATTATACACTAATCCAACAGCCAGAATACTAACAAATCAAATGCTATCAACTAAATTTAATTTATTCTGAGGCTGCAGACAAGGTTGTCCTTTATCCCCGCTATTGTTTGCACTTGCAATTGAACCATTAGCTCAACGCGTGAGATTACATCCTGAAATATATGGGTATGTAACCAGAGATACTGAAAATAAAATCTCCTTATATGCGGATGACGTATTACTTTATATTACAAAGCCGGAAATTAGTATTCCAAATTTATTAAATTTAATAACTAAATTTGGCTTATTTTCAGGAAATAGTATTAATTGGAATAAAAGTGAACATGTCAATAATGGTAAATAACTTACATATATTACAACAATTTCCTTTTAAGATAGCAAAAAATCAAATATCTTGGAATTTATGTAACAAAAAGATTTGATTCTTTATTTAAATCCAATTTTCCACTTTTACTGAATAAATTAAATACGAATATTTTATATTGGAAAACATTACCTATTTCAATGCTAGGTAGAATTAATGCAATAAAAATGATTTTTCTCCCGCAATTACTATATCTCTTCCAATTGATTCCGATGTATCTTCCTAAAATTTTTTTTAAGAAGGTTGATTCTATAATCACCAACTTTATCTGGGATTATAAGAGCCATAGAATAAATAAAAAACATTTATGTAAATCAAAAATAAATGGAGGTCTAGCACTGCCAAACTTTATGTTTTATTACTGGGCAGTTAATATTAAAACTATGAATTTTTGGTTAGTAGAGACAGATAAACAACCAATTTGGTTAAAAATGGAAAAAGAAGATTGTTCGCCTTTTGAAATTAGCTCGATTTTATTCGCAATATTAAACTAGGTAAGAAAACCTATAGTGAAAAACCTATAATAGAAAGTGGGATACGTATCTGGAAACAAATAAAGAAAACATTAAAATCGGAACGTATACCACTAGCCCTTACCATTGTAAATAACGTTACATTTAAATCCTCAATGATGGACAAAGGTTTTTTACAATGGAAAAACTATGGAATTAATAAGATGGGCGATCTCTACAGGGAAAACTCCTTCCTTTCATTTCAAGAATTACAACAAATTTATGGATTACATTCAAAAGATTACTTTAGATATTTACAAATTAGAGACTATGTAAAAGCAAACACATTGGAAATTAGAAATAGAAAGACAGAAATTTTAGATGAATGTCTAAATAAACACCCAAACACAGAAAAATTGATATCATATATTTATAACATTTTATTGGAAAACGATGTCCCAATGACAGAAATATATAGGCAATCATGGGAAAACGAATTAGATCAAATAATTAGACCAGAAGTATGGGATGAAAGTTTACAACATATACACCACTGCTCGTTAAATGCTAGACACTCTCTTATACAATTTAAAATATTACATAGATTACATTATTCAAAATCCAAATTACATAGTATTTTTTCAAATGTATCTGCCATATGTGATAAATGTCAGCACTTAGAAACTAACTTAACGCACTCATTTACAAATTGTATAAAAATTACTAAATTTTGGACAGAAATATTTAAGATAATTTCGAAAGTTGTTAATACGAATCTGATTCCTGACTCAAAATTAATAATATTGGGAATATTAGAAACAGATCAATTAATAACAACGAATCAAAGATTTGTTATTGATTACAGATTAATAATTGGGAAAAAATTAATATTGAAATTCTGGAAAGGTCCTACATCCCCCACAACCAAAATGTGGATTACAGGAATGTCGGAGATACTTCATCTGGAAAGATTAAGGCTTGTCCTACTGGACAAGTTGGATCTTTTCAGAGAGATATGGTCTCCATTTATTGAATATTTAAAGGGTCAAAATGGCTCGGTGCGAGAGCCTGACTGAAGCCTGAATAAAGGAATAGATGAATAATCATTCATAACAAATCATGGATATATCTCCAACGATGGATAATCTGTTTAACACTCCACTCATCTTTTTGATTTTCTATTTTTACTTTATTTCTCTCTATTTTTTCCTATCTGCGTTAAAAAACTAAAAAAATGTATAAAAGTATAAATGTATAAGAATATAAAGTATATTCTTCTTTTAATATGTACTTACGTCTAATAAAAATATTTAACAACAAAATCAAAAGGGACCACTTGTCAACATAATTGTATAAGGAGGAAGAGTGTTGTAAAAACAAGCCTGAAGGCTTTGTGTCTCAATGCAAGGCGCATTCGTAATAAGGTGGACGAGTTGAATGTGCAGATAGTTATTAATGACTATGCTATAGTTAGGATCACGGAGACATGGCTCCAGGGGGACCAAGGCTGGGAGCTGAACATCCAGGGATATTCAATATTCAGGAGGAATAGACAGAAAGGAAAGGGAGGTGGGGTAGCGTTGCTGGTGAGAGAGGAGATTAATGCAATAGAAAGGAAGGACATTAGCTTGGAGGATGTGGAATCGATATGGGTGGAGCTGCGAAACTCTAAGGGGCAGAAAACGCTAGTGGGTGTTGTGTACAGGCCACCTAACAGTTGTAGTGGAGTTGGGGATGGCATCAAACAGGAAATTAGAAATGCGTGCAACAAGGGTAAAACAGTTATAATGGGTGACTTCAATCCACATGTAGATTGGGTGAATCAAATGGGCAGGGGTGCTAAGGAAGAGAATTTCTTGAAATGTATAACAACCATATAACAATTACAGCACGGAAACAGGCCCTCTCGGCCCTTCCAGTCCGTGCCGACCAAATGCGGGATAGTTTTCTAAACCAACATGTAGAGGAACCAACGAGAGAGCAGGCTATTCTAGACTGGGTATTGAATAATGAGGAAGGGTTAGTTAGCAGTCTTGTTGTGCGGGGCCCCTTGGGCAAGAGTGACCATAATATGGTTGAGTTCTTCATTACGATGGAGAGTGACATAATTAAGTCAGAAACAAGGGTTCTGAACTTAAACAAAGGTAACTTTGAGGGTATGAGAAGTGAATTGGCCAAGATAGACTGGCAAGAGATTCTTAAAGGGTTGACAGTGGATGTGCAATGGAAGGTATTTAAAGACTGCATGGATGAACTACAACAATTGTTCATCCCAGTTTGGCAAAAGAATAAATCAGGGCAGGTAGTGCATCCACGGATAATAAGGGAAATCAGGGATAGTATAAAAACAAAAGATGAAGCATACAACTTAGCCAGAAAAAGCAGCCTACCAGAGGACTGGGAGAAATTCAGAGCTCAGCAAAGGAGGACAAAAGGCTTAATTAGGAAATGGAAAATATATTATGAAAGAAAACTGGCAGGGAACATAAAAACTGACTGCAAATGTTTTTATAGATATGTGAAGAGAAAGAGATTAGTTAAAACAAATGTAGGTCCCTTGCAGTCAGAAACAGGTGAATTGATCATGGGGGACAAGAACATGGCAGACCAATTGAATAACTACTTTGGTTCTGTCTTCACTAAGGAAGACATAAATAATCTGCTGGAAATAGCAGGGGACCGGGGGTCAAATAAGGTGGAGGAAATGAGTGAAATCCAGGTTAGCCGAGAAGTGGTGTTGGGTAAATTGAATGGATTAAAGGCCGATAAATCCCCAGGGCCAGATAGTCTGCATCCCAGAGTACTCAAGGAAGTAGCCACAGAAATAGTGGATGCATTAGTGATAATTTTTCAAAACTCCTTAAATTCTGGAGTAGTTCCTGAGGAATGGTGGGTAGCTAATGTAACCCCACTTTTTAAAAAAGGATGGAGAGAGAAAATGAGGAATTACAGACCAGTTAGTCTAACATCGGTAGTGGGGAAACTGCTAGAGTCAGTTATTAAATATGGGATAGCAGCACATTTGGAAAGTGGTGAAATCATTAGACAAAGTCAGCATGGATTTACGAAAGGTAAATCATGTCTGACGAATCTTATAGAATTTTTTGAGGATGTAACTAGCAGAGTGGATAAGGGAGAACCAGTGGATGTGTTATATCTAGACTTTCAGAAGGCTTTCGACAAGGTCCCACATAAGAGATTAGTATACAAACTTAAAGTACATGGTATTGGGGGTTCAATATTGATGTGGATAGAGAACTGGCTGGCAGACAGGAAGCAAAGGGTAGGAGTAAACGGGTCCTTTTCAGAATGGCAGGCAGTGACTAGTGGGGCTCAGTGCTGGGACCCCAGCTATTTACAATATATATTAATGATTTGGATGAGGGAATTGAATGCAACATCTCCAAGTTTGCGGATGCCACTAAGCTGGGGGGTAGTGTTAGGTGTGAGGAGGATGCTAGGAGGCTGTAAGGTGACTTGGATAGGCTTGGTGAGTGGGCAAATGCATGGCAGATGCAGTATAATGTGGACACTAAGGTCAGTAGGTCGTGTTCGAACCAGTTAGAATAAGAGTCGACCTGGACCAGACAGTGTTTACCGTGCCATTTGAAAATGTCTGCCGCCAGCGATGTCCAGGGCAGAGCTGGTGGAGGTTGTTGCAGTAAGGGCTGTCTCTGCTGGTGTGGTGCAAGGCTGTTGCAAGTGGGGCAGGAGGCTGTACTGTTCCGTATGTACTTGGCCATCCCAGGCCAGTAGAACAGGTTCTGTGCATGGGCCAGACTTGCATCAATTCCTGGGTGACTGCTGTGTGCCTCTTTGTAGTATTTGTCACATAACGATGAGGGGATCACGACTTTGTGGCCGCAATGTGCATGTCTTTACCCTTTTTGTAAACAAGTTTAAAGTCAAAGTGCTGGAGCTGCATCATCATGCGTTGCAGACGAGCTGGTGCTGCGTGATAAGGTTTGTAGAGGATTGTCACCAGTGGTTGGTGGTCTGTCTCGACCGTGAAGACGTTGCCAAAGATAAAGTCCTTGAATTTGGAACACGCAAAGACGACAGCCAGCAGCTCCTTCTCGATCTGCGCATAGCGCTGTTCGGTGTCCGTCATGGTGAGGGAGGCATAGGAGACAGGGTGCAAGGCACCACCAGCAGATGATTGTAGGCAGGCTGTACCAAGCCCAAATCGTGAGGCATTGCAGGTACTGTCAAAGGGCGCTTCAGGTCGAAGAATGTCAGGGTTGGTGCACTGGTCAGTTTGATTTTAAAACGTCAAATGCTTTTTGGTGTTGCTGGAACCAGGACCAAGTAGTATCCTTTCCAGTTAGTTGTCGCAGGGGCGAACTCAGTTCACTGAGGTTTGGTATGAATTTTCCAAGATAGTTCACCATACCCAGGAATCGCTGCAGGCCAAGCACATCGGTGGGGGCAGGCATCTCTGTGATGGCGGCAGTTTTCTTCGGATCCGGCCTGAGACCATCAGGAGTGAACACATGACCAACGTAGGTGAACTCAGAAACCCTGAACTTACACTTGTTAGGGTTGAATTTCAGGTTGATCTGACGTGCCCGGTCCATGATAAGCTTTAGGTTGTGGTCGTGCTCTGGTGTGTCTTTGCCATACACCAAGATATCGTCGACTATGAACAGCAGCTCCATGTTCCTCTGGAAGACCTCGCTGGTCGAATTGATGTCGAATGGCATTCTTAGAAACTTGAATCTGCCAAATGGAGTGGCAAATGTGGTGAGGTTTGACGACTCATCGTCCAGCGGTACTTGCCAGAAGGAGCTCTTTGCATCGAGGACGGAAAATATGATAGCTCATCCGATCTGTGCCGCAACGTCCTCGACAGTCCTCATAGGATAGTGAGGGTGCCTAATGGCAGAGTTCAAATCTTTCAGATTGATGCACACAGGGAGCTCGTCTTTATCCTTCTTGAAAGTAGCAACCATGGTGGAGACCCAGTCAGTGGGCTCACTGATCTCTTCTAGCACGCCTAAGGAGACCATGTTTTTAGTTCAGACTCAATCCTGTCTCTCATGGCATGTGGCACACGATATGGTGCACGGACGGCAGGTTCAACATTGGGGTCAATGGATATCTTGTATGTCACAGGCAGCTTGCCTAGTTTGTCATCGAACAGATCAGGGTATTCTTTTATCGGGTCCATTGATATCAGTAGCTTATGGACCGACTGCTCAAAGGAAACCAGCCCCAAGTCCTGGCATGCATGGATGCCCAACAGAGTCACAGAATCAGAGTTCTGGATCGTTTACAGATTCTGCAGGTGTAACTACCTGGTCGTTGCCGTAGAGAACTACAGGGGCGTATTCAAAAGTCCGAGCCCTCATCATGGCATCGGGACCCGCAAGGTTAAGTGGAAGGGAGGCTTTGACAGCGTCTGGTTCATTTCGGTGGAAGATGTTCATGTAGTATTGGTAATCAATCTCAAAAGTCAGCCATCATTGGAATTGTTGGAATTTCTGCAAGATTGAGCCATCGTAAAGCAGAAAAACTGATAAAAAGAAAATAAAATCCGATATGCAGAAGCAGTGGGCTACCCCAAGCTGACTGACACCATGTAAATGACTGAATCATACAATCTGAAATCCAAGATCATCTTTCATCAGTATTCAAACTATAGCGGTACAGCAGGCTGTTAGTTGCTAGAACATCATGGCCGCTTCCAAGACCGAGCAGTACAGGGGGTGGGTGTTAATATAAATCGTACAGTAGGGTGGGGTTAGTGATGCTATTCTACTATGATTGGTTATCATGCATAAACCAATCCACAATACCTAATGCTCGTTTTTCAAGTGTGAATCTAGACAGCAAATCCTAAAACTTCTGACAATCCACTCATCCATCTCATGTAGCAGAAATGTGATGCAGTGAGAATTCTTTCTCCTTTCAATCTTCTAGGTCCTTTCTCCATATCATATAGATTGTTCAAATAATGGTGGTGGCTCTACATCAGTAGCATACATCTGAGGAACATAGTTATCTATCCGACATTTGTGAGCTGCTCAACAGCTTTGAGAGAGTGGAAGAACTAGAAGGTGGGCAAAGTCCCTAACCATACTGAAGATGAAAGTATATAAAGAAGATGCATAGGTTTAAAATGAGAGGAGAGAACTTTAAAGGGGACAACAGTGGTTAAAATCTGGAACGCGCTGCCAGAGCAGATGGTGGTCAGATGCGATTATTATGTTAAATAGGCTTTTAGAGCAATGTACAAAAAGGTCAGCACGGACGTGGCGTGCCAAAGGGCTTGATTCTGTTGCCGTATGACACCATGTCTCTATGACAAATGAAAATTAGTTTTACAACTGAGAACAATTATCCTGCCAATTTTACTCCTGCCCAATTATCTTTAAGTCAGGGTCTTCAGGTAGCCAAGAATGGAGTATATGCTGTCTCTAGAAAAGTAATTATACCAACCCGTTCCCAGCTTGCTGCACCTTTACCCCTTCAAACATCTTAATGAACTTAAAAATCAGTGGATACACAAAATGGACTGTCAACTCACTATAAACCACTGAATATCATTGAACAAAATAATTGAACAAAATGATACATGGTATGATATTCAAATAAAGCATTATGTTTTTGTGAAAATCTGCTTTCCGAAAGTAAATCTGACTTGCAATTTTAAACTGGTTCATATGGCGAGCCAGCGGAATGTTTTCACTTATTATGGAGATCAGAAGTGAACAATAGGCAATCTTTAAGACTGCTGGCATGTAAATTACTGATACTAAGTCCAGCAAATTGTAAAGGTAATTATTAATCTTGTCATGCCCTGCGCTTTCACTGAAATCATAAAACATCTATTAGCCTGGTGTGGTATATGTTGTATTACAGAGTATCATGGGCAATGCAAAAGAACAAGTTGACTTCTACAAAAAGTTCACATTAGTTCTATGTTATCCCATTTTCTCATCCATTCCCTACACACTCAGGGCAATTTACAGAGGCCAATTAACTACAAACTCACACGTCTTTGGGGAGTGGGGGGACACGGGAGCACCCAGAGGAAGCCCACACGGTCACAGAGAGAACGTGCAAAGTCCACACAGATAGCACCCAAGGTCTGGATCAACCCTGGATCTCTGGTGCTGTGAGGCATTGGCTCTACCACCTGTGCCACTGTGAAGGTATTACTATGCTGTGAAAGTTTACTGAAATCCAAAAGTGCCCATTTCAAATAGTATGTGAGCTGTCAGAGCTCTGGTCTGGTGCTCTGGTACATTGTAGGCTTCTCCACATTTGTATTAAACATAGGTTTCTGACAAATAGACAGAGAACATCTTTCCCCCATGGCTATGCACATCCTGCTTGCATTGCTAAAGAACCGGGCGACGGATCCCTGCGGCCGGACTCTGGGTCAGCACAGCAGCAGCGTCAGTGGACCCTGCGGAGGTCGTCGAGGCGGTCGGGCCAGTGGTCATTGAGGGTGGGCCGGCGGTCAAGGTCACGGCCAATGTCATTGTGGGCACCAGTGGTCGAGGTAGGGTCGGTGTTGAGGTCAAACCAGCGGCCGGTGAGGAGGTCGGGCCGGCGTGGAGATCGGGCCGGTGAGGAGGTCAAGCCGAGAACAAAGGAGAACCCAGCATGGGGGGACTACCTTGAAAGGGGGGGAGAACAAAGGAGGCAGTGTGGGAGAACCGCCAAGAACTAAGGGGGACAAATAGAATGTTTTAATGGTTTCTGTAAAATTGAATACTTTTATAACTTTGTTGCCGCACTTTATGCATACCTTGGGTATGCAAAACAAAGAATATCACTGTGACTAGTCACATGTGACAATAAAGTATCATTCATTCAGAAAAGCTGGAAATCTCCAGGACTGGACAATGTTTCCTCCTCTACCCTCAAGCTCTGTGCTGAACAACTGGCAACCTGCACTGTCCCTGCCTGCTTCAAAGTCTATTGTTCCCGTACCAGAAAAGCCAAGGTGTACTAGTCGTAATGACAACACGCCTGTCGCACTGACCTCTGTAATCATGAAGACCCTTGAAAGACGTGCTGGCCCACCTGAAAAATATCACAAACCCCCTGGTGGACCCCCTGCAGTTTGCATACTGGGCAAATAGGTCAATGGACGATGCAGTCAACCTAGGCCTGCACTTCATCCTCCAGAACCTAGACCGCCAGGGGACCTATGCAAGGATCCTGTTTGTGGATTTTTGTTCTGCATTCAACACCATTGTGCCAGAGCTACTACACTCCAAACTCTCCCAGTTTGACTATGTCTGAACCCCTCTGTCAGTGGATCATCAACTTCCTAACAGATAGGAAGCAGCATGTGAGGGTGGGAAAGCACCTCAGACCCACAGACCCTCAGCATAGGAGCACCCCAGACAGCGTGCTCTCCCCTCTCCTCTACTCTCTCTACACCAATGAATGCACCTCCACAGACTCCTCTGTCAAGCTTCTCAAGTTTGTGGACGACACAACCCTGATTGGATTGATCCAGGATGGGGAGGAATCTGCCTACACAGCTGGCGTCCTGGTGCCATCGCAACAACCTGGAGCTCAATGCTCTTAAGATGGTGGAATTGATTGTAGACTTTAGGAGAGCTCCCCCTCCCATCCCTCCACTCACCATCAACAAAACCACAGTCACATCTGTGGAGTCTTTTATGTTCATTGGAACCATTATCTCCAGGGAGCTTAAATGGGAGGCTACCATCGAATCTGCATTCAAAAAGACCCAACAGAGGATGTACTTCCTGTGGCAGCTGAGAAAACACAATCTGCCACATGCAATAATGGTCCAGTTTTATACTGACAGTTTTATCTGTCCTCACTTCTCTCTCATGGTCTGGTTTGGCTCAGCCACCAAACATGACAATCAGAGTCTGCAGCGTATCGTTCGATCAGCTGAGAAAGTTATTGGCTGCAACCTTCCTCCCATCGACGAACCGTACACTGCAAGGTAGCGAGCGGGTAAGATCATCTCTGACCCCTCTCACTCTGACCACAAACTCTTTGAAGCACTTCCCTCTGGAAGGCGACTCTGGACTGTCATAAACGCCACAGCCAGAAATAAAAACAGCTTTTTTCCACGAGCAGTAGCACTACTCAACAGCCAAAAGTCTGTAGCTTACTTTTCCTCTGGTATTTTATTTAATTCTTCACATGTTTAAATTATGATGTTTTATTTTTAATTGTGTTCTGTGTATCGCGTTGTTACTTGCGAGCAAAGCACCTAGGCAAACTCCTTGCATGTATACATTTTTGGCTAATAAAATTTATTCAAATCATTTCAATATTTTGTGCCGTTCAGGTCGCCCTACTACTGGAATTATGTCATTCTGAAAAGGGTGTAGATAAGCGGAGATCGCTGATCGGCGTGGACTCAGTGGGCCCATGGACCTGTTCCCACGTTGTATCTCTAAACTAAACTTGAAAACTTGAAAAATAACTGAATTTTTAAATTTATATTAGTGGGATCATTGTTTAACTTTGGAACTAGGCATTAGATTGGCTATATAGTTTCCTCAGAGAAACAGATCTGAAAGGCCCTCCACTAACTCCAGAACCATGGTTGGCCAGTCAGAAGCCCACATGGTGAAACAGGGTGACTACCAGAGACTATCAAGTGCAGCAAAAGGCAGACCGTGCAACATCTTTTAGTCTGTTCACGGCTGAAGGCTGGTTTGGGATTTTGAGGCCAACTCATGCGCTTTGCATCATGTCAACCAATTGAAAGAATACTGGAAGGCAACGAAAAATAAGCATATTTGTTTTACTGAGACAGCAATCCAGATTACTGTGCAGATGATTCAGAGTCAAATCTTCCCATGGCAGCTGGGAATTTTAAATCCAGTTAACTACTTAAATAACTCTGGAATAAATAGGCAGTAGCAGTAATAATGACCATGAAAATACCATATCGTTGTAAAAATCCATCTGGTTCACTACTGTCTTTTGGGGCAGGAAATCTGCCATCCTTATCCTGTCTGGTCTGAAAGCATCTCGAGACCCAGAATAATGGGTTTAATTCCTAAATACTCACAGCAACTCAGTTATCAAGGTGGTAGCTCAGTGACACTTTCTTAATCAGGAATGTGCAATAAATCCCAGCCTAGCCAACAATAATACATTCTATGAATGCAAATAAGACAAGTTTCCGAGTCATTCATTTGATTGCTGAAAGGACTTTTATTTTTTTATATTTGGGGGTATGGCACAATAAATCATAATCTCTTGCAATGGAACCATTTAATTTCTGATTCTTTGAAACATGCAAGAATTCTGTAACATGTCAGTTTTCCTCAACCTTGTGTCGAATCCAAGCACAGGCAACCAAACATCTATCTAAAACTGTTGTATGAACCTCTACACAGTTGCAAAGCGACAGAAACACAGTTGCAAAACGCAGTTGCAAAAGTAGCAGGAAGTACAACTCACACCAAACTGTTGCCCTTGCACTTCAGCAGCTGTCCAATATTTCGCTCAGTCAACTTACAACCCAGCGGTATAATTTTGATTTCTCTAACTGTAAGTAACCCTTGCATCCCCTCTTTCCCTGTCATATAAGATTATTAAGGGTTTGGACACACTTGAGGCAGGAAACATGTTCCCAATGTTAGGGGAGTCCAGAATCTGGGGCCATAGTTTAAGAATAAGTGGTAAGCCATTTAGAACGGAAATGAGGAAAAACATTTTCACGACAGAGAATTGTGAGTGTGTGGAATTCTCTGCCTCAGAGGGCGGTGGAGGCTGGTTCTCTGGATGCTTTCAAGAGAGAGTTAGATAGAGCTCTTAGGGATTGCGGAGGTTGGGGATATGGACGTAAGGTAGGTAAAGTATTTGCCTTTTGCATACTTTTCATTCATTTGTACCTTTTCATATCTCTTGTTTTTTGGATTCTCAGTCTGAAGAAGGGTCTCGACCCGGTCACCTATCCATTTTCTCATAAGATGCTTCCTGACCCACTGGGTTACTCCAGCTTTTATGTCTATCTTCAGTGTAAACCAGCATATACAGTTCCTTCCAAAACATTTTCTCTGCTTTTATTTTCAAATGTAACATTGTTTGCCATAAATGTTATTGCCAAATCTGCATTCATTTTTGTTTAAGAAAGCTTAATCTCCATTCAAACTCAGGGTAGGTAATGATTATTCACATATATGTGGTTTATAGTCACAAACCCAAATTGGAACAGACAGTTTTTAGCTCCGTACAAGAACGAAGACAAAGCAAGCAAGAGAATGCAGTAGGTCAGACTTTACCACAAGCACACATGTGCCATGATCCAGAGATTGACCTCTTTGAACCTTGGGTTTCTGAAATACATCCAGTAACCGCAATGATTCTCACCACTGCTATTTCAAGGATGATCAATTGCCTGCAGTTGGTCGCTAATTGACTTCTGTTGGTTATTGTTGTTCTACAAGGGATCAGTGCTATTTCCAGATCTCTACATTTACTAAAATCTTTAGGAAGTGGCATGTCAGGTGCTGAAGGACCTTAACTTGATTTTTAATCTTTCCATGAACTGGTTGTTCCAAGGCAGAGTGGGTGGATCCTCTGACAGGAAGGAGTAGTGAGCACATAGAAATGCATGAATATATCTTGAACAGGGAGCCTGAGGTCATATCCATCCAGATCATTGTGGAGAAACTCTCCTGGGTGCACAACAATGACAAATGGCTCTGGTCATGGTAACTGACGTTGTATTGAAATGTATCACATATTACACGGAGTCAGAAAGGTTAGATGATACATGTTGGTGGGAATGAACTGTTGGAGAAATAACATAGCAAGTAGAGGATCCGATGATATTGGCCTCAGCTTTGTCCTCCTACATCCCCACCTGAACGAATTACAAGCCTGATATGCATTTAAATTATTCTGCCCTCTCCACCTTTATACTTCATTCATTGTAGAAGAGTTCTCCCCTCAGATTGCAGAACCTCTTTTTTATCCCCAAAATTCCCAATGAATTTGGACCCATAAAAAAGCAATTAAGACAAAGGTTGCAGACCCAAAATGTTGACTGTTTCAATTCCCACTGATGTTGCCTGACCTGCTGAGCTAATCCAGAATTTTCTGTTTTTATTTCCAAAGAAGTGCTATGTGTAACCAACTTATCTAACTGCAATAACTGTAAAACCAAAATGGTTCAGATCCCCAGCCTTCAACAGCTCCATTGTTGTGTCAGTGTGCCTCCTATAGATTTGCTCACATTTTCATGGTCTCGTTATTTTGAGTGGTTTCAGTAAATACCTCACCATGTAGACACCATCGTAGCCACTCCATTGCTAATCAAGACCTCCCTTCCATGGAAATGAAATTGACTTCCCATGCAGCCATACCCTTCGCCCCACCATTTAACCGTTACCACTTTTATTTGCTGACCGTTGGATTGCAACCTTGTCGTGGTCGGGGAGCTTGTGTGTCTCAGTGACCCCTAGAGCTATGCCAGCAGGAGATTCACCTCCTGTTAGGGTCTCCCATGCTGGACAGGTCGAAGGGTAGAGGCGAGACGAAGAGCGATCCACTGGTCCTCCAGGTTGGAGGTTGAGCACATGGCTAACAATCCTACGGTAACAGCAACTGAAGGAATCAACACTACTGGGCGTGATGGACTTCCAGGGCTAACGACAGATGCTAGGATGAATATCAATGGTGAAAGCAGAAAAGAATCAGACAGTATCCCAAGAATAGCCCTGCACTGGACACCGGAAGGGAAAAGGAAAATAGGGACACCCAAAACCACCTGGTGTCGAACTGTAGAGAAGGAAATGAAAACAATGGACCTGACCTGTGGTAGTGTCCAGAAGCTCGTCTAGAACAGACAGGAGTGGAGGACCTTCGTTGCTGCCCTACATGCCAGGAGGCATAATAGGCAGTAAGTAAGTAAGTAAGTAAGTATTTACTTTTATTTGGGCATCAACTACACCAGCAAGAGCTTGGAGAGGTGTGTTTACTGGCATTGTGACCTACACGGATTATCGATCTGTGACTCCATGAAGCAATGTGCTTAGACATGACATTCTCGTTAGCATCATAAAACCCACTAGCTGAGACTTTAAAACCGCAGTAAGGGTATAACTTAGTTTTAGTTCAAGAGATACAGCATGGAACAGGCCTTTCAGCCCATCGAGTCCAGGCAAACCAGCAATCACTCATACACGCGTTCTATCCTACATACTAGGGACAATTTACAGAAACCAATTATCCTACAAACCCGCACATCTTTGGAATGTGTGAGAAAAACGGAACATCCAGTGAAAGCCCATGCGGTCACAGGGAGAACGGGCAAACCGTGTACTGCCAGCACCCGTAGCCAGGATCGAACCCGGGTTGCTGGCACTGTAAGGCAGAAAATCTACCGCTGTGCGCCCTCGCTGTTAGCTTGCTGAACAGCAAATACGTGCTCACAATTCAAAAACTGCCACTGCTGGAAATCTAAAATAAAAACAGAAAATGCTGGAACAATTAAGCAGGTCAGGCTGCATCCCTGGCAAGAGAAACAGTCAATGTTTTAGGTCTGCAACCCTTGAACATATTTGTGCTTATGCCTGGACTTCACATATTGCCTTTCCTCACCAGTGCCAGGTTATTCACCCAATGTTCCCTCTCCAGGTTTAGTCACGGAATCTTCCCAAGTATCAGGGTCGCTACTTACAACAGGTGGCCTTATGACGCATAATCCTGCATTGTGATGTCTTCTTCTAAGCCATTGAGAATGTTGGAGTTGCTCTTTTAGAATGTCCATAAAGTCAGAAAACGATAATACTAAAATTTTTGGCTGCATGACCGCCCTTGAAATAGTGCTCACATACTGGTTTGTCAATGTGTGAACTTAAATTCATCTCTGTGCGATGGTGATAAAGTGACGATATGTGATAAAAGATATAATATGTTGATATGAGATGGGCTCATCCACCTACTGTATATTGTGCTCCCCATTCCCTGTGCACTCTTATATTTCTCATATTCCCTTCTCCTCATATGCACCTACTCCCTTTTAATATGTGCCACATTGTAATAAAGGTCAGAGGTGATGATGAGTTGTTGGCACTGTCAGGATCGCCATATGTTACACTGCATTGTTTATCCAGTTACTCAGCATCTACGTTCAAAACATCAATGTCCCAATTGTTCCTGAGTGCTGCTTCAAGGTGGTTACAATAAAAGTATTAACTGGTTTTGGTCACCATGTTATGTAATTACTGTAGGTTTATTGGGCGGTGATGTATGGCCAAAATTAGTAAATACTTTTGTCAGTCTAACCGGGCAGCACAGTGGCGCAGCAGAGTTACACAGTTGCGCATTGGTAGAATTGCTGCCTTACAGCACTTGCAACGCCGGAGACCCGGGTTCAATCCCGATGATAGGCGTTGTCTGTACGGAGTTTGTACGTTCTCCTCATGACCATGTGTGTTTTCTCCGAGATCTTCGGTTTCCTCCCACACTCCAAAGACATATAGGTTTATAGGTTAATTGGCTTGGTATAATTGTGAATTGTTCCTAGTATGTGTAGGATAGTGCTAATGTGTTGGGATTGCTGATTGGGGCCAAAGCACCTGTTTCCATGCTGTATCTCTCAACAAATCTAACAGTCTTCTGCTCAGTCTTAAAAATGGCATAATATTTCAGCACGTAGTGCTAGCGATCTAGATTCAATCCGGATCTCTTGTTCTGACTGTGACTGTGTGTAGTTTGCTCGTTCATGCTGTGATCACATGGGATCATGTGGGTACTCAGGTTACCTCTCAGACTCACAAAACATGCTGGCTGACAGGTTAATCGGTTACAATACATTATCCATAGTGTAGTTAGGTAGTAGGGTAATCAGGATGAAATTGATTGACATAAGAAAGAGGTGAGGTTGCAGGGAAAGGAATAGGAGAGTAGGATTCATGAGAGACTGTAAATGATGGAATCCTGAGCAACAAACAAACTGCTGGAGGGATTCAATGATGAGGCAGCATTTGAGGATGGAAATGACAGGCGATGTTTCGGGTCAGGACACGTCTCCAGAAAGAAGCCGATTGTTTTTTACAGAATGGGATTGTTGGACTGATTATTCAAAGAGGCAGCGTGGATAGATGGACAGAATGGCCTTCTTCTACACCATAAGAAATTAAGAGAGATAATATGGGAAAACCATTGGAATAACCTTAACGTTCTGCTAGCCATTGTGCAACCCGCCATTGATGGTAGGAGTTGCAATCTCATTACAGATAACTGAATTTTGAAATATTGATTGTAGCCAAGTTTACTCCGACACTACTGCCGACCCACACAGCCACAAAACCTCCCCGGCCGCTCCACTGACTTCATGGTCCTTACCTGCACCCCGGCTGCCAAGTGTGACTGACCCTGACGATTCTCACCTCCCCCTGGCCACCAGCAGACAGGGGTCGTCAACACCATTGGGCTCCAGGCCTACATACAGGCCAGAGGTCTCTATGGTACCGGCTCCAAGTGCTTCACGTTGTCTGACTCCCCTGGGTCCTACTGCACCCCATTCTGACTACTGACCCCACTGGGTCCTGCTGCCTTTCCCCCTTGCCAATGATGCTACTTCTCCTTCCAACACCCTCCCCCCAACCCTACAACATCCCCAAGCCCCCATTCCCCCTGAGCACTCATAAACCCCCACAGTAACTCCCCTGCAGGCACGTGCCATGAGTAATTACTCAGGGTAGGCACAGTCGGTTTAAAAAAAATCTTAAACAGCACATGCACAGATTGTTCTCCTCTCTGTAAGCTGTCAGTCGACTTTTATAAAGTAATTTGTCTTCAAAAGCCTTATCTCTTAATAAAGTACTGTTTCCCGGCAATGAAGACGCACCTGGGTCAAAGACTCACCCCCATTTTGAATTGCTAAAGTTTGAAAAAAGGCTGGTGGGACCTAGAATTTCTCACACTCAAAAAAATAAAAATAAAGAAAGTAACAATTCAATTTGCCCAAGGCTTCCAGATCTCCTCCATTCTGAATCACTGAATGGATGGGGGGTGGAGGGTGATGGCAGGTGGAGAGATGGTGGGAAAAACGGGAGCACACCGGGACAAGTTGAATCAGTTGTGATCTTCTTGAATGACAATACAATTTCAGGGACCAATTGGGGGGGAGAGTTCCTTTCACAGCGTGTGGTGAGTCTGGCCCGGGTCAGCACGGGCAGGAGCGTTGAGAAGGATGTCGGGGATCATGTCAGCAACTCACTCACTCACTGCTGCTGCGGCGCTCCGAGCGCGGAGCCACCGCATTGTGGCCGGGGACTATGTTTCTATAAACACTGGCTATTGCTTTGTCAACACAAATGCTGCTTGCCCCACTCAGTTCCTCCAGCAAATCGATTTTTACTCCAGATTCCAGCAAACTGGGCCTCTATTGTAAGGTTATTCTTGTTTTAAGTGATATAGAGATCAGTATCCAAAGTCTGTTCGCTATCCTCCTGACTGTTCTGGGCTCATCTGATGTTGTGTTTAAAACTACATGGAAGTAATGATTCTGCAGATGTTTCAATAATTATTGCATCTCCACAATCCACCTTCCTCAGCAACACCCCCTCCCCTCCCCTCCCCTGCATCTATTCTCGTAGCTTTGTGTGTGCATGGCAAAGCAGTCAGTACTTGCTTAAATTGAACCATGCACCATGAGCTTTCTCTATCACAACAATAATCCTTGGAGCAAATGTACTCGTGTTTCCTCATCTAGTCAGAACATTAAACTATTTCCCACATGAAACTCAAGATCAGGGTATCCTTAATACTCTCGCTCCTCAGCTTCTCCACCATCTTGATAGAAAGTGCAGTTTTCTATTGCAATTGACCTTGAACTGTGCCCAGCGATGGTCCCAATGCATCCTTCCTTCCTCTGTGTTTTATATTCCTGACGAACAGATCCCCAATTTCCCAATTGCCAGCTGTATATTGCCCCTTTAAATGGAGTCAACGTTGTGTCGTCTCCTCTGCTGCAATAAATTAAAACCTATTGCCTCAATTCAGTAGCAGGTTCCAACCTGCTACTGTGTAAGAAAGAACTGCAGATGCTGGTTTAAATCAAAGCTAGACACAATTGTTTTTAAGAGGGGGGGAGGTAAGAGTAAGTAAGAGTTTTTTTTCACGGGGTGAGAGGTTAGAGTGAGTAAGGGTTTTTTTTCAGGGGATGAGAGGTTAGAGTGAGCAAGGGTTTTTTTCAGGGGGGAGAGGTTAGAGTGAGACATTTTGTGTCTACATTTTGTGTAGACATTTTGTATCTAACTGCTGGCTTAACTTCTGGATTTCACCCATGCAATTCCAGTCTCACACTTCATAGCAGGGCCTGTCAATTTGTAACCACCCTTCCGTGACTCCATTCACAAATTTAGTTAAGTTATTGCGGAGGAGGCTGTTATTAAAGGCAGATTCCAAGGCAGATTCACTCCTATAAACAGGCAGAATACAACATTGACGCCTACCTTCTCTGCAATGCCGTGAATCTGCAGAGGAAAAGTTTTGAACTGCTGCTGTAATGTAACCTTGTCCCAAGTGTTGTGAGGGCTGAATTAGGTACATTTAACTATATTAGTTTGCATCTTGCATTTGATTTTAATGCCAAAACATGACATCAAGTTGTCACATTATTCAGTAGACCAGCAAGAGGATATTAAACTTTCATATTAGAGACACCTCTATGTGGTGGGTTTTCGCCCATTTTACTTCGGAGTCACGTGAGTGACTACGTGAAGAAGCCCCGCCAGGCGCATGCGTGTCATTACGTCCGCCCATGTCGCACTGAACGGGCTGGAGGGCACAGCTCCACCAGCGGTAAGTAGGAACTTCTCAGGTAAGTGTTTTAAAAACTTTACCAAGAAGTATTTCAACTCCGTAAAGATGGCTCGAGCAGTCAGTAGGAGTTGGAGAAATGGAGCTGTCAGTTAGGAGGATTCGTTCTAAGCGTGGGTCCAGGGAGGATTCACAAATTCGATCGGGTCGGGAGATTAGCGCGGCAACGCCGGTTCCGATGCCGGGTGCCGTTTTACCGGCAGCAGTTATGATAGCGAGCGACTCTTCTGCACTAGCTCCAGATACTAAGCAGCCTGAGGCTGCTGATAGCCATAGAAAGGCAAAGAGAAAGTCTAACAGACCTGTGTTGTCTGACCACGATGATAAATAAAAGAATAAAAGAATGTGGGGGAGGATGGAAAACATGGAGCAGATGCTCCAAACTTTGATTACACAAGGGGCCAAGGCCCCAGTAGTTCCCCAGACAGCTGGCCAAGAGGGCCCATACCAAGAACAATATACGGAATACCAGCAAGGGGATTTCCTTCCAGCGCCTTGTTTAGGGCTGGAGGATGCCTCCCTACAATATGATTTGGGAGAAGCAGAGCAGGATGCAGCTGACCCTGATTCTGGTGTCCCTGCTTATGTGCAAACACCAGCGCACAAGAGCCATGCTCCAGGTGTCCCGGAAATAGCAACGAGTTTTGCTATTCCAGAGGGGACTGGTGAGGCAATGGAAGAATACCTTGCCAGCAATATCAATTATTTAGTATCTCACCAGCTCCAGCAAGCTATGATGCAAGAGACTACACACAAATATAAGACACCTGTTTAATGTGCATCACTGAAAGTGCCCACGGTGAACCCAGCTATCTGGGCACCCATGAGATCTTCTATGAGGGGGCAGGAGGTTCGGTATCAACATGTCCTCTAACTGGTGGCTGCAGCAATTACTGCATTTGGCACTATGGTCAAAGGGACAATCATTACTCAAACTCTAAAAAGATGTCCTCTATTTTATGCAATGCATTTTTGAGGTAAATTGCATCAGGGAAAATCGCCATCAGGCCAACACTCAACCAAAAATTTGCTGCTCTATGTAAGGCGACTAATGTACAAATGCCTGAATTCACGTTTGGAACGGACCTTGTCAAAAAAAATTGTGAAATTAATGATGAGGCCAAAACAAGTGGCTTAATGTAGCCAAGCATTTCAAGGCCACCTATTCGAAAACCTGGGTTAATATACTGAAGGTTCAATCCAGGTGCTGGGCCCAGCAGGGGGAGGCCAGTGGGGCAACGAGGGTACCCACCAAGATAGACTGGCTACAACCCCAATATGGGCAGACAACAGACTTACAGGGCAACTGTAGAGGTACAGGGAATTTTGTTAACGATAAAGTTCTGGTGGCCAATCTCCTATTGGAGGTAGATTATAATTGTTTTCTAATGAATGGTGCTGTATAACGTCTGATATGTTTATACTAAATACTGTCTCATGTCTACCATTGAGTTTATCTCGGAGATAGATCCACCTCAACAGCACAAGCCTAATAAAATGTTGGTGGTTTCTGATCCAGTGACTGAACAGGTAAACGATGATGATTAAGAAAGCAATTATTCATCCTCAACAATTGTGCCTACTATTTTCCCCAGACCTCAAAAAGATGGGTGTTGTAGAGTAGTTCTGGACCTCACTCACTTAATTTCTTCAGTTCTCTATAGGCATTTTAAAATGGACACCTTCGTTACTGCTAAACAGTTGCTATCACAGGGCTGTTATATGGCAACTATTGATTTGCAAGATGCGTATTATTCAGTGCCAATTCGTACTCATTATCGCAGGTACTTGAAATTTAATTGGATGGGACAGCTGTGGCAATACAAAGCATTGCCTAATGGATTAAGTTCAGCACCCAGGCTATTTACTAAATTGTTAAAACCTGTGCTGGGGCTATTAAGGGCCCATAATCACATTGTAATGGCTTATTTCGATGATATCTTAATTATCAGCAACACTAAAGAGTCAGCTGAAGAATCGGTTGCAGCAACCAAAAAATGTGTTTTTGAGTCATTAGGGTTTTGGTCCATCCAACTAAGTCCAAGTTACAGCCAACCCAAAATATTGAGTATTTGGGGTTTCTTATTCATTCAGTTGATATGACAGTAACATTACCAACAGCCAAGGTTGTGGATATTGTTGATGTCTGTACTTGCCTCCCACAAAAACTTTATCCCTCCATCCGAGAAGTCGCTAAGGTCATTGGGAAATGGGTAGCAGTTTTTCCTGCAGTACATTTCGGGCCTTTGCATTATCAACATTTGCAGAGAGCACGAGAACAAACACTAAAATCGAATGCAGGCCATTTTGATCGGGTTATGCAGTTACCAACCACAGCTCTCGCAGAATTGCAGTGGTGGATTGTTAATGTACCAATAACATTTTGGTACAAGACCCTTCACTGATATTACAGACTGATGTAAGCGCTCTCGGATGGGGGGCTACGGACACCGAGTCTAGCTGTGGGGATAGATGGCATGAACACGAAGGGTTGATTCGCCACACACACGGGATAAATTCTTTGGAATTATTGGGGGCATTTTATGGGTTAAAGGCATATTGCTCCTCAATGAAGGATTTAAGCATTCAACTCCAGATTGATAACACCACAGCAGTGGCATATATTAATCATATGGGAGGAGCACGATCAGTATCATGTGTTAAATTGGCTAACATCATGTGGCATTGGTGTATTTCAAGGCATATCTGGGTTTCAGCCATTTATTTTCCAGGTATAGACAATGTGGTGGCCGACAATAGGTTGCGTAAGTTTAATGACAATATAGAATGGATGTTGCATTCTAAAATTTTTCACACAATTGTCACTCGATTTAGGTTGCCAGAGATTTATCTGTTTGCATCCAGATTAAATCACCAGTTGCCCAAATATGTTTCATTGGGGGCACTCATTTATTATGCAATTCCTCCATTTTGGCAACCCGAAATGCCTCACCAAAATAGAGCGTGACTCCGCCACAGGCGTTTTGGTGGTCCCAGATTGGCCAACACAACCATGGTTTCCATTAGTGCTTCAAATGATGGTTCAGCCATTCATGATGATTCCCAGCTGCAGTGATTTGTTGGTGCATCCGATTACAGGAAAAAGTCACCCTTTACATGACCGTATTAATTGTTGGTCTGCAGGTTCTGACCAGACCATTCCAAGGACTTGGATTGTCGAACAGGGCCATGGAGGTTCTCACTGCAGGCTGGCGAAATAGCACTCAAAAACAATATATGGTTCACATAAAGAAATGGGAGCTGTTCTGTGTACAATCCAATATGTCTTATCATAATGCAAGCATATGTGATGTGTTGGAGTTCCTTGCTGTTGCGTTTTGATGAGCACCTGAGTTATAGTGCCATTAACAGTGCTCGGAGTGCATTGTCCTCTTATTTAGGGCAGTCTTCAGAACAACATCCTATCAGGTCTCATCCGTTAGTATCCCGATTTATGAGAGGAATTTTTAATAAAAACCCTCCGAAACCTCGATGTACAGAAATCTGGGATATCAGTCTTGTTCTCACACTGCTTCGGCAATGGGCTCCAATTACTTCATTATCTATGCAGGGATTAACTCTTAAAGTGGTTATGCTAATAGCGCTGGTTCAGCACAACGTGTACAAACATTACAATTGTTACAAATAGATTGTATGCATTTGTCTGTAAATGATATTACCTTCTATGTTTATAATTTAATCAAACAAAGCAGGCCTGGTATGGCAGGAATCAAGATGATGTTTAAAGCCTATCCTGTTGACCAAATGTTATATGTAGTTAAACACTTAAGCCAATATATTAAGGTAACAAGGAGTCTCAGAGGTTCTGAGACAGGAGTGCTCATTAGTCACAAAAAGCCATATAAAAGAGTGTCAGCACAAACTATTTCTAGATGGTTGAAACAGGTTCTCAATTATGCTGGAGTCGACACTCATGTCTTTAAATCTCACTCCACCAGGGCGGCATCAACCTCCGCGGCGAAGGCTCAGGACGTGCCGCTAGACCAAATCCTCGCGGCCGCAGATCTAGAGAAGCAACATTTTCTCAATTTTATGACAAACCTGTACAGACAGTGCCACGGTTTGGGCATGCTGTTTTGGGTTCCATTTAATTAATTTGCTTTGTTTTCTGTCATTGTTTGTAATTCCCCCTGGGACAGAGGGGTTATTCCTGGTTTTGTTATTATTAACAATAGTTAATGAATAATTTGAAGCAATGTTCAACATTTATTCCCTACTGTGTCAACCGAAGCAGATTGTCGTATGGAGTGCATCTATGGCATGAAAATACAGAGCTTTGAAATCTTCACGTAGTCACTCACGTGACTCTGAAGTAAAATAGTAAGATTAAACGAGAATTTACCAGTTTGAAGTTTGATCCTTATTTTATGAGGAGTTACGTTGAGGGATTACGTGCCCTCCGCTCCCACCCTCATAATCTAAGAGATCATCTGGTAGTTCTAGACTTCTAAAAGCCTTACTATGTTACTTCGGCTATTTGTTTCTGTGTTTTCACGCCGCTGCTTTGAAGTATGACGCACATGTGCCTGGCAGGGCTTCTTCACGTGATCCCTCAACGTAACTACTCATAAAAAAAGGATCAAACTTCAAACTGGTAAGTTCTCATTTAATCTTACTATTATACATGATTATAATTCTAATTAGGAGGAACTGTAACCTATTTACAAAATCTTCTGGCAAATTAGATAAGCTTTATCTTCAATGGATTTAATTTCAAGCAGTACTCATGTACTTTAATGCAGAGATATTTCCAAACCAAATGCAGCAATTTGGATCAGTAAATGCTGTAATCCAAACATGCAACGGAAAGTAACGAATTATTTTCCACATTTATCCATACTGAAGATTTGATTTTTCTTGTCTCCTGTTTTGTGATGAGATTTAATGTAATAAAATCTGATGCTGTTGCACACATGAGCAGCTGCACCATATCTTTTGAAAAACATTACGATGTGATGGGTGTTTCACTGGGGAATGTCTCAATAAATTACTCAGTAGCACAGCGCAAGACATTACGTCTAGAGACTTTAATGCAGGAAATGGAGAGACTGGTCTATAGTTAATATAGAACAAACAGCAACAAAGTGTTCATGCACACTAAAGCCCCATTTAGTCAAAGCAATTTTCATTTGGTTTTAATCCAAATTAAGCTAACTTGGAATATTCTATGTTGTTTTAAGTGCCCTACTGTTATTTAACTAATTTAAGAAAATGTAGAATGTCTCTAACTGAAAAGTTGTATACTGTTACTGAGCTTGATTGCCAGTAAATACATAACAGGTCTGCCCCTGTGTGAATCTGAAGAGTATAAAATCATGAGAGGAATAGATCGTGTAGATGCTTGGAGTCTCTTGCCCAGAGTAGGAGAATCAAGGACCAGAGGACATAGGCTTAAGATGAAGGGGAAAAGATTTCATAGGAATCTGAGGGTTAATTTTTCACACAAAGGGTGGTGGGTGTATGGAACGAGCTGCCAGAGGAGATTATTGAGGCAAGGACTATCACAGCATTTAAGAAATAGTTAGAAAGGTGCATACAGTGCATTTAGATCCCTTCATTTGTTCCACATTTTGTAATGTTACAGCCTTATTCTAAAGTGGATTAAATTATTTTTTTTATCATCAATCTATACACAGCTAATTTCAGGTCCCTCCAGAGATACTAGATCGGGTTCAAAACCGGGCTCTGGCTGGGCCACTTAAGGACATTCACAGACTTGTCATGAAGCCACTCCTGCGTTGTCTTGGCTGTGTGCTTGGGGTTGCAGTCCTGTTGGAAGGTGAACCTCTGCCCCAGTCTGAGGTGCTGAACGCTCTGGAGCAGGTTTTCATCAAGGATCTCTCTGTACTTTGCTCCGTTCATCTTTCCCTCGATCCTGAATACTCCCCCTGTTCCTGCCACTGAAAAACATCCCCACAGCATGATGCTGCCACCACCATGCTTCACCGTAGTTATGGTATTGGCCAGGTGATGAGCGGTGCCTGGTTTCCTCAAGACGTGACACATGGCATTCAGGCCAAAGAGTTCAATCTTGGTTTCATCAGACGAGAGAATCTTGTTTAGGTGCCATGTGGCAAACTCCAAGTAGGCTGTCATGTGCCTTTTACTGAGGAGTGGCTTCCGTCTCGCCACTATACTATAAAGGCCTGTTTGGTGGAGTGCTGCAGATATAATTGTCCTTCTGGAAGTTTCTCCCATCTCCACACAGGAACTCTGGAGCTTTGTCAGAGTGACCATCGGGTTCTTGGTCACCTCCCTGACCAAGGCCTTTCCCCCCTATTGCTCAGTTTGGCCGGGCGGCCAGCTCTATGAAGAGTCCTGGTGGTTTCAAAGTTCTTTCCATTTAAGAATGACGGAGGCCACTGTGCTCTTCCGGACATGCAATGCTGCAGAAATTGTTTTATACCCTTCCCCAGATCCGTGTCTCAACACAATCCTGTCTCGGAGGTCTACGGACAATTCCTTCGTCTTCATGGGTACACAAAAGGCTGGAGAAACTCAGTGGGTGCAGCAGCATCTAAGGAGCGAAGGAGAAAGGCGATGTTTCGGGTCGAGACCCTTCTTCAGACTGGTTAGGGATCAGGGAAACGAGAGATATAGACGGTGATGTGGAGAGATAAAGAACAATGAATGAAAGATATGCAAAAAAGTATCGATGATAAAGGGAACAAGCCATTGTAAGCTGTTTGTGGTGTGAAAATGAGAAGCTAGTGCGACCAGGGTGGGGGAGAGAGATAGAGATAGATGGAATGCCAGGGCCCGAGGGCTGAGGGAGAGGTGGGAAGGGGAGGAGACAGCAAGGGTTAACAGAATTGAGAAAATTCAATGTTCAAGCCCAGAGGATGCAGACTCCCCAAGCGGAATATGAGGTGCTGTTCCTCCAACTTGCGGTGTTGCTCACTCTGGCCATGGAGGAGGCCCAGGACCGAGAGGTCGGATACGGAATGGCTTGGTTTTTGCTCTGACATGCACTGTCAACTGCGGGACCTATATAGACAGGTGTGTGCCTTTCCAAATCATGTACAATCAATTTAATTTACCACTTGTGGACTCCAATCAAGTTGTAGAAACATCTCAAGGATGATCAATGGAAACAGGATGCATCAAAGCTCAATTTTACTTTGGAGTCACGTGATGACCTGAATGGCCTCCACAGCCATGGTTCCCTCTGATTTTGGCTATAAGTACACAGCCTATTATGGTGGTTCCAAAATGTCATAATCTGTTAGTGCACCCTTTGACTGGAGGTCAACACCCATTGTATGATCGTCTAAATTTGTTGATCTGCAGATTTTAAGAAGGCCATATCTGGGTCTGGGACTATCGAATCGGACAGTGAATGTCATCACAGCATCCTGGAGGGATAGTACGAAAAGGCAGTACATCTCTCATGTCAGGAAATGGGAGGAATTTTGTTTACAGGGGAACATTACATACCACACAGCCTCCATCCCAGATGTGCTCAAATTTCTGTCCAACTTACATTTCAATCAAGGGTTAAGCTATAGTGCCATCAACAGTGCCAGGAGCACTTTGTCCTCGTACCTATTCTGGGGTCAGAACTTCAGTTTATAGGATCTCATCCGTTAATCTCCAGATTTATGAAGGGTGTTTTTAATTCTAATCCTCCAAAGCCTAGGTATTCTGAAATTTGGGATGTAAGCATGGTACTGACGCTGCTTCGTCAATGGGGTACAGCCACATCCTTGCCCTTAACACAGATTACCCTTAAATTGGTTATGCTCATAGTGCTTGTATCAGCGCAAAGGGTTCAGACCTTGCACAAACTGCGCCTGGACAGGATGGTGTCCTCACAGAATGATGTTAAATTTTACATCTATGACCTAATTAAACAAAGCAGACCACGGGTGTCCGGATTCAAGGTTGTACTGTCAGCTTATCCCACGGATTTATGGCTGTGTGTGATGGCGCACTTGTGGCGTTATATTGAAGTCATGAACAGCCTTAGAGGCTCAGAGCAAGCATTGCTTATTAGCCACAAAGAGCCGCATATGAAAGTGTCAGCACAGACCATTTCATGATGGCTGAAGCAAGTGTTGGGGTGTGCAGGAGTTAATACTGACAATTTTAAATCTCACTCCACCAGGGCGGCATCAACGTCAGCGGCGAGGACAATGGACGTCCCTCTTGACCATGTCCTCATGGCCGCAGGATGGTCAAATGAATTGACTTTTCAAAGGTTTTATAATAAGCCGCTTGTTGAAGCCGGGGTGTTCGCCCATTCTGTTTTAAGTTCTGTTTCATAGCTTCTCCCTGGGAGAGAGGAGTCGCTAATGTATATTTGTTTATTTGTGAATTAAAGCTTAAACATGTTAATAAGTATCATGTTTCGATGTATTGCTAATATTCACTCCTCCTGAGTCAACTGATTGCAGTGTGAGACGCCTGGATTTGAATCGACGTGAAATCTTCACGGAATCACACACATGACGCCGATGTAAAATAGTAAGATTAAACAAGAACTTACCAGTTTGAAGTTTGATCTTTATTTTATGAGGAGGTACGATGAGCGATTACGTGCCCACCGCTCCCAACCCTCATATCACAAAGCTCATCTGGTAGTTCTAGGTTTATAATCTTACTATAATACTTCAATTGTTGTTCTTCTGTGATTTCACACCGCTGCTTTGAAGATTGACGTGCATGCCGACTGGCGGGGTTCTTCACGTAATCGCTCATCGTAACTCCTCATAAAATAAAGATCAAACTTCAAACTGGTAAGTTCTCATTTAATCTTACTATTTTCAATGTCATAGCAAAGGGTCTGAATACTTATGTAAATGTGATATTTCAGTTATTTATTTTTAATTATTTTGCAAAAATTTCTAAACACCTGTTTTCACTTTTATATTATGACGTATTGTGTGTAGATTGATGATAAAAAAAATTAATTTAATCCATTTTAGAATAAGGCTGTAACGTAACAAAATGTAATAAAAGTGAAGGGATCTGAATACTTTCTGAATGCACTATAGATAGGACAGGTTTGGAGGGATATGGGCCAAATGCAGGCAGGTGGGACTAGTGTAGCTGTATGACTATGACCCTGGACAAGAAAAACAAGATTTTTACAGGTTTTATGAACCATGAGGTACGTATACCATTTCATAGTTTACAGTGTTGCATTAAATTGAGATAGAATGGAGAATGACTATAAATGTAAACATTCTAGCATTGGACGAAGGTCCATGTGGAACATAAATTCTGATATTGACATTTTGTGCCAAATAAGCTGTTTGAGTTCTACAAATTCATGCAATTTATTGGCGTCATGCTCTAGAATGGAGTCTATAAAATATAAATATTTGTAAAGTTACAGATGTGGATTCAATCCAGTTGCAGTAGATGCAGCATGAGTCTACCAAAGGAAAGAAGTGTTATTTTGGTGATAAAAGTAGGAATTTCTTTCTTTGCTTTTTGTCCAACTCAAATAATTGAAATTAAAATGGCAGCTTCTCTCTGGCAATATATCTGTAATTGGATTGGTATATTGGAGACTTGTTGAACATACATTAAATAACAAGGAGTTGTCTGTGATGAAGTAATAGCATGGTTCATATGCTACTGGATATAGAATTTATAAGATTAATAATTAGTTGCAATGCCACAAGTCAGAAAAGTAAACAGCACCAATACACCTCAGTAATCTGCTGTCTAACAAGGTGTAAAACTGTTGAAAGTTGGTTAACAAGTTCAAATAAATTCCTGTATTTAAAGAAATAATTTGGATTAATATGCCAGCACTGGCTGCCGGCCCTCACTTCTAATAATGGTGCTATTGCCTGGGTATTTTAGACTGCTATAGAGTGAGATGTCCATCAGGTAATTTTACCCACTGGCCAATTCCAGACTGCAGCACTATGTGCTGAGGGACTCACTGAAGTTTGGTGCAGTCAATGTCAAGGCTTTGTTTTGCTGAGTAGCACAGTCGAGGGTCCTTCTGCTGCAGGACATTGAGGGGCTTAATCCGGAGGGGACACGCCTCAAACACGGGAAGGGGAATCACCGCAGGGGCCCGCAAGTGTAGCAAGGGTGCTTGGTTAAAGAATAGTTTTAAATATGACACAAATGCATAGAAGATGAGAATGAGAGTTTTCATAGTTCTTATTTTAGATGTTTTATAAATTCTGAATAAAGTTTATTTTTGGAAATAAATAAAAATTTGGGCTCCTGTACTTCATTGATAACATCTCAACCGAGAATACAACACAGAAGTGATCCAAAGAACACAAGAGAGCTCTTCAATTTTTACTTAACCACTCGACTGAAAAGAAAAAGTAAATTGCAAACTGGTCTGCAAAATAGTGGACCAGAAATTAATGAGGATGGATTATTGGCTTTGTCTTGGGCCAACTGCAGCAAATTTCAGTAAGGTCCAAAATTTAGCGATTGAGTTACTGTTACACATTTTCCTTCACAAATTTCGGGGCAGACAAAAGAAAGTACAGGCGAGGGAACAGGTCTGGGCCAAGGGTTTGGTGGGGGAGAGTAGATGGTGTCCCAGAATGTGGGGGTGGTTCATCTGCCCAGCGATCAGTGGTGCGGGGGGGGGGGGGGGGGGGGGGGGGGGGGGGGGGGGGGGGGGGGGGGGGGGGGGGGGGGGGGGGGGGGGCGGTGGATGGGTCAATATTGAGATTGGGCCCTAAATCAGGGAGATAAAGAAGAACTCTGGGGAGCTGAAAAATGTTGGGATCAGGAGCAATTGGAGAATCTAGAGGTCAGGTCTGGGGCTGGAGTGATCAGAATGTCTAGACGGTAGGGCTGCAAATGATTGAAATTCAAGGGGAAAAGAATGATCGAGGACTTTCTGAGACTGAGTCTGTATAATTCATCATCATCTACCCCACAGCCAACAATGGACCACTAAGGACTCTACCTTTCCTTGATCATCATTGCTTTTTGTATATCTTTCATTCATTTTTTTCTATTTACCTTCTGTATCTCTCGTTTCCCTTTCCCCTGACTCTCAGTCTGAAGAAGGGTCTTGACCCGAAACATCACCCATTCCTTTTATCCAATGACGGTGCCTGACCCGCTGAGTTACTCCAGCTTTTTGAGTCTATCTTTGGTGTAAACTACCATCTACAGTTCCTTCCCACACAATGATTGAGGAACTGCAGATGGAGATTAGTAGGTAGCTGAGAGTGCTGGTACTTTCACATGGGGAGTCTAAATAAGAGAAAGTAAATGGAGTATCACTTTGCATCAGGACCCCTCTATACACTGACTGGACTAGGACAGGTGGAACTAATTTTTCAGCAAAGCTGCAAAAAGAGAGCTGCACATGGAATGATGTTATTTGATATGTGGTTGTCGCACACATGTGAGAATTATGATAGAAAGTGCCCAGACAACTTTCCAGTATGATTCAAAGTGACCTAGAAAATATTGTTTGCACGTTGCATTTGAGGAGAGGTTCATTTTCTGCCACATACAGTTGCAAATTCAGCACTACCATCTCAGGTATATGTGGATCATATTTTTCTTGATGATATTTGTTTGATTAATAGTTTGTTTGTAGAAACAAGGAACTGCATATGCTGGTTATTACCCAATAGGACACAAGATGATGGAACTCAGCCTGACATTTTGAGTCGAGATCCTTCTTCAGACTGATTGTAAGGAGCAGTGAAGAAAACTATCAGGGGAGTGGCAAGACAAAGCATGGCAGATAAGAGGTGGGCACAGTCGAGGGCGACTTTTGATAGGCAAATGGTTAGAACGAAGGCTAGAGATAAAAACAGAAGGCGTGAGACAGGATTGTGAAGTCAGAGGAGGGGAGGACACGTCAGACTTTACTTTACTTTAAACTTTCAACTAAAGAGACACAACATGAAAACAGGCCCTTTGGCCCAACGAGTCCGTGCCGACCAGCACTCACCCCATACACTCACACTACCCTACATACCAGGGACAATTTTACAATTTTACCAAAGCCAATTAACCTACAAGACTGTAGGTCTTAGGGGAGTGGGAGGAAACTGGAGCACACGGCGAAAACCCACATGGTCACATGGAGAACGTACAAACCCTGTACAGACAGCACCATTAGTCAGGATCGAACCCGAGCATAGTGCTGCTCCACTATGCCCTAAAAATAGGTGGGATTCCAGGTGGGACACAGGGGAGGGGAGGACACAAGAGAAAAGGGTGTGGAATGGGGTGGGGGGCATGTGGTGGAGGTTAGTCAGAGGTTACCTAAAATTGTAGAATTCAATGTTCATACTTTTCGGTTGTTTGTACCTTTGCTTCCAGGCATATTTGTTTTTGTAACTTCTATTAATAGATTAACGTGCACCAGAATGAGCCAGCTTTCCCCTGTAATATATTCTCAAGAATCCGACATAACCTAACCACTGGTATAATATGTGTAGGAAGGAACTGCAGATGCAGCATAGATGGAGGAATTGGGAGTAGGGGGGTAGAGTCGTTGCAGGAAGCAGGGTGGGAAGAAGTGTTGTTGAGATAGTTGTGGGAGTCAGTGGGTTTGTAATAGACGTCAGTCGATAGTAACTCTCCTTCTTCAGATACTGACTCGAAATGCTGTCCCTCCACATAAGCTGCATAACCTGCTGAGTTCCTCCAGCACTTTGTTCATTGATTATTTTCAAGGTTTTATATTTTGGAAAGTCTGAAGAACAAACTGTGATTTGACTGTATCCACTCAACACAAAATGGGTGGATAAGCAGTTGAATAGCTCATACAGCATGTATCTATCTGAGGTTCACCTTCAACATTTCTCTGATCCAGCTTTCACTTGCTCTACAGTAAAGCTTGCAAACATATCATTCGGTCTATCATTAAAGATGCACTGGATCTTACAGTGCAGTGATATACAGGTGGCGGTGTGCAGTTCTAGGGATTCTCAACATTTATTCCATACCCCAACGCTCATGGCAGCAGGCCAAACACTTCCCAATTATCACTGGAGAAAAAAGGAACAGCAGATGCTGGTTTCCGGAAAAAAAGGCATAAAGTGTGGGTCCTGACCCAAAACATCACCCAATCCTGTTCTCCAGACATGCTGCCTCACCGACTGAGTTACTTCTGCACTTTGTGTCTTTTTTCCCAATTATCACTTTCCATCACACCTCAGCTGAGGTTCACAGGAGAAAAGAAGAAGCAAAACATAGATCCTGAACCAAATAAACCACTGGAATTGGTGTGAGGAGGGGAGAGATCATTGGAGAATTCTTGATAAACAATGCAGATGCAGTAACTAGCCATGTAGCCTTCTATCTCATTGCTGCACTGGGACACTGGTGTGAGCAACTTGGACAACATCGTTCCTGTACTACATTAAAAAAACATTTTATTGCCAACACAGCCTACAGAAAAGTTTGTCACCACTATTTGAGATTTCCTCCTGTCCCTGCCCTCCTACTGTTGATGAACATGCCTTTGATTTTTCCCAGTCACCTCTTCTGTCCACATAACTGCCCCTATCTATAGGTTAGCATTGCTTTCCTGGTTTTGATGCTGCCGGACAGCCGATGTTTAGAAGATAAAACTACCCAAGCATCAGACAGACAACAAAAGTGGCACTTACCTACCTTCCCAACCCAATTGAGTTCACATCCCATTCCCAATTAAAATTCCCCCACTTTTGTGTGGCAGCAGCATCATCAACCTTTCAGCTCCCTTTACATAGCCGTAAGCAATGACTAGGGAATGCTTTATCCATATTGACGCTACTATTTTTTAAACAAACATTAATACAAAGGGAATACAATTGGATGATTTAATCACCCATATAAATGGAGTTCAAATGACATGCTGCCAGTCGGCTTGGATGTGAATTTATTATTCAATCCTAAACACAGCATAATCATGAATTAGCCTTGATGTGACCAGTTATATAAAAGCAAATGTAAAAATGGCTGAAAGATTACATTTTGAATTGGCAGCACTACCTGTTCAATTTTGTAAAATCCATGCATTCTATTCCTGAAATTCGATTCAGGAGTTGAATACATTAGCACTAGAACGTCTTGGACATATTTCTAGGCAAATATTTCCATTTGTTATCCTTTCAAATTTGATCTATTTGATGACGTTGGTTCATGAGACGTCTCAAAGTATTAATTTGTCTCATTTAGTACCAACCATTGTTCTTGTCAGAATATTGTGAAGTGTAAATATTTTTTTAGGATGAAGTGTAAAACGAAAGGTTCAACAGCTAGTCCAGTTCAATATAATTTATCCCATTACTTAAAGGCAAACCAAAAATTCCACAAAACTGTTGGCCAATTTTCACCTTTTAAATATGATTAGGATTAAAGAGAAACAGATAGGACACTGAACACATTGCTGGTGGAGGGAGGTTATGGTTTATGGGGGTGGGGGTTTGAAAGTAGGTAGAATGGCAATTACCCAATGTACATTTAAAGTGGGGTCATGGTGACCACTCTGGCTCTACCAGTCTCTGTAATCAGATGATCAGATGGGTTAGCATGACATTCTGATGCGGTGCGGGAAGAGCTGGAGGAAGGATTTACGAGGTTTGCAAAACTATCTGAATAAATGGTTGCCCCTTTTTAGTATTTCCAGCCAGCGTGTATGCTACCAATGCCTGTACCTTATTGAATACACTAGGGATGGTACACAAGAAGGCAAGGAAGTCTTTTTTCAGCTTAGTCCCTATCTTCCCTATGGCCGCATCACATTGAAATCACTTCATCACACCATCTCCCAGTGAAAACAATGAGTTTTGCCAAACCCCTCGTTTTTCTCAGCCTTCTTTTCTTACATTTCTTTGGCTATTGAAAGATTAGTTTCATGTCAGAATTGCAATATGGTAATTTAGTGGCTAAATTACTGGACTAGAGCCCAAAATTCTAGACATGTGTTCAAATCTTACATGGAAGGTGGGAATTTAAATTCAAGTAACAAAATATATAGAATTTGTTTAAGAAAACTGGTCTAAGTAACGATAACGACCAATTTGTTAACTACCAAATTGCCATGAAAGCTGATCTTCCTCGTTGATGTCCTTCAAGGAAGGAAACCTTCCATTGGTAACCTGGTCTAATCAATATGTGACCTACCAGTGTGGATCGTCAGTACAGATTGAATTAGGGATTGATACAGCATTTGTTTGGTTTGTGCCATACACCTTTGTTCTTAACTTTGTTTCCTGGTTTAAAAACATTATTTAAGATAATTAATTCCACAGACCCACTATTGACAATTGATGAATTAAGTTGCTTTTATATTTAGTTTAATTTAGTTTAGAAATACAGTCTGGAAACAGGCCCTTCAGCCCATCAAGTCCATAACGACCTGCAAGCACCATACACTAACACTGTCCTACTCACTAGAGACAATTTACCAAAGCCAATTAACGTACATATCTGAACGTGGAATGTGGCAGCACCCGGAGAAAACCCACACGGTCACAGGGAGAATGTACAAACTCTGTACAGATGGCACCCATAGTCAGGATCGAACACGGGTCTTGCAGGTACCCTGTAAGGCAGCCACTCTACCACTGCACAACTGTGCAGCCCTGGTAGGAAAGGAAAATCAGGTGGGTTGTAAAATGAACATTAATACACTACCATTGGAATTGAATTTTACATGATTTCTGTCAATAGGAGTGCCAAATCTTGCTCTTCAAAGAATCAGTCTGAGGGTCTGCTGATGCAAACCGGAGAGCTTTTGCATTTGCAATATTCTGTTCGAATGACCCAGTTTCCATGTCATATATTTAATTTCTATGTACTTTAATGGAAAAAGTAGCCTTCTTAATTCCTCAATGTAGTTCATTGGCACTTACATTCACTGTAAATGCTTCAAGAGATTGTTTCTGGTGCGAATCAATTTCTCCCTCAGAAATGACCTGGATACCTTTCAATTTGCTAAATGCCACTGCAGGTCAAAAGCAGATGCTATATCACTGACTCTCCATTTTGCACTGACCATCTAAACTGGAATCCATACATCTGTTCAACAGAAACCCATTAATCAGGCTGTTGTTCATCAACAATCAGCAGCTTGGCATTCATCACTGTCATCCCCTGCAAACCCATGGCAAACTAAAAGACCTGGGCCTTTGAGCCCTTTGCAACTGAATCCTTGACTTAATCATCGGCAATTATCAATTAGTGCAGATCGGTACCAACATCTCTTCCTCATCGACCATCAACACAGGTGTGCCTCAGGACTAAGTGCTTAACACCCTGCTCTTCTCTCTTTAATCTAACTGTCTTTAATCTACAACCTGGATCTTATAGAAACATATAACATTCTTAAGGGTTTGGACAGGCCCAATGCAGGAAAATTGTTCATGATGTTGGGGGAGTCTAGAACCAGGGGTCACAGTTTAAGAATAAGGGGTAGGCAATTTAGGACTGAGATGAGGAAAAACTTTTTCACCCGGAGAGTTGTGAATCTGTGGAATTCTCTGCCACAGAAGGCAGTGGAGGCCAATTCACTGAATGTTTTCAAGAGAGAGTTAGATTTAGCTCTTAGGGCTAACGGAATCAAGGGATATGGGGAGAAAGTAGAAACGGGGTACTGATTTTGGATGGTACACAAAAGGCTGGAGAAACTCAGCGGGTGCAGCAGCATCTAAGGAGCGAAGGAGATAGGCGACGTTTCGGGTCGAGACCCTTCTTCAGACTGGTCAGGGATCAGGGAAACGAGAGATATAGACGGTGATGTGGAGAGATAAAGAACAATGAATGAAAGATATGCAAAAAAGTATTGATGATAAAGGGAACAAGCCATTGTAAGCTGTTTGTAGTGTGAAAATGAGAAGCTAGTGCGACTAGGGTGGGGGAGAGAGATAGAGCGAGAAGGAATGCCAGGGCCCGAGGGCTGAGGGAGAGGTGGGAAGGGGAGGAGACAGCAAGGGTTAACAGAATTGAGGAAATTCAATGTTCAAGCCCAGAGGATGCAGACTCCCCAAGCGGAATATGAGGTGCTGTTCCTCCAACTTGCGATGTTGCTCACTCTGGCCGTGGAGGAGGCCCAGGACCGAGAGGTCAGATACGGAATGGGAGGGGGAGTTGAAGTGCTGAGCCACCGGGAGGTCGGGTTGGTTATTGCGGACCGCGCGGAGGTGTTCGGCGAAACGATCGCCAAGCCTCCGCTTGGTCTCACCGATATAGATCATCTGGCATCTGGAGCAGCGGATGCAGTAGATGAGGTTGGAGGAGGTGCAGGTGAACCTCTGTCGGACCTGGAAGGACTGCTTGGGTTCCTGAAAGGAGTGGAGGGGGGAGGTGAAGGGACAAGTGTAGCATTTCTTGCGGTTGCAAGGGAAAGTGCCCGGGGAAGGGGTAGAGCGGGAGGGAAGGGAAGAATTGACAAAGGATTTGCGGAGGGAGCGGTCTTTGCGGAAGGCAGACAGGGGGGGAGATGGGAAGATGTGGCGAGTGGAGGGGTCACGTTGGAGGTGACGAAACTGGCGGAGGACTATGTGTTGTATTTGCCGGGTGGTGGGGTGAAAGGTGAGGACCAGGGGGACTCTGCCCTTGTTGCGAGTGGGGGAATGGGGAGAGAGGGCAGTGTTGCGGGGTATGGAGGAGACCCTGGTGCGAGCCTCATCTATAGTAGGGGAGGGGAATCCCCGTTCTCTGAAGAATGAGGCCATTTGTGATGACCTGGTGTGGAACACCTCATCCTGGGAGCAGATGCGGCGTAGACGGAGGAATTGAGAATAGGGGATGGAGTCCTTACAGGAGGCAGGGTGGGAGGAAGAGTAGTCCAGGTAGCTGTGGGAGTCAGTTGGTTTGTAGTGGATGTCGGTCAGGAGTGTATCACCTGCAATAGAGATGGTGAGGTCAAGGAAGGGTAGGGAAATGTTGGAAATGGTCCAAGTGTATTTGAGTGCCGGATGGAAGTTGGTGGTGAAATGGATGAAGTCAGTGTCGGTCAGGAGTGTATCACCTGGTCGGTCAGGAGTGTATCACCTGTGTCGGTCAGGAGTGCTGATTTTGGATGATCAGTCATGATCATATTGAATGGCGGTGCTGGCTCGAAGGTCCCAATGGCCTACTCCTGCACCTATTTTTTATGTTTCTATGTTTCTATGTAAGCTATGAATGTGCGTCAAAGCACAACTCCAACGCCATCTACAAATTCACTGACAATATTACTGCTGTTGGCTGAATCACAGGTGATGATGTCAGCATACGGACGGCAGTAGAACACCTGGTTGAATGGTGCAGCGACAACAACCTAGTGCTCATTGGCAACAAAAGTAAGCAATTTATTGTTGACTTCAGAAAGGGGAAGTCGGGAGATTGTGACCAGTCTTCTTTGGTGTGTTGACCGTGGAGAAAATTAGCAGCTTTGAATTCCTGGGTGTTAAGATCTCTGATGACCTGTCCTTGGCCCAGCACATCAATGTAATCACGAAGAAGGCAGCCAGGTTCACGTTCATACGTTCCTCTCTCTAAGTTCAAAGAGATTCAGCATGTCACTGTACTGCATAGTCAGATGCAGCGTAAAAAAATAACCTGACTGGTTGCAGCATTGCCGGTACAGCAATTACAACACACTGGAATACAAGAGGCTGCAGAGAATGATGAACTCAGCCCAATCCATCACGGGTGCACCTCTCCGCTTCATTGATAGCACCTACGTGAGGCACTGCGTCTAGAAGGCAGCATCTATCATCAAAGATCATTAGCACCTGGCTCATGCCTTCTTCTCACTGCTACTATCGGGCTAGAGGTAGGGAAACTTGAAGCCCCACAGTGCTAGGTTCAGGAATAATCTACTTTTTTGAATTGACCTGCACAACCCTAATCCTACCTCAGCAATAGAACACTGTAGACCACCTCTTGCACGCCCATGGACCTGTTTTTGAATTGTGTTTTTGCATTAATGTCTTGTTTTTTCAGTCTTTTTCTTTTCACAGTCTTGGATAACATATGTAAATTAATATATATCGCGTTTTTGATGTTGTCTGAATCTACATGCTGGCAATGCTGTTGTGAGCAAGATTTTCATTCCATCTGTAATGTACTGTACTATACTGCATTTGGCAATAAATACTTGACGACAGGTGTCAAATGCAGTGCCTGCTGGAATAGATTTGTTAGGCCTACAAATCAGCATAAATGCAATGCAAAGTGCATAAAATATGATTCATACCAAAAGTAAACCATGTGAACTAATCCTTGATATTGAATTTCTATATAGTTTCTGAAGAGGAAATAGTCACTCCTAGGAGAATATTAAGGTGATAAATAGAAAAATGCTGAAAGCCAGAGCATGCCAGTCAAAGTCTCCAAGACAGAAAATTGGGTTCTGACATTTGCAGTAGATATCTTTCATGGTGTTGTGCTAATTAATGTAATACAAAAGCCATTAGCTACTAGGAACAATACAATTCTTCTAAAAGCATAATACTTTGACAAGGTTGTAAATAATCAATTCAATAGTCGACCAATTTAAAGCCTTGCTTGTGATTATGTATGATAGAAACATAGAAACATAGAAAAAATAGGTGGAGTAGGCCATTCGGCCCTTCGAGCCTGCACCGCCATTCAATATGATCATGGCTGATCATCCAACTCAGTATCCCGTACATGTCTTCTCTCCATACCCCCTGATCCCTTTAGCCACAAGAGCCACATCCAATTCCCTCTTGAATATAGCCAATGAACTTTTAATATATTTTTTTACATTATATTTGATCAGTATGCATTTAGGCATTCATTAACACATGTTTTGAATTAGCTTTAGATAATATTCTATATTGTCAGTAAACAGACACAGAATATATTCTCCAGTCATAATTTTACCAAAGATCTTATTCATGATAAGCTCAGAAGCTTCTTACATTCTTAAAAGGGTTTGAAAGTTCTTCGTGGGAGACTGGGCCAATGATTTGTGGAACTAACTAATCCTAGGGTTTTGGATGTGTCTGAGCAGCAGTATTGCCTTCATCTTTCCACATATGGTATTGTTGCTGCAGTCCATATCCTCCACACCATCTCC
This sequence comes from Okamejei kenojei, assembly GCA_035221665.1. Taxonomy (NCBI): domain Eukaryota; kingdom Metazoa; phylum Chordata; class Chondrichthyes; order Rajiformes; family Rajidae; genus Okamejei; species Okamejei kenojei. The sequence goes on along the minus strand of CM069141.1, from coordinate 36,610,562 downwards.
CATCAGAACCTCAGTTTGCGCTGTGACCTCTCTCTACTAATTACATGTACAAAACAAATGGCTGTGGCCTCTCGTGTTTTTCCTAACTTTTCACCTGATTCACTACCCACCATTATAACCACTCCATCTAGGAAACCCAGTTCTCTTTTCATTTACACTTTGGCAGCTAATGCCAAACACTTCACCCATGTGAAATGTATGGGTGGTGTTATATTGGGTTTACTAAGGAAACTAGATAGCGTGGAGCTTCTGACCAAACATCCCTTATTGAAAGTGAACAGTGCTTATCTGGCAGTAGTGATTGATTGGACGATATATCACAAATCTTTACATGGCATACGGTATACTGCATCTGGAGGTATATGCATGCCTTATGAAGTGCAATGAAAGTTTTAGTTTCATCATCCCTCTTTATCTTTAATCTCCCCTCATTACTCCCAATCTCCACACCCACCCCATTCCTGCTAATCTCCTTACCCCACCTCACACCCCCCAGTTTCTCTTCCAGGTCTAACACTGGGTCAGCCCAATCAGGAGAGAGCAGGAGCAAAGTTAACTGAATTAACAGAGTTGGAGCCTTAAACCAGGGAGAGGACACCCAGCTTTTTGTACTACCGGGAAAATGAGACTTACTTAGTTGGGTTGGCATGGATGAGTTGGGCTATAGGGCCTGTTTCCAACCAGTGTGACTCTGACTCTGACTCTGGTCTGCATCTCCAATGTTGCTCCACAAGCATCCTGGCCACCAGGTATTTCCTAAATTCACTATGAACTGCATGTTTATGTATCTGGATGTCCCTTCATGGTGCAACTGCTGGCCTAGGATATTCGTGGCACCTGCCCAACCACCTCCCAACCCCACAAAGCCTTTCTTTGTCTATACAGGAAAACTGATGTTCCATATCAAAATCATATAGAACGCCCACATTTTTTACATTATGGTACTGTTGGCAGCCCTGTCCCTGATGAACATTCCTCTTATACTTGACCACGCATGGAACTGTATCCAACTACTTTAGCCTAACATGGCAATCCATAATCCGTAGCCCAGTCAAATTTCTGGCATTTTCCACTGAGACTATGCATTCAGAAACTAGTTTGGAGTTTATTGCCAAACATGAAAACTTAGTATTTGGCATCTCTTCCACCATTGTTTCAGCACAATGTAGGTACAATCACAAGCACCTGAGCCGATTAGCCCTACAAAGTCATGGTGTCCAGGAGATGGTGGATTGTATGACTTTTCATCAACTGTCAGTTCTGCTTTTTCACCCTGTGTGCATGCTGGCCAGGTAAATACATTTCAGCGTTCTTGTGAATGCCAGAAAGCTCATCCACCCTCACTCTATTTAACAAGGAATACATTTGAACCTGATCATTTGCAATGATCCATATTCTTTAAAACAACATTCTTCTGAATTTACGCAATTGCAATATCCTTGCTATTTATTATATCAAAGTATTGAAAGTCAAATACCTCAACAAATACCTCATACGCATGGTGGTACTTTTCAGATAATACTATTTTCCTCCACAAATGTTTGATTATGCTATTTACAGACTAAGATCAAATGTGGTAAAATTGGATTTGTTTCAAATTCACGCCATATAAATTACAAAAATCAGCACTTTTCAGTTTGCATTGCTGAAGAATAAAATCCACCAATGGGAATTTATTATCCACTTACTGCATGTTTGTTCCATTTGTAATTACATATCTTTCTAAAATGTGAAATATCTGCCTAGAAATTTACTCATGCCACTGAAAATAACGGTTCATTAAAGTGATCATGTATGTGCAGTTCAACATGGAAAACATAGAATCATAGAATCATAGAAAATAGGTGCAGGAGTAGACCATTCGGCCCTTCGAGCCCTCACCACCATTCAATATGATCATGGCTGATCATCCAACTCAGTATCCTGCCTTCTCTCCATACCACCTGATCCATTTAGCCACAAGGGCCACATCTAACTCCTCTTAAATATAGCCAATGAACTGGCCTCAACAACCTTGTGTGGCAGAGAATTCCACAGACTTACCACTCTCTGTGTGAAAAATGATTTTCTCATCTCACTCCAGTTGCTGCTGTGAGTTTCTCTGCTCTTCTGGAAGCTTTGCTCTGCTTAAGCCCCCGTGGGCCTGGCTCATACGCCACAGATCCAGAGTAGTGCCTGGAGTGCACCCGTGGTTCGTCTCCTGCTCGCTTTGAGACCAGGATTTGGAAGGTGGGAGAGAGTCTGAAATAAAGGGCTGGTAGGAGGGAGAAGGCCTTGCCAGAGAAGCGTGCGCAGTGAAAATGTCTGCCAGCAAGCCGAGGCCATGTCCCAACAACAGGCCTGGCTCGCCAGCTGTGGAATCGGGAATCCTCGATGACCGGGAACCTGAGGAGATGGTGGAGGTGGATGGCGGCGGATGCTGGATAAAAGGCCCAGTAAGAAGAACCGGGGGGACTTGCCTTCAGCGGCCTCAAGGTGAGCTTCAGATGCCCCCTGAGGAACAAGGGCCAAAGAGGGCCATGCAAGGAAAGTGACGAGGTTCACAGGACAATCAGAATGGAGGCGATGGCTGCAATGGGCCTTTGTGGCCAGCTGCAGCTAGGACTGTAAAATGCCGCTAAAATTGTGCCTCTTGCATATGAACACAATGGGCCATTCTGTACATTCTGTACTAACTGGAGGATGGTGCTTCTGTATGGTGACAGTCTTGCTGATCTGCATGCAAAAACAGTATTTCACTGTACCTTGGTATATGTGATAACAAGGAAACCGTCACCACATTTCATCAAGGGTCGCAAATTTGTGATATGTGGAGCAATGTGAGATAATTTATAATTCCCTCACAAACAGAACTCTGGAAGAACTTTGCATGTTAAGCAGCATCTGTAGAGGCAATATGTATATGTCAATCTTTCGGGTCAAGATTCCCCATCAGGACTGGTGTAGAGGAGAGATTGGCAGTGTGTAGTCGTTGAAGAGGCATTTAGATAATTAATAGACAAGACATAGAATGATATGAGCCTAATATGGGCAAATGGGATCAATATAGTTGTCCAAAAAAAAACATGGACTGAGGGGCCGAAGGGCCCATTTCAGTGCTGTGTCACTCTATGACTATGTTTCTACAAATCTCTTTACAATTCTTCCATCTAATTGGTTAAAGAAATGCACACTTGCTTACAAAAATAAAGTGCTCAAATATCTGATTAGAAAATGTTGGAAAGGGTGTTGGAGTGTCATCTGACGTTTCACGGGTCCCTGGAAGGGAGGCCATCAATGGTCATCTCTGTCCCTTCCCCCTTCAGGGATAATTTCCCCTGCATTTCCCTTCTTTCTTTCACCACCAACAAGCAGTTCTCTTCTCATGGCATCTTCATGGAGATGGAACACCTGCTCATTTATAATAAAAACAGAAAATGCTGTGAACAGCATGCCAGGCAGTATCAGTGGAAAGACAAGTAGAGTTGCAGTTTCAGATCCGGCTCTCTTCTTCTGAACAGGAAACGAGAGAAAACACGTTATTTTTCTGTGGGAAGGGATATCAAAGAAAATATCTCTGATTAGGGAAAACCATATGGGTTAATGAGGCAGTTAAAAGTGTTGTATATTTCTCTGTTTATGTTGCACATTGCTAACAACAGGATTATAAAATACAGTATATCTAGCAGGCCATGCTCTACTATTGGAAGGAGAAATATGGAGCTAAAATCACAGATGGGGGACTGGCAGAAATTGTAATTTCCACCACAGGCAGAATAAAAGGACAAATAATCTAAAATTGGAGAATTCAATGTTCAATCACCATGGGTTGAAGGACCTATTCCTGTGCTGTTGCAAAATGCTCAGAGAGAAGGTGTTGCTACCAAATATGAAGTGGTGTAACAGAGCAGGAGGCCTTGGACAGGAGTGGGATGGAGAGTTAACATGGCAGGCAGGGGGATGCTTAGGGTCACACCTACAGACTGAACACTGGTGTTCTACAAAGTGATCACCCAATCTGTGTTTGGTTTATGCAATGTAAAGGAGATCCCAATATGAGCACCAAAAGCAGGTCACTAGATTTCAAGAAGTGCAACAGCTTCACCTGGAAAGGTTGCTTTGGTCCACAGACGTTGGGAAGGAAAGAAGTGAAAGGATGGGTCCACTGACATGCTCATTTATTTGTGCATCTTCAAATTTAGTGTACTGCATTCAACGCTCACAATGTGGATTCCTCTAAATCAGAAACAAAACACAGATCAGATGAATGTTTTACTTAATATTTCCATTCAGTCCACAAAGTTGAGCTGAAGCTTCAAGCTGCCTGTCCCTTTAATTATCTACCCACTCCCACTCTGATCCATCTGTCCTTGGTGTGTTTAACCTCTGCAGCAATGTTTGATGAAAATCTAATCTTCGAACTTGGCCCATCACAGTCTTTAGAACTCAATGACAAATTCAATTATTTCTGACAGTCAATTGTATGTCAACATTTCCAACATTTAATGTGCTTTTCTTTCCTTCTTCTGATATTTCATTCTCCTCCCGCTTACACCGCCACCATTTGTAATTTAATGGATCTATATCTTTTTTCTTATTCAATCACCTTTAGCAGCTTCATTCAGCCAGTAAATACAACTTCTGTCATTTAGTCTCTCCTGATTTATTCCCATCAATCACTGTGGCTAAAAAATATGAGCTATTGTGAATATAATTAAACCAGATTCAGTCTTGATTGTGTTGATCCAAATTGACTCTAACTGGTCTTGCAAAACTAACTTGGTGCTATTTTGGTGTTTGCTATCTGCTCTGTTTCCATAGGAGAGCTAAAGGACCTTACCAGCTAATTTAAAACATAGGTCTAGTGACCAGTATATTTAAGTTATTCTTTATCAGATATGGTGTGACCTTTTGTCACATGCTCAATTTCTGAACATAATGCCAAGGCTTCTATTGCAGTCTTTTTTTTTCTTGCCAGGTCTTGGGGGTACCCTGGCCATCGACCAATGTTTTCTTTGGCAAGACATCCTGGATTCCTAGTCTGGCAAGAGATTGCTGCTCTGAAGCTTTTGGCAAACAGCAGAGGTCCTGTCAGACAGCTGGTATTGATTTAGAGACTGTGTTGGAGTCTACACTCTGTTCCTTCAACCATGTTTGCAGACCATTCACATTGGCAACATTACATCAGAGATGAATTGTCAATATAAACTGTTGCTGAAGATAGATTCCACATTGATGTTCGAGACTAGGTTTTAACTTTTTTAGGGTTATAGTGTGAGGTTGTTGAAAGTTATCATTAAGTACATTTAAAGTGTACAGAGTATCAGGGACTATTTTATTTTAATTGCACATTTCATTAAAAGGTGTGTTGAGATAATAAAACCTTCTTATTTCAAATCTCAACTAATCGTGTTTCTCAAAAAAGAATCCCTCCATTATGTGCTCAAAAATGTTTAAGATTTGCTGCGTTCATTCAATTAGAAAGAGTGGTAAAATGAGATAAGAAATTTTAAAAATCTATATTTCCCCTTGGATTTGCATAGCACTTTTCAATTAATTTTTAAAACCCTTTTTGAAAGAAGGTGTCATGAAGCATTCCAAATTTCTTTGCTTACATAATAATTTTGGGCTGGTTTTTGTTTTCTGAATACATTTATGTTATCCCCAATGACTTTATTACCCTTCAAATCAAAGCAAATCAAATCTAAAATTAAATTATTTTAAAATGGCTAAGCGTATTGTGTGGCATCTTGAGCAACAACAACAACTTTTATTTATATGATGACTTTAACATTCAGAACTTCCCCAAGTTTGCAAAGTGCAATTTGCATATGTATATTTTTTGCATATTTTCTGCCCTAATCACACGCAGAGATATTAGGGCAGAAAACTAAAAGCTTAGTAATTGTGGTAAAATGTAGGAAGCATCTCAGAGGAGAAACGAGAGCTTGAGAAAAGAAAAAAATTGGAGAAAGAGTTCTAGAGTTTTTGGCCTTGGCAACTGGAGACCCAGCCACCAATGGGGAAATATCTAAGCTGGTGACGACCAGAAGATGTGAGATGTCAAGTCCAGTTAACTTTATTGTTCAGGTACACATACAAAGAAAACCTTGTTTGCAGCAGCATCACCGGCACATAGACTCAGACAACACACAAAAATATAAATTAAACATGAAAATTATGTAACACAAGTAAAAACGCAAAGACTGCAATAAAACAAGACATTAATGCAAACCGCAATTAAAGAAAGTCAATGGTAGTGCAAGAGGTAGGGTATAATATTTTGTTGTTGAGGTAGGATTAGGGCTGTACAGGTTGTTTCAAGAACCGAATAGTTATAGGAGGTGGGCTGTTCTTGAACCTGACTTCAGGCCTCTTGACCAATGGTAGCAGCACAAAGAGAGCAAGGCTCAGATGCTAGGGATCCATGATGTTAAGAATCTCAGATAAGTCAGATATCTTTTGGACTGGAAGAAATTACGCTGGTGGAAATACCAGACCATGGAAGGGATTGAAAATAATTTTGATATGGACAAACTGATCTCCATGCACCTTGGGGCATATGAAATATGAAAAACTTTTTATTTTACAGAGAAAGCAATAAGAGACAGCCATGTCTTCATTGGAATAGTCAAGCTTAAAAAACCAGAGTGCACTATCAGTTAATTCTAACTTTTCTGCTTCTCAGTTCAGTCTCCTTGGCAAGGACAATGTAATGGTGACTTTACATTACATTAAAATCTTCTTCAGACTGATTGTAGAAGGGAGAAGAAAGATGGGAAGGAGTGATGGGATTAGGACTGAACCCTGTGAGAGATAGGTGAGTTCAGGTAAAGAGGGGGTTGATAGACAGACAAGTGGAGTAAGTGACAGAACCGAGGTGAAAATAAGACAAAAGTGAGCCAAATTAGGAAAGAAGCGGAGAAGTGACATGCAACTATTAACACCCCCCTCACCTGGTCTGATGAAGGATCTTGACCCACCCTACCTCACTTTTCCAGCTTTATCCCCCATTCTCAAAGCAATCTGCTGAGTTCCTCCAGTGTTATGTTTTTCACTCAAGATGCCTACCTGAGCTAGTCCCAATTGCCAGTGTTTGGTGCATATCGCTCTAAACCTTTCCTTTCTCTGTACTTGTGTCTTTCAAACATTGTAATTATATCTGCCTCTACAATTTCCTCTGGCAGCTTGTACTACATATCCACCACTCTCTGTGTAAAATAGTTGTCCTTCAAATGTTTTTCCTCTCAGCTTTAATCTTCATGATCTATTTCTAGATTTCCCTGCCCTAAGAAAGAGACTGTAATTATCCACAAATAGACACAAAAAGCTGGAGTAGCTCAGTGGGAAAGGAAGCATCTCTGGAGAGAAGGAATTGGTGACGTTTCGGGTCGAGACCGTTCTTTGGACATTCACGTTCTCTATGCCCCCCATGATTTTGTATACCTCGATAATGTCACCCTTCACCCTCTTATGTTCCAGGGGGAAAAGTCACAGCCTATCCAGTCTCTCCTAATAACTCGAGCCCTCCAGTCCTGGTAACATCCTTCTCAGAGTAACGTCTGCCATAGAGCTTTGTGAATTGTCTCTGAATCCTTTCCAGCTTAATGACATCCTTTCTATTAACTAAACCAACACTGCACACAATACTCTTAATGTGGTCTTGTAGAGTTGTAACATTTCATCCCAATTCTTGTATCCACTGCACTGACAGATGAAGCCAAGCATTAAAAATGCCTTCGTCACCACCCTCCCAGATATACAAATCAGCAGAAATTATTTCTCTCTATCTAATCTATCAGTTCCACTAATATCTTCAAAACTTTGATCATACCACCTTATAACTTCCTAAGTTTCACGAAACACAATTTTCAATTGTATAATCTCCCTGCTATTGTCCTGGCCTATTTATAGCGCACTTAATTTAAGACCAGTTCCCCCTCCCTTAGGTGTGGCACTCAGAATGGCTCATTGAACGCCAGGTAAAGTCAAACCAGTGCTTTGTATGAAGGTAACATAACTCTTAATGTGGTCTCACAAACGTCTTGTACTGTTGTAACATGATGTCCTTCTCACCTCTTGCATTCTAATCCTTTAAATATACAAGTAAATTCTGCAGTTTTGACAGGCATACACATAAGTGTTCTGTGCTTTATACATAAGAGCCACAACATCTCTTTGCATGTCAGCATTTCTAGTCTGTCAGCTTTTTAATATTATGTTACATTGGTAAACTTTAGTATGTGGTGTTCTTTCCCATTATCTAGGTTGTAAACAACCAGTGAAAAGCTGAGGCCCCAATTCAGATTGTTGCATCAATAACATTCTGCTAATTAGGATACTGCTCATTCTCCCCTCTCTGTCCTAGAACTACCCATTCAGTTAGTTTGCAAACCACATCTTAAAATGATCTGAGGCTAGAAACATGAATTAAACAAGCAAACATAACTTTATGTTTGGTATACCTTACCATCATTTGTACTTCTGTAATCAATTATAGTGAACACACCTGGTAGTGGAGGAGCTAAAATAAAACCACCACTTCAGCCAGAACAGTTAGTGCTAGAACATTTAAAAAAAAACCATGATTGTTTCATTAGCCAAGAAAACAAAGTACAGTAATTTATATCAGGCACAAACCACAGGAGGTGAAATGCCTTAACTTGTGAGGATCACATATAACCATATCAAATTATATTTATACCTGTGAGCAATCTAGAAATATTTTTATTTTCAAATTGCACATGAACACAATTTAAAGAAAGTATATTTTGAATAAGCACAAAGAAAGTTACCATTACGTTGTCCTGAATAATTTTGGACAACAAATTTAAAATCAAATTGAATTGACACAGTTAACTATAAGGAGGTAAGAGTAATCAGGAGATCAATAAGAAATAAGAGTCTATCAAGTAACACTGAAAATAAAGCTTGGAGCCATGCAAATGTTTAGTATATCATATAATTATTTTTTTTTTGGAAATATGGTGGGGGCAAATAAATGGTGTAGTTAATGTACCAATTACAAGATTACAACAATCCTGTTGGTTGCGGGAAGAACGTGCTTTGAGCACAGGGAAATTTGAATAGTACCATTGGAATATATAAAATGAGTGAGCAGAACAAACTGTCAAGTGTGATTAGATTGCCTGCTCAAATGTTAGAGTAGTGCTTGATCCCTTGAACTTGTAACACAATGTTATCAATTGTCAATATCTAAGAGGCACTAAAATCCCCAGTGTTTTGACAAAAAGATGTATTTTAAGGCAAATGCCCTAATTTACTTGAGGAAATATTTTCTGTCTTGATTTATTTTATATAGCTAGAAAAATGAATGATGTATAATATGAAAAAAATAATGTAGACATTCTAAAAATACCAACTGAAAGTGAAGATTTGCAAATTAAGCATGAATACTCCATTAAGTATCTGAAAATCACACCTCAGTAACAAATAGTTAAAATCTGCCCATGGCAGTTCAAAAAATATGGCAACAATTAACACAGCCTCGATTTACAATTCCCCCAAAAGAAAAAATAGAGTTGGGTTGAAAAAAAAGGGTTAAATGCCAAAAAGGCATGATTCCACTAGCCCTCTGCAATTTTATGCCCATTATTATACTTACAATTGTGGTTCAGAATCCTGGACAAGGCTTCCCATAGAATCAGAGTTATGCAGCATGAAAATAAGCCCTTCGGCACAACTCGTCCAAGCTGACCAAGGTGAAATAGTCCCATTTGTCTGTGTTTGACTCATATCCGTCTAAACCTTTACTGTTCATCTATGTGTTCAAATGCCTTTTAAATGGTGTAATTGGACCTGTGTCTCCAATTCCTCTGATAGCTTATTCCATGTACCCACCACCATCTGTATGAAAAATATGCCCCTCATGTCCGTTTTAAATCTTTTGCCTCTCATCTCAAACCTATTCCCTCTAATTTTCGTCCCCTACCCTGGGAAAATCCAACTTATCTATGCCATATGTACCTCGGCTACATCCTCTTTCCAAGCATAAATTCCCTCATTTATGCTTACCTTCTTCCTGGTTGCTCTCTTATTTTTAATGTACATTTAAAAAACATTGGGATTTTCATTAATCCAACTCATCAATCACATTTCCTGCGCCCCTTTTAGCCCTTCTTATTGCCCGCTTGACCCCTTTCCCGATTGCCGACTAGTCCATTCCTGTCTCCTTATAATACAAACACTCCAGTCCTGCAACATGCTTGAGAATATTTTCTGCAAGCTCTCAACCATAATCTCACTCTTCCCAGAGCATGGCAAGCAGAACTGCACATTATATTCCAAGTGCGGTCTCACCAATGATGTTCCAATTCCTGTACTCAGTATCCCAGCACAAGAAGGCAGGCGTGTCAAATGCCTTCTTCTCCATCATGTCCAAATGCATGGCCGCTTCCAAGTCTCCCTAGGCTAAAACACTCCCCTGGGCCTTTTTATTGAAAAACAAACAGGGCTTACCTTACATTTATGGATGTAACATAATGAACTAATTGATGTCACCATTTTAAAGTCCATGCAGGGAATATCCTCTGCAAATTTAGTATCTAAAACACAATGATTCACCAGAAGGAACTCAAGGTTATTTAAAATCTTTGACCAAATTTAAAAACCTTGCCATTCAGAAGGACCAGGGGTCATGGTTAATTGATATCGAGCTGAATGTTGCCTATTTTCATAGAACATCTACATTTGTTTGTAAAATATTTGCTTTATTCCACATTCCTTTTTACTTGCAAAATATTTGCAGGTACTTTGCCAGTCTATGGACAATTCCCCTTGTTGCTGTCTAGCTCATATCCAAAAATGGGGAAAAAGCATCAAATTGCACACCTATCCCTGTGGAATGTCTTCATTTTTTGACCAACAAGCAGATTTACAACTCAACTAACACTTAGCACTAGGGTGGCACAGTGGCACAGTAGTAGAACTGCTTTCAAGTCAAGTTAAGATTATTGGCAAATGCTCAAGTATGGTGAGATACGGGTACAATCTTGTTTACAGTCATACATTATACATACATATAAAGTCTATAACACAATGAAAAGAAAGACATCAGGGCAAAACACAATTCAAACACACGTCCACGGTAGTGCAAAAGGTAGTATTCCATTACCAGGGTAGGATTGAAGTTGTGCAGGACAATTCAGGATGCTGATGGTTGTAGAATGTAGGTGCTTGTGAATATGATGGTGTGTGACTTTAGGTTTCTGTATCTCCTGCTTGATCCCCCAATATTAGCAGTGACAAGAGGGCATGTCTCAGATGGTGGGAACCAATGATGGCAGATGCCACCTTCTAGTGAGTCAGTGCCTCCAATATATAGTTGCAATGGTTGGGGAATGCTCTGTCCATGATGGAGCAGACTGAGACCACCGCTCTCTGCAGCTGCTTACGAATCTGTGCATTGGAGTTTCGGTTAACACTGTTGTAGATTTCATACTTGTTACCCTGCCTGCCATTTTCCTCAGTTATGTCTCATCATCTTCCAAGTACCCCATTAATCATGACTCCTTCTCCTAAAATGGTATCATCTCCTGATCGGAACTATGATTATTCCCTTAGCTGAGCCTCTCCGCATTATATACTCCAATGGAAACTCTCTCCTCCACAAATGCTTCCTCAATTTCCAGTTCTACCCTGGTCCTTATCCCACACCCCACACCCCTCAGCCCCCTGCCCTATTCCCATACTCCTTAAGGGCCTGTCCCACTTTCACGACTTAATTAAAAACCTCTGCCGAATTTAAAGGACGTAAAAAGAAATCAAGATCGTGGTAATCTACAAACTCCTACAACCTTCCACGACTATGTTCATGAACTCCTACGAACTCCTACGTCTACGAATTTTCTCACGATTATTTTGATGCCATCCTTACGAGTAAAACGTTTCAATTTCTTTCATCCCGACCATTTTTTTACTCGTGGACATTTTTTATCGGGCTGGAAAAAATGTTCCAAGTAACCCAATGTAATTTTCAGTCAACAAAGTGCTTATAAACTGTAGATATTATGACTACATAGGAATGCAAGTGACAGATATAACAATGTCAAGCAGCACGCTGAAATCATAGTTTAAAACCATTGTAATAATTTATGATCTATTATTGCTAAATTATCAATTCCACACTGGACTAGAGTTCTGGTTACTGTAGAATCAATGTTGGATATGACTAGACTGTTTTGAACAGTCACAATGATTAATTCAAAAAGTATGATCTCCGGTGACCAGTAAGTGAACACATGCAGCCGAACATGAACGTAGAAGCCAGCTCACTTACATTTGTGAGAAAGGTGGAGCAGCATAACCCGCTGGTTTATACCTATCCCTCTCTGGCTAAATGTAGATACCTCCGAGCCAGTCACAAAGAAATGCCCAACAACTGTCAAATTTGTTCAATTCTAATAATGAGAAACAAATTTAGGAATAACAAACTATTAATCTGATTAAACAGCAACTTTCAGCAGTAACATACAATGTATAATACTACAAGATTCTATGTGGTACATTACCAATAAAATAATTGGATCTACTCCCTGCTTTTCATCTGCAGTAAAACTTTCCATTAGTGAGGATATTTTATAACTGAAGCGTTTTTAGGACACTTGAAGAATAGTGAATAAGCTCCAAGTCACATTTTCTGTATGATTTAATGAATATCAGTATATTGCACTCATACTTTTTAATGTCTTCTAAGTGAATGCGGCTATTAATCACCCTTCACCAATGATGCATTTCTTGAGGAATTTTTATATCTTATATGATGTTTTTAAAACAAGTCTTTGGTTGTAATTCTTCTGCATATGATTGGTGGGACAATCATTTAAAAATATTGTTCATTTTTAATTAAATAATCGAAAACAAGAACAAAACGTACCTATAGGAACAAGGAAACAAGGAAGGTGCTGGTTTACAAATAAAAAGACACAAAGTGCTGGAGTAACTCAACCGGTCAGGCACCCATTTCTGGATAACAGGCCAGGTTGTTTCCTGGGATAGTGGGACTGACGTTTGATGAAAGAATGGATCGACTGGGCTGATCTATATTACTAAAAGTCTCAACTTGTTCACTTTCGGTCGCACTGCATATTGATTTTAGAAAAAATGCTGCCTCTTACGGCTGTGATTTTTGGCCATCGTACTCAGAGTCCCCCTCTGCTGGTCAGGACAAGAGGATTTTTCCCATCGATTAAAAATAAAAGACTTATTGATGTTTTAAAAATGTTGATATTCTCTCTCCTGAAGGCCATGCCCCTTCCGGAGGGACTATAAAACCCGGAGGTGTGGAGGTGGCTCAGTTCTCTGCAAGATGGGGGGAATGAGAGGTCGCAATTCTCAGTCTGAGCTGTGAATACCACTAAACACATGTCTACTAAACTGTAAGTGGTTTTACTGACCTGACAGTGCCCTTAATGTGGTTTGAAAATGTAGTTTGAAAATGCAAAAGTGCGTTTTGGTTTGAAAATGTTAAAGTTGTATTGCCTTTGGTTTGAAAATGCTAAAGCTGTGTTGCCTTTGGTTTGAAAATGCTAAAGCTGCCTTGCCTTTGGTTTGAAAATGCTAAAGCTGCCTTGCCTTTGGTTTAAAATGCTAACGCTGTGTTGCCGCTGTGTTGCCTTTGGTTTGAAAATGCTAAAGCTGCCTTGCCTTCAGTTTGAAAATGCTAAAGCAGCCTTGCCTAATTAAAGTTGCCTTGCCTAATTAAAGTTGCCTTGCCTTCTATATAATTAAAAGTCTAATCTTGACCGCTTTCTGTTTGCATTTTATATTGATTTTAGAAAAAAACACTCCCACGTACGGCTGTGATTTTTGTCCATCTTACTCAGTGTCCCCCTCTGCTCATCTGGTGCCGAGGATTTTTCCCATCGATGAAAAGTAAAAGAGTCATTAGTGTTTAAAAATATGTTGAGATTCTCTCTCCTGTCAATCATGCCATGAAAGCCCCGCCCCTTCTGGTGGGAGGGACTATAAAACCCAGAAGTGTGGGCGTGGCTCAGTCTCTGCAAGATGGGGGAGGGAGAGGTCTCGACACACTGTCTTTAATGGCCTTGCACCCTGCTTGAAATGCTATGAAACTGCACTTGAATTTGGTGGCCTTGCACCCTGCTTGGAGTGGTATGAAACTGCACTTGAATTTGGTGGCCTTGCACCCTGCTTGAAATGGAATTTCAAGGAATAGCCGTGAGTCAACTGCCAGCCCACCAGCCGTGAGTGAGCTGCCAGCACAACAGGCTTGAGTGACTGAGCCGCCAGCCCAAGAATCCATTCGCCCACAATGTCCTTGCTAGCCCTCTGGAAACCAGTCCCTTCAGCCCACAACACCCATACTAGCGACCCAGAAAGCCCCCCCCCCCCCCCCCGGCCACCAATATTGGAATTGGTGGAGAGGTGGAATATTGTGTTAGGGGGCGAGCCCTCCCGTGTGATGCTGGGACCCAACGGGTTGCACTTAGTCTAGTATTCACTGGCATTTAGAAGAATGAGAGGCGATCTTATTGAAGCATGTAAATGTCTTAAGGGATTGGACAGGCTAGATGCAGGAAAAACAATTTCGATGTTGGGGGAGTCCAGAGCCAGGAGTCACAGTTTAGGAATAATGGATAGGTCATTTAGGACTGAGATAAAGAAAAAAAATTCACCTAGAGAGTTGTGAAACTGTGGAATTCTCTGCCACAGAAGGCAGTGGAAGCCAATTCACTGGATGTTTTCAAGAGAGTTAGATTTAGCTCTTAGGGCCAACGGAATCAAAGGATATGGGGAAAAAGCAGGAACAGGGTACTAATTTTGGATGATCAGCATTGATCATATTGAATGGTCTGTCTTGAATGGCCGACTCCTGCACCTATTTTCTATGTTTCTAAGATGAGCCAGCAGAGCATTGTCTCTAGTCGATTTCCAAAGACTTGTTGAGGCTGCATGCTAAAGACTCTGAGCACACTTTTCTCCTATCTGCAATTACCATGTTATACCTGTGATTTAAAACTGAAATGGCTTCCAGATGAAAGTCTAGAAAGCTGTCCTAATACAGCAATATTAAGCAATGATCTTCTTGGGCAATACCTTGGAATAAAAGATAACCTGCTTCCATTTGATTTTGTGTGTTCTGGGCTGGCAAACAAGATGAATATTTGAGACTCTTAATCATCTGAGGAAGCATCTCGACTCAAAACATCACCTTTTCCTTTCCTCCAGAGATACTGCCTGACCCCCGAGTTACTCCAGGATATTGTGTCTATCTTTGGTTTAAACTATATTTGGTTCCTTCCTACACAGTAACAGTTGCAAGTTCAGCTTCTATCATCAGATTCATTTGTGATCAGTAATTCATTATCAATTCCTGGCAGTAGAAAGTGATTAAATCCTCGAGGAAAAGAGGTCCACCAAATGGAAGAATTACCCCAAATTAAAGTTAATCTGTAATGCAAAGGACACAGAAGAATTGTAATAAAAAAATATTCAGACTTATTCAAAGCGACAGGTACAAGAAGAAAATCAGATACATACAGGTTAAGGTTAATTTTCACAAATAAGGACAAAATTATAAATACTTGGTGTTGCCGTCATTAGATAATGGCATTTGCAGATGGAATTTCTGAATTTCTTTGCTACTGAATTTAGCAGAATATAAATGTAAACAGAAATTAAATGGAGGTAGTGATTAAAATAGTAAGATTAAACGAGAACTTACCAGTTCGAAGTTTGATCGTTATTTTATGAGGAGTTACGATGAGGGATTACGTGAAGAACACGCCTGGCGCTGGCAAACGGCATACTTCAAAGCAGCGGCATGAAAAACACAGAACACAAAAATAGCCGAAGTAACATAGTAAGGCTCATAATAGACTTAGAACTACCAGATGATCATTTATTTTATGAGGGTGGGGAGTGGAGGGCACGTAATCCCTCATCGTAACTCCTCATAAAATAACGATCAAACTTCGAACTGGTAAGTTCTCGTTTAATCTTACTATTTTACTTCGGAGTCACGTGAGTGACTACGTGAAGAGTTTAAAGCTTTCTGTGTTTTTCGTGTCGTAGAATTTATTCCATACGACAGTACGGCTCATTAACACAATAACGAGCGAATAACACATTTTCCCCAAACATTGCCTCAAGTTATGTGATAAATAATTTTCACATTATATTTAAAAAAAAAGAAAATAATGCCCTTTCTATTGAAAAGCAAATTTATCACAAATACCAATTGATATATATTTTTTATGGCATGACAAAGCAACAATTATAGCGAACCGAACATTGCGTGTCTAAATCTGACACCATGACTGGTTCCTTTATTTTAACAGTAATCTACAGCCTCCTGCGGCCTTGCATCTTTGCTCAAGTGGCTCATCCTGTGCCATTCCTGTGAATGTATTTTCCTCATTAACAGAGTGATTTTCCACCTTTCAGTGTCTAGTTCCTACTGAATGTATCCAATTATTAACCATCTAGAAATACATTCCTCTATAACCATCAGTTTTACTGAACCCAATGTGGTTTTTGTGTGTAATAAGCAGTCTCATTGCCACAGACTCTTACCTACTGCAACATTTTCATCAATGTTCACACACACACACACACACACACACACACACACACACACACACACACACACACACACACACACACACACACACACACACACACACACACACACACACACACACACTCACACACACACACACACACACACACACACACACACACACACACACACACACACACACACACACACACACAACTTAAAGCCAGCAGGATGTGCTTATAGGTTTACCTTGGTTTGGTTTTCAGGTCTTCTTGGCGTGCTTTGTTTGGTAGATTCATAAACATATATGATAATGCAATTTGTATCCACATGCCATTATAACGTAACATTTGCAATGTTTGCACTCTTATATTGATACTAAAGTTATCAGAATTATTATTTTCAATGTTTAAGGTTTTTGAATCATAGATAGAGTTTTAAAGTCCATTTCTTAAGGCATTTCAAGATTTTTTATCTCCTGCCTTTATATTTTTTACAATTTTGGACAGATTATATATACATATACCCATATCTATATCTATATCTATATTTTATATATATATACACACACACATATATATATTTTATTAACTTTTACATATATATCCCTTTCCATATTGGGATATTATGAATGCATCTGATAACTTCTTGGTTAATATATTATCCGTTTATAAGACGGTAACACTCTGAGCCCTATAATTGGCTCTATCAATTAGATACTTAGAAAATGCAATCCACAAGGAATTCACATATATCTAAATGAAAAAAATAATTTTACTGTATATACAGACCTCCAATTTCTTATAACAAAATATAGTTATTTAGACTTATTTCCGCAAATTGCAGGTATAACACTTCTTTATACATAATTATTTTATTGATATATCGTAATATTGGTTTACATTCATAGACTTCTTTGACCATCAGCTGTTGAGATGGTCTAGTCAACCTGTAGATAGTCAAATTCATATTTTCACTTATGGAGGTTTTTGTACAACAATAAATTACTGCAGGGTTTTCTCAACCTGGAGATCCCAGTGGGTGCAGCAGCATCCAAAGAAACAAAGGGAGACAGGCAAACGACCTAGGTCGAGACCCCTTTTTTGACTTCAATAAATTACTGCCATTATGAATCATCACTAGCAGTTCAAAATCACACAATATAAAATGAACCATAAAGGACCCATATTGGGCCACCAAAATGCCTCTGGCAGTGTCCTGCTACATATTCATCAGACACTGCCCTATTAAACAAAAATGAGGAACACAAAGAATCTTTCCCTCATGTAATTTGGAGAAAAGCATCCACCTTCACTGTTCTTAGATTACCCACAAGAATATTCGAAAGATCAGTGATTTAATCTGTATGCAATCAGATTAATCGTAAGTAATCCATATTAATGACAATATGTTTTTCTTCCCAAATTTGTTCTCTTCCGATACCATTGTCTCTTCCTTAGAGATAAACAGGTGGACTAACTTTAAAACATACCACATCTGTTTACTTAGATAATCCCATAATCGTTGTTGACTTATCTTGTGACCCACAAGAAATATTTAAAATCAGTGATTTAATCTGTATACAACCAGATTAATCGTAAGTATGCAAAATAATGACAATATATTTTCCTCCCAAATTTGACCATAGTTAACATATGCCACAGCCGTGGTATTGTTCATCTTGATACGACATGGACAGTTCCATAATAAAAACAATCGATCTTTTTTATCCATAACTCCTTATACTTCAACAATTAATACGAATGTTTGGAAAATTCTTAGGACAAACCATTTATGTTTGCCTGGTACAATTATTGTTATAAGAATAGATAATATTCTTATCTTTACCCAAACATTCACAGAAGCTGTACATCATCTGTAACACTTGTTTCAGTTGTAATTTTATAGTTGAAGCAGCTTATGAATCTTTTTTACATTACTAATAATGATAACGTATCATTTGATATTTTGCATAAGCCTCTTCACAAGGCATACATATTCTATAAGCTTCTGTATTCCTTCTTTTGAACTTTATTTATATTTTCCCCTAACCTAATGGAGGAACAAAGTATGTCAACAACAATAATACATATTTGTATCATGGAACAATTTTCCCCACTCTTATGGTGCTTAAATTACTTCTGAATTCAGAATAGTAATTTAAAAATATTTTATTAATGCCTGAGCATATGCTTTATGTAATGGGTCAAGTCCTACCTCCACCAGGTTTGTAATGGCAGGCACTAATTTGCAGCTGCTCTTTATCTCTTCTAATTTAAATGTAATCGAGATAACCCATACCATGTACCTCATTAGTGCAAGTGCTGATCTTTTATCAGTATATTGTTCCTTCAGTGTTCAGTTTAACAACTTGAACTGATTGATTGTTTGGACAAGTTTTTAACTTGCACAGCTTGACCCACTTTAATTAATTTCAAGCACCTGTAATATTGATTAACACTTTATTAATCACAACAGTTTTCCATGTTCTAGATGTTTCTATTTTCTTACACTGTGAAAGTGTAAATAATGATATTATTGTATGGTTTATACCATGAATCGTTACACTAAGGTAATTTTATAATATACATGTACGTTCCCTTCTTTTTAAAATTTACTTTTGAGTGCAAACCTGAAATCAGTTTTCCCCTTATACAGGTGAACCAATCCTCCTTAGTTATATTAAGTTTTAACCATCATAATACACCTGTAATCCCCCATAATTGGAGATTTCATTACTTATTTTTGTAACCAGATGTTTGCACCTCTTCAACGTACATCAAGCCTTCTTTTCCCCAATTATATAGGTTAAGATAAGGCTATGTTTGGATAATACCACTTCTGCTTTATTTTGATCCATCATCAAATTTTTCATTGGATCATAGTTTTTTCACCGTAAGATAAAAGATCTTTGTCTTTGTTTTGATCCATGAATCAAAATTTTTATTGGATCATAGTTTTCCTTCCCAAAGTTTAAAGATCATGGTCTGTTCTTTTGTAATTAATATCTTTGATTTATCATAAGGCAGGTATTCTATAATAATCAGGAGTTTAATATATCCTGATTTGTATTAATCTGCAACCCTATGATGCAGATTCGGTAAATTATATATATTTCTTCCTATTAAGCTCCATAACTAATGGCAATTTATTTTATATTGCAAGTATTACATATTTGCACCATTTTGAAACTTTGAAATTGTATTTCTTATATCTCATATATTTGAGACATGGATATTTATAAATGGATTAACCATTTGATATTTAAATAAAACATAAAGTTTTATCGTATTCTTGAAGTTGGTGAGATACCATATAATTAATGTAGGTAGCTAGGTTTTTCCATAGCCTCACCACTTCCTTTAGATATAGCAAAACGTTTGCTATCTCAGGCACACCTGGCCTCACTTTTATTTTTATTTTATTTGTGGTGTGCATTCATAATTCACATCACCACTTGCAGGGTCTGTCTTTTGCAGCCCTGATCCACTTGGAATTATATCCAAAGAGACTTCCTCCACCCTATCCAGGGTCAGAGTTTTTATTTTTCAATTTGGCACATAGCCATATTTTGTATATTCAAGCCCCTCAGGGTCTTTTTTGGGGAACTGTTTGGGTACTGTGACCCTGGTCTTTAGTACATTCAAGCCCCTCAGGGTCTTTTTTGGGGAACTGTTTGGGTACTGTGACCCTAGTCTCTTTTTATATTATGGAGTACTTTCTCCATATCGCGAATTTTATTAACTTTTTTAAAAATACAGTCTTTCTGACTTTTAAAATATCCTGCCAAAATTGTGGAGCATTTAAACCTTTCTACCGTATTTTAAACGGTACCAGTATCGGAACCGGCCCCGTAATTAATCTCTCGTCCCGATCGCTGGGTATTCCCCTGGGACGTTCTTTTTAAAACTCCGTTATTTTAACAGAGTATATCTGTTCAATTTAAACTTTTAGTTAGTTTTTAAAACCTTTAAAATCCTGGTTTCCACCAGGCACGGAGTTTTCTAGTCCTAAAAATGTTTTTCAACAGCACTTACCTGCCGGTTCCGAACCTACCGCTGTCGAGGAGCTGTCTGTGCAGCTCCTGCTTCTGCCGTCAGCGTCGACGTAATGCCGTTTGCCAGCGCCAGGCGGGTTCTTCACGTAGTCACTCACGTGACTCCGAAGTAAAATCAAAATGTGTTCAAAGTTTATGGAATTGTAATTAACCTCACATCTAGTTCAGTAATGAACCTGAATTAACTAATCTTCAGTAATTAACCTCACATCTACTTATTTGTTAAAACCTTCTTCCTGAGTTATTTGTCTACAAGATACATTGATATCTATTCCAACACACGTAAGAAAGGCCCTGACACAAAACCTTGTATCCATATCCTCCATGGTGTCTGACCTGTTGAGTTCCTCCAGCACTTGGTTGTTTACAAAACAGTTGTGTTTATTGAAGAATAGTAAAAATTGGAAAGAGCCATGGTTATAGTAAAAATTGGAAAGAGCCATGGTTTTCAAGGGAAATTGGACACTTGTTTCGAAAAAAGAGAGATATCTACAATAATTATAGGAGGCATGGAGTAAATGAGGTGCTAGAGGAGTATAAAGAATGTAAAAAGAATCTTAAGAAAGAAATTAGGAAGGCTAAAAGAAGATATGAGGTTGCTTTGGCAAGAAAGGTGAAAGTAAACCCAAAGGGTTTCTACAGCTATATTAATAGCAAAAGGATAACGAGGGATAAAATTGGACCATTAGAGAACCAGAATGGACAGCTATCTGCAGAGCCAAAAGAGATGGGGGAGATATTGAACAATTTCTTTTCTTCGGTATTCACCAAGGAGAAGGATATTGAACTCGGTGAGTTAAGGGGAAAAAGTAGAGTAGCTATGGAAACTATGAGATTCAAAGAGGAGGAAGTACTGACACTTTTGAAAAATATAAAAGTGGATAAGTCTCCAGGTCCTGACAGGATATTCCCTAGGACATTGAGGGAAGTTAGTGTAGAAATAGCAGGAGCTATGACAGAAATATTTCAAATGTCATTAGAAACGGGAATAGTGCCGGAGGATTGGCGTACTGCGCATGTTGTTCCATTGTTTAAAAAGGGTTCAAAGAATAAACCTAGCAATTATAGACCTATTAGTTTGACGTCAGTGGTGGGCAAGTTAATGGAAAGGATACTTAGAGATAATATATATAAGCATCTGGATAAATAGGGTCTGACCAGGAACAGTCAACATGGATTTGTGCTTGGAAGGTCATGTTTGACAAACCTTCTTTAATTTTTTGAAGCGGTAACTAGGGAAATTGATGAGGGTAAAGCAGTGGATGTTGTCTATATGGATTTCAGTAAGGCCTTTGACAAGGTTCCCCATGGAAGGTTGGTTAAGAAGGTTCAATCTTTGGGTGTTAATGGCGGAGTAGCAAGATGGATTCAACAGTGGCTGAATGGGAGATGTCAGAGAGTAATGGTGGATGGCTGTTTGTCAGGTTGGAAGCTGGTGACCAGTGGGGTGCCTCAGGGATCTGTGTTGGGTCCACTGTATGTTACAGAGAAAGGTTGAACAAGTTAGGTCTTTATTCTTTGGAGCGCAGAAGGTTAAGGGGGGACTTGATTGAGGTCTTTAAAATGATGAAAGGGATAGACAGAGTTGACGTGGATACGTTTTTCCCATTGAGGGTAGGGAAGATTCAAACAAGAGGGCATGACATGAGAATTAAGGGACAGAAGTTTCGGGGTAACGTGAGGGGGAACTTCTTTACTCAGAGGGTGGTGGCTGTGTGGAATGAGCTTCCAGCAGAAGCGGTGGAGGCAGGATCGATTTTAACATTTAAGACTAAAGTGGATAGGTATATGGACGTGAAGGGAATGGAGGGGTATGGTCTGAGTGCAGGTAGATGGGACTAGGGGAAACAAATGGTCGGCACGGACTGGAAGGGCCGAGAGGGCCTGTTTCCGTGCTGTGATTGTTATATGGTTATATGGTTATATGATGTCAATTGGCCACTACAAAAATTGTAAAAGCAGTCAAAAAGATGTTTGAAATACAATTAAGATGATTTGCAACCAATACAAAATGGGATAGTTCCCAATAGGATATAATTCAATTGGACAAAGCTATGATACAATCAGAGGCCATCAGCCTTTAAAACACACCCCAACCTCACAGCTGCCACATAGCTGCAAAATACATTATGGTTGGCACAGAGCAGAGTGGAGAGGATTCAGCTCTCACAGTCACACAAGGGACAAAGAAGTCCATGGAATTGTGGTAGCTGCCAGGAAAGAGATCTTTCGGATGAGAGGTGGGGCATAGGGATTGCAAGCAAGCTGTTAGTGCCACAATTAGGGGATTCTGACATGAGGTGTCTACATTTGTCACCTCCACATGTGAGGATCCCTGCAACATAGAACAATGGCAAGAGATCTTACAATATTTTATACAGAGGAGCCTTCTGTTTCCCCTCTCACAGTTGGTGCAGGAGGGGCTGGGTGAGCAAGAGGAAGGGTGAAGATGACAGTGATGCTGGGCACAGTGCACCATCATGACTGTCACCCTGGCACTGCAAGGTAAAAATACATTAGGTGAGAGGAGTCATGTCACAAGAAGATGTACTCTGGCTACAATCTTGCATTATGTGATGGGAGCCATGGGGTTGGTTCAAATAACTAAACAGCCTCAGAGTATTTAGATGAGGACTACAATGAGGTTCTTTTATTATAAGGGTGTCCAGAATATATCCATTCGCACACATGTAGAGTACCTCACACTCACTCATAATGGTTCTTGGTCTAAAGCCAAACCACTGCTATTGAAAATGTCTAAAATAAGGCAGCGAATAACAATGCTGGCAAGTTTGAAATATCAGCTTTACAGTAAGTGAAAACCAAAATTCCTTTTCTCTTGTATTCACCACTATATATTTTTCTGTTATCAGGTGAATATAACTGCGGATGCAAAGACCATTGTTAAGTCCAATCATCCATCATTAAATGTTTGCAATTGTACTATTTGGACTCAAATAGTACAATTAATGAAATTATGAATTGCATTACCCTTTGCCTTTACACATTTATTTTTTGATTGCAGTTAATATAATTGTATATAATAAATATTGTATATAATTTTCTTTGGTAAAATCAGAAGCTGATTTTTAATTATCCATATGTTGAAACAGGCAGACTGCTATTAATTTCCCATAGCTAATAGGTTAATTGGTCACTATGAAGTGCCCCTTGTGTGCAGATGAATGGTAGAGTCTTGAAGGTTTGTCGTGGGCAAAATAATTTGGAATTAGCATAAAAGTGGGTGCGTGTTGGTCTACATGGACTCCCTGGGCTGAAGGGCCTGTATCTGTATGATGTGATTATATAATCATTAATGGTCTCCAGAATATGGTTCTTGGAAATTGTGAATACATTGGCAAATATGGTAAACTTGAATGCTGTTTCCAAGGTAGTGAACTGTTTCTGATTTGCAACATCTTTTAACTTTAACAGAGTAATCAAACCAATTTACTCGTGTTCCTTTTATTTTGTTAAACTTAACCAAAAGATCTTTGAGATCAGGCAAACTATTGAGGGAGGGACATGCTATAAACAGAAATTATTTTCTGCTACAAGAAAAGGCTTGTGAAGTAATTTATAAGAAGACTTGAAATTGTAGCTTTGGGTGTTGCCCAGATGTAAGATAGTACTGAGTAAATTGAAATAAAGTTTTGTTCACCTGCATGAAGCATTCATCCAGTTTAGTTAATCTCTGTGAGGGAATCACACTACATAATTTCTGCAAAGAACAGAGAAGTTGTGTCACCTTTTCAGCGCTATTAATTCCATGCAGCAGGGGTAAGTAGCAGGCTTTTGTTTAACATTCCCAACGTCATTCGTCATGTTCAGTTCTGTAACCTAATTGAAATCACATATTTTTACAGTACATCAAGAAATATGAATGCAGATATAAAGCAAAGGTTTATAGATCTTCTGCAGCACACAATTCCCAACCATGACGCCAGAATACAATGACAAGTTTAGACTTCAAGGCAAGGTAAAATTACCTAATTACAAAATCGTTGGATATTTGTAATACCTGCTTGACAGAGTTAATTAGCTGCCAACAGCATTCCAAGGAAGATTAATCTGAGCAAACATGTTTTTATTCAATAATCTCCATTGCAGCCTCATGAGATCGTATAATGGTGTATGATTATATTATTTACCAGAGAGTTTTGTTCTAATTTTCCATTGCCTTCAACCCAATGAAAATCAAGACAGATTTTCTACCTCAGGGATTTCTGCCTGCACTTTCCTTTTACCCTTAATTTCCTTAAATATTCAGCAATCTGTGAATCTTGTCTTGAATGAATTCTGTGACTGATGCCCCACAGCACAACAGGGTAGAGACTTCCAAAAAATCACTACCTCTATGGGCGGCACAGCAATATAGTTGCTGCCTTACAGCTCTTGCAGTGCCGGAGACGCAGGTTCGATCCCAACTACGGGTGCTATCTGTACGGAGTTTGTACTTTCTCCCCGTGACCGCGTGGGTTTTCTCCAAGATCTTCGGTTTCCTCCCACACTCCAAAGATATACAGGTTTGTAGGTTAATCGGCTTGGAGTATATGTAAATTGTCCCTAGTGTGTGTAGGATAGTGTTAATGTGTGGAGTGGCTGGTGGGTGCGGACTCGGTGGGCCGAAGGACCTGTTTCTGCGCTGTATCTCCAAACTGAAAAACTAAATCTCAGTCCAAAATGGCCTTCCCTTAGTCTGATCCTGTGATCCTTGGTTCTAAATTTCTTAATCAAGGAAATATCCTCCCTGCATCTAGTCTGTTGAATTGTGTAAAAGGTTTCAATAAGATCTCTCATTCTGGAGAATATGGCAGACTTTCTATCCATGAATATCTGGTGAATGTTCACTGCACTAGGTTCACTGTATTTTCATCTTTGAGGTAAGATATGTTAAATGTAGACACATTCTTCTAGGTGCAGTCTTATCAAAGTCCTACAAAATTGCAGTACGACATCTTTACTCTGTATCCAAATCCTCTTAGGCCAGTATACCACATGTCTTCCCAATTGCTTGCTGCGTGTGCCTACTGACTTTCAGTGACGTTTACACAATCCCTTTGAACATTGTAACCTAATCACACCATTTAAAATAAAATTGCTTCATGCTCCAAAATGGTTAACTTCATCATTTCCATTTTACTTTCCACTATCTTGTACTTTCCCATTCACTCTGCTTGTCTATATCCCCTTTCCATCCTCATCCCTTTTAATAATCCTACAAGGTATACCATTTGCAAACGTGGAAATATGACAGTTGGCCCTTTCAGCTGGATTATTGATATCAGTTATGTATATCTGGGCCCCAATCTATTCTTTATTCAATATCCCTTATTCAAATCCTTGGGTAAAAGTAAATTAATTTGATTGGCTTCATCTCTTGCAATTCTGATGAGCAGTTATTTTCTCTGTTTCACAGTGTCAGTAACAGTAGCAGACTGCTCAGTTTGTCTGGCGAAATGCTTCATTGAAAGAACTCATTGGCAAGTACCAAGACCTTGCGTGACTGGTGGCGAGCCCTCCCTGTCAGATCCTTCCTGTAACATCAGAGACTCACTACCGACGCATGACTGTCCTCAGGGCAGCTGCTATGGGGAGGAGACAATTGCCCACCTCTTCCTCGATTGTGGAGTTGTGAAGAAGGTCTGGAGAATGAAGCAAGTGCCCTTGTCACTGCTTCTCCCAAACTGCTCTGTAACAGTGGACTTTCTGAATTAGTTGCTTCCAGGGACACATTTGGAGCACTGCTCGAACACCATCAATTTGGTGAAACGTTATTTCATTTGCCTGAATCTTGCTGGTCTCCGAGCACAGTGAGATGTCTGTCAAGGAATGTTGTCGACTGGCCTATTCCAGACTACAGGAGAATGTGCTGCTGCAGGAGAAAGGAATTGAGCACTGACACCTGATGCAGCCAATGTGAAAGCTCTGTGGGGGAGGACCAGAGTCTAGTTTCCTTCAGTTGTGGACATTGAGGGGCACAGTCCAGTGGGGACACCTTTCAAATAGGGGATGGTATATCAGCCCAGGGGACTGTGTGTGGCAAAGGTGTTTTGTGTAAAGGTGTTGTGATTACCACTGTGTATCAACTATTGAATATATAGACACTGAGAATATGTGAAAAGTTTTTGCACTGTTTTGATTTTGTATGTATTTTAATTCTGAAAAAAAGTTTATTTTTGAAATAAAAAATGAATGGATCTATGGCCTGTTGCCAGGGATGCATCAAGGAAGGACATCAAGCGCTGCTGGAAGACCATCAATTCAGTGAAGGATGCTCTTTAGTCTGCCCACTTGTTGATCTTCCAGCACAGCAAGATATTCCTCAGGAAATACTAGCAACTGAACCATTCCAGACTGCAGGGGTACTTGCTGAAGGACACACTGAAGCTTGGTGCAGCCAACATGAAGGCTCAGTGGGGTAGGACCACAGTCAAGGCTCCTTCCACTGCTGGACATTGAGGGGCTGAGACCGGTGGGGACACCCCTCAGACAAAAGGATGGCACATCACCGCTGGGGGCCACATGAGTGGGAATGGTGCTGTGTGAAAAGGAAAAGAGAGGTGCTAACATTATAGGGTGTAATATCAGCAATATTAAACGTATGGACACACTTAGAATAAATTATGAGTGTTGCACAGTTTTTATATTATATTTACTTTTTATTATAAATGAATATAGAACAGAGAAAAATAAAGGTAAAGGATTTTGAAATCAGTTTCCAGCCAATCAAGATCAGTGAAAACAGAACTTAATGAAGAATAAATTGTAAGCAATGGATTTCAGTATGTTTTGAACAGAATAACATTTAGGAAAACTGTCAAAGAGAACACCAAATAAAAGGTTTTAACAGTGGGATTAAGGTTTGAAGAGATGGAACCAAAGTTTCAGGGAATAAAATATTTGGGATGTGAAATCTAAAGCTTATTCGGTGCCAGATGGATTAAACCCAAAGGAGAAGCCAGAGAGGGACAGAATCAAGAGTTAAGATGAATATTTACTGCAATAGAGTCGAAGGATGACTTCTGCCTTGTTTACAGGGACACAAAATTAATGTTTCAGGTAAATGACAGTTGTTGTTTCAAAGGTCTTTATTGTCACATGTACCAATCAAGGTACATGTGACAATATGTGAATTACCACACAGCCAAACCAAAAATAAAGCAACAAGACACACAACTACATAAAAGTTAACATAAAAATCAACCACAGCGAATTCCCACATTCCTCACTGTGATGGTAGGCAATAAAGTCCAACCTTCTTCCTCTTTATTCTACTGCGGTTGGGGCAGTCGAACCATCCGTCAGGGCAATCTAAGCTCCCACAGCTGGCGGTCGGAGCTCCCGTGTCGGGGCAATTGAAGCCCCTGTTATTTGAAGTTAGAGAAGTCAATGTTCATACCTCAGCGGAAAGATCATTGACATCTCTAACTTCAAATAGTCGTTACTTTTCCTCTCTCTCCATCCCCTCCCCCTTCCCAGTTCTCCCACCAGTCTTACAGGTTTGATTTATAAACTAATTATCCATTACAATATTGCCGTGGTTAGCACCATTTGGATTTTCCTTTTTTTCATTCTTCCTATGTTTTAAATACACCATCTTCTGTATTCTTCCTTCTTCTTGTTGGAAATGCATTGAAATTGCAATATAATAAAATTTAGCTTGGTGCACTTTCTGATCATATTGACATTTATTGTCCATAATCCTTCACACACATAATTTCCTGTCACACACACATCTAATCCAACCTTGAATGTGAACATGACTGGATACCACAGCCAAATGTCTGTCTGTGTGTTGAAGTTTCCTTTTCCCACTTCACTAAATACTTTATATTTACTGTTAAAGGAGAGGTGCGAGGCAAGTATTTTACACAGAGGATGATGGGTGTCTGAAATGCACAGCCGTGAATAGCGGTGAAGACAGTGGCATTTAAGAGGCGTTTGGATAAGCATATGAATATACTGGGATTGAAGGGGTATGGATTATGTGCAGGCAGATATTAGTTTGTCGACATCTCTTTGGCACAGAAGGGTCTGTTCCTAGGCCATACTGTTCTAGGTTCTATGTGAAGTTCCTCCTTCATGCTCCCTCTACGTCAGGAAACACATTTTTCATGTCTTTCTAATTCGAACTAAAATAAGTGAAAACCAAAAAACCCGCAGATGCTAGAAATCTACAGAAAATATCGGTGGAGCGCATCTCTGGTAATAGAGAATGCTTCAGGTCAAAGATCTTTCATCAAAACTGTACATTTCAGCATTTTCTGTTTTTATACCAGGAAAAAATGTATTTTTGTATTTGGATTTCCTTTTGTCAGGAAACTATCTTGGGGAATCAACTTTGCTAAATCTCTGTACATGTTAACAGTACAACACTATTCATACACTGCAAACAAAATGTATTTACAATTTGTGTGTTTCCTAATCCTAATCTATTGTTCTTCGATCTTTCAAAATACTGTACATAATAGACAAAAGACAATAGACAATAGGTGTAGGATTAAGCCATTTGGCCCTTCGAGCCAGCACCACCATTCATTGTTATCATGGCTGATTATCCCCAATCAGTACCCCGTTCCTGCCTTCTCCCCATATCCCCTGACTCCGCTATTTTTAAGAGCCCTATCTAGCTCTCTCTTGAAAGCATCCAGAGAACTCACCTCTACCGCCCTCTGCGGCAGAGAATTCCACAGACTCACCACTCTCTGAGAGAAAAAGTGTTTCCTCGTCTCCATTCTAAATGGCTTACTCCTTATTCTTAAACTGATGTTATATATAAAACCAGAAGATTCTGGAAGTACTTAACAAGTCAGGTATCTTAAATGGAATGAGAAACAGAATGCATTTTTCAAGATAAATGACCTTTCATTCGAAATAATTACCTTTAATGGATGGTCAGCAACCTAAAATGTACATTTTATTGTCTTTTCTAATCCAACAATCTTCTGGCTTTTAAAACCCAACTTTGGTATCACTTAACCATTACATTTTGACATATTGTCTTATGTTATCCTTCAAAGCTTATTTAGCAGCTTTAATCAAAATACTTAGACGAAATGTAATTTAGTTAACCCTGCCCCCAAAATAAAATTAACAATGTTGAAATGAAAATCAGATTCAAACAACATCTTTCAGCCATAATGTAATTGCAGATCAGCAATTAGAGAACAACTTTATTTACTTGAATTTACAGCTAGAGTTATGTTCTAAAGTGTCTGTATAAATCTTGTAAGCTAAATATTCAGATATAAGATAAATAAATTGTTGGATAAATTTGTAGTTGTGACACTTTTGTGGATTGGCAGCAAGATTATTCTAATGTGGGAAATATTTGCCCTGGTTATCCAAGAAGTGGAACATATGGCATTCATTTAGCATTACGAAACTCTTCAGGGCTTGAGCTTTCTGCATTCTTGCGCTTTTGAATAGTACATAAACCATCAGTTCACTATTTAGTTTTTAATTCACTGGAATGTTGTGTACATCCTCTATGGCACCATTATATCAACAAAGCTTTGCAGTCCTGCAAAGACAAGTCATCGACCCTGTGTAAAGAATTTCATAAATGCTGTCCTTCATTGGCAAAATGCCGGTCACCACTTCTAATCGTCAACGACAATGTTATTGATCTTTGCTTACTCACATCTCTGCTAAATTGCACACTTGTGCTAGTTGCGTATTTTTCAAATCATTTCTTGTTTTTAATTTTTTATTGCTTATGCAATACAGTGCTCTTCTTTAACTAGCTTCCAAAGTTTTAACAATGCGACACATTCTGTATAAAGGCAGGAAAAATAATAATTTCAGAAACTTTGCAAAATTAATCTCACAAATAATGATGTAATGTTCAATGCACCTGTTGAGTTGAATGTGATGTGGGACCATTATTAATATGTTAGAAGGGTCCCCAATCCCATAAGACAAGTTTCATGGAGTGAGCTATAGTCAAACACTGATTGGGTCAATGCAGCACTAATGCAAAAGAGCTGCAGGGCATGACAGATTATTAACGGTGTGCAAAAGAATGCCATTGAGACAACTGCTCACAGCTGCCCCTTGACTGCCCCCAAGAGAGATATGACATGAACTGAGCTGGGAAGCAAACATTAAGAGACATGATGAAACTGTTAAAAATGTAATAAAATCTGTAAACAAGTTTATTGCACAGCTTTTGCTACTGGGCATGATTAATTCTGTACACGTAATCAACTGTTAAATAATACCACACTTAATCCACGTTAAAAAATAATTTAATACCCCACTAGGGACACTGGGACGTCACACTTCATAAACACCACAAGCATGTGGGTTAGAACCTGTCTGGAATGGTTTTGGCAAACCAATAATTGGTGAACAAAATTAAAGTACACCCTTTTTTCTCAGAATTACGTAAGATGTTGATTTGAATTATGTTTTAAAGTATCTCTGTTGTGAAAGAAAAGGGCCTGTAAACCTTATTTTGTAGTGAGAAGAGCTAAGACAGCTGTGTTCCAGAGTAGTTATGCCAAAGCGACACAATGAAGCTTGCTAGTGCATGTTCTATCACAGTGCACCGTGTCTGCAAAAACTAAAGCTTGTTTGCTGATTACTTTTTCATTCTGGTAAATGTTAAGACTGCCGATATTGAGCAAGGACTGTTTTTAGGGTGTCAGCCATAAAGTTAAGCATCTCGTTACTTAACTTGTTTTGTTAATTCCCTTGTCAAAGAAAATAACTGAAATGGATCTAAACCAGATAATTTGTATTATGTATGTCACTCTCTTAACAAATTTTATCCAGCAAATGTTCTTGCTTTTATTGGGAGACTTGGGAAGAGTTTGCTATGATGCAGACTTTGTTTAAATTGCTTTCCTTCTTTCATCATTTTCTAATTAAACATGTGCTACTGCAAAATAGTCACTGACGTCAGTCCTGTTCTAAGCTCCAGCCCAGGATCAGTTAAAATGCTGCAAGACATTGTCTGGTAATATTCATTTTATAAAGTAAACTGGACACAGCTAGACACAATAATTATGAAATTGTGAGCATGAATACCACAAAATGCTATTTTTCGAAATTCACAAGGTTCCTGAAACACATTTGGTAACAATTTTTCTTTAAACAGTTGGTACGCCAGTTTCAGACATAATGTTAAGATTTTGATCATCTGGAACCTGATCCCAACCCAGACATTTCCATGTTTAATGGAGGTGATAAAGGAGTAGATGGCTCATTCCAAGAAGGCAGGTTGGCTAGTTAAATATCCATTGCCCTGATTTAATTGATCGCTCGGGAAAATAAAGATTATTTCAAGGAGAAAGTCAGTGCTTTTCTCCAATAATCTAAAGTTCCCCACTCGCAAACACTCTCCCTTGTAGTCAGAGATCAGACAACTTCAGCTTGAAAATGTATTTTATGCTTTTTGTTTCTGATGGTGTGCTTTAGAAATATGTGCATCTCCTTCGAGATTTTAACATTTAAGGTTGTGCTGATCAGCTTCCAGAAGGCAATCAGAATGTAAAACCTGAGAGGGAAGCATCAATTCACATATTTTACTGAAGCAACCATGCATAACAGACATCTAGATCAGAGCAGGTTTTGTACAACAATCTTTTATTTCAACTACAAATGAGTATTAATACAGGTCAGCATTTAAACAGTAATTCCAGATGAGTCAAATTATATTACCTGACCTCCTCCAACTGCTTTCTCCAGTACCATCTCTCTCAACCTCCATAATTAGTTGCTGCTTCATCTGATTTATTTTTGTCAAAACGACTTTTCATTCATGAAATTTGCTAACAGTTCATTAATGTGTTTCCATTCACAATGGAAAACAAAAATATTCATTGTTTACAGTACATGAAGCATCAATCCACTTTCTTCAAAAATTAACTTCATTCTTATACTTCTTTCTGGCACATGACCACTGAACCATGAAAACTGTCACGGTCTGCACCTTCCCAGTTTCAGCCTCCCTTATCAGACCGTGATTCTGCCTTGGCTGCTTCGTCAAGCTAAGCTTTGTTTCCTTTTGGCATATCTGAAGAACATGAGATGTCTTACTGCCCATCTGTCTAAGGAAAGCAGTCATGTGTTTACCAAATTCTGCTTTTCCCATTGTCTCAGGTAATCGCAGATGATAGCACTTTCTTATCTAAAGGGAACCTTCTGATATGATTGTGCAAGTTTCAATACTCCTTATTCTCTCTCAGTGCATTAGCAGTTGCTTGCAGGTTTAAACAAGCTTTATTTGTCCACATGAGACTTGAAGCAGTAGAAAATGTATAGCATGTGGAAATGTACACTAAAATGGCACTGCACAGTGGAACAGAACCTAAAAGCCCTGTCCCACGGTACGAGTTCATTCCAAGAGTTCTGAGTTTGCCCTGGTTCGAACTCGGAGATTTACGGTAATGGCCACTCGTCGGTACTCGGGGCTCTCGTGGACATTTTACATCATGTTGAAAAATCTTCACGAGTCTTCCCATGCTAATAGCCCTGTCCCACGGTACGAGTTCATTCCAAGAGCTCTCCTGAGTTTAAGAAAAATCAAACTTATGGTAAGCACGGAGAATGAATGTGCTGGGGGATGTCTCTTGGCTGCTCGTAACGCTAACGGCAGGTACTCGGGAAGACTCGCTAATGGCAGGTAAGCACGGGAAGACTCGTGAAGATTTTGCAACATGTTGAAAAATGTCCATGAGAGCCCCAAGTACCGACGAGTGGCTATTACCGTAAATCTCCCAGTTCGAATCTGGGCAAACTCGAGAGAGCTCTTGGAATAAACTCATACCGTGGGACAGGGCTATTACCTGCCGTTAGCGAGTCTTCCCGAGTACCTGCCGTTAGCGCTAAGAGACGTCCCTGAGCTCCGATGTACCCGCTACGTTCATTCTCCGTGCTTACCACGAGTTTGATTTTTTTTAAACTCAGGAGAGCTCTTGAAATGAACTCGTACCGTGGGACAGGGCTTTTAGACTTTGTAAACAGCACCTGCCAAACCTATGACCTCTACCTGCTTGAAAGACAAGGGCAGCAAAGGCATGGAAACACCAAAATCTGCAACTTTCCCTCCAAACCACACACTATCCTAATTAAGTGCACCCCATTTCTCGAAAGGGCAATTGGACACTACGGCATTTGAAGTGTCACCTTAGGGCAGCATGAAAACTGCTGATGCATTTGCAAAGAAAGCAAATGCCCTTATCTGAGCATTCACCAGTTCACTCGATAGGACTTTACGACCATCTTCACATGCGCACTTTCAAACGACCACACCTCAGGTAATAACCTACCTTTCCCAATTGAGGCCCATACTGCCTTTTCTAACATGTGGCTACTATAGTATGTCAAGAGCAGCATCAGATGTGCATTGCATGCTGATTAATCCCATTTATGTGTATAGTCGCACCATCTAGGCTCATGAAACCCAGAAGTTCGATCTTGTATTGTGCGCTATGCGGGATGGAAATGCCAGTTGCGATTCACAAATGAATCTATACTTGCATTCCATTAAAAAAGTGAACTTTCACTAGATCATTCTTGATGTTATTATCAAATGATGGTATTTCTAACATTAGAGGCGACAAGCAGTGTGTGGGAAGGAACTGCTGATGCTGGTTTAAACCAAAGATCGACACAAAATGCTGGATTAACTCAGCGAGACAGGCAACATCTTTGGAGATGAATCACTCTTGTTATATATTTGCTGTAGCAATCACTGCATTAAAATCTTAAAATGATATACCAAGTTTTTTTTTTATTGCATATTCTTGCACTATAAAGAAACTAATGCCTTGGGTACAATTCCACAGTATCAACTACATCCCCCATTCTTAATCCCTTAATGTGTCTACTCATTGCTCAGCTTCATTGTACTGAAGAATGCTCAAGCATTTGTAACAGTCAGCTTTTATTCCAACAAAACAAAAGTAACTCATCCATAACACCCTTAAGCAAGATAAGATGGACTTGTCAGCTTCTGCTTTTAACCCATTGCTAACCTGTGTCTACAATTAAATACTCCTCACTGCTTGCACAAGCCAACCCTGTCAAAAATCCGAATGCCTGTAGCAAATCTCACATTCGTTCCCATTAATTCATGTGCATGAAAGGAAAACAATTTTTTTTTGTATTTTTATCTAAATCACAATTATTTCATAATATATTTTCTCATACACTTGTGCACATACTCTTGTATAACTCAAAAACTTTATTTTTCTTTGGCTGCAGTCAAATAACATCCTGGGTTGACCACCTTGGAGTACTCAGCACCACGCCCTTGGAACAATATATTGGTCTTGGAAGGAATGCAGCATAGATCTACCAGAATCAAACATTGACTCCGAAGATTAAATTACATGAAGACATTACAAAAAGTACAGTGGTGTGCCTGGAATTAGAATTTGTTCTCTTTACAATGCATTAAGGGCTGACTTTGTCAGTATTCAAGATATTAAGAGAAACTGATTGTGTAGACAAAGAGAAACTCTTTCCACTAGACCAAACTACCATTAACGTGCCGGAGGAACTATCAGATAAATATTTCAAAATTCTATACCTGCTTAACTGCTTAAGATAATAAAACATTGTTTTATTAAGTTTATATTTCATTTTATACTTAAATATCCTCCTTTTTTAAAAATTCTGTAAAATGTTTATAGAATGATTCAGAAATTGTGCAGCCTGTGACAATTCTTCAGCAAGTATGTACGTATATAACTGGTAGATGCCGATGTTACCAATCAGCAGCTCATGTTGCCTCTGCCATTTAATTTGATTGTGCTTGATCATTTATCACAGTCACATTTTCCAAGCACTCACACACACTACGTGATTTAATAGTAAGATTAAATGAGAACTTACCAGTTTGAAGTTTGATCTTTATTTTACGAGGAGTTACGATGAGGGATTACGTGAAGAAGGCCCGCTAGAGCGCCTGCGCGTCATACTTCAAAGCAGCGGCGTGAAATCACAGTAACTATAGTCGGTGATATAGTAAGAAGACTAGAACTACCAGATGATCTTTGCGATTATGAGGGTCGGGAGCGGAGGGCACGTAATCCCTCATCGTAACTCCTCATAAAATAAAGATCAAACTTCAAACTGGTAAGTTCTCGTTTAATCTTACTATTTTACTTCAGAGTCACATGAGTGACTACGTGAAGATTTCAAAGCTCTGTGATTTCATGCCGTAGACACAGTTCGATACGACACACTGCCTTGGTTGACACAGGATAAATAAATAACGCATTGAACATTGTTTAAATTATACAATGAATGTTTTAAACAATAGAAGAACAGTAATAACTCCTCTTTTGCAGGGGGAATTACAAAGGAGAACTCAAACAGAACCCAAAACAGCATGTCCAAATCTTTGCATTGGGAGGACAGGTTTATCATAACTGGACTATCCTGCGGTGAGGATTTGGTCCAATGGCACATCCTGTGCCTTTGCTGCGTACGTTGACGCCGCCCTGGTGGAGTGATTTAAACACATCAGTGTCTATTCCAGCATAATGCAAACCTGTTTCAGCCATCTAGAAATAGTTTGTACTGACACCTTTGTATGGGGGTACACAAAAGGCTGGAGAAACTCAGCGGGTGCAGCAGCATCTAAGGAGCGAAGGAGATAGGCGACATTTCGGGTCGAGACCCTTCTTCAGACTGGCATTTATGCGGCTGATGACCATCGCTGTTTCAGAGCCTCTGAGACTCT
Source organism: Okamejei kenojei (assembly GCA_035221665.1). Taxonomy (NCBI): domain Eukaryota; kingdom Metazoa; phylum Chordata; class Chondrichthyes; order Rajiformes; family Rajidae; genus Okamejei; species Okamejei kenojei. Next base: position 36,574,280 of record CM069141.1, on the reverse strand, counting down.
TGATGACCTTGATATAGTTGCTTAGATGCGTAACTACACATAGTCTTAGATCAATGGGTATATTTTATGCTTATTTTGGTTCCAGCCATCCCTGGCCTGCTCTGTTTGATTAGATCATATGCATAAAATGCCATATTATCTACAGAAGAATGCATGCTGTCCGGTCATAACTTTTGCAATATTTGGACCCATAGTGCTGCCACTAGCACCATGAACATGACCACTTTGAGCGTTAACTTCCGGTAAGGCAGAGATGTAATTGGTGTCCATTGCCAAAGCAATGTGAGAACTATGCTCACATCCCAGATTTCCAAATATCTACATCTGGGAGGGTTTTTTTTTAATACCTCCTATGAATCGGGCCACCAATAGATGAAATCCGACAGAGTGTTGTCCGGACCCTTGCCCTAAGTAGGAGGACAAAGCACTTTGAGCATTATAATGGCACTATAGCTTAACAGCTCGTCAAAATGCAATGTAGCCAGGAACTCCAGTACATCCGGAATGCCTGCAACCTAATGATAAGATATATTTGACTGTAAACAGGACATCTCTCATTTCTTAATATGAGATACATATCGTTTTTTAGTACTATCTCTCCAGGCCATCGTAATCACATCGACAGTCCTACCCACTAGTCCGAGTCCCTGGAACAGTCTGGTCAGAAGATACAAATCAATAGATTAATACGTTCATGTAAAGGGGAACTCTCCTCCTGTCCCAGTGTGAACCAACAAGTTGCTGTAATTGGGATAATCATGAATGCTGTGCCATCAGTCTCAGAACCAATGGGACCATGCTGTGTGGACGAGTTAGGAACTACCAAACACCTAAGCGTAGTCATGCTCTATTTTTGTGAGACATTGATTAAATGAGGCACAATGGGGAAAGCGTAAGAACGTACGTCCCCAAGGTAGCTAGAATGTATCCTCCGCTACTGCCCTAGATCTGGTTCCCATGCCATATTTAGGTAACTGGTGATTTAACCCAGATGCAACAGATTTATGTCTGGCAATCCATACCGGCTAACAATCATTATGAAACTTTTGGATTCATCATCCATTTTGTGTTTGTCATAGAATTTACATGAACTGGTGTCTGCAACTTTCACATTATCTCTACCTGATAGGTAGATATCTTAGACCCAGATGTTTCTTGTAATGCACCAGTGCCAGATGAGGTTAGGCAGATTGTCACAGAATAATGACCTCATTCCACCCATGTGATTGATATGCAACAGCTGTGGTATTATTATCAATCTGAAGCTGCACATGCAAATCAAGCATTGTTGAGCAGAATGCTTTAGGCCATAGAATGCACCCAGCAATTCTACGCAGTTTACCCCATGCCTCTGCAGGGCTAATGCTTCTTTCACATTCTATCTGCGACTACAACCAGACTCGATATCAGTGGCTCCTCATCCTGAAGCTCACATCAGTTTGTAAACTAAAGGTTATTGAGTCAGAATGTCTCTAGTACATCGCAAGACATTAGTTACAGTTTTGGCCGTAGGCAAAATACTGCCATGTTAATTAACCAATGATGAACCTCAAATAGCCAATCATTCTAAATGGTACTAATCTAAATTTAATTAGATGGGTGAGGACCTAACCTCTCAATAGGTGTGTGGTAGCTGAATATTATCTTTCAGATCTATGGCTGCCATATAACACCCTTTTGATCCCAGTTACAATACTGAATTTTTTTATTTTAAACTGTTTATACTGGACTTTAAGGGTTAAGTATGTTTAGGCCCAGAATGACTCGACACCCACCATCGTTCTTTTGGCTGGGGAATTGGACACAATTGTTAAGGCTGATATGCATCATTCACCTGTAGAGTTAGTGGTATTGAAACCCCAATACCCAACTAGGTGTATTTTGTATGGGTGGATGTACTTCCGAAATACCTATTCGAGATCCCCGGATACAGTCCAATATTGAATTACCCCTTCCTAATCTGAAAGGGTATGGTTTTTGAGGTGGCATCTTGGTCTCATCGTCCAGGTCTTTCCCTGGATATTAGAGGATCTGCGCAAGGCTGCGAACCGTGGGTTGAGCATAGGCTGGATAGTTATTCGTGAATATTAAAACTAACAAATGGGCATTACACAGCAGGGTCCATATCCTGCTGTGTTTAGATAGTGGCCTTGCCATTGTTCCTGCTCCAACCAGTTTTTTAGGACTTCTACAGCCTTAATTCATGCAACCTCATAATGCACTCCTTTAGAGCGATGCACAGTTAACAGGTGTTTGATATGCGAAGTCTCCTCCATTATGAAGCCCTGGAACTGGTGAGAGGCCATTAACTTGCTGGCCAGATTGTCATTTCTGGCTTCACCAGTTCCCGCCGGTATGGCAAATTGCTGACCACATCCGGCACACCCGGAGCATAGCTCATGTGCTTTGGTGTGTGCACATAAGCAGTGACACCAAACATCAGGGTCAGATTCCTACTGCCCTGGCTCTCCCAGCTGAAGCTCATGGGAGGTCACACATAGCCCTAAATGAGGTGCTGGTGTGCTGGGTCCCCAAACTTCAGGGTCAGATTCCTACTGCCCTGGCTCTCCCTGATCATGCTCACGGGAGGTCACGCACACAGCCCTAATAGGTGCTGCTGTGCTGGGTCCCCATGTCCTGGCTCTCCCGGCTCATGCTCACGGGAGGTCACCACTTCAGGGTCAGATTTATACTGCCCTGGCTCTCCCGGCTCCTGCTTATGGGAGGTCACACACACAGCCCTAAACAGGGTGCTGCTGTGCTGGGTCCCCATGCAGACTCGTTCCTATTCTAGAGATTGCTGCTGAAAGCTGCTGGGGTCCCTGGGGTATAACCCCGGCTGGAACTACTCCTGGTTGTATTATTTTGGGTGTTCCACGTTGTCCAGACATCCCCAATGTTTATTTTAGGAAAGTCTTCTGGCCTCACTCATCAGAGTTCACAGACCTGGACAATTTACTCTTGGCCTGCCTCCTGACAGGAGGGACCACAGTGCTTTAAAGCACCGGAGTTGCTGCTGGCTGAACTGCCGGTGACTCTAAAGTCGGCGTCTTCAAAACTTACCGTAGCAACGTCGTCATCCGCTTACCGTAGCAACGAGTTCATCATGAGGGTTTTCCCCCCTACTTTTGAGAACAAGCAAGGCTGGCAGAATTTCCTGCACCACAACCTCAGCCTTAATCAGCTGTAATTTCATTAAATGCCTTGACATTACGGTGACCCTGGCAAGGGTAATTACTGGATGCTGGACCTGACCAGCAACAACGTAAATTTTTTCAAGAGGGGACTTCACCTTTTGATGTCTGGACTTGGCTCCTTGCACCATCCATACACCCTTTTAATTACTCCAGAGCCGCCTCCAGTTTTTTCAACCAGGCTCCCAGTATAGCTTGGGAGTTTTGGAATAATTCTGCATAGAATGTCCTTTTATTACATTTATACAGCAGTTTTAAAAATGAAATAAATCCCTTGGTGAGCATAGAATAATGCTCAGTGTTTGTGGATCCGGGGTGGAGCAGATGGTTAGCGGGGAAATCTCTTACCCGTTGTCGAGGGGATACAATGAACCCTTGCTCCGTCTGCTTGCTTCCCATCCTTGCATTACACCCGGTGTAATTGCGGTGTAGCAGCAGAATGGACCCCTATCCACCTCCCCATGTGGACTGACCACAGGTAGGTTTACTCTATTAGGCGATATACTCGCCTTATTTTCATAATTTAAATTTTTCCCCCTTAGGAAAATGTCCCTGCTGGCTCCTGTAACCAGCCTTACGGGACCTAAGTAAAAACCGCAGCAAGTTTAAAACACTTACCTGCGGGTGTTTTACTTACGTCCAAACGCGTCGGATGTAATGACGCGCAGGCGCTCTGGTGGGCCTTCTTCACATAGTCACTCACGTGACTCTGAAGTAAAATTGTTATTCAAAAGACTATCACTCTCTTTAATTTGGTTTAGTTTAGTTTAGTTTAGACATACAGCATGGAAACAGGCCTTCGGCCGACTGAATCCGTGCCAGCCAGCTATCCCCGTACACTGGCACTAACCTAGACACTAGGGACAATTGACAATTTTACCAAAGCCAAACCTGTACGACTTTGGAGTGTGGGAGGAAACTGGAACATCTCTTTACCACATTACAGTATCACATGTGAACTGATGTCCACACCGTACAGGGTGCTGCAGCTTCATGACAGGTTTGTTGAGGTTGACAATCCATGTATTTACTTTGCTCCTGAATGGAAATTCTGGGGCAAAACAATACAACGTCATTTAAAAGAAACATAGTCATAAGTATTATTTACACATAGATTTTAAATGATAGTATCCAGGCCAATTTTTCACATACTATTTTAAACAACCATTTTTTCGATGTTTCTTCAATAAGACCATCATAGCCAGTCATTTCAATAATCTCTCCCTGTGAAATGGCAATTCTCAAATCAATTGGGAGAAATATTATGATATTGGTGTTGCTATCTCACAAAACATAGAAATTAGCATTCTGATCATTATGCAAATTGGAATTACACAGTAATCTATTGTTGTAATTGTCTGTTAAAATAACTGAAAAGCAAATCTTGCTTTAAAATAATGTTAAATGACAGTGATATTGAGCTAGAACAGAATAGTATACTTTTTCCATTGGTACAAGCAGATTCAGTAGTAACCTTCAAACTGTAATTAGATGCATAAGTAAAATTTAATCAGGGCTACCGAGAGCAGGACTTATTGATTGGCACTTTCAAATAATAAACACAATAGCTTTGCTGTTGTATCAGATGTACCAACATCACAGCAAAGTTGATTCTTTTGACATGAACAATAAGTTATTTTGTTTGGCACATCTTTACCTCAGATGACAACACCATTGGCTCTGAATAACTGGATACTCATATTTTCAATTCATACTCTTCAATCTTTCAATCTGTTTAGCTATGACTAACTTCTAATCTTCATTGGTGACCTTGTGGATGTCATTAAAATAATGTTTGGCTCTTTGCAGATGATATCACCTCATTGAACAGCTAACTCCTTATCTGAATAACAAGGTGGTTCTACAAATATAGATAGAACCTGATAATGATTGTATAAATGGTTTCAATACTTCCAGTAATGTCCAGTAAATAAATCTAGGTGTAAGATCAAGAGGTATGACTGAGATATTCTGCATAAGATTGTCAATGTAGCAGAGAACTGAAAGGTTTGCAGCTTTTTGTAGCTTCTGCAATTTATGCCTGGAATAAACCTGCTCAGCATCAGACATCAACCGCAAAGGAACACTTGGGATTGCAGCAGCAAATTCTTATTCATAGCTTATCATCTTTTGGAAAAATTCCCAGTTCTCCATCATCTGCAATTCCTGTATCTTTCAAAACTTTAACAAATTTTCCTTTAAATAAATAGAGTACTTCAAGTTAGTTTTTTCATTCTCCCAGGTAAAGTTAATATTCGATAATGATATCCTACTATCTGGTGTTAAATGCAAACTCTTTCCTACTGCATAATCTTTCATAATGTATCCTCAAATATGATTATCCACGCAAGGTTTTATCCATCTGACATTTATTCAGCAATAGCATGCAAGCCATGATAGAGTCATAGAGCCTAGAAACAGGCCCTTCAACCCTGACCATCATGCCTATCAAAACTAATCCTACTTGCATACAATACTTCCAATCACTCAATGCTTTGCTCATTCAAGCACATTTAATGACTACGTCCCCCTCCCTCAGATGAAGCTCTGATCTCTATCACTGGCAGACAGGCTGGGAGAGACCACTACTCAGCACCATTGAGCTCTGGTCACAGCTAAATAAGTAAGAGCGGTGTTCCATTAGTTGATATTGGATTGGGCCATCTGAACCTTGTCCTTATAAAAACCGGGCGTTCCAGCCAGAGAGAGAGAGAGAGAGAAGGAAGAGAAGGAAGAAGAAAGAAGAAAGAAGAAAGAAGAATGAAGAAAGAGATGCCACCCTATTAGCTGTTTTCCCCTGATACTGGTCTGGAGGAAGACTGTGCCATTGGGACAAACCGGAGACCACCAGAGCTGCTGAAAATCACAAAGCAGAAGAGGAATTTAAATCTGGTTGAATGGGAGGCTGATGTTAGATGGTATGCTACTAGCTGCACAGCAGATAGTTTGCTTAAGGTGCCCAGAGGATCTCTTCTACATCTCCTAGCTGACATCAAGGGCTGGGGAAACTACTTACCTGATGAATCACACAGTTCCCATTAGCCTCTAAAGTACCTAGCCCCCTAAATATTGCTGCTTATAGCCACTAAATTAAAAGCAAGCTTAGAATTCACAATAGGTTTTAATGGATTCTATTATAATGAGGTTTTGTGATTCTTAAGAGAACTACTGTATAAAATGATGAAAGCTTGTTCGAGATGGCTTGGATACTGTTTTATCTCCACTTCTTTATTGGCAAGCCCCTCTCAATCTCTAATGCCCATCACATAAACAGAGGGGAGTGAGATTAAAATTGCAGATACGGATTGAATCACCAGGTGATATCTCTAATGCCTAAATCACATGTCCTTTTTTTAAAAACTTTTTTTTACAAAGGGTGGTGGGTGTATAGAACGAGCCATCAGAGGAGGTAGTTGAGGCAGGTACTATCGTAACTTTTAAGAAACATTTCAACAGGTACATAGATAGGAAAAGATTTGTGGGATATGGGCCAAATGCTGGCAGGAGAGACTAGTGTATATTGGACATGTTGGTCGGCGTGGGAAAGAAGGGCCAAAGGGCCTGTTACCACACTTTATGATTCTATGACTCTATGGCCTCAAAGCCAGCCTGTAGTGTGCAGGTCCCACTCCAGAAACACCCTGTCAAAGTTTCATATGTAGAAATGTTGGGGTGGAACTTTGCTAGACCGGAAAGATTTTAATAGTTTTTAAATGTTCCTGGCATTTGCAATGGTATAATAAAACATTAATTAAAAGTATATTAAAACTCATAAATTATTTAAAACATTAAAACCAGACACCTAGAATGCTCATTGATATAGAAATGGTGTCAGTTCCGGCATCAGGTCTGACCTGGGGCAGGATCTCACAGATGGTTCCCCCAGCATAAGGCTGGGGAAACACAATAAAACCGCCCCCACCACCATCCCATCACTGGATTCCATGTGGTGCCATCTGTTCGGGGCTTACATGCTTGCAAGCACGTTCACAAAGGTCTTGGCCTTTCAAACAGCTGAACACCAACAGTAATGATCAGAGGCTTCAGATCGCATCAAAATATTTCATAATTTTTCCACCACTTTCAGTCCTTTGTCATTTTAACTCAGTTCAGTTTATTTTACTGTCACGTGTACCTGGGTACAGTGAAAAGTTTTTGTTGCATGCTATCCAATCAGCAACAAGACAAAACATGATTACAATCGAGCCATTTACAGTGTATAGATACATGATAAGGGAATAATGGTTAGTGCAAAGTAAAGTCAGCAAAGTCTGATCAAGGATAACCAAGGATCACCATATATCTATGTCAGCTCTGTTTCCATTGGTGACACTTCTAGCTCCAATTCATGAGAAAATGTTTAAATCCCAGTCCAAGGTCAATCTAAACTGGTAACACAAAGCACAATACAAGGACTTCTGTACCATGAGAGGCAGCCTCATTAACGTAAGATGTGGGTTTCTTGCAAGTGCTCCAGTTTCCTCCCATGTGCAAGTTAGTGGGTTAATCGGCCACTGTAAATTGCCCCTAATGTGTAGTTGTAGAATCTGGGGGGAGTTGTTGCTGGGAATGTTAAGTAAATAAAAAGGAATTTGTGTAAATACTGTAGGTGCTTGACGATCGGCACAAACTTCATGGGGCAAAATAAATGGTTCAATGTTGTATGATTCTACAGACTCTATATTGAGCTGTGGCTCTGTGCCTCACAGGTAGGTGTAAAAATCTGCAGAATATTATTATGAAATAGCAAAGGGAAGTTATCCCTTATGTCAAGGTATATAATTATCCCTCAATCAACATTACAAAGAAAAGCTAATGTGCTGTGTCTTCGATGGCTCAACTGGTACAGCAGAGGAATATAGTGGCAGAGTTCTTGAAATCCTTTCATCGCTAACTTAATTCTGGCTCAAAGGAACAGTTTTCATAGAAACACCTTCTTCCCCTCAGCCAGAATTATCAGGCTTCTGATAGACCCTTCCATAGGCTGGGTGCAGTCCGATTCTCCACCTCATTTGTGGACATTGGAACTACTGCATTGTAATGCTGAGAGCTATATTCTGCACACTATACTTCAATTTGACAATTGTATTTATATTATTCTTTCCCCCCGTAGCGGCGATTGCAGAGGGCTCGGGGAGGCCCCGACACGGGAGAACATTGGGGAACATTAGAGGAAGAGGACTGATTTTGGTGCCTTCCCTCACATTGGGAAATATTGATTCTGCTGTATGAGAATGTTTTATGGTGCATTCTATCAACTCTATGTTGTGTTCTTTATTTTTATTGTTTGGCTGTATGGTGATTCCATTTCACTGTGCCAACTGGCATATGTGACAAATAAATGTATCTTGTATCTTGTATAGAGTATTATTTGATTTGATCCGCTAGCATGCAAAACAAAGCTTTTCTGGTACACGTGATAATAATAAACCTAAGCCTAATTATTACATGGCTGTTTGAGAAACTGTTAAGTTGGACACAAGTGTTGTGTTTCCTACATTACGATTGTCATGACCCTGTGAAGTGGTTCAATGCTGAATCACACTTTGACTTGACATGGAAGGCACTGCATCTGGTCTCACTAGGTCCTATCTTATGAATTGTGTATTCTTTCCTCTTGTAGATTTCAGTCTGGGTCCTGCAGAGAACATCTCATTCTTCCCCACTCTGGTACTAATCTAAAATTCAGACTTTCCCAATAGAAAGTCTGATTTTTAGATTAGTACCAGAGTAAATTCTGTGATGTTAAATTGGGAAGTGCAGGTCACACTTGAAGGAGGCATGATTCAGGGATAGAATGCAAAATGGTCTGACTTGCACTCACCAATACTGTGGAATCCAGAATAAAATGCACATCTTTGTCAGCTGTCCATTGTCACTCTCTCCTCTGAATATAAATACGTGTGTGGTGTCCCTATTCAGAGACTAGTGCATTAAAACCTAGGGCTAGTGCATTAAAATCTGCAAAGATGTGTCATTGTCAACTAGATTTTATTTGGGGGGGGGGGGGAGTTCGGGTGGATCTCTTAATATTCTCTAATATTCACTGGCTCACACTTTAGTACGTTATAACTCTGACTCATTCTGAGCTTCAAGCAGCTATAAAGATCTGTCTTTTCAAAACATATATTTGCCTCTATGAGCACAATCTAGCTATGTGACATAACATACCAGTAACATAAGGAATATTCACAGCCTGGTTGTGTACTGCTTTCATTACTTCTTGTAGTAATGCTTAATAGGAACAGCTTGTAAATCTCAGTAAGCTATTATAGCCGATATGTGAAGCGCAAAAGATTAGTTAAAACAAATGTAGGTCCCTTGCAGTCAGAAACGGGTGAATTGATCATGGGGAGCAAGGACATGGCAGACCAATTGAATAACTACTTTGGTTCTGTCTTCACTAAGGAAGACATAAATAATTTGCCGGAAATAGCAGGGGATCGCGGGTCAAATGAGATGGAGGAAATGAGTGAAATCCAGGTTAGCCAGAAAGTGGTGTTAGGTAAATTGAATGGATTAAAGGCCGATAAATGCCCAGGGCCAGATAGGCTGCATCCCAGGGTACTTAAGGAAGTAGCCCCAGAAATAGCAGATGCCTTAGTGATAATTTTTCAAAACTCTTTAGATTCTGGAGTAGTTCCTGAGGATTGGAGGGTAGCTAATTTAACCCCACTTTTTAAAAAGGGAGGGAGAGTGAAAGAAAACAGGGAATTACAGACCAGTTAGTCTAACATCGGTAGTGGGGAAACTGCTAGTGTCAATTATTAAAGATGGGATAGCAGCGCATTTGGAAAGTGGTGAAATCATTGGACAAAGTCAGCATGGATTTACGAAGGGTAAATCATGTCTGACGAATCTTATTGAATTTTTTGAGGATGTTACATAGTAGAGTGGATAAGGGAGAAGCAGTGGATGTGTTATATCTGGACTTTCAGAAGGCTTTCGACAAGGTCCCACACAAGAGATTGGTATACAAACTTAAAGCACACGGTATTTGTGGTTCAGTATTGATGTGGATAGAGAACTGGCTGGCAGACAGGAAGCAAAGAGTAGGAGTGAACGGGTCCTTTTCAGGATGGCAGACAGTGGGGTGCCGCAAGGCTCAGTGCTGGGACCCCAGCTATTTACAATATACATTAATGATTTGGACGAGGGAATTAAATGCAACATCTCGAAGTTTGCGGATGACACGAAGCTGGGGGGCAGTGTTAGCTGTGAGGAGGATGCTAGGAGGCTGCAAGATGACTTGGATAGACTGGGTGAGTGGGCAAATGCATGGCAGATGCAGTATAATGTGGATATATGTGAGGTTATCCACTTTGGTGGCAAAAACAGGTTGGTAAACTATTATTTGAATGGTGTCCGATTAGGAAAAGGGGAGATGCAGCGAGACCTGGGTGTCATGGTACACCAGTCATTGAAAGTAGGCATGCAGGTGCAGCAGGCTGTGAAGAAAGCAAATGGTATGTTGGCATTCATAGCAAAAGGATTCGTGTACAAGAGTAGGGAGGTTCTACTGCAGTTGTATAGGGTCTTGGTGAGGCCACACCTGGAGTATTGCGTACAGTTTTGGTCTCCTAATCTGAGGAAAGACATTCTTGCCATAGAGGGAGTACAGAGAAGGTTCACCAGACTGATTCCTGGGATGGCACGACTTCCATATGAAGAAAGACTGGATAGACTCGGCTTGTACTCGCTGGAATTTAGAAGATTGAGGGGTGATCTCATAGAGACTTACAAAATTCTTAAGGGGTTGGACAGGCTAGATGCAGGAAGATTGTTCCCGATGTCGGGCAAGTCCAGGACAAGGGGTCACAGTTTAAGGATAAAGGGGAAGTCTTTTAGGACCGAGATGAGAAAATCGTTTTTCACACAGAGAGTGGTGAATCTGTGGAATTCTCTGCCACAGAAGGTAGTTGAGGCCAGTTCGTTGGCCATATTTAAGAGGGAGTTGGATGTGGCCCTTGTGGCTGAAGGGATCAGAGGGTATGGAGACAAGGCAGGTACAGGATATTGAGTTGGATGATCAGCCATGATCATATTGAATGGCGGTGCAGGCTCGAAGGGCCGAATGGCCTGCTCCTGCACCTAATTTCTATGTTTATGTTTCTATTGGTCAAGAATAGGTGCTGACTGTTTGTGTTGGAGTGATGTCAATGTCCTTAGACCCATACCTTGGTGAGTCATAATGTAACAAGAAGAAGGCAAAGAAGAAAAGTTGGAGAAGTGTATCTGTAAATTTAATTTTATAACATTGAAGAGATTATTTATGAAGTAACCACTAAACTTTAGAAAACAGCAAGTTGTAAAGCTTTCAACATAAAAATCATTTGATCTGTAAAAATATTTGCTTATAGCTTTAAACAGCTCACATGTGTCAAGAAAAAATCCTTTAATTCTTAGTCTACAGAGGACTAAAATATAATTGCAAAGATGCTCTGTTATCATTTAGATTAATTTTCTCTTAATGTTTGCTTGTCTTGGCCCTCCACTTATATATGATGATTCATTTTAAAGTTCATACTTATTGGCAGCCCTCCACTGAATCAACCAAGCAGTACTTCTTGGTCAAAACCTCCAAGATCGCTTTTAATGACTAATTCATGTATCAAAGGAAGATCAGACCATCTCTGTAAGAAATGTTACACGTTGCTCATTATTAGTAATGTTAAAATGCTAAGTTAAATTCACCACAGTATGGGAACCAGAAAAAATGTTGTTAGATCATGACATGGAAAAAAAACAAATAAATGCTCCACTGAATTGTCAAATGTAATGGCAATGCTTTTACTATGCATTTTTTTAAACATGGTTTAAGATGGACAATATAACCCAGTGTTCGTCTGCCTATTGGTAAATTTCACCAGTCAGTAAACTTTGGATTCTTGTGTTGATAAGTAGATCTGAAAACCATGGAACAGTAGAGGCTTTCTTTGTGGAAATAACATAACGTTCTCAATCATTGTATTGTGTAAAACACCGTTCTGCGTAAGATGCTAAAGATAACATTGCAATGCAGCTGTGACACAGCAAACAATTTTTTTAAGATAAAAGCAAAAAATTACCTATGTTTACAAAGTTCCTGATTAGATCTTTGAGAAACCACCCACAATCTTTACATTCAATGAACTGTCTTTTAGTGGCTTATGCTCACTTTGTATTTTGGAATAATTTATAAGCTTATCAAAAAATTATTACAAACTTTTGACTGTGACAAAACAACATGCATTTTGTCAGGACAGTTTAAATTGGCGCTCACTTTTGTTTAAAATAATGTCAATAAATTAAAACATTGGATATAGGGACAAATGTTGCAGCTCCTGCAGTTACTGGGGAAAGTACCTGGGGAGGGGTTCTTTGGGTGGGACTGACCTTTCTGTCCTGGGCCTCCTCCACCGTCAGGGTATGGCCACATCAAATCTCATATTTCGCTTGGGCATATTGCAACCCAGTGATATCAACATAGATTTCTCTAATTTCAAATAACCCTTGCATTCCTTCTCTCTCCATCCCTCACCAACTCCAGTCATCCTGCTAGTTTCACTGTTTATATCCCTGTGTCACCTCCTCCACAGCCAACAATGGACCATTGTGGGCTCCTTGGCCATTGGTGCTGGCTCTGATTTGTTCTGTTACTTTTCATATCTCTAGTTTCCCACTTCCCTGACTCTCAATCTGAAGAAGGGTCTCAACCTGAAATGTCACCTATTCATTTTATCTAGTGATGCTGCTTGACCCTGCTGAGTTACTCCAGCATTTTGTATCTATCTTCAGATAAAAACTTTAAATTGCTTGAACAGAGAAGTATGCCATTTGGCTCAGATCATCTATGCCAGTGTTTACACGCCCAACATCTATTTTCATTTAATATACACACCATATATTTTTACTCCTTTCTCCTAGATGTACATAGCTAGTTTTGTATAAAATGTATCTTTGCTCATTGTATGAATAAGTTCTCATAGTAACACGTTCCTTATTCTCATCCTCTTTGGATAAATAAGTTATTAATTTCCCCATTAGATTTAGTAGTGACTACCGTAAAAACCATTGCCTCTAATTTTGGTCACCTCACAATTGGAGATATTTTCTCTACCCTTACAAATCCTTACACTTCCTCAGAGACATAGGATCACCTCAGACTTTGGAGAACAGAGCCTCAGCATGTTCAGTACTTAGTCACTGCTTTCACCTTGTACCAATACTAGTAATTGTTTTGTCAATGTTTTCTTCCTGACCTATTTTATATCTGGTTTATGGAGCCCTGGACATGATCTGTGTCTGATCATGATGTAAGCAAAGCTCTTTGAAAGTTTAACATGAATTCCCTGCTCCGAAATTCAAAAATAAATTCCTGTGCTTGATTTTTTAATTAATTGTAAAGCTTACTCAATACTTTTAACTTACATAATTCTAGATTGATTTGATCTTCTACCCCATTTAGAATATTTGTAATCAAATATTTTGTAACTTCCTTATTTCTCATATCAAGCTGCACCACCTCACATTTGCCTAAAGTGAAATTCCTTGGCCAATTGCATACCTATTCATCAGATTTGTTAACATCTGTTTTGTGTATTTTGTTAAAACCTGTCATGTGATAATTTATTCTGCCAAATTAGTGTCTTCTACAAATTATTATGCATATTCTATACATGTTATACTCTGATTTACGAGTCCAAATCATTAATAGATATCATAGAGTTGGACAGCACAAAAGTAGATCCTTCAGCCCATTAATTCTAAACTGATCTTCAGCCACCACAGAAACCCTGCATTAATCCCCTTTTATCATTCCCTCATTGCCATCAAGTCCATCACCTCCTAGTATTCATCAATACTAGAAGCAAGTAGTAGACCCAGAGCACTCATGGGAAACTTATGTTGTCACAGGGAAAAAGCACTGGAGAAAAGAATTGAAACCGGATCACTGGAGCCGTAAATAGCAGCTCTACTAACTGTGCCAATGCGCTGCCCAAGAAATCACAAATGTATGATAAATTCAAAGTAATTTACAAACGGTAGTCCTAGATTTCATTCCTGTGCTACATCACATCCTACCTATTTACCAGCCTGGGCAATCCCCATTTTCCCAACTCTTCCCCCATACCCCCCATCACTTCACCTTGATTCCTCCGCTCTGTTTTCTGCCTTGTAGCCAACTTGCCATCCATTTAATTACATGTTCAACTTAGGCCAATTGTCTAATATTCGTTATGTTACCCAATCCTGACCCAACAAACAGAATTAATCTGTACACTGTGGACAGCTTGATTGTAGTTATGTATAATCTTTCCACTGACTGGAGAAGACACACAAAAAAGCATTTCACTGTACCTCAGTACATGTGACAATAAACTAAACTAAACTAAAATTAAAAACAATTTCAGATGCTGGAAATCTGAAACAAATACAGAAAATGCTGAAAAAACTCAGCAGGTCTGCGGCAGTTTAGAAAGAGAAACAGTCAATGTTTCGGGCTTCAACCCTTCATCAGAAATAATGAATGTCAAGACATTGAACTTTTCTTCCTCTACCTGCAACATCATACTTATTTCATTAGACAAAAGTCCTCACCCCAAACTCTGGATCCTTTCTCCCATCTGCAGAATTTTCAATCCACTTGGATCTCATCATCTAGCCTCATATCTTCCTTAATCTATTAATTACAAACAGCTGATGGGCCAATCTAGATTTTTCCATTCTCCTCACTCACTCTAATCTCACCCATCCCCACCAGAAGTGGCAACAATGAGAACCCACATTGCTTTGATGAAGCGTCATAGACCTTATATATTCACTGGCTCTCGCTGACCCATGAATAATTAACTAGAAGATACCAAAGTGACAGCAAATACTAGTGCCCTCAAATAATGCTCACGCAATCTCCATAATGATAATTTCACCTTATTCTGGACCTGCAACTGGCAGGCATCAAATCAAATTGGTTGAATGGTGCAGCAGTTATGAGGTTATCAATCTGGTTTCGATCCATTCACACAAGAATTCTCACAGACAGAAAAGTTTTGTTAATACCAAGGTACAGTGAAAAGCTTTTCTTTGTTGCATGCTATCCAGTTGGCGAAAAGACAATCAAGCTGCCCCCAGTGTACAGACACAGAATAAAGGGAACAATTTTTAGTCCAAGATAATGTCCACTAAAGTCCGATGAAAGATAGTCTGAAGGTCTCCTATGAGGTAGATGGTAGTCAAGGCCACTCACTATTCGGTGATGGGGATGGTTCAGTTGTCTGCTAACAGCTGGGAAACAACTGTCCCTGAATCTGATATGCATTTTCGAACTTCTGTGCCTTTTGCCTGATGGGAGACATGAAAAGAGGGAGAGACCAGGGTGAGACTCTCATTGAGTATGCCGATGGCCTTGCCATGGCAGCATGAAGTGCAGATGGAGTCAATGGAAGGGACGATGGTTTGTGTGATGGTCTAGACTCTGTCCACAATTCTCCACAAGGTCTTGGATGGAGCTGCTCCCAAACCATGTTGAGATGCATCACAATAAAATGCTTTCTGTCGCATCTGTAGACGTTGGTGAGAGTTGTTGGGGACATGCTGAACTTGCTAAACCTTCCAAGGAAGAACAGGTGTTGGTGTGCTTTGCCTATTGCTTTGATATGGCTGGTCCAGGACAAATTGCTGGTGATATTTACTCCTAAGAACTTGAAGCATTCAACCATCTCTACTTAGTGGCATCAATGTATACCAGGGTGTGTGTACTGCTTTGCTTCCTGACATCAATCGTAATCTCCCTTTTTTGCTGATTTTGAGGGGAAAGTCATTGTCTTGGCACCAGGTTACGAGATTCTCAATCTCCTTCCTGTACTCCATCTCATCGTTATTTAACATCATGCCCACTATGGTGGCGTTGTCTGGGAATTTGTAATTTGAGTTGGATTGGCATTTGGCTGCACAAACATGTGTGTGTAAGGAGTAAAGAAGGAGGCTGAGGGTGCACCAGTGTTGGGGATTGTCATAGATAATGATTTGTGACCTATCCTCACTAATTGTGGTCTGTTGATCAGTGATCCAGTTGCAGAGGTGAGTGCAAACTCCAAGTTTTATGAGTTTGGTGATGAGCTTGGATAGGATAATGGTGTTAAAAGCAGAGCTGTAGTCTACGAATAGAATTCTGACGTAGATGCCTCTCTTATCCGGGTGTTCCAGGGATGAGTACAGGGTCAAGGAGATGGCATCAACTGTGGACTTGTTGTCATGGTAGATGAACTGCAGTGGAGGTTGCTTGGCACACTGGATTTTATGCATTCCAGTACCAGCCTTTCAAAGCACTTCTCGCTGGTGGATGTCACGGCTACTGGAGGTTGTCGTTAAGCCATGAGATCTTGCTTTTCATCGGCACTGGGATGATAGTGGTCTTCTTGAAGTAAGTGAAGTAGGTGGGAACCTCAAAACAGATAGGGAGAGATTAAAGATGTCCGTGAACACTACCCAGTTTCAAAGGATGCAGCTAGGTGTCCCGTCTGGACCAGTTGCTTTCCATGAGTTCGCGTAAAGGACCCTTTGGCCTTCTGCTCAAAGCAAGTGTAGAAAGCATTGAGTACAGCAGGGAGAGCCTCACTATCACCAGCAATGTTGCCTGATTTCAATTTGCAGCCAGTTATAGTATACAGCCCCTGCCACAGTCTGTGGGTGTGTGAATGGTTATCCTGGGATAGGTTTGGCCTGCTATTGTTTCTTGGCATTCTTGATGGCTTTCCGAAGATCATAGCAAGCTTTCTTACACCGCTCGGGGTTATTTAATTTGTATGCAGCAGTCTTGGTCTTCACCTGGGAATGTACTTCACGGTTCTTCCATGGTTTCCTGTTGGATTGCCTTTTTTGGTATGTACTCCTCTATGCACTCGATGATAAAGTCACTCACGGCAGTGGCGTACACATTTAGGTTCTGCAGAATCCCTGAATATGTATTACTGACTCAAAGCTTTCAAGTAATACATGGATAAAAACATTTTGGAACACATTAAATTGGAAATTAAATATTGTAAATGAGGTTTTCTTTTTAAAATACCTCACAATTTGAAATATTCTTGCAAGGAAATGTTAATTACACATATAAAATTATTTCTGAGGGCCTGTTATTTGTTAAGCAGTAATTATAGACTGACACATTGTTACAAATTTATAGACTTCATGTAACTAAGCATTGTTGCATTTATAGTAAGACTAATTCATTTGTTCCAGAGGTTCATAACATTTCAAGTTATTTTGCTTGAGTACCATAAAGAAGGCTGCAAACAGCCTAGCCTGAGTAGAGAATACTATAGATCACTCACGTTGCGATGCCAATGTTAAACTAAAGGTCATGTGAACAAAGTTTCTGATTGTAATCACTGTAATGCCAATGGATTTTATAACCCGCACAATCATTTCACAATTCACTTCATTGCAACATCTTTATTTCCCTCAAATGAGCATTATAAATGTTTCCCCTCATGCTTCCAAAATGTAATTATTCTCCTTGAATTTTAGATAATCACAGCAAAAATAATCGCATTAAACTTTGCTTAAGCATTATTCAAAAAAATAATTTTGAATATATTTTGTAACTTCAAGAACTATATTCATATTATTCTTGTCAGAACACTTACATACCTTAAAACTACCATACGATTTCTTTAAAAGTCAAGGAGTTGCTAAAAATTGTAAATTGTATTCATAATCCATTTCCAGACGAAAGCAACATATAATTTGAAAGGAATTCATTCTCAAAATAGATTCCCCCCACCACATACCAAGTGACATGTGAACAACGGACAATGTGAACCAGGTTGTTCCTAATGTCACACCATATTGGTCTCAAGGGGATTTAAGTGAGCAGCTCAGGAATTAAGTGCCTTTGGCTTTTCCTTCAGTCTTGCAAGAAAGCATCTGGCTTCATCGTCATATTTTACCTCTGCCTGGGAACATATTGGTTCACTATTCTACTATTCTTTAGTTCTGGTAGCTGCACCACCGTTCCAGGTTACTAGGAAAATTGGCACTAAAGATGTAATGCACCACGTATATTTAATATGAGCAACAATTCAGGATTCAAAATGGAGCCTAGTGAATAAAAGCAGTCTGGTCAGTGCAGGTCTGTGCACCAACACTTTGAGTTCGCACTTACATTTAACCTGCATGCTGTCGACAAATGATGGAAATGTACAGTCCAGAAAATTTCATGCTGGAATGGAGAACTTTGAGCTGACAGAGTACTTATCTGTGCTTCATGCTGTAATCAGCATTCTGCTCCTATTGCAGCATAAAAGCGTGCTGCCGCATTCCTTATAGCCATAGCAACTGAATTGCTGCATTTCTCCTGCCTTTGTGCAATGAATATAACTTCAGATCTGTGTGACATCCATGAATAAAAAAGCACTTCAACTCAATTCAATTAAGGCTTTAGTTGAAGTGCTATTATGTCTACTTTGTAAATTGTTCTCATTATAAATTGCTCATATATATATATATATATATATATATATATATATATATATATATATATATATATAAAGGATATGCAATTTGTAGGATGGCATGACTAAGATGACATAGAATTGGGCCATTGGGCCCCATATGCCTGCACTGCCATTCAATAAGATCATGGCTAATCATATACCCAGCACCACTTTACTGCACTAACTCCAATTACCTTGAATACCCTAATATGAAAAATTCTGAAAAGTATATAGGATGAAGATAGGCACACCTAATGATAAAGCAAGCAACAGCAAATGCCACAGTGAATGCTTGAACACTATCGTAGAATGCTGACAAAAGACGAGGAAATGATGCAAAACAAGAGAATCTCTCTCTCACTGCGACCAGCTTCTCCATTCACCCTACTGTCCCTTTGTCCTTCAATGTCACTGACTTTTTCCCTCTTTCCTCGCTAATTACAGGATTCAAAAGGCTAGGATAGTTGAACTCTCATCTGGGATACAGAAAGATTATAGTTTTAACATTTGGAAAATTTCAGTTAGCTGATAGTGTAAATCCAACCTAATGATCTTGATGCGACCACTTACTCTCCCAACTCATATCAACAGAGAATCAGGGCAAGAAATTGCAAAAGCAAAATGTAAAATATGATACGAACCGATACAATAGAACTATTTATCCCAGAATGGAAATTGATCTGCCAACAGTCATAAAACACAAAATACATGAAACATGAAATTAAAGTGATGAGTGGAAGGATTGGGATGTGCAAAGATTGGAGAGGGGAGTCAGTCTACTCCATGACAGAAGGGGGAGGAGTTGTACAGTTTGATAGCCATAGGGAAGAAGGATCTCCTGCGGCATTCTGTCTGCATCTTGGTGGAACCAGTTTGGTGTTGAAGGTACTCCTCAGGTGTGTCATGGTGTGAGCTGTATTGTCCAAGATGCTCCACAGTTTGAGGAGCATCCTCCTCTCCAATGCCACATCCCATGAATCCATCTCTGCCCCAGGATGGAGCCAGCCTTCCTGATGAGTTTGCTAATCCTATTGGCATCCGCTGCCTTCGCCCTGCTGCCTCAGCGAAGAAGGTGGCACTGGCCACCACTGATTGGTAGAACATCTGCAGCACTAACACTACCTAAAGATATTAATAAAAGATTTGCTCAATTTTATCAAAATTTATATACATCGAAAACCTCTGCAAATGATACTCAAATTACAAATTTCTTAGACAATTGTAATCTCCCAAAATTAAATATGGTGGAACAAGAGGGATTAGGAGCCCAGATTACACTACAGGAAATAGAAGAAACAATATATTCGTTGAAGAATGGCAAAACGCCAGGACCAGATGGCTTTAGTAATGAATTCTATAAAAGATTCTATGAGATAATTTCTCCACGCCTGCAAGATTTATATATATATGTTTTTAAAGAAAATAAACTACCAGAAACATTAACTGAGTCAATGATTATACTTATACCAAAAAAGGATAAAGATCTAGAAGGCCCAGGCTCATATAGAGCTATTGCACTCCTAAATACAGATCAAAAAATATTAGCAAAGACCCTAGCGAGAAGATTGAGTAAATATGTTATCAAACTAATAAACCCGGACCAAACAGGGTTTATACCAAAGAGATACTCTTTTAACAATTTGAGACGGCTGTCTAATATAATGTACTCACATAATACTGAAGAAGAACTAGCAATTATTTATGGATGCAGAAAAAACTTTTGATCAAGTAGAATTGGCAATATTTATTCAAAGTATTGCAAAAACTTAACATGGGAGATAACTTTATCTCATGGGTAAAATTATTATATAATGCCGATGGCTAGAATACTGACTAATAATATATTATCCCCAAAATTCCAATTAGCAAGGGGCAATAGGCAGGGGTGCGTACTATCGTCCCTGCTATTTGCACTAGGGATAGAGCCTTTAGCAGAAAGTATAAGAAGTCATCCAAATATTTATGGATATAATACCAAACACTCAAATAATAAAATGTCATTATATGCAGACGACATATTACTATATATTACAAATTCACAAATTAGCATACCAAATATACTAAACTTAATAGAGGAATTTGGTTCTTTTTCAGGATATAGAATCAATTGGAACAAAAGCGAAATTATGACTGACACATTTGTTGAAATTCCCCTTTAGAATTGCAACAGAAAAATTCAAGTATTTGGGCATCCAAATCACTAGGAAATATAAATCATTACTCAATGCAAACTATATGCCTTTATTAACTAAATTAAATGGGTTGATTAAATTTTGGAAAACGCTGCCGATGTCCTTAATAGGCAGAATAAACGCGATAAAAATGATCTTCATACCACGAATATTGTACCTATTTCAATCAATACCAATATACTTACCTAAAAGATTCTTTAAAAAACTAGACTTTGATATTATAAACTTCATATGGGATTATTAATCACACAGAATTTTAAAAAAAAAACATGTGTAAATCTAAAGAATCAGGGGGGACTGACACTTCCTAACTTATTGTATTACTATTGGGCAGTGAATATTACAAATATAATCTATTGGTTGGACAGTTCTGTCCAACAGGTAGATTGGATAAGAATGGAGAAAGAGGATTGTTCCCCTTATAATATAGGAGTGATCCTTCTTTCCCCTATGAAACTGAACAATATAATATATAAGAAGAATCCAATTATTCACAGTATAATACGAATTTGGAAACAAATAAAATTAACATTAAAATTAAGAAAATTATTGCTTCTTTCTCCAATAGCTAATAATCCCTCATTCAAACCATCCATTATTGATAAAACATTTATCCATTTGGAAAGAATAGGAATTAAAACGATGGGAGATATGTATGAAATAGGAAAACTTTTATCATTCCAACAATTACAACTAAAATATAATTTGAAAAGTAATCAATATTTCAAATATCTTCAAATTCAAGATTATTTGAAAAAATATATATAAGGATATCAAACTTTAACCAGATATATTGGAGGAAAGAATGAATAGAAAGGCAGAATCAAGCAATTTAATATCTTACTTATATAATACAATTCTAAATATAGAAACACCAAAATTCAGAGGCAATTAGAAGGGACTGGGAACAATTGATAAAAATTCTGAATGATAGATGGGAAAAAAAATTATTATATGTAAATAAATTTTCAATTAGTGTAAGACATAACCTAATTCAATTTAAAATTTTACATAGACTGTATTATTCGAAAACTAGACTGAATAAAATATTTTCAAATGTTTCCCCCATCTGCGACAAATGTTTAACTCAAAATGCCACTATAGCACATTCCTTTGCCTCTTGTATAAAACTGTATAAATTTTGGAATGAAATTTTTGGAATTTTTACAAAACTATTTAACACAAAATTGAACCCCAATACAGAACTGATTATCTTTGGATCAATGGAAGAGGGAAGTAAACTAACTATATTCCAAGAAGCTTTTCTTAATTACGGTCTAATAACAGCAAAAAAACATACTCAAATTTTGGAAAAACGCTACCACGCCAACATTCAAAATGTGGATCTCAAACATGTCTGAAATGCTACACCTTGAAGAAATTAGATTCCTCCTACTAGGCAAAGTAGACCTATTCTTAAAGCCTTGGTCTCCTTTTATCAACTTTTTACAAGCAGATGGTGCAACATAAGAAATTAAATGGTTTCGATCCAGGTGACGGATGGGCAAAAATACGAAATAGATCTCTCCTAATCTCTCTTTCCTTTACTTTCTCCTTTTCTTTCAATCTTTTTAGCTTCTTATCTCGGTCCTGTATTTCTTTGGCTATTTGTTTCTACTCGCTTGTCTATCTATTCCGACACTCTTTATTTATTTTTTCTCTCACTGTCCTTTTATTATTAAATCAAAAGTACGAAGTTGTACAAGAATGGAAATATATATGTATGTATTAGGTACTTAAGTACCACACTACTGTACTTACTGCTAACAAACAAAAAACAAAAACGAACATCTGCAGCATCTTACTGCAGACGTTGAAGGGGCGGAGCCTTCTCAAAAACTACAGCCAGAAAGTCCCTTCTTGTATAGGGCCTCAGCGTTCCTGGACCAGTCCAGTTTACTGTCCAGGTACACTCCAAGGTATATGTACTCCCTGGTAAACTGCACATCCACACCATTGATGGAGACAGGGGACAGGGCTGTTTCTCTTCTCCTAAAGTCCACCACCAACTGCTTAGTCTTGTCATTGTTGAGCTGCAGGTGATTCAGCCCACACCATTCAACAAAGTCATTGACTACAGTTCTGTATTCTGCTTCCCTCCCCTCACTGATGTAGCCCACAATTGCAGAGTCATGGAATTTAATACAGAGAAATGTGAGTTCTTGTATTTTGAGACATCTAACAAGGGCAGGAAATGCACGGTGAATGGTAAGTGTTGAAGTACAGGGTGATCTGGGGAGTGTTGAAGTATAGGGTGATCTAGGAGTGCAGGTGCATGGTCCATTAAAGGTGGAGTCGCAGGTAGATAAGGTGGGCAAAATGGCTTTTGGCACATTGGCCTTCATCAGTCAGAGTATTGAGTATAGATGTTGGGAGATCGTGTTGCAGTTGTATAAGACGTTGGTGAGACTGCATTTGGAGTATTGTATTCAGTTCTGGGCACCATGTTATAAGAAAGATATTGTCAAGCTTGAAAGGGTTCAGAGAAGATTTACGAGGATGTTGCCAGGACTAGAGGGTCTGAGCTATAGGGAAAGGTTGAGTAGACTGGGTCTCTATTCCTTGGAGCGCAGGAGGATGAGGGGTGATCTTATAGAGGTGTATAACATCATGAGAGGAATAGATTGGGTAGATGCACAGGGTCTCTTGCTCAAGGTAGGGGAATCAAGGACCAGAGGGTATAGGTTCAAGGTGAAGGGGAGAAGATGGTGTTAAAAGCACTGGAGAAGTAAAAAAACATGACTCTCACAGTGCTTACCGGCTCATCCAGGTGCGCATGGAAACGATAGAGCAGGTGGATGATGGTGTCCTCAACCCCCATCTTTGATTGGAAATTGAACTGCAGGAGGTCCAGCTAGGGTTTAACCAGGGGTCGTAGGTGAGAAAGCCTCTTCAGGGACTTTATGATGTGCGAAGTCAGCACCACTGGTCTGTAGTCATTGGAGGATCTGGGATGTGTCATCTTTAGTACAAGAACCAGGCAGGATGTCTTCCTCATCACAGGAACCCTCTTCAGGTTCAGGCTCAGGTTGAAGATGTGCTGGAGTACTCAACACAACTGGCTGGCCTTATGGTATCCAGGTGTTTCAAGTGGAATGTGGGGTACTTTGTTAAGAATTTACACCTCAACCTCACAATGCAATTGTTTAAAATTCATAGTGGATGGAGAGACCAGCTATGAAAAGCTAACTGTTTCACTATCCAGCAATGATCACTGACCTCCATCATATAGCCTCAGTATCCTCTCACTCACTGCAGCTAGCTTCTCTTCATGCCCATTGCCTCTTTATCCTTCTAGTCCCATTCATCTCTGCCTCCTTCATCTCCAGTAGCCTCCTTCATCCCACCCAATAGCCTTTTACACTTTCCAGCCATCAGACTCACTGTCTCTCCTTCCCACCATGGCATTCAATCTCTCCCCATGCTACAAAAGCCCAATATCTGGGCCAAACTTGCAGCTCCAATCACTTATGATTTCCATGGCAACTATTCTACATCAGAAATGTTCCAGTAAAAAGACAAAAGCTCAATCAATCTATAGGCACAATTTAATTCATGGTGACCAATACTTCTAACAACTATGATTGCTGTATGACTGTAACTTCGCTTTGGCTTTGTCTCAGCAAAGGTGTGATGCCAACAATCACACTAGCTATTGGACATGAACTATTTTAATGTTTATGCATTCTTGTCTGCTATTTATATAACTATTCTTTTTCACTCTCTCACACTAATGTGCATGCAGACACACAAGTATTTCTTCTTAGGCTCAAGGGTGAAGGATTACTTGTTTCACTTCCTCAAATCCATAGACTTTGAAACTTAAGTCAGGTAGGAAGTACTTAAGAGGGTCAGTAGGTGAATAGATTACATACCTTCTACCCTTTGCACTGGGCTTGCTTGCTCTCAACAAAGGGGCAAGCTTTCCAGAGCTTTCCCAAATGATCCTTCACCATCTTCTCTAGACATGGGCCAGAGATGCTGTCTGTCCCACTGAGTTACTCCAGCATTTTGTGCCTATCTTCGGTTTAAACCAGCATCTGCAGTTCCTTCCAACACATTTTATCTGTTTCTGAATTCTGGTATGAGGTGTGCTTGACATGGCCTGGCCACTGGAGCCACTGTGGAGTAGTTAGAGCTTTAATGTTGCTCTGTTAGGGGATGTGGTTGTTCTTTCACTTACTAATGCCAATTAACCTTTGGCGGTACCTCCCTGGTGTTCTGAGGTGCCTTCTCTAGGTAGTCCATGTGTCTGAAGATTCAGATTCAGATTCAGGTTCAAACTCTATTGTCATTGGGCAGTGTACAAGTACAGAGACAACGAAATGCAGTTAGCATCTCACCCAGAAGTGCGAACACAGAATAATGGAACAGTAAAATATATATATGTATATACAGTAGCAGTAGTGCAAATTTCGGAGGGGGGGGGGAGTTCAGTCACTGGGGGAAGGAGTGTCGGGGGTGGCAATCACCAAGATGCAGAGTTAAGTAGGGTAACAGCCGCAGGGAATAAGGTGTTCCTGAACCTACTGGTCCAGCAACGGAGAGACCTGTAGCGCCTCCCAGATGGGTAGAGGGTAAACAGCCTGTGGTTGGGGTGAGAGCAGTCCTTGACAATTCTGCGTGCCCTTTGCAGACACCGCTTGCTCTGGACAGACTCAATGGAGGGGAGTGAGGAACCGGTGATGCGTTGAGCAGTTTTCACCACCCTCTGCAGTGCTTTCCGGTCGGAGACAGAGCAGTTGCCATACCATACTGTGATACAGTTAGTAAGGATGCTCTCGATGGCGCAGCAGTAGAAGCTCACCAGAATCTGAGGAGACAGATGGACATTCTTTCGTCTCCTCAGGAAGAAGAGACGCTGATGAGCCTTCTTGATCAGTGTTACGGTATTGTGGGTCCTAGAGAGGTCATCAGAGATGTTGACCCCCAGAAACCTGAAGCTGGGAACAAGCTCCACCTCCGTCCCGTTAATATGGATGGGGGTGTGTGTGCCACCACTAGACCTTCTGTAGACCACAAAGAGCTCCTTGGTCTTCTTGGTGTTAAGGGCCAGGTTGTTGTCAGCACACCATGCTGCTCGGAGCTGGACCTCCTCCCTAAAGGCCGACTCATCGTTGTCGCTGATGAGGCCAATTACAGGAGGCCGGAATCATTGCATGCAGGTAGACCAGGCGCTTTGTCTAGGATTTGAGGTTTTGATTTTCAAACATTCTTTTTCCCTGAAAACAAAGGCTTGATGGGTGCATCAGGGGTAGTGGTGGATTTCATCATCAACATCTATCTTTCAAGGAATAAGGATAGTTGGCCATGATTTCCAGTGCCTTGTCACAGATCTTTACAGACAGTGCTGTATGACAGGGCTTGCTGGCAGAGGATCTTATTTTACATCTGTTTACTGTATGTAAGCTCCATTCTGTTGTATACTTTAGTGAATGAGCTGGTGAGGATTTGAAGCTGCACCTCCATGTACATGCCTGCCTGTATATTACCTGCATACAGCAGTTCAATGACTGTTTGGAGTGACCTTGGTTATCACGTGGAGGTGAAGGAGGTCGACCAACTTCACAATAGTTCTGTAGATTTGTTCCACTTCAGTAGGAGATGGAGGTCAGCTGCAGCATTTAGGTGAGAAGAATTGAGAAAAGTGTGGTGACGATGACACAACTTTGCTCAATATTGCCAGTAATGGATTGGGTCTGTGGTGAATCAAATGGCAGATGTAGAATGTGGTCCAATTTCTATGGGCAGCCAAATATTAGCAATATCTCCATAGTCCCTCAGGTTAACAGGGCAAAAAGTTCCTGTGAACTCAAAAGCCTATATAAGGTGGTCGATGCTGCTCTCCACAGTTTTATTGGAGTTGATGATTGTAATCATCATGCCTCTTGCTGGATTTAACTGGCACTGCAACTCTGGAATTGGCACTGAAACTCTTTGGCCACAAGATAATCTTTGTAATGATTTTTCTAGTCACATACAGCAAGGAGATCTCTCTACAGCAATCAAACGTGTCCTTTCCTGAAGATGGTCATGATTACCATTTGCTTAATGTTCCTTGACTGATCCTCCTCTTGTCTGAAAAAGAGGATGTCTGAAATTTGTGTCTGAAGTTTCTCTGTGCTAAGTTTTAGAACCTCAGCAGAGATGTTATCTGGTTCCAAGACCTTGTTATTTATTGGTTGACATATTGGTTGACATTCAGATTCTCCTTAGTCTGGTTTGGCTGACTGTGCTGGTTAGTGTGCTGTGGGACAAATGCGAAGGATACACACATCAAAGTCGTAGATAAGGTGTTCTTCAAATCAATTGCCTCTCTGGTCTTAATAAGCACTCCCATTCCTAGATGTTAAAAATGTGGGCTTTTCAATATTCAGCCATAACTAGTCCTGACATTACTGAATAACCAACATATGTTGTGCCCATTGTGTTTTTGGATCTTCTGTACTTTTCCGCTCACCATCTGTTCTTTAGGTCCAGGATTTTGTTGGACATCAGCCTTAGGCACTTATGGAGTTGCTTGTAATTTGGCATGTGAGGGAACTTCTTTCTAAGAAAGCATTGCCTTTGTGCGTTGTTAACTCCTGGATCTCCCAATTATTCTTATTAATGCAATCCTGAAGTATTTTGGGCTAGTGGAGTCAAGGGATATGGGGAGAAGGCAGGCACGGGTTATTGATATCGGACGATCAGCCACGATCACAATGAATGGCGGTGCTGGCTCGAAGGGCCGAATGGCCTCCTCCTGCACCTATTTTCTATGTTTCTAAAATATAAGGGAATGTTTTGTTCCTGCTTCTCTATGAACTTTCTTTCATTATTACGTTTCTCCAGCTTTCAAGTCTTTTAAACAACTTTTCGTCGACCATTTGCAAACATGAAACAAGCTTTATTTCCAAAATAAATTCTTAAGTATTTTCACTAATAATAAAAGATATCCAAAACTAATAATCTACTAGAATATTTACCATTTTATTGAATCAAGTTTGAAACCATGTTAAGTTTTATGTCTCAAATGCTGATACCACACTGGAAATACAAGATAATATTGTAATGTACAGAAATATGTATTGTACAGAAATGTCAGCATAATACTCTTTCAGATGATTGAAGAAACCTATATGTTTCATGCAAATGTGCGAATCCAACTCTGCGGTTTCTGAAATGATCGCAGTGGGTTGTCAGCAATATGTTCCAGCAGTTTCTAGGAAATCTTGGTACTTTAAATATCAACAAAATATTCTAAATGGTGAGCTTTAGAGATTTCTATCCAAGGAATATACTTAACATAAACCTTAAATTAACATGAATGTAGAATTGTAGCTTTATAGGTTACCATCTACATTATCATGCTGTGAAGTTTATTTCTCAATTGCTTATTGAACAGCTGATACAAGACTATGGCTAAAGCTGTCTCTAGTTCAAGTTGACCTTCACCTTTTCATTTTATAATAGATTGCTCTACACTGTTTACTGGATGTTTTTTCAAAGCAGAGCACAATACCAATATCTTATATTCAGCTATAATGACCATCAATCGCAATACCCCATGCCCACTGGCCCACTCTCTTCCCTGTGCGACAACCTACCCCCACCCTGCTGCACACCATTTTTCCCCATTATCGCCACTCTCCCAGTCATCCAGCTCCTTTCCTGTCCTTCATACATCCATCACCCAACCCCAAGTCTCCCATTTCGTGTGTATACGTTATAGGAGAGGAATTAAAGTATTTGGCCCATCAAATCTACCCTGGCATTCTGTCATGGCTGATCTACCTCTCAACCCCATCCTCCTGCCTTTTCCCCATAACTCCTGACACTCGTACTAATCAAGAATCTATCAATCTCCCCCTTAAAAATGTCCATTGACTTGGCCTCCACAGCATTCAGTTGCAATTTCCCTTTTATCCACCCCTCTTTCCCCCTTGCATCCATATCCTTCCTAGCTTTAAATTTCACTCCTCTTCTTTCCTAATCTGACACCCTTTGTCTCATTTTCCCTCTAGCCTTACTCCACGTACTCCACTCATATATGCTGATCAAAATTTCACCTGAATCCACCCATTACCTCCTGCCCCCATTTTTCTTTTCCAGCTTTCTTCCCCTACTACTATTAGCCTGAAGACATAATCTGCCAAAGATCTGTCATTTTCCCCACAGATGTTGCCTGACCCGCTGAGTTCCTCCAGCACCTTGTATTTTGCTCGAGATTCAACTTCTGTTCACTGTGTCCCCACCATTCACAATCTGCTGTAATATGACTGAAATTAAAAACTAGAACTTTAAATTTTATATTGACCTTAGTAGAATTAGTTTGAAAAGATGTAGGGTGCATTGATTTTTATAGCTTTTCTCTTTGACACGGTTGCTATCATTTTAAATGTACTAATGTTGTTACCAAGTGTGTTACCACGAAGGTGCAGGACCAAATAATTTGTTTTTGGTAATAATCTAGCTTCAATGTGACTTATTGATTGTCATAGCAACAACATGCCTACATTTTAACATTTCTATAAAGATGAAATTCACTCAGATTATTGGCAATTTAACAGTAATCTGTAAAAATGGTGAGCATTCTGGTTCCAGTACTGCTTCATTGCACAGATGGCAAAAGTCACACATGCAAAAATGTAAGATGGATAGAGTGTCAGGTGAGGGAACAAATTCCATCCTAATGCCTTGCATGAAAACTAACCACAGTTGTGTCAAATATAACTGAAAGATCTATACATCATCCACAACAGGGACATCTGATCCACACTTTCATTGAATAGTTCAGGAAATAATCCTACATTTTCTAAAGATTGTTATTTTAAGATAAATAAAATTTCCATTTGTCCCCAGATTTGAATCTTTTACCTGAAACACTGAGAGGTGTGTCTTCTGTTGACCGTAATCATCACATGGTTCTTCCTGAATGCATGTAGGCTACTGTGAGTCCATTGTGATTGTTTGATTGAAAGATACAATGTGAAAACAGGCCCTTTGAATCTCCAAGTCCACGCAGACCATTGATCACCAGTTCATACTAGCTCTATGTTATCCCGCTTTCTCATCGATTCCCTGCACACATCATGGCCGTCCAAAGGGGGGGGTGCGTTGGGTGCGACCGCACCCCCCTTTTTTCCCCCCCAGTGTAAGAAAAAAATCCCGGAAAAAAAAAAAAAAATCGGAAAAAAATATCAGCGTTTCCACTTTGTCGGAAAAACGCCCGAAATTCTGGTTCCGGCCGCTGGATGATTTGGGAGAAAAAAATGCGCCCATCTGGCCTGCGCAGTTGGGGAAGCGACGCAAAATGATGCCGTCTCTCCACACGTGCGCAGTGGGACCGGGCGGGATCAGACCAGGAGACCGTTCTCCCGTTGCCGGGCAAGAGTGGTTGAATCTGAACCCAGCGGCTGTAACCCCAACACCAGACGCCGCTGTGGCGGGGCCCGCTCCCCTCGCCTCCACCCGCCGCCGGGGCCCAAGCCATCTTCCCCCCACGCCACCCCCGCTGGGCCCACGCCACCTTCATCGTCCCCCGCCCGCTGGGCCCCTGCTGGGCCTGGGCCACTTCATTTTTGTCCCCCCCCCCCCACCAGAAAGAGGTGGGAGGGGGAGAGAGAGAGGGGAAGGGAGGTGAGAGAAAGAGGGGCAGGGGAGGGGAGAGAGAGAGAGCTAGGGGAGGGAAGAGGGAAAGGGGGATAATCTTTAGTGAGATAGCAAAATTAAGGTAGGTTTAGAGCTATTTTCTCCTCCATATGAATAATTTTAAACAATTGGAACTGCTGTCTTTTCCTCGATAACAATACTGAAAAATATGAATTCCATAGTTTGTGACATAAATATACATTTTAATGGGATCATTATATTCAGATAGAAACATAGAAACATAGAAATTAGGTGCAGGAGTAGGCCATTCAGCCCTTCGAGCCTGCACCGCCATTCAATATGATCATGGCTGATCATCCAACTCAGTATCCCGTACCTGCCTTTTCTCCATACCCTCTGATCCCCTTAGCCACAAGGGCCACATCCAACTCACTCTTAAATATAGCCAATGAACTGGCCTCAACTACCCTCTGTGGCAGAGAGTTCCAGAGACTCACCACTCTCTGTGTGAAAAAAGTCTTTCTCATCTCGGTCTTAAAGGATTTCCCCCTTATCCTTAAGCTGTGACCCCTTGTCCTGGACTTCCCCAACATCGGGAACAATCTTCCTGCATCTAGCCTGTCCAACCCCTTAAGAATTTTGTAAGTTTCATTTCCATTTCGAGATCAGCGGGGGGGGGGGGGCAAATATGTGTCAAGTCGATAGCCTAATCGTTAAAGAATTAAAAGATAGACTAATCGATAAAGAGCCGAGAAGAGGAATCAGAGCTGCCAAGGAAAGGTACTCTGAGAAGTGGAGGAGCAAGTTCTCAGCTAGTGACTCTTCTTCAGTTTGGAAGGGCATGCAAGAAATCACCAGATATAAGAGGAAAGCCCCCGCTCTTTGGACAATCGTCAGCTGACGAACAACCTGAATGGGTTTTACTGCAGGTTTGAAAATCAGAAAGTAACCCTGGTACCCCCTCCCCAACAAACACAGCCAGACCCCAGTCTGCAAAGAATGGACCCTGCACCCTCTCCTTCCCATTCACCACTTCACACCTACTTAAGGCAAGACTCCAGTATGAAAAGAGTGGACCCTTTCCCACCCCAACCAACACTTCACACCCAATTACTCATTTTTAACCAGATCCTGCAAAGAATGCACTGTCCCTGCCTGCTTCAAAGTCTCCACCAGTGTCCCTGCACCCAAAAGGTCTCCACCATTGTCCCTGTAAGGATTACTGGTCTTAATGACTACAGGCTTGTCGCACTGACCTCTAGTCATGAAGACCATTGAAAGGCTTGTGCTGGCCAAGCTGAAAAATATCACAATCCCTCTGCTGGACCCTCTGCATTTTGCATATTGGGCCAATAGATCTGTGGATGACGCAGTCAATCTGGGCCTACACTTCATCCTCCAGCACCTAGACCGCCAGGTGGCAGAGCTACTACACTCCAAACTTTCTGAATTGACTGTGCCTGAACCCCTCTGTCGGTGGATCACCAGCTTTCTGACAGACAGGAAGCAACATGTGAGACGGGAAAGCATATCTCGGACCCACAAATGCTCAGCAAAGGAGCACCACAAGATGCGTACTGTCCCCTCTCCTCTACTCTCGCCACACCAATGACTGCACCTCCACAGACACCTCTGTCAAGTTTCTCAAGTTTGCGGACGACACAACCCTGATTGGACTGATCCAATGTCTTATACAACTGCAACATGACCTCCCAACTTCTATACTCAATACTCTGACTGATGAAGGCCAAAGTGCCAAAATACGTTTTGACCACCTGATATACCTGCGACAAGACCTTCAAGGAACCATGCAACCATCAACCATTCCTCTGCCCACCTGGCTAATTGATCCAGATCCTGCTGCAATCTTTCACAACCATCTTCACTATATGCAAAACCACTCACTTCTGTATCATCAGCAAACTTGCTAATCTTGCCCTGTTCTGTGACGTTTCACAGAGTGCTGGAGTAACTCAGCGGGTCAGGCTGAGTATAGAGGTTGGAAGGTCATGTTGCAGTTGCATAAGAAGGTGGTGAGACCGCATTCAGAGTATTGTATTTAGTTCTGGGCACCATGTTATAGGAAAGATGTCATCAAACTGGAAAAGGTATAGTGAAGATTTACAAGGATGTTGCCAGGACTAGAGGGCCAGAGCTATAGGGAGAGGTTGAGTAGGCTGGGACTCTATTTCATGGAGCACAGGAGGATGAGGGATGATCTAATAGACGTGTATAAAATCATGACTGGAATAGATATGGTGGAGTTTTTTGCCCACAGTAGGTGAATCGAGGAGCCGAGGACATAAGTTTAAGGTGAAGGGCAAAAGATTTAATAGGAATCTGAGGGGTATGTTTTTCACACAAAGGGTGGAAGATATATGGAACAAGCTGCCAGAGGAGATAGTTGAGGCGGGGACTATCGCAACAGTTAAGAAACAGTTAAACAGGTACATGGATAGGACACGTTCGGAGAGATATGGATCAAACATGGGCAGGTGGGGCTAGTGCAGATGGGACATGCTGGGCTGAAGGGCCTGTTTCCACACTGTATCAATGACTCTATCTATCTTTCCCTCTCAAAACCATTCTCCTGCCTTCTCCCCATTACCTCTGACACCCCTATCAATCAAGAATCTATCAATCTCTTCCTGAAAAATGTCCATTAACTTGACCTCCACAGCTGTCTGTGGCAATGAATGCCACAGTTCACCATTCTCTGACGTAAGAAATTCCTGCTCATCTCCTTCCTAAAGGAATGTATTTTAATTCCGAGGCTGTGGCCACTAGTCCTAGACTCTCCCACTAGTGGAAACATCCCCTCCATCCAGATTTTTCGTCAGGCTGGGACAGACAGCAACAGCTTCACACCGTGTCCCAAAGCTTGTGTCCTGTCCTGCGTCACCCAAGGCAGCAGACATGTTATAGGAGAGGGCAAGCACTGTAACAAAGTAGCTCACGATGGTTTGGGTAGCATTCAGGAATGTCTATGCATGTCACATCATGAATATTACTGAAGAACGGTCTTGATCCGAAATATAATCTATACCTTTTCTCCAGAGATGCTGCCTGGCTCACTGAGTTACTCCAGCACTCTATGAAACATCACCTATCCATGTTCTCCACAGATGCTGCCTGACCCGCTGAGTTATTCCAGCACTCTGTGAAACGTCACCTATCCATGTTCTCCACAGATACTGCCTGACCCGCTGATTTACTCCAGCACTCTGTGAAACGTCGCCTATTCATATTTTCTGCAGATGCTGCCTGACCCACTGAGTTACTCCAGCACTTGTGATGCAGTGTGGAAACAGAGCCTTCAGCCCAACTTGCCCACACCGACCAACATGTCCCATCTAAACTAGCCCCACCCACACACGTTTGGCCCATATCCATCTAAATCTGTCCGATCCATGTATGTGTCCAAATGTCTCTTAAACACTTGAATAAGTATATTTTGAAATATTTTTAAAAAAAAAAAATGTCTCTTAAACATTAGGTTAGTCCCAGCCTTAACTACCTCCTCTGGCAGCTCGTTCCATACACCCAGTACCCAGAACAAACTACCTCTCAGTTTCCTGTTAATTTCCGAAATATTGGTCATAAATTTGGTGCAAAAATGCTCCAAAATAAGGCTCAGAATTTAGAGAGCATCTAAAACCCCAGAGCTTCCAGGGCCCTGGACCCTGGCATCGAAGGACTTCATGCTTCGCGCTTGTGATGTGCACAGCACGCACATCATTTCACATTAAATTTTTTGTAATCCTGTCATGCCACCCCCCTTTTTGGAAAGCTTCGTACGG
The DNA here is from genome assembly GCA_035221665.1 of Okamejei kenojei. Lineage (NCBI taxonomy): Eukaryota > Metazoa > Chordata > Chondrichthyes > Rajiformes > Rajidae > Okamejei > Okamejei kenojei. Next base: position 36,540,024 of record CM069141.1, on the reverse strand, counting down.
GCCTGTACACTGGGGACTATTTACATAGGCCAATTAATCTACTACCCCACATGGCTTTGGGATGTGGTTGGAAACTGAAACACTCAAAATAAAATACCATGTGGTCACAAGGAGAATGTGCAAACACCGCACAGACAGAACACAAGATCAGGATCAAACCCGGGTTCCTGGCGCTGTGACATAGCAGCTCTACCAGCTACACCACTGTGCAGGCCTGTAGACCTTTGTAGCCCTGTTTGATATTACAATCAGCAACAGAGACGAAACTTTGCATGAAGTGCAACTCTTAACTGTTTTTAGGAATACAAAAACAAAAGGGCCATGAGATTAACTCCATAGTGATATTTACAAACCTCATTATAGACTGGGAAGGATCAGTAAGTTGCAGTTAAAAATAAATTGACCCCCAACCAGCAGCATGTTACCATTTTTGATAGGGACAGGCTGTCTACTGTACTTGTGTCACCATTTGCCGAGGTGGTCACTACATTAGCTTAGTCTCTCACATTGCAGTTGTGAAACCGATTTAAGTTTAATGATTGGAGTCAACTTTCTAAAAAATAATACTTTGATGATCACCCTTGGGAGCCTGGAGAAGCAGTGATGCTCCATCCATTAGCTCCTGTAAATTTCCATCCTACCTTCAGTCAATGCAATCTCCTCTGACCCTCAGCATTTCCTCTCCTACACTTACCAAGTCCATATCTTTGTCGATCGCTGAACTGTAAAAGTTGCCTCTTAATCAAACCTGGACATCTTAGGCGCCAACATCTCCCACTGAGACTGCCTGTCCCTGCGGTCATTGCTGAGCGATTAGTAACCTGGTTCATTTGACCAGCTGTCAGTTAGAGGTCCTTTGGTAAATGTTGGTAAGACCTCTGCATCCTGAGACTTTTTGGGATCATCCTTTACCCAGTTTCCATTCCCCCACACTTTTCTCGATTGCCATTAAATATTCAGGATAAAATGTTATAAACCAAAGAAAGGTAAAAGCAAATGAATATTTCTAGCTGATGACCACATCAACCAACAGTGGATAAGTATTGCAACCCATAGCAATCGCCTCGAGATAATCAGGGCATTTCCACTTCAGTATTCTTTTACCATATCCACTTCTCAGATTGATTTTCAATCTTTTCATGAAGTCTCCCCATTGTAAGCATGATGTCTGGCCAAATTCAGATTCACTTAAGCAAACACTCAGGTGAAAGTCAAAGACAAGTCAAATTGATATCAGTATGTTGTGGATTATACCTGTATTGTACTGATAAATATATTTACCTAAGATACGACTTAAAGCAAAAAGGCAGACTGTGTGACAATATGCGTTCATAAGAGGTTGAAAGAAGTGTCAATCTGTTACATTTTTATGCACACTTACAGAAATCAGCATTGTTATCAGTGTGAAAAGATACACATGTTCACATCACTATTCTTACTTTAAGTGCTGATCCTTGCATTAAACCATAAACTACTTTTAACATGCTTCTTCCACTATAGATATTTTCAACATTTAGATGTGTCTAAGTCAGAATACTATCTGCTCTCGCAAATGGACATGAAATATCCCACAATAGTATTTAACAGAGCCAGAAAAATTACCCTTCATCCTGCTCAACAATTATCCATCAATTCAATGATCTGAGACTTAGCACACAATTATTTGTGACAATTTATTGTGCCTGAACTGCTATGCTTGCTACATGAGCAAATTAGCTACACTTGATAAATAGATAATTGACTACATCATAGAGAGCCTTAAGGTCATAAAAGGGCATAAGCCTAGAAGTTAATTGGTACAGGGGAAGAATGCCAAAGAGTCTTTGTGAAGAATTCCATCAGTCACTTTGGACATGGGGCATGATTCAGCACACATATATATAGATGAGGCCCCAATATTTGTGGGTCATACACACTTTACTTCATGTATTATGCCATTGTGTGGGGATCAAGTATAAAGTTAGGTCCTTAGTCAGGAATACATGCTGCAATTACAGTTTTGGTCGGGACTAGATTCAGCTACATTTTGAAGGATTGTTGTGTTAGGGTTTGGTCAAGAAGCAACCAGTGAGTTGGGGGTTAGATCAGTGGATGAGGACAAGTTCATGGGGTGAGTAGAGGAGATCCATACTCTGAATTTAGGGACATGATGTAAGTACTGTGCCCAGCCAACTGTTCTGGGGACGGCCCTTTTATAACATCGAGGCTGAGGATGCTTTTGAGCCCCAGACCTTGCCTTACCACCGCAATGGATGCCTCGCCAACAGTCTGTCTCGTCCATTCCTTCTTTGTTGTTTTATAGTATATGTTAGATATATGTTTTAGTGTTCTTTAGCTTTTTTTAATGTGGAAGGTGGGGGGTTGGGGGAAACTTTTTAGAATCTCTTACCTTGACGGAGATGTGATATTTTTCTGTATCGTATCTCCGTCCGGACTGCGGCCTAACATCGTGGAGTTGGTGGCCTCTGCTGGAGAACGGGAGCACCAACCGCGGGAGCCTGCAGACTTAACATCGTGGACCTGGTGATCCTTTTTCCAGGGTTCAACCCCAGCGCTCCAATAGCAGGAGCCTGCAGACTTAACATCGTGGAGCTCATGGTCCCTGGTTAGAGACTGACGTCGGGGGCTCCAAGCCGCAGGAGTTTTGACTGCCCCAATGCGGGATCTTCAATCATTCCAATACAGGAGCTTCGATCACCCTGACGCGGGGCCTTTGCTCACCAGCTGCGGGAGCTTTGATCACCCCGACTGCGGATGGTTCGTCTGCCCGACTGCGGGAGAATAAAGAGGTAAGAAGATCAGACTTTATTGCCTTCCATCACTGTGAGGAATGTGAGAAATCCACTGTGATGGATGTTTATGTGGTTGTGTGTCTTGTTGCTTTTTTTAATACGGCTGTATGGTAAATCGAATATCACTACCTTCATTGATACACGTGACAATAAAAGACCTTTGAACCTTGGAACCTAATTCCCATTCCACTGCTTTCACCCAGAGCAAGCATAGGCTCCCCTAATCCACACATTAGCCTTCACATTCATTGCATCATTGTTCAAAATTTCTGCCACCTTCAACGAGATTCCATCACCGATGACATGTTTCCCTCTCCTTTCAACATGACCTTTATGAATGCCTCGCCTGCTTTTCCATTTCCACCCATCACTTCCCTTCACATAGCACTTTCCCGCGCAACCAGAAGAGATGCAACAATTGCTCTTTTTCCTCAACCCTCCCATCATCCACGGACCCAAAACAGATTTACATACATTTGCACTACACTTACCAAGCCACTGTATTGCATTTGGTGCTCACAGTGTGATCTTTACATTGGAGGAGTCAAATGCACTTTCCTAAACATATTTATTCAGTCTGCAAGGCTTCCCAATTGGCTGCTATTTTAATTTTTCTTCCCATTCCTACTTTTGTCTTTCTGTTCCAATGAAGTTCAACATAAGTTTGAGCTCTCATCAGCTCTTCATCTTCCATCAAATCACATTGCTGCCTTTAAAATTCTATTTCAGGTAACTTGTTTTTCCTGATTTCATCAGAACTATCCAGTTCTGTCATAATCTTATCCAACTATAATATTACCCCCATTGTTTTCTTCATCAACACCACCTGATCTGCTGGGCATTTTCAGCATTCTCCTTTTGGTTTCAGGTTTCAGCAACCGCTCTGACCTGCATTCCACAGCTTTAATGTGTCCTTTAATATTCTCTCACAATCTCTTCCCAAATTAATGCATTAATATAGACAGCTCCACAAATATCCAGACCACTTAGCAAACCTTGGTCTCGACATATCAGAGATATCCCTTTTGTCCTCACCATTTCCCCCCACCCTCTCTGCAATTTAATTTTTTGCATTGCCACAGTTCTGCTAAAACTGTGGCATATGAAGTCGCATGAAGGCATATGAACTATATGAAGAAAGACTGGTTAGACTCGGCTTGTACTCGCTGGAATTTAGGAGATTGAGGGGTGATCTTATAGAGGCTTACAAAATTCTTAAGGGGTTGGACAGGCTAGATGCAGGAAGATTGTTCCCGATGTTGGGGAACTCCAGAACAAGGGGTCACAGTTTAAGGATAAGGGGATGTCTTTTAGGACCGAGATAAGAAGATCTTTTTTCACACAGATTGTGGTGAGTCTGTGGAATTCTCTGCCATAGAAGGTCGTTGAGGCCAGTTCATTGGCTATATTTAAGAGGGAGTTAGATGTGGCCCGTGGCTAAAGGGATCAGGGGGTATGGAGAGAAGGCAGGTACAGGATACTGAGTTGGATGATCAGCCATGACCATATTGAATGGTGGTGCAGGCTCGAAGGTCCGAATGGCCTACTCCTGCACCTATTTTCTATGATTCTATGAAAAGGCCTTAAATCTGAAACATTTACACTGTTGCTCCTTCTACAGATGCTCCCTGACTGTTTCCAACATTTTCCCCACAACATTTCTCATTAACACATCAATCTTCTGAGAGTGTCCCATGACAAGCAACCTTAATTTAATAGGCAAGTTTAAGGAGTTGCTCTGCTCAAGACCCATTGGTTAGTAATATGGTTTGCATACCGTTCAAGGATAAAGTGGGGCATTTTTGTTTGGAGTGCAAGGATGTAGGCAAAGTACTAAACAAGCACTTTGCATCTGTATTCATCAATACGAGGCCAGTGAGATCAGTGTGGAGAATTCTATCATCATCATCATCATCACCACCACCATCATCAAGAAAGGAGACAACTCCAACTTTGATAGCAACAGAGACATTGCTCTGCTGCCTGCCAAAAAAAAATCGTCACTTGCTACCTTTCACATGTCCTTTCTAGCTATGAAATCCCAATGTGGACATGGACAACTCAAAAACAAAATGTAATAGGTAGCACCAACTGCTTGACCCAGCTTTTTCCAACCTCACTGATGCCTTTGACTCCATAAATCAGAAGGGACCATGCAACTTCTTCCACAAATCAAGCTGCTCGGGAAATTTGTCTCCATTTTTTGTTTGCTACATAATGGTATGCAAGCCACGATACTAAGCAGCAGGTTAACAACAGAACAATCTCAGTAAAGACTGATACAGATACAGATATATAGATTTTATTTGTCACATGTGCCAATTGGCACAGTGAAATGAAGTCACCATACAGCCAAAAATAAAGAACACAACACAGAGTAGTCAGAAATTCAACATAAAACATCCCCTCACAGCAGGATCAAAATTTCCCACCGTGAGGGAAGGCACCAAAGTCAGTCTCTTCCCGATGCTTCCCAATGTTCCCCCGTGGTTGGGGCCTCCCCGAGCTCCCTGCAGTCGCCACTACGGGTGGCCCGATGTTCAGGCCCGCTCCCCGGGGTGATGCAAATCCGACGTCGGGGCTGGGGGATGTCCTCAGCGGCCTGGACCCCGAGTCAGCCCCCTCCTACCGGAGTCCATGGCTCCCAAAGTCCACTGGCTGTGCCAGGTGGAGATGCAACGCTGGAGGCCATCGGCAAAGGGCCCCAGGACTCCACGATGACGGTCAGCGCCGCCCGCGTTGGGAGCTCTCTAGACCAGAGCTCCATGATGTTGGAGCAGCGGCCCAATGCTCCGGAGCTGCAATGGCGACCCAGGTAGGCATCGCCCGCTCCGCGGTAACTCCAGCGCCACCGCCGCCGTTGCAGCTCTGGTCCGGTTCCCGGTCCCCGGCTGGAAAGGCCGCTCCGATCCAGGTGGTAGGCCACGAGGTGGGGGGCGAGGACGCAACTCGGAGAAATAGTCGCGTCCCCGCCAAGAAGCGACTGGGAGTTAGTTTCCCCCTTACCTTACCCCTCTCCCCCACATATAAAAGTCAAAGATTCCCCAAAAAACAGACTTTAAACTAACTAAAAATAAAAAATATCAGATATCAGAGAAGACTGCATTATTGTCACAAACCTTTCTTTCAATCTTTTATGTTACAATTTAACATGTCATCACTGGGGGTGCCGTCGAGTATGGCTGCCCTGCCAGCAGCTGTTAGTCCTTTCACCCTTTTTTTTAGTGAGTCAGAAGTGTTTGTTTTGGAGGTCTCCTAGTCTTTAAATGTGGGGGGTGGGGTGGGGAAGGGGGAAACTATTTTTCTCAGTCCCTACCAACAGACTGGAGCGACGTATTCCTGCCGGGACCGGTCAGAACTTCATCTTCGGCGGTGACGCAGCACTGAGGCACCATCATGGCGCGTGCGATGCCTTACCCGGGTTGCCATGCGGTGGGCTCCGGAGTGCTGTGAACGCCGACTCCAACATCGCGGAGCTGCGGTCTGTGGAGCATCCAGCCGCGGGTGGTGCTAATATTTGAACACCGCGGAGCCTGGGATCTCTCGCCGAGATCACCAGTGTTGGAGCTCCAACCAGCACGGCCCGTGGACTTCGGGAGCCACGGTCTCCGGGGACGAAGCGGCTGCTCCAGACACTCCGAGCCGCTGAGAGTGTTCTACCGACACCGGATCTCCATCATCCGACGATAGGGCCTGAAGCATCGGGCTGCCATAGCAGCGACTGCGGAGGCCTCAATAGGCCCGACTATGGGTGAACAGGGGGTGGGACTAGACTTTGCTGCCTTCCCCCACAGTGGGAACCATTGTGCAGGGATGTTTTTTATGTTTATTGTTAAATTCTTTAATGTTGTGTATTATCTTTATTCGTGTGCTGCACTGGCAAGTCAAATTTCACACACCAATTGGTGTATGTGATAATAAATGTCCTTTGTATCCTTGTAATAAGCTTCCTGCAGGAGTGGATCAATCTTCATGAATAAGGACAGTCTAGATACAGGAAAGATGTTCCCGGTGTTGGGGGAATCCAGAATCAGGGGTCACAGTTTAAGAATAAGGGGTAGGCCATTTAGGACTGAGATGAGGAAACATGTTTTCACCCAGAGTTGTGAATCTATGGAATTATCTGCCACAGAAGCCAGTGGAGGCTAATTCCCACTATGTATTCAAGAGAGAGAGATAGCTCTTAGGGCTAATGGAATCAATGGATATGGGGAGAAAGCAGGAACAGGGTGCTGATTTTGAATGATCATCCATGATCATATTGAATACTATACTGGTACTGGCTCGAAGGGCTGAATGGCCTACTCCTGCACCTATTTTCTATGTTTCTAAGGAGAATGGGTTCAACATGACTGCATGCCAGAACAAGGTCAATAGTGAATGTCAATAGTCACGCTGAGGTACATAGACGATGTTTGTGTAGGCACATGCTCAGATACCAATCTCCCAGCTATTGTCCACATATTCGTTAACATGAATGGAGGGTGATTCATGCCCTCAACACCTGCAACTTATCCTCTGCAACTTATCCTCAATGATATCAATGCCCTCAAAAGAGCTCTTTTACAATAAAAGTTTAAACTGAGACCCTCAAAAATGTGGGCTATTTCCCACATTTCAAGAGCCACCTCTTGAAAAAAGCATAGATAGATGATGAAATTCACGTGGTCCTCAATGCATCAGTACAGCCTTTTGTCAACATACAGCTGGAGTACAACGGATTCTGAACATTACTGCTGGCAGCATGTTCAGGGTTCCCTCGATTAACGTTGTATTATATATTATAATAAACCCCTTCTCATGTCACAAGTGAACACAGCAGATTTCAATCTTTCATCTATTACAATTGGGGCGATGCCTCATTGACATAATTAGCCCATAATAACTCACAAAAGAGTTTGTGATCCATCTTGACAGCAAAGCAGCATTTTCTACATTGCAACTTTCACCAAAAACATGTAATTTAACTTTATATTTTAATAAGATAATATTTACCTTGCAGTTCTGCAATGTGGTCATAGATTTTATATTTTAATCCAACAACTAGAAGAATCATAAACTAATGGGCAACGGTTTAAGGTGAAAGGGAAAATCTTTTAGACAAAACTGAGGAGGATCTTTTTCACGCAGAGCATGGTGGACATATGGGACAAGATGCCGGAGGAAGTGGTTGAGCAGCATACTAACATCATTTAAAAGCCATTTGGACAGGGACATAAATACGTATGGTTAAGAGGGGTAGGTGGCAAACTAATTTAGATAGGGCATCTTGATCAGCATAGATCCAGAGGACCCGTTTCCATGTAGTAAGACCTATGACTCTAAATTACACTGATTATGATTCAATTAATAGTTAATTATGAAAAAGTAATCATTAAAAGATTCCTTCCAGCCATTTGACAAAATCTATTTTTCTCAGGTTCTGGCTGATGGAAGCCAATGTGTAAAATTATTTTTCTTTTCATTTTCATTTGGTACAGAATTGGAATCTAATATCTAGCACAGCAGAGGAAAAGAACAAGGTTTGGGGGTGGTGAAGCCATGGCTATTTTTGCCAGAGGATAGAATCCACACTGAATCTAATAAGGCCTATGGAGGAAACTTATGTAAACTGCATTAAATGTAATCCCAGCACATTTCATGAAAGCTAGGAAGAGTGCCAATGCGTGGTTAACCAAAGAACAGGATTTTCTTTTCACGGCTTTTCATAATTTTTCTGTTTTCATGAAAATCTGTGAAATTAAAAACCCCAGAAATATTTGTCTCAGGACATTCAGTGCTGTGAAATAGAAAAAAAAATCTAAATCAAAATCCAACCAAAATGGTGACAATTTAATACCCTACATATGTGAAACTTCATACAGTACGGTACACTGTGTGCAAAAAAACTGACATGAATCATTATTGAAGCATAGTTGTCAGGTAACCAATATTATTAGCATGTGCTTTGTGGTGCCAGAAGAAATTAATCAACAATCATGATTAACAAAATCCATATGGACTTTTTTTAGTTTAGGCCGAATGTTCTGCTCAGTTTTCCACTCAGCATATGATTGCGAAATTGGATTTTTCAGAAAGTTGGGAATGTAATTAATTATATTTTTGGAAAGTTCCTTTTGAGCTTAAAGTAAAAATAGACAACATTTCGCAGAAAATGTTGTTTAGCTGGTTTAATGTTAAATATAAATACCATAACAATGTTATAATATTATTAATCTTGATTATGAATAAACAAATATCATGTAGTGATCTGTAACATTAACATTTCTTCAATTTTTCATAGTAAAATGCAGGTACGCAACTCCATCCATGTTATATAACTGTATTTAAATAACCAAAACATTTGGTAAAATGCTATACAAGCAAAAATATTATATGAACATTGGTGGGGGAAGTGGTTAAAGCAGATTATGAGAGGTGGAGAAATGCAGTTGTTCACTGGCCTTGCAATACCTGCAATCTAACACATCTGAGGTGAGATTATCTGAAAGGACCAATTGAGCTGATGGACTCTGTTTGTCAAAAGCATTGTGATCCTTCAACACTTGGACACTGTTGCATCATCTCTCATGTCCCATTCCCAAAACAACTTGATGCTCCCAGTACTAGAGTTCCCAGTTTGTAAAGACATCATGATCTGTTATCAAATGAGCATCAAAATCACTGACCAAGGAAGGTGAAGAATGCTGTTACGCCAGGGACTGCAGAATAGGAGTCAGAGATTTTGTTTCACCTTTTATCACTTCCAATTATTTATTAGTTGGAGATTTCTGTAGATTTCCCAGTCTCGAAGTCTATGTGAAAAAGGAGCACTCTTGGAGTCGATATGGTACTGATGATTGTAGACCTAACTTTTCTTTATTTCTCTGAAGTGTTAGATTTTGCCCATGGAGTGGAGGAACCTGAACAGATCTGTTATCAGGCATCAGTCGGCAGCAGACCCAGTATCCACAGGCAGACTACTGAGCCGGACAGACATCAAAAACACTGATAAATCCTAACCTCCAACAAGTGCATCACTAATTTCTCATGCTGTTCAAGCAATTTATTCCTATTACTCACCTGTGAACACTATCTCTCTGCGTATTCTAGTGTAAAACACATTCAAACAGCCACGACTATGCCAAATTTCATACTTGCATCTCAACATTTCTACACACTTGTGCATTTTCCTCCCTCATGCAGGATAACGAGGCACATTAGTGATATCACAAATAGCAGACTAGGAAGAACATTAAAATGTGGATCACAAACATGTCTGAGACGCTACATCTTGAAGATATGAGACTCCTTAGCAGGAAAATCAGAGCAATTTTCAAAGATATGGCCTTTTATTGATTCATTAGAAGGATAGTATGGTGCAACACAACTTTGGAATTAAACCAATTTACAGACAGGGTGATGGGTGTGGTGAGAAATGAAGCAGGTATCAACACGTTTTGGTATTTTTATAAATTATTTTTTGTTTTTGTCTTTTTATTTTTTTTAAAGTTTTTACTTATTCACTTTGTGACTGCACTCTTTGGTAGTTTAGGGGTTCTATTTTTACACATTCACTATCTCTTTCACTTTCTCTCTTTCTTGCTCTTTCTCTCTTTTTCCATTTCATTTTTGTCAAAATGAAAATGGAAGATGTACAATAAATGTATTTTGTCATCTGCGGTTTATACTACTGTACACTGCTTCTAATAAACATATTAATTAAAATATATATATTTTTTAATTAAAAAAGACTACAAAGAACAACTCTCAGCCCCAGGGAACAGATTGTACATTATCACAGCGGCTCTGAACTAACAAAGAGAAAGTTGAACTCAAACAAACTCTCTTTCTACCCATGGAACAACAGTTCTGATCTTGCTGCAGCAGGTGGCTGATGCCTGAACTAGAATTTGCTCAGCCAATGTTCCTTTGTCCAGCCAATGCAGGGAAAATACTCCTGAAAAAGCCACTGTGGATGTGGAGTCCTGTGATCCCACCTGGGCTAAAATATCCCTTCTCTATTCATCCCTGCTGGAGATCAGATGTCAAGAGAGATCACTACTAAAAGATGCCAAGAGACATCACCTCCTCCTCAGTCAACAATAGACCATTGTGAGCTTTTTTGGCCATTGGAGCCATCTCTGTTTTGTTCTGTACCTTTTCCTATCTTTGGTTTCCCTCTCTCCTGACTCTCGGTCTGAAGGGTCTAAACCCAAAAAGTCACCTATTCCTTTCCTCCGGAGATGCTGCCTGACCCGCTGAGTTACTGCAATATTTTTTGTCCATCCACACATTTGAATACGTTTGTGTAGATACGTTCTACCATAAACCACAGTACTTTTTAATCTTCTGATATGCGCTTTAAGGAACCTACTCATCAAATCAACCACCAAGAAGCTAGCAAGTAATAGTAAGATTAAATGAGAACCTACCAGTTTGAAGTTTGATCTTTATTTTATGAGGCGTTACGATGAGGGATTACGTGAAGAACCCCGTCCAGCCGCAGGTGCGTCAATCTTCAAAGCAGCGGAGTGAAATCACTGGTAATAATGACTGAAGTATAATAGTAAGATAACAAAGACTAGAACTACCAGATGATATTTATGAGGGTTGGGACTGGAGGGCACGTCATCCCTCATCGTAACTCCTCATAAAATAAAGAACAAACTTCAAACTGGTAAGTTCTCGTTTAATCTTACTATTTTACTTCAGTCACGTGAGTGACTACGTGAAGATTTCAAAGCTCTGTGATTTCATGCCGCAGACCCAAATCCGGCGTTCACACTGCATTGATTAACTCAAATCGTTAAATAATCAATAATGCATCATTGTTAAATGAATTAACGGTTTATTTACAAAAAAAACAATCGCAACCCCTCTATCTCAGGGGGAAACTATAATAGAACTCAAAACAGAATCAGCAAACACCCCCAGTCTTGTAATCAGCTTATGATAGAACTTTTGGAATAGAACTGTAGGCAGAATACCTCCCATTTCCCTATCGAGATGATGTACTGCTTCTGAGTACTATCCTTGCAGGCCGAAGCGAGAACATCCATGGTACAATCAGACAGTCCTCTCCCCAGGTATGGCCTCCTTAAAATCTGAAAATTAAAAGATCAATACGATCATGTAAAGGATGTTGATCGACAGTTACCAGGTTCACCAGTAGGTGTTTATGTTTGGGAAAAATCATATGAGGCTGAATAGCCATCTGCAATACGAGAGGGAACCATGGATGGGTAGGCCAATCTGGCACTACCAGTACTCCTGAAGCGGAGTCCTGCTTGATTTTCTGCAGGCATCGACTGATGAGACAGAATGGGGGAAATGCATAAACAAACACTCCACCCCAATGCAGCGAGAATGCATCCACTGCTGCTGCACCAAGATCTGGTTCCCATGAAACATATCTGGGCAACTGATGGTTTAGTCTAAATGCATCTGGCATTCTATTCTGAGCAACCACTTGATTAAATATGTCCTGATTTAACATCCACTCAATGTTATCATTGTATTGGCGTGACGTAGTGTCTGCTAATGTGTTGAATCTACCTGGTAAATATATTGCTGAAAGCCAGATGTTTTTGTCAATGCCCCAGCCCCAGATATGATGTGCCAGTCTGTCACAAGACTGTGACTTGACTCCTCCCATGTGGTTGTCATATGCCACTGCTGTAGTGTTGTCAATCTGAACCTGCACATGCAAGTGACTCCTGGCAGAGCAATAAGCTTTAAGGCCATACCAGGTTCCCATAAACTCTAAATAATTGATCCCTCTTAATTGAAGAAGGGAAGTCTCATCAGTATTCCATCTGCCTCCACAACTGGAAGACATATCTGTAGCACCCCAACCCAGCACACTGACATCCGTCTGAAATATTATTGAAGGTGGTTCAACCAAAACCTCCCTGGAGATTTTGAGACATTTATGAGCTACCATTGAATTTCTGAAATTGCCCCTGCTGACAATTGCATAGGCCTATCAAAATGACCCGCATGTGTCCTCAGTGCCTATTCTTTTGCTTGTTGTAGTTGTTGATAATGCAGAGGTTCAAACTGCACAGCTGGAAAAGCAGCCACCTGGCTACTTGTCTACTGGCTACTCGTCTACTGGCTACTTGTCTAATTGAAGGTCGTTGCTTACTAAGGAGATTAACATAATCCTCAATTAACTGCTGCCATTTGTCCCCGTGCAAAGTCACTAACGTGATCCGAATTAATGGTAAAGCCCAAATAATCAATGATTTGAACTGGTGATAATTTGGATTTATCTGGATGAATGACGAACCCTAAATGTTCAAAAGTGAGTGTAACAATTGAAACAGATGATTCAGCTGCAGTCCGAGTCTTCCCGACAATTAAAATACCGTCTAAATAGGCCATTACAACATGCCCCTGAGCTCGGAGTAATCCTGGAACAGGTTTCAACAATTTGGTAAATAATCTAGGAGCTGAAGTTAAACCATTAGGCAATGCTTCGAATTGCCACAACTGACTCATCCAGGTAAATTTCAAATAGCTCCTATCATCACAATTAATAGACACAATAGTAATATGCATCCTTTAAATCAATGTTGGCCATATAACACCCTTTGTAGGGAAAGTCATCCTTCCCCTCATGCCTGTGGCAGGCTGCCAGCTCCGAATTTGCAAAGCTGAGTGGCTGGTCCCTTCCCCAGCGTCCATAATGGTACCCCGATGGTAAGGAAAAACCCTTTTCCCTAGTTTGCCACGGCTTGATGAGACCCATAGTTCTTGCATTCTCATGGAGTTCTTTAACTTGCTTGGCGAGATCCCCGCCAAACAAAAGATTAGGCGGTTGTACGCTGGGCGGTGTACACAATGATGCAAGGTTAGGATTTATAATTGGCCGAATAGCACTTCTTCTTATATTGTTAATTTCAAAATAGGCACTACACAGAAGTCCCAGTGCATCTTGGTGAGCTTCCGACTTATGCCCCTTATCTACAATAATAGCAAATGCCGTAAGCCCTGCTGAAAATAATTTCAATACTTTTTGAAATTTTAGTTCTTGGGATCTTGCTGACACCCCCAACTGTGTCCCTATGAGATGGTTTACCATTGGTACTTTTAGTAAACCGCAATTAATTGGGGCTTCATACTTTTTAGCCGCCTCGTCCATGGCCAATTCTTGCAGCTGATGAGAGAGCATATATTGGATCGCTGCTGCCAATTCTTTCCCTAACAGCTCCCCTGCCTCTCTCGGGACTGCAAATTTCTCCGCTATATTCGGAATGACTTCAAGTTCCACTCCCTTGTGGCTCTCCCCAGACTGATTCGTCGTCAGTAAACTACTGCACCGGTACACCCTCCTCCTCAAAAGTTGGGTATTCTTGCAGCCCTTTTATAGGCGCTGCTAGCACAGGCTCTCCACTAACCTGGCGTGGGCACCACTCCTCCTCACGGAGTTCATCCCTGTCGAGCATCTTTTGTAATAAGACCTCGAGCTGGGAGAGCCGTAAGCAAACGGTCTCTCCTTGTGAGGGTAAAACCTCCAGGCCCGACTCTGGGTCAACGGGCCTATTTGATTTTGAAGTAGCCTTACGCCCTACCAGCGTGGCTACGCTGCTCACAGGCAGTGGGTCCGGTGTCGCTAGCTCCATTGCTGGCGACGGACTTGGTAACCTAGGCGGGCATCCGTTAACAATACTATCACGGTCCTCGAACCTTTTCCCTGCGGATCGCCTCGCCGACACCTTCTTCACTTTCTGTAACATTTTAACGGTCTACACCCTACCACTAAAACAGAAAGTGAGCGCAAGAAAAAGTATGAAACTTACCGCTTGGAGGAGCTCTGCTGCTCCATCCGGCCGACTGCACCAATGCGTCTGACGTAATGACGCACCTGCGGCTGGACGGGCTTCTTCACGTAGTCACTCACGTGACTCCAAAGTAAAATTAACTATTCTTTAACCAGCACAGGTCAGGGATTCCTTCCTGCTGATAAATGCCATACCCCCCTTAAAAACTGAACACATGGGTAGTGGAGCAATGTACAAGGATTATTGTCGCACTGCTAATACCCCATATTTTCATTTCCATAAGTGGTGTATAATGTACCACATTGTCCAAAATTCTAAGTAAGCAAATTATACAGCATTTAAGTTCTATTATATAACCATCAAAATGTTGCTCCGCCATCTATCCACCAAATGAGTCCTTGAAGGACTAACACATTGGAAGCAACATGGAAATAATGGCTCTGTAGTGATTTGTTTGGACCAGATGTTTCAATGCAGCATAAATCCCAAGCATGACAAAATTATCAGAGCAGGACCATTTTGTTGAGGGCACAATTTTAGAAAAATTGCGATAGAAAGAAGGCAAAGAAAACTGAAGACTTCTTGGAATGTAGAATGTTTTTTTAGGCCACAAACCATTGTTGAAACAGATCCGATGAGCTCTTCTGGAAACACACTAACTGCTTGAAAAGGAAGACAGGAGACTGTGATTAGACAATTTTATTTACATGAAGGAAGGACATAGGTACAGATTTTTTGTGCTATTACATTTTTTTTGATACCGTAATATTTTATTTGAGCAATGGTTTGCAATTGTTATATGCACAAACATTCTATAATGTTTTACAACATGTATTTAATTTTGTTTAGTTTATTTTCATGTGTGCCAATGAAAAGAATTTTTGTTGCGTGCTAACCAGTCAGCGGAAACGCTATACATGATTACAATCAAGCCATCCACAGTGTACAGATACACGATAAAGGGAACAACATTTAGCACAAGATTACCTCCAGTGAAGTCTGATTAAAGATGTTCCGAAGGTCTGCAATGAAGTAGATAGTAACTCAGGACCGTTCTCTAGTTGTTGATAGGATGGTTCAATTGCCTGATAACAACTGGGAATAAATTGTCCCTAAATCTGGAGGTATGCGTTTTCAAACCTCTGGCTTAATGGGAGAGGAGAGAAGGAAAGAAGAAGGTGAGACTCATATCTGATTGTGCTGGTGGTCTTGCCGAGGCAGCATGAGGTGGAGTTGGAGTCAATGGAAGGGAGGTTAGTTTGAGTCATGGTCTGGGTTGCATCCACAATTTTCTGCAATGTATTGCAGTCTTCAATGGAGCTGTTCCCAAACCATGCTGTGATGCATCCCCATACAATGCTTTCTAATGCACATCCATAGAAGTTGGTGAGAGTTGTTGGGGACATAACAAACTTTCTAAGCCTCTAAAGGAAGTAGAGGCAGTGGTGTGCTTTCTTGGTCATTGCTTCAATATGGCTAGTTCAGGAAAGTTGCTGGTGATATTCACTCCTACAAACGTGAAAGGTTGTTGTCTTGGCACAGATCATGAGGTTTTCAATCATCTTCCTGCACTCCGTCTCGTTGTTATTTGATATGCAGCTCACTACGGTGATGTCATCTGTAAATTTGTAAATTGAATTGGATTTGTACTTGGTTGCACAGTTGTTGGTGTATGAGTAAAGAAGGGGGCTGAGGATGCATCCTTGCAGAGCACCAGTGTTGTGAATTCTCGTAGAGGATGATTTAGCCCCAATCCTCACTGATTGTGGTCTGGTGTTCAAGAAATTGGGGATCCAGTTGCAGAGATGAGTGCTGACTCCAAGTTCCACAAGTCAGGGTTGCATGGTAGACTGGATTTAATGCATTCCATGATTACCCTCTCAAAGTACTTCATGATGGTGGATATTAAGGCCATTGGATGGTAATCAGTAAGTCATGAAATTTTGATTTTCTTCAGCACCAGGATGATAGTGGTCTTTTTGAAGCAATTGGGTACCTCAGAATCAGGAGGGTGCCTCAGAACGGAGTAGGGAGAGATTAAAGATGTCCGCGAATACTCCTGGTAGTTGGTCCATGCAGTTTCTAAGGACGCGGCCAGCGTATCCGTCCGGGCCAGTTGCTTTGTGTGGGTTCACCCTCAGGAAGGCCGATTTAACTTCTGCAACAATGAACCTGGGAAGATATACACGAGATTAAATTCATTATACATCAGATAGGAAGCATTAAGTTCATCAGGTAGGGTCGCACTATCACCAGTGATGTTGCCTGACTTCCTTGCCACATTCTGCGGGTGTCTGAATGATTATCCAGGGACTCAAGTTTGTTCCGGTATTTCATGTATATGCATGTGCAACTTTGAACAGGAGGGAAGGGGATAGATAAAGAGTGAAGTAACATTTATATAAATACCCTTCATGAGCCTAAGTCTTTCATTGCCAACTTTGGAAGTGCACTCCCTGCTGATCATTTTTTTGCAGCTTATTCAAAGGATGCAGCTTTATAAGACTTTGGTGAGGCAGCATTTTTTGTATTCCATGGAATTCTGGTTGCCCCATTACAGGAAGGTTGTGGAGGATTTGGAAGGTGTTCAGAGGATTACTAAAATGATGCCTAAATTAAGAGATGTTGGCTAAAGGGGGAGGTTGAACAGATTTTTTCTCTGTAACACCAGAGGTTGAGAGAGGACCTGATAGATAGATATAAAATTATGAGAGGTATATATAGGGTGGACAGTCAGAACATTTTACACAAAATCAAATACCATAGGGCATAGGTTTAAGATGAGAGAGGCAAAGTTAAAAGGAGATTTTACACAGAGAGTGGTGAGTGGATGGAACAGTGCCAGGAGTGCCAGGCTACTGGATGTTGTGGTGGAGGCAGATACGACAGTCATATTTAAGAGTCTTTTGCATAGTCATATGGATATGCTGGAAAAGGAGAGATATGAATTATGTGCAGGCAGATAAGATTTTGCCTTGGCATCAGATTCGGTCTTGGCATCATGACACTGCGGGCCAAAGGACCTGTCCCTGTGCTGTATGATATTCTATTTTCTACGATTGCTTGATTGCAGAGTGGGTGGTCATTGTCATCAGGCTTGCTCACGAAAGTACATAGGATGCTTCAGCGGTTCACAGAAGGGCAGGAAACACGATAACAACCAAAACTAAAGGCGAGTGAAGATATGGGGATGAGCATATGTAAAATGAATTGGAAAAACTAATGGTTATGTGGTGTCAACAAGAGAAGAGGCCAATCAAATACAGATTAGAAAAGGGGAAATAAAAATTAGTGAGATTGCAAAGGCAGGTTGAATTGTGCAATACTGTTGGGAGTTTTTGGGTCTTTAAATCCTCCTTGTAATGGATGGATTTCAGCCAAGTCCCTCCAAAACCTCATCCAACGGTTCAGAGTATGCAATGTTTGAAGGTGTTTATTTGTTCATGTATTGGTGTTTAATCATATCTATATAATTAAAAATCTCATCATGACCACTTCCTGTCTGCGCTGTATATTGATTTTTGGCCATCTTACTCACAGTCCTCCTCCGCTGAGCCAGCCCCGAGGAGTTTTCCCATCGGTGAAAAATAAAATAGTTATGAGTGTTTAAAAAACGTTGAGATCAGATTATTGGTCCTCTTGCCTGTCAATCATCACGATTAAGGTAACGCCCCTTCCGGGGAAGGTGGGGTAGGGGTGCAGGACTGTAAAGCCCCAGATGCCTGGATGTGAGTCAGTCATTCTGCAAGATCACGAGAGAGAGGCCACGACTGTCATTCTAAGCTGTGAATCAACTGAACTGTGAGTCTACAATGTACTTGCAATATATGATTTTACTTCGGAGTCACGTGAGTGACTACGTGAATAAGCCCCGCCTGGCGCTTGAACGGCATTACGTCGACGCTGACGGCAGAAGCAAGAGCTGCAGAGCGCAGCTCCTCTCAGCAGTACGAACGGGCCTGCAGGTAAGTGCAATGAATTTTTTAGGGGACTTTCTAAAAAAGACGTTACGCTGGCATGTAGAACCAGCAAAAATGAAAGTAAAACATTTTTCAAAAAAAATCAGAGTCACGCTGGCGTACTGATCCAGCATGGATAATAAAAAATTTAAAATGGAGAAGTCTCAGAGAAAGATTTTGCGGGTAAAAAGATCATCCCGGGGGGAATCTAAAGAGTCGGGACAAGAGACTAGTGCGGAGCTGGTTCCGATACCGGTGGCCGTTGATTCACCCATTAGTGAGACTATAATTTCTCCAGAAACAAAAACCACGGAGGAAAATGTTCCTAAGAAAAGTAAAAAGAAATCCGTGAGGCCCGTGGTTTCTGATGATGACTCTGATAATGAAAGTCCTCCGGATAATAAATCTATATGGCTTAAAATGGAACATATGGAGAGAGTACTCCAAAATATTATGAGACAAGGGTCAAAGTACCCAGAACTTTCCCAAACAGACCCTGATGGGTTTGAATATCCAGAATATGGATATGTGCCAAATTGGGAATTTGAAACTCCAGACCCAGGATTAAGGGTGGAGGAAGTCTCATTTGATGAAGTTCCAGGAGTATCAGGGCTGCAAAAGTCAGATCCTGAAAGTGGTGATGTGGATTATGAGTGCACACCACAAATAAAAAAGAAAAGGCCACATGTGCCTGATATGGCAAGAGATTTTGCTATACCTGAAGGAAGTGGTGAGGCTATGGAAGAAAACCTAGCTACCAGTATTAATTATATGGTATTTCACCAACTTCAAGATTCTGTGATGGCTGAAACAGCAGAATTATATAAAACACCAGAAAATTGCACCTCATTGAAGGTACCTACGGTTAATCCGTCTATATGGACACCTATGACATCAGTCATGAGAGGACAAGAAATAAGATTTCAAAGAATCCTCAAACTGATTTCAGCTGCAATTACTGCTTTTGGAAAGCAAATGGAAGGGTCAGAAATGATCAAAATCCAAAGAGATACATTGGGCTTATTGTGCAATTCCTTTTATGAAATGAATTGCATGAGGAAAATTGCGATTCGGCCCATATTTCATGCTAGATTTGCAGGTCTGTGTCGATCAAGCGGTGTTCAATCTCCTGGTTATCTATTCGGAGAAAACCTGCCTAAACAAAGAGAGAGATGGATGAAGAGGCTAAATCTATTAGCTACATGAGACCTTTCGTTTTTGGACAAAAAAGGTACTATACATCAAGAAGGGGATTTGATTTTGGAAACAGAGACAGGAATATGATAAGAAAATATTACCATCCAACACAGCCTAATGTTCACGCGTATACGGGGAGAAGGAGACCACCACGTTCATATGGAGAGGCACAAAAACTTTATTCTGCTCTTAAAGACACTGTGGACGAATCTCCAGTTGGTGGGAGGTTACAAATGTTCTATGATGAATAACTTTCCATCACATCTGACCGGTTTATTTTACAAACAGTTTCAGGAGCTACAATAACATTTAAAGAAGGTGTGGATTCTCCGGTACAAAATAAACCTACTTATGGTTTCATGTTCTCTGCTATTGAGGAAGCAGAAATTAATATGGAGATTGACAAATTGTTTAAAAAAGGTGTTATTGAAAAAACTGTTGAGCATCAACACCAATTTGTGTCAAATACTTTCCAAGAAGTAAAAAAGATGGTGGTTGTAGAATTATTCTGGACCTTACAAACTTTAATACATTTGTCCAGTATAAACATTTCAAGATGGAAACGTTCAACACTGCAAGACATTTGATATCAGCAGGTTGTTATATGGCTACAATTGATTTAAAGGATGCGTACTATTCAGTACCAATACATCGATTTTTTCGAAGGTATTTAAAATTTAATTGGCTGGGACAGCTGTGGCAATTTAAAGCATTACCTAATGGCTTAAGTTCAGCTCCCAGGCTCTTCACAAAACTGTTGAAACCAGCCTTAGCTCAATTAAGAGCACAAAAGCACATCGTTATGGCTTATCTGGATGACATTTTAATTGTCAGTGATAATCAGGAATCAGCTGGAAAATCAGTTTCTGCAACTAAAACTTTATTTGAAAAATTAGGGTTCTTGATTCATCCAATTAAGTCCAAGCTGCAGCCAGCACAGACAATTAACTATTTAGGTTTTGTGATTAATTCAGTTACTATGTTAGTAACTTTGCCAACGGACAAGATTTGTTGATATTTCAACGGTATGTTGGGGCCTCATTCACAAACCTTATCCCTCCATCCGAGAAGTAGCGAAGGTTATTGGTAAACTAGTAACAGCATTTCCTGCAGTGGAATTTGGTCCATTACATTACCAAAACCTTCAAAGGGACAAAATACGAGCTTTAAAAAAGCGAGCAGGCCATTTTGATAGGCCTATGCAATTAACAAAAGAAGCTTTATTAGAATTGCAATGGTGGATTGAAAATGTTCCAAATGCTGCTAAAAACATTTTAATACAGCAGCCTGAAGTATTTTTACAAACAGATGCAAGTGCTCTCGTATGGGGGGCGACAGATACATTTACCAGCTGTGGGGGCAGGTGGACTGTCCAAGAGGAATTGTTTCTCCAAACATATGGTATTAATTATTTGGAGTTATTGGGGGCATTTTATGGATTAAAAGCCTATTGTTCTACAAAAAAGATTCTGCATGTACAAATACAATTAGACAATAAGACAGCTGTTGCATATATTAATCACATGGGTGGAGTAAGATCGGTATCATGTGATTGTCTGGTCAATCAGATATGGCAATGGTGTATTAAGCACCAAATTTGGATTTCAGCAAGTTATATCCCAGGTAAAGACAATGTGGTGGCAGACAACAGATCAAGGGTGTTTAAAGACAACACGGAATGGATGTTGAACCCAGACATTTTTAGTAAAATTGTGATTCAGTATGGGTTACCAGACATTGATCTGTTTCCATCAAGATTAAATCATCAATTGCCTAAATATGTGTCTTGGGAACCCGATCCAGATGCAGTAGCAGTAGATGCTTTTTCGCTACATTGGGGAAATATGTTCTTTTATGCTTTCCCTCCATTTGCTCTGGTTAGGCAATGTCTGAAGAAAATAGAACAAGATTCTGCCACAGGACTGTTGGTGATTCCAAATTGGCCCACACAACCATGGTTCCCGTTGATGTTAAATATGATTAAGGAACCATATATGTCAATTCCTAGCTGCAGTGATTTGTTAATAAAACCAGTAACAAAAGAAATTCATCCATTACATGTTTATATGAATTTGTTCATCTGCAGGTTTTGACCAGACCTCTACAAGAGCTTGGATTGTCGGATAGAACCATGGATGTTATAGTCTCATCATGGCGAGATAGCACTCAGAGACAATATATGACACATATAAAGAAATGGGAAGTTTTTTGTAGAAAATCAAAAATATCTTATACTGTGAACATTTCAAACATATTGGAGTTCCTTGCTGAGTTGTATTTTGACCAGCACTTGAGTTATAGTGCCATTAATAGTGTGCGTAGTGCTTTGTCATCCTATTTAGGACAAATTTCTGACCATGAATCAATTGGATCTCATCCATTAATATCCAGATTTATGAAAGGAATTTTTAACAAAAATCCGCCCAAACCAAGATATACAGAAATTTGGGATGTCAGCATTGTACTTACTTTGCTTAGGCAATGGACTCCAATCACAGTTATGTCATTGGAAAAGTTAACATTTAAATTAGTAATGTTAATGGCGTTGGTATCAGCACAAAGAGTGCAAACATTGCAAATGCTACGTTTAGATTGTATGCATGTGGCTTCAGATAACATTGTGTTTTACGTTTATGATCTCATCAAACAAAGCAGACCAGGGAGAACTGGAGCTAAGGTAATGTTTCAAGCTTACCCTATTGATCCAACGTTGTGTGTAGTTAGACACTTGACTGAATATATAAAAGTTACCAAGAGTCTTCGAGGTGATGAAAAAGCGTTAATGATTACGCATAAGAAACCACACACAAAAGCATCAGTACAGACCATTTCAAGATGGTTAAAACAGGTGTTACTTTTAGCGGGAGTAGACACTGATGTGTTTAAATCTCACTCCACCAGGGCAGCAGCTACATCCGCGGCGAAGTTACAGGATGTACCGCTCAAACACATTTTAGAAGCCGCAGGGTGGTGTAAAGAAGAAACTTTTTCAAAGTTCTACGATAAACCTGTTCTCACGATGCCAAGCTTTGGACACGCGGTGTTGGGTTCACTATAATCACCTGCTTTGTTTCACTATCGATTTATATTATCGATTATGTTATCACTTATGTCTTTTATCACTTTGTAGTGATTTTCCCCAGATGTAAAAAAGGGGTTATTATTTGTTCTTTTATCATTAAAAGATTTATGAAAATAAACTAAAACTGATCTGGTAAAAGGTTATTTACTCATTTATGTGTTGACCTAGCTGGACTGTCGTATGGAATACTCTACGACATAAAAAACACAGAAGCTTCAAAATCTTCACATAGTCACTCACGTGACTCCGAAGTAAAATAGTAAGATTAAATGAGAACTTACCAGTTCGAAGTTTGATCATTATTTTATGAGGAGTAACGATGAAGGATTACGTGCCCTCCACTCCCGACCCTCATAAAATTAATGATCATCTGGTAGTTCTAAATCTATGTTGAGCCTTACTATCTTACTCCAGCTATTATGTTCTGTGTTTTTCATGCCGCTGCTTTGAAGTATGCCGTTCAAGCGCCAGGCGGGGCTTCTTCACGTAATCCCTCATCGTTACTCCTCATAAAATAACGATCAAACTTCGAACTGGTAAGTTCTCGTTTAATCTTACTATTTGTTAGCCCTTAATGACAATGCTATGAGTTGTTTGGCCTGCTGCCCTGACTGTGCTTGAAAGTGCAATGCTTAATTGGAAATGAAATGAAATGACAATGTTATGAGTTGTTTGGCCTGCTGACCTGCTTGTGCTTGAAACTGCAATGCTTTATCAGGTCTGACTGTGTTTGGAAGGAATAAATGCTTTATTAGGTCCGACTGTGTTTGGAAGGAATAAATGCTTTATTAGGTCCGACTGTGTTTAGTCCAAAAGTCCCGTTCATTTTGTGACTTCTGCTTAGTGGACAGGTCACGCTGATTGCGTAATTTCCGGTGAGTGCAAAGGTCGCGCTGATTGCGTAATTTCCGGTAAGTGCAGAGGTCACGCTGATTGCAGATGTGCCGCTGACTGCAGAAGCCCCACAGTGGAGAGGCCACACTCGGCCGTGTGAGTAGATGCAAGAAAGTTTATTGTCATATATATGGTGTGTGAGTGTGTATGTGAGTGTGAGTGTGTTTGTGTATGTGAGAGTGTGTGTGTGTGTGAGTCTCAGTGTGTGTGAGTGTATGTGTGTGAGAGTGAATCTGTGTGTGTGTGAGTGTGTATGTGTGAGTGAGTGTGTGAGTGTATGTGTAAGTGTGTGTATGTGTGTGAGTGAATGTGTGTGAGTCTGTGTGTGAGCCTGTGTGTGAGTCTGTGTGTGAGTCTGTGTGTGAGTCTGTGTGTGAGTCTATGTGTGAGTCTCTGTGTGAGTCTGTGTGTGAGTCTGTGTGTGAGTCTGTGTGTGAGTGTGTGTGTGTGTGTGTATATATATTGGGATTGGTGGAGAGGTGGAACCGACCTGCCTGCTGCCTCTGCACCGATTGCTATGAGTGATGTCATCAGGCGCGCGACTTACTATGTCTACACAGCGCACCCTACCCGCGGATAAACCGAAAGGTCAGGTTACTAGGCAGAAACCGGGGGAAGGCCCGACTGAAGCCTATGGCTCAGGTAGGACTTTATCCCAAGAAGATGTGATGAAAAAAACGACGAAAAAATCAGAAGATGAAGAACTCAAAACTTTTATTGCATGTGAAATTGCTGGTTTAAGGGAAGAAATAAAGCTGATGAACGCTGATGAAGAAATACAAAAAATCAAGGAGGAAATGATGGACTTAAAGCTTGAAATTAATACCAACATTAATACCATGACTAAGAATACATTGGAGGAGTTGAAGAAAGAAATCGCAGAAATAATGATTGGACTGGCAAAGGAGACGAATGATAAAATCAAAAATGTGAAAACTGAATTTGAAGAAAGGCTGAATCCTGTGGAACAGGCACTGAATCAGCAGACGATTGTTATAAAAGACCTTGAAGAACTAGCCGAAACAAGCGCTCAGACTACAGCAAGGCTTATTACTGAAAATCAACGTCTAACTGAATTACTGGGCAAAATAACCGAGAAATGTACTGAATTGGAAGGTCGCCAGAGAAGACAGAACCTAAGAATTGCGGGTATTCCTGAAGGGGAAGAGAAAGATCAAGATCCCCGAGAATTCACTGCAAATTTACTGCAAAAAGTTTTATCTCTGGATCAAAAGCCTTTACTAGCCCGAGCACATAGTGATGAGACGTCAGACAAGACCAAACGCTCCCCCAAGACAAATGATAATAAAAGTACAGTACGACCACGTCTTGGAGGAGATAATGCAAAAAAAAAAAGAAACAGAAGTCTTGCATTTGAAGGACACAGGATCAGTATTTATCGAGACTATCCAGCAGAGGTCTCCAGGAAACGAAAAGCGTTTAATGAGACCAAAAGTATCCTGAGGGAAGTGGAGAATTTGAAATTTGGTCTGAGCTAACCAGCCACCATAAGAGTCACTTAGAACAAGAAGGAACATTTTTTCACCAATCCTGTGGAAGCATTAGACTTTGCTCAGAAGATTGAGAGGATGCTTGATCCTTCACCATTGAATAAACTGACTTTGCAGGACTAGATGGAATTGACGTGATAACTAAGGCAGCTGGAGAAAGATATGGACTGGAAACTCTCCCACGGATACTAATAATTAGTATAACTGCACTACTAATACAAATAACTAATAAATACTAAAATTATACCGTGGTATCTTTACTAATCAGAATTAATAATTATCACTAATGACTAATGTTTACTTATAATGGAATGATTAGAGTCAAATATAGAGTTTGATTTCATTTGTCCTCTTTGGAAACCTTCACTCTTTTTTACTAGTAATTTTCATTTTTATTTTATTTTTTCCTTTCTATTCGTTTTTTTT
Organism: Okamejei kenojei; assembly: GCA_035221665.1. Lineage (NCBI taxonomy): Eukaryota > Metazoa > Chordata > Chondrichthyes > Rajiformes > Rajidae > Okamejei > Okamejei kenojei. The sequence continues at coordinate 36,514,395 of CM069141.1, read as the reverse complement.
TTTTTTTTAAATTGGATTTTCAAACAAGTTTTAAATATTTGTATCCTCACATTTCCGACTACTGGAACCCGAATATTTTAAAATTTAATACCCCCGGTTGTACATTAGATTCATATTTAGACAGATCCACAAGACAAAGGAAAACCAAATCCCATTCCAGTGACTTATTAAATGCATATATGGATACTAGTAACATTAAAGATGTTTGGACGAGAATATTCATTTTATTCACCTGTACATAAAACCCAACTGGACGAGAATATTCATTTTATTCACCTGTACATAAAACCTATTCAAGAATAGATTATTTTTTGGTTGACGTTAAACTTATCTCATTCACGTACAATTCAAAATACCATAATATTATAATTGCAGATCACGCACCTTTAACATTTATGATTAAAATAAATGGAAAAACGGGGACAATGGAGATTTAATCCACAAATTTTAAAAAACAAAGCAACTCAGGAATATATTATAGAACAGATCAAGATTTTCTTTGAAATAAATGATAAACCAGAAATATCCTCTTCCCTATTATGGGAAACTTTTAAAGCATATGCCTGTGAAATTATGATTTCTTCACAAGCATTTTATAATAAAAAGAACCAGAGGGAACAACAGGAATTGGAAAAGGAGATTAAACAATTAGACACAGAGAACGCTGCTAATCCATCCATAACAACACATAATAAAATTGCTGCATTGCAATATAAATTAAATAAAATATACTCAGATCAAGTTGTAAAACTCTACCAATGCACTAAACAATTACAATTTGAATTTGGAGATAAACCTCAAAAATTATTGGCTCGTCAATTAAGAAAGATGGAGAAAAAATAATCCATAGGATTAAATCATATAATGGCGAACCATTAATACAACCTAAAGATATTAATGAGAGATTTTTGCAATATTATAAACATTTATATTCAGCTAAAACGACAGAAAACAGGATAGGAATAGAAGCATTTAAAAAAAAAATGTAATCTGAATGGGTTGGATTCCCAAAATAGCGAATCATTAAATGCTGAAATTTCAGTAAAAGAAATCGAAGAATCTATCAGATCATTAAAAAACGGTAAAACACCGGGACCAGATGGTATGGGCCCGGAATTTTATAAAACATTTTATGATCCGATTGCACCACGTCTGAAGATACTCTATGAATACGTTTATACTCACCAGAAACTACCAGAAACGTTAAATGAATCTATTATAACACTTATACCTAAAATAAACAAAGACCTGGATGACCCAGGATCATATAGAGCTATAGCTCTTTTAAATACTGATCAAAAGATACTAACTAAAATATTAGCACAAAGACCAAGTACAGTTATTAATAAATTAATTCACCCCGATCAAACAGGATTTATACCAAAACAATATTCCTCATATAACTTGAGACGATTATACAATATTATATATTCAAAAAGAGGTATTAATAAAGACCTAGTAATTATTTCATTAGATGCGGAGAAAGCTTTTGACCAGGTGGAATGGTCTTATTTGCTTTCGGTTATGGAAACTTTTAAGTTGGGAGAGAAGCTTATTACTTGGTTTAAATTATTATACACTAATCCAACAGCTAGAATAATAACAAATCAAATGCGATCATCTAAATTCAATCTATTTCGAGGCTGCAGACAAGGTTGTCCTTTATCCCCACTACTATTTGCACTTGCAATAGAACCTTTAGCTCAACGGTTGAGATTACATCCTGAAATATATGGATATGACACCAGTGATACTGAAAATAAAATTTCTTTATATTCAGATGTTGTATTACTTTATATTACAAAGCCGGAAATTAGTATCCCAAATTTACTAAAATTAATATCTGAATTTGGATTATTTTCAGGATATAGTATTAATTGGAATAAAAGTGAACTTATGCCAATAATGGTAAATAACTTACATATACTACAACAATTTCCTTTTAAGACAGCAAACGAAAAAAATCAAATATCTTGGAATTTATGTAACAAAAAGATTTGATTCTTTATTTAAATCCAATTTTCCACTTTTATTGAATAAATTAAATAAGAACATTTTATATTGGAAAACATTACCTATCTCAATGCTAGGTAGAATTAATGCAATAAAAATGATTTTTCTCCCGCAATTACTATATCTTTTCCAATTGATTCCAATATATCTTCCTAAATTTTTTTTTTTAAGAAGGTTGATTCTATAGTCACCAACCTTATCTGGGATTATAAGAGCCATAGAATAAACAAAAAACATTTATGTAAACCAAAAATAAATGGAGGTCTAGCACTACCAAACTTTATGTTTTATTGCTGGGCAGTTAATATTAAAAATATGATTTTTTGGTTATTAGAGACAGATAAACAACCAGCCTGGTTAACATAGAAACATAGACATAGAAACATAGAAACATAGAAATTAGGTGCAGGAGTAGGCCATTCAGCCCTTCGAGCCTGCACCGCCATTCAATATGATCATGGCTGATCATCCAACTCAGTATCCCGTACCTGCCTTCTCTCCATACCCTCTGATCCCCTTAGCCACAAGGGCCACATCCAACTCACTCTTAAATATAGCCAATGAACTGGCCTCAACTACCCTCTGTGGCAGAGAGTTCCAGAGACTCACCACTCTCTGTGTGAAGAAAGTCTTTCTCATCTCGGTCTTAAAGGATTTCCCCCTTATCCTTAAGCTGTGACCCCTTGTCCTGGACTTCCCCAACATCGGGAACAATCTTCCTGCATCTAGCCTGTCCAACCCCTTAAGAATTTTGTAAGTTTCTATAAGATCCCCTCTTAATCTCCTAAATTCCAGAGAGTATAAACCGAGTCTATCCAGTCTTTCTTCATAAGACAGTCCTGACATCCCAGGAATCAGTCTGGTGAACCTTCTCTGCACTCCCTCTATGGCAATAATGTCCTTCCTCAGATTTGGAGACCAAAACTGCACGCAATACTCCAGGTGTGGTCTCACGTTACATTTACATAAATAACGTTACATTTAAACCCTCAATGATGGACAAAGGTTTTTTACAATGGAAAAACTATGGAATTAATAAGATGGGAGATATCCACAGGGAAAATTCTTTCCTTTCATTTCAAGAATTACAACAAATTTATGGATTACATTCAAAAGATTACTTTAGATATCTACAAATTAGAGACTATGTAAAAGCAAACATACAGGAAATTAGAAATAGGAAGACAGAAATTTTAGATGAATGCCTAAATAAACACCCAAACACAGAAAAATTGATATCATATATTTATAATATTCTACTGGAAAACGACGTCCCAATGACAGAAATATATAGGCAATCATGGGAAAATGAATTAGGTCAAATTATTAGACCTGAAATATGGGATAAAAGTCTACAACATATACACCACTGCTCGTTAAATGCTAGACACTCTCTTATACAATTTAAAATATTACATAGACTACATTATTCAAAATCCAAACTACATAGTATTTTTTCAAATGTTATCTGCCATATGTGATAAATGTCAGCACTTAGAAGCTAATTTAACGCACTAATTTACAAATTGTGAAAAAAATTACGAAATTTGGACAGAAATATTTAAGATAATTTCGAATGTTGTTAATATGTATCTGATCCCTGACTCAAAGTTAATAATACTGGGAATATTAGAAACAGATCAATTAATAACAATGAATCAAAGAATTTTTATTGATTACAGTTTAATAATTGGGAAAAAATTAATATTGAAATTCTGGAAAGGTCCTACATCCCCCACACTCAAAATGTGGATAACAGGAATGTTGGAGACACTTCATCTGGAAAGATTAAGGATTGTCCTATTGGACAAGTTGGATCTTTTCAGAGGAATATGGTCTCCATTTATTGAATATCTAAAGGGTCAAAATGGCTCGGTACAGGAGCCTGACTGAAGCCTGAATAATGGAATAGATGAAGAATCATGTATAACAAATCATGGATATATCTCCAATGATGGATAACTTTTTTAATACTCCATTCATTTCTTTATTTTTGATTTCCTACTCTTACTTTATTTTTCTCTATCTTTTCTTACCTGCAAAAAAAGTATAGAAATATATGACATAATTGTTAATATTAATAATATTACGAATGTATGTGAGAAGTATATTCTATTAATATGTACTTGCGTCTAATAAAAATATTAAACAGCCTTTCACCGTCCTCAGATCATTCCGGGCATCGCTCTGGTCCATGCCGGTCGCAGCCTAGCTCGGGCTCGGTTCCTGGTGGGGAGACTTCTGCTTTATGACCTGGGTAGGTGCTGCCTCTACCCCCTCCCCCTCCCTCTCTACCGGATCCGCAGGGCAGAGAAAATGAGGGGGGAAGAGGGGGTGGAGAGAGGGGGGAGGGGGTGGAGAGTGAGGGGTGGAGAAGGGATGGGGAGAGGGCGAGGAGAGGGGGGGATGGAGAGGGGCGATAGAAAGGGTGGGATGGAGAGTGGGGACAGAGAGGGGGCAGGAGGAGGGGGAGGAGAGGGGAGAGGAGAGAGGGGGGATAGGAGATGGGGTAGGGGGCCCTTCCTCTCTGCCCCTCCCTCTCTGCCCCCCCTCCCTCTCTGCCCCCATTCCTCCTCTGCCCCCCCCCTTCCTCTCTGCCCCTCCCTCCCTCCCTCTCCGCCCCCCTCCCTCACTGCCCCCTCCCTCTCTGGCCCCCTCCCTCTCTAGAGAGTGGTGAATATTGGGACCTATGGGTGAGCGGTGGAGTATTGCGTTCAAGAAACAGCCCTCCCCTGTGACGCCGCACTCCCCGCTCCTCAATCTCAACCCCCTTCCCTCTCCCTCTCTACCTCCCTCCCTCTCCACCCCCCCCCCCCCCTCCCCCAACCCTCCAGCCGCACCTGTGCAGTTGGGGTTAAAACTGAGCAGAAAGGGCGGGAAATGGGGTAAAAGGAGCAAATGAATAATATTAATATAGTTCCGGGGGCGGTTCGTGTGTGTGTGTGTGGGGGGGGGGGGTGGTTAGTGTGTGCGTTACGCCAAAGGTCGCCCCCCCCCCCCCCCCCCCCCCCCCCCCACAACCATGTGTTGAGAGGACGGGAACCAACGGGTCCCCCTTGGTCTAGTTTAATGATAAAATTAGAAAGCTTAGATGTTCTTGTTTTGTTCTACAAAAACAATGGAGCAATGCAACGATGACATGAAAGTACCATTCAGCTGGTGATATGACACTAAGAGAGACCATGATAATTGTGTAACATCAACAATCCAAAATCCCAGCCAACTATCAAGTTTTGTAATTCCAAAACTTGATAAACATGTGCATTCCTTGGGAGGCAAATCATAGATATCCTAATTTTATAAATAATCTTCTACAGAACCACATTAAAAGAGTGAAATTAATCTTTGTGGAAAAATATGTAATCAATCATTAACACTTTCACAGTGTTCTTTAAATATTTACATTGTTCTGAGGATGCTTGGAAGGCAATGTAACCATTGAAGGAACAATTGTGATTTACTTATAAAAATTATTTGTTTACAGTAGCAGAAATAATATGACAGTGAGTCGACCCATACAAATTTTGATGACATAAATGCAATGACTCAGACCTCTGGGCATGCCCTGTGGGTTTTATGGCCTGGATTTTAACTTGTGTGAGCCAGTGGGTTTGGGAACGGGACCAAGGTTAAATATCTTGATGCCACCTCCAAGCCGACGACATGCGTATTTAACCTAAATGCGTCGGATTGGGGTTGAGAGCAACACTTTGGAGACAAGCAGGTGCTTTGAAAGCAATGTTCGCCGAAGTTTCAAACTTAAACTCAATGTGTGCAGGATTCCTGAATTTCCTCGTGCTGAGCTGGGTCCCCAGGTACACGTAAATATTTGGAGCATTTTCAAAAACTCTCAATAAATATGGTAATTGCCTCACGGGAAAGCTCGCTTCAATGAATATTGGTTTGAAAACTTGTTTAGAAAACTTTGAAAAAATAAGAGCTTTTATTTACAAAGTTGAAGTTCAAATTCCATTTTCTCAGGTGACAACGTGAACCACGTTTGAAAGCTCTCAGCGGCCGCATTAAAGTTGGAGTCTGCGTTCCGATACTTTGAGATATAGTAAGACCAATTAAGAACATTAAGAAGCGGGCACGAAAACGGCAGCTTTGATAAAACTAAAAGCAATTAGAATTAATAGGGTTGGGGCTATTCTGGACAAAGGTGTTGAGGTCCATCTAAGCTCAGGTAATCCTCAGGAATATCATATTTCAAATGTTCCTCGCGATTGTTGGAGATGCAACCCACTTCATTAATGACCTTCTATCATAAGGTCAGAACTAAGAATGGGCACTGATGATTGTACAAACTTATATTACATCAGAAAATGAAGCAGTCCAGGCCTTCATACAGCCAAAGTTTAATAATAATCAGCTATAGGCTGATGTGCCCACCAGAAACAAGAAATAACCATCTCAATGATAGAGAGATTAGTCATCTGCTTTTACATTCAAAGGGATAACCATTGACAAGACCCCACCACCAACAACTTAGAAAGGTGAGAGAAGGGGGGGGGGGGGGGGAGGGAGGACGAAGAATTGTTCACCATTGACCAGAAACTCAAAAAACAACCACATATAGACTGTGGCTGCAAGGTCAGGATAGAAGAGGTTGGGTATCCTGCAGCAAATAACCAATCTAGTGACTATTTACTTGTTTGGTTGAGCGCAGCTCCAACAATGCTCACAGGAAGCTCACCACCAGAAGGACAAAGCAGCCTTATTGATTGATATTCAACTCACACCTTAAGCAATCATTCCCCTCCACCACCAGTGCACTATGCTTGCAATGTGCATTATCTACAAAATGCACTGCAGTTACTTGTCTAGCTGCTCCAAAATGCATGGTCTCTTCAGACAAAGGAAACAGGCACCAGGAAACATCACAGCCTATAATATCCCCTCCAAGTCACAGACCACCACCCTGACATGGAAATTGTTGGATTAAATTCCTGATACTCCCTCCCATGTGGCACTGCAGGAGTAATTTTACAGCAAGAACCAATTCAATGTTCAGGAAGGACGCGAGGAGTGACATTGCCAGGCAGTGGGGCACTCGGGTCAAAACCTCCCTGTACATGGATGATGTCGCTGTTTTCTGCTCGGATCCAGGGTCAGCCCGCAGATTGATTAGCGTCTGCGACCAGTTTGAGTCGGCCACGGGAGCCAGAGTGAACCGCAGGAAGAGCAAGGCCATGCTCTTTGGCAACTGGCCCGACCGATCTTCCGTCCCCTTCACAATCAAGCCTGACTTCTTGAGGGTGCTGGGGATCTGGTTCGGGGGGTGGAGGCGTGTGACATGAACTGGCTGGAGCAGATAGCCAAGGTGGGGAAGAAACTGGAGCTGTGGAAGCAACACTCCCTCTCTATAATGGGGAAAAATGTGTCATCAGGTGAGGTGCTCTCGGGGCTGCTGTACTTGGTGCGTGTGGCCTGTCCCTCCCTCCTATGCCACAGGGATCACCCGGGCCGTCTTCCAGTTCATCTGGGGGTTGAGGATGGACCGGGTGCGATGGGCCACAATGCACAAGTCGGCAGACAACAGGGGTAAAAGCGTGCCCAACGTTGCCCTCACCCTGATGGCCACCTTCGTGTGTGGCTGCATCAGGCAGAGTGTAGAGCCAAGGCAAGTGGGCATCAAGTGTCACTACCTGCTGAGGTTCTACCTGTACCTGGTGTTGCGACGGATGGGCCTGCCACAGATGCCACACAATGTGCCAGTCAGCTGGACATTGCCGCACTATCTGTTGTTCGTGGAAAGGTTCTTCTGGACCAACACCTTTGACCACAAGTCCATCAGGCAGTGGTCAGCACGGAACGTCCTGCAGACACTGCAGGGAAATGACTCCATGGATCCTGTGGCTTGGTTCCCAGAGCAGACTGCACAGCTGTCTGGCGAAATGCCTCATCACCAGAATCACCAACAAGCACCAAGACCTGGCTTGACTGGCAGAGAGGGGAGCCCTCCCAGTCAGATCCTTCCTGTACTGTCGGAACCTCACTACCAGTGCAACGCTGCCTTCGGGATGGCTGCTGTGGAGAGGAGATGGTTGTCCACCTCTTTGCAGAGTGCAGATTTGCAAAGAGAGTCTGGAGAGGTTTGCAAGGGTCCCTGTCACAATTTATTCCGAACAGATCCGTCACAGAGGACTCTGTCATTTACGGACTGTTCCCAGGGACACATTAAGAGACTGACAACGAGTGCTGCTGGAAGGTCATCAACTCTGTGAAAGACGCTCTTTGGTCTGCCCGAGCTTTGTTGACCTCCCAGCAGAGCGATATATCTGTCGGGGAATGTTGCCGACTGGCCCGCTGCAGACTGCAGGAGTACGTGCTGAGGGACGCACTGAAGCTTGGTGCAGCCAACGCCAAGGCTCGGTGGAGGAGCACCACAGTCTATGGTCCTTCCACTGTTGGACATGGGCGGCAGGGTGTGGTGAAGATGCCCCTTAAAATAATGGAAGGGGTTCCATGCCAGTGGGCCACATGAGTGGCAAAGGTGGGGGATAAATATGTGAAATTTGAGCAACGTGTGTAAACAGTATTGAATGTTTGTTTAGCCTCCGAAAATGTCGGATTCATTTTTTGCATGGTTCATGTACTGTGTATATATATATTACTTGAATAAAGTCTATTTTGAATTTTTTTTTAAAATTATGTTTCAAGAAGGTATCTCACTACTAATTTATCAAGAACAGCTACGAATGCACAATGAGTCAGCACTGCGCCCATCCTGTAGATTAATTTAATATGTGTTTCTTACCTCCCCCCACTTCTCCACATTCTAGTGCAAACCGTTCTTACAAACAGTAAGACTTGGCACAGTCGCTCATTGCTCAGCATTCAGCGTAAGCTAAAAGAAACACTTTCAGCGCCCTAAGTAAATGAGCAAATCCAGGAAGTGGTGCCCACACATAATGTTCACATGTGTCAAAATAGCAAAGACAAAGAGCTCCAACATTACATAAAGCACACATGTAATTACCAATCTTTACTCGCTTCCTAGAATGCCTTGTAGGTTCAGCCCCTGTGGCTTCAACAGAGAGGCATAAGCAGGCTGAATCCCTTCATTAACTGTTAAGTGCTTTGTTAATGTATTCCACATTTTAGAACTGCTAGACAAACTTTTGCAAATGCAACTGGTGGATTCAGCAACCAGAACACGGGGCAGTACGTGGAATACTAACAGATTGGAATGGAAGTAAAGTGTTTGCACACGTATCATTGATGCCTGTATTAGCTATTGATCATTAGATGGCTATTTGTTCTTTAGATTAAAAAAAAGATTTAAACCTCTAAGATCCATTCTGAACTCCTCTTCAGTTTGAAATCTGCCTACTGAGCCATTGCCAGGTTAGATTCCATTCATGTAAATCAGCCCCACAGAAATTAATGGAGGAAATCAGGTGGCAGCAAAATGGGTAAGCAGACACTTCAGTGTAATGAAGTTGGTTAAAATAAATTCCATTACATATGTTGGGATTGAGTCCTGTATGAAAATAATAATACATTTTCAGACTCAGATGGGCTGCGAAGATTTGTATTTGTGGGCCCTCTCACTCTTTCTCTTGTGTCCTTTACTCTCTTCTGGAAGGTGGAAATGAGCAGATTTATTAGTGATCCTGTTGAACAGAGAGTATTGGTTAATGCATGATATACAGTGGCTTGCAAAAGTATTCATACCCCTTGAACTTTTCCACATTTTGTCTCGTTAAAACCACAAACGTAAATGTATTTTATTGGGATTTTATGTGATAGACCAACACAAAGTGGCGCATAATTGTTAAGTGGAAGGAAAATGATACATTGTTTTCAATTTTTTTTACAAATAAAAAACTGAAAAGTGTGGCGTGCAAAAGTATTCAGCCCCCTTTACTCTGATACCCCTAAATAATATCCAGTGCAACCAATTGCCTTCAGAAGTCACCGAATTGGTAAAAAGAGTCTACTTGTGTGTAATCTAATCTCAGTATAAATACTGCTGTTCTGTGAAGGCCTCAGAGGTTTGTTAGAGAACATTAGTGAACAAACAATGTTCCTTGGGCATCATAAAGCCCAAGGAACACACCAGACAGGTCAGGGATAAAGTTGTGGAGAAGTTTAAAGCAGGGTTAGGTTATAAAAAAATATCCCAAGCTTTGAACATCTCATGGAGCACTGTTCAATCCATCATCCGAAAATGGAAAGAGTATGGCACAACTGCAAACCTACCAAGACATGGCCGTCCACCTAAACTGACAGGCCGGGCAAGGAGAGCATTGATCAGAGAAGCAGCTAAGAGGCCCATGGTAACTCTGGGGAAGCTGCAGAGATCCACAGCTAAGGTGGGAGAATCTGTCCACAGGACAACTATTTGTCATGCACTCCACAGATCGAGCCTTTATGGAAGAGTGGCCTTTGTTGAAACAAAGCCATAAGAAGTCTCGTTTGCAGTTTGCCACCATCCATGTGGGGGACACAGCAAACATGTGGAGGAATGTGCTCTGGTCTGATGAGACCAAAATTGAAGTATTTGGCCTAAATGCAAAACGCTATGTGTGGCAGAAAACTAACACTGCACATCACCCTGAACACACCATCCCCACTGTGTAACATGGTAGTGGCAGCATCATGCTGTGGGGATGCTTTTCTTCTGCAGGAACAGGGAAGCTGGTCAGAGTTCTTGGGAAGATGGATGGAGCCAAATACGGGCAATCTTGGAAGAAAACCTGTTAGAGTCTGCAAAAGACGTGAGACTGGGGCGGAGGTTCACCTTCCAGCAGGACAACGACCCGAAGCATACTGCCAGAGCTACAATGGAATGGTTTAGATCAAAGCATATTCATGTGTTAGAATGGCCCAGTCAAAGTCCAGACCTAAATCCAATTGAGAATCTCTGGCAAGACTTGAAAATTGCTCTTCACAGACGCTCTCCATCCAATCTGACTGAGCTTGAGCTATTTTGCAAAGAAGAATGAGCAAAAATGTCAGTCTCTAGATGTGCAAAGCTGGTAGAGACATACCCCAAAAGACTTGCAGCTGTAATTGCAGCGAAAGGTGGTTCTACAAAGTATTGACTCAGGGGGGCTGAATACTTTTGCATGCCACACTTTTCAGTTTTTTATTTGTAATAAAATTTGGAAACCATGTATAATTTTCCTTCCACTTCACAATTATGCACCACTTTGTGTTGGTATATCACATAAAATCCCAATAAAATACATTTACATTTGTGGTTGTAACGTGACAAAATTTGGAAAAGTTCAAGGGGTATGAATACTTTTGCAAGCCACTGTACATACGATGAGTTTAAATGTCAATGTCACTAGACATTGGGGATATGAGGATTTAAAATCAAAATTGATTGGGAGTACCTGTAAACAGAATCAGAGAATGATTAAAGCATGGAACAAGACTACTTAGCCCATCAAGTCCATCACTTCTCTATAGAAATCCAATTAAACTCACTCCCCCAAACCTTCCTCATAAGCACTGCAAAACAATCGTCCAGTCTGTGTTTGGTTTCGCCGATGTATAAGAGTCCACATCTTGAACAACGGATACAGTAGATGAGTTTGGAGGAGGTGCAAGTGAACCTCTGCCTAAGGACTGTCGGAGGAGACTTGTGTCTCCTTGGTACCCTGTAGCTCAGCCCTTGCTCCTCCCCCTCTCTTCACAACAGAGACAGAGTCCCCCAGTCCTTACCTTACATCACATCAGCTGTCGCATACAACACATAATCCTCCAAAATTTCCGCCACCTCCAACAGGATCGCAACACTAGCCACATTTTCCCATCGCCACCCCTTTCTGCCTTCCGCAGAGACCGTTCCATCTGCAACTCCTTGGTTAACTCATCCCTTCCCACCCAAACCACCCCCTCCCCAGGAACCTTCCCCTGCAACCACAGAAGATGCAACACCCATCGCTATACCTCCTCCCTCACCTCTGTCCAGGGGCCCCAACAGTCATTTCAGGTTCAGCAGATGTTCACTTGTACCTCCTCCAACCTCATCTACTGCATTCGTTGTTCAGGATGTGGACTCTTATACATAGGTGAGACCAAATGCAGACTGGGTGATCGTTTTGCGGAACACCTTCGCTCAGCCCGTGTGAACCAACCTGATCTCGCAGTTGCTGGACACTTTAATTCTCCTTCCCATTCCTACACAGACCTTTCTGTTCTCGGTCTCCTCCATTGTCGGGCTAAACACAAATTGGAGGAACGGCATCTCATATTTTGCTTGGGCAATGGTATGAATATTGATTTCTTTCACTTCAGGTAGCCCCGGCATTCCCTCGCTCTCTATCCCTCCCCCACACAAGTCACACTAGCTTCTCATTTTCACCCTACAAAGAGTTTACAATGGCCTGTTTCCTATATCATCCTCACTTTTTTGCACATCTTTCATTCATTGTCCTTTATCTCTCCACATCACCGTCTATATCTCTTGTTTCCCTTATCCCTAACCAGTCTGAAGAAGGTTCTCGACCCGAAACGTCACCCATTCCTTCTCTCCAGAGATGCTGCCTGTTCCGCTGAATTACTCAAGGTTTTTGAGTCTATTTTCGGTTTAAACCAGCATCTGCAGTTCCTTCTTACACATGATGTAAACAAAGATGATTATATCTGTTTTGCAAATCACCATCATTCTACTTTTCCAGGTTCTTGATTCCTCTACAACTGTGAACAGATTAAACTCCATCTATATTCGTTAAGATCTTAAATACCACCAGATCTGTTCACAACCTCATCTGTTCCAAAGGGATCAACCTTGACTTCTGCCATCAATCCACATAGCCAAAGCCCATCGCATCAGAATCCTTTAGTCAATCCCATCTGCATCATCTCCTAAAGCCTTCATGTGTTTGATAAAATGTGCTGCCCAGAACTCCATCAGTGAGCGAACCAGTGTTTTATAAAGACTCCTTATGACTTCTTTGCTATTGAACTCAATGCCACTTTTTGAAAAGACCAGGATCCTCTTTGTCTTTTAATCACTTTCTCAACTTGCCTTACCACATATTTCCCTTTTATTCCATCACATTCAATCTTGAAGACAAACATAAAATGCAATATCAAAGATTTTGGAATTCCATATACATACATCAAATGCATTTCAATCATCAATCCTCTTTGCTACTTCATTAAAAAAAATCTCTATCAAGTCAGATTCATCTTTAAATTCCATAGTGATTTTCTCTAATCAATCCACACTTGTTCAAATGATCATTAACCCTGTCCCTGATTATTATTTCTCAACCTTTCCCACTACCAAGGTTAACACAGTTTTACATTTGGAATTTTCTAGTCCTCTGGCACCACACTAGGATCTATAGTTGTTAGAAAGGTTATGACCGGAAACTCCCTAATTTCCTCCTTTACTTCCCTCACCTACCTAGGATGCATATTTGGATGCTCAGCTACTTATGATGGACTGTCACCTGATTATCACTAGCATGGTTGACCTTTCTGCCCTGAGGATTAGCGTGTTGGAGTAGATTTGAGATGACAACACACTACTAGGAGCATAAACATTCGGATAATGTAACAGTGAAGGTGTGCGTGCATTTCCTGATTAAACTGGAAGTAAACCTTAATGTGGGAGTGAAAGACAAAGCAACAGTGGTCTCATCAATCCAATGGTGGCCTTACTCCATTTGCATTTCATTTTCTCCCAGTTGGTTGCTCTGTGCCCAACACCAAAATCCATCCTGTCCAATTCCCAATGTGCCTTTAAATAGTGGAAGTATAACTGTGTGTGAGGCTTTCATTGTCACACTGGACCGTAAAACCCAGAATACTATGTCGAGTGGATGAATTTCGGAAAAAAACCCTATAGATAGATTTGATTCTCATGTTCTCCTGCTTCCCTGCCACCTCATACCCACCTCCAACTGATTGGTCAATGGTTCTTTATGCTCACACATGGATAGCACAATGAGCTTCTTTTGCACAAGCACAAATGTACAGTCGCCATATTTTAGCACCATTTACAAAAAAATAAAACAGTCCACAGTCCACATGCTGTAAATATGGAGCGCCCCTAATCCACGTAAAACCCAGGCAGCAGCAGGCCCATAACTCAGCGTCCCTCTCCTCTTGCCAAATGGCCCTGTATCCCAGGGGGCCCACCTCCTGCAGCCCATGTTGAAGGCACTGGAGGCAGTACTTCAGTCCCCCGCCTCACATTTGGCTCCCCCTCCTCTACTCTCCTCCAAGTATTTGGAATTCTATATGTGTAAGAAGGAACTGCAAATGCTGGTTTATACCAAAGATAGACACAAAAAGCTGGAGTAACTCAGTGGGACAGGCAGCATCTCTGGAGAGAAGGAATGGGTGACGTTTCGGGTCGAGACCCTTTTTCACGCTATTGTTCAATCCTATTTTTTTATATAGACGTTACAAAAATTTGTTAGCTTGGTATAGCCATTTGTACATTGACATTCACATCCTTTTGGAAAGTTTGGATTTTGTTTTGGAAGGTAAACAACATCATCAATTTTGTTTGTATCTTTCACAGCTGCTCATTAAAATTCCTATTTCATAGAAACAGAAAATAGGTGCAGGAATAGGCCATACGGCCCTTCCAGCTGCCACTCAATATGATCATGCCTGATCATCCAAAATCAGTATCCCGTTCCTGCTTTCTCCCCATATCCCTTGATTCCGTTAGCCCTAGGAGCTAAATCTAACTCTCACTTGAATAGATCACATGAAAACCAATGGCCATAAAGTGCTACTTAGGCCAACATTTACCATTCAACTAGTGTCATTGAAATAGGTGGCTGGGTTATTGATTTCTGGCTTTCGTGAATTTACATATCTGCGGGTTTTCTTGGTCTGCTATTTTTCACATGCAACCTTTTGTTGCATTGTAATTATATTTTGCACCTAGCCAAGAAAACTTGCAAGTCCAAAATAGTATCTAAAATCCATGATTTTACATACCATTTTGTAATTCCCCTTGGGGGAAAATATGTTGCCACAAAATCTTAGTTCTGTATTTATATTAGTTGTCTGCGGATTATTTTGACAAATTCCCTTCCATTCTGTGCAACTGACATTGGCAGAAAATCAAGCACCGTTAATAATAGCAAACTGTAACACCAACTCCTAGATTTGGATAGCAATTGAGGATTTATAGAGATAACGTGTTGCCAACAGGATCTCTGGAGGGGTATGTTCACAGAGGTAGCTTCTAATGAAACGGCTATGCCGGAGGAACAATGCAGAAAGAAAAACAGTTATGCGCCGAGTTTCCGGGCACTTTTAGTTATGCAAATCAAAAAACACCATGAAGCTCTTAAATCAAAACGGCTATAATATAAATAACCTATAACCTATATCTTTAACACGTCGAGTCCCCATTCGTATCATTAGAGGTATGCCAATGATGTTATTTTAAAACAGTAGTTGCTGTTACTTTTCATTGTAAGTGCGTGCATCTTTCTATACATTACATGCATTTCCCTGTACGATGTGAAATTACAAAGCAAAATGTTTTTCATTCTACCCGGCCTAAATGGGGCCAAATCTTCCATTTCTTTTCCATCACCCAGCAATCTGACAGTAGTCCTTGACCTGATTCAGGGAAGTGCAAAAACAAATTACAAAGCTATGAAAGCTTGCATTTTATTTTATTTTTTACGGGGAATTAACAAAAGACTTTCAAGTAAAAATCAAAAGTCTGAAGAAAACTTTGGTAAATTGGTGCCAACAAAAGTAAATGTGGATTAAAAGTGATCAGGCGAGTGAGTTTGGCGGGGAAGGATTCTGAAGGCAAAGAAGCGGGTGGGAGGCCGGCTCAATGTTTGCCTCGTGTGTAGGAAGGAACTGCAGACGCGGGTTTAAACCGATGACAGACACAAACTGCTAGAGTAACTCAGTGAGACAGGCAGCATTAGTTGAGTTGATCTCTTCGCCATTCCCCGGCTTGAGAGAGTGAACCGTGCACAGGCCGCTCTCACTGGCTGCGGCACTGCGCCTGGAAGCTTGGCGTCACAAACACCCCATTGTCATGTTGTCCCGTTGCCCCGGAGCCGGGCGCGCTGCACCGCGCTGCCATTGGCCGCTGCCGAGGGAATGGGGCTGGAGCGCTGGAGCTGGAGCGCAGACACACTCCAGTGAAGGAAGCGCCGCAGAGATTGGGCATCTCCGCTCGTTCTGCTGGGACACTTATCGCGTCTTTAAACAACTCCACAACCTCTCGTTAAAAAAAGCGTCCGCACAGCATCTTTGCAGATGCATTCTGGAACAATCCCTTTTGCGGATTTACCTGAACTCTGCTCCTTGTTATAAACTTCCATTCATAGTGAAACCCCTCTCTTTTTGTTGCTAGACTTCATAAATCTATACATATAAACGCGAGTTATAAACTAACGATTTTGCATCGCAACCACAACCCCAAGAAATATGTGTTCATATTTCACATGATGGTTCGACTTACCCAGTATATGAGTCGATGTAACTGGTTTGCCATTGGGCACAATGGCATGCCGCATAAATTAAAATAAATACAGAAAAGTAAGTTGGAAAATATTTAGTAAAACAAAACAAAATGCTAGAATATCAGTCTGAAGAAGGGTCCCGACTCGAAATGTCACCTATCCCAGTTCTCTACAGACGCTGCCTGACCCGCCGAGTGACTCTAGCGCTTGTGTTAAAGAAGGAACTGCAGATGCTGGAGAATCGAGGGTACACAAAAGGCTGGAGAAAGTCAGCGGGTGCAGTAGCATCTAAGGAGCGAAGGAGATAGGCGACGTTTCGGGTCGAGACCCTGATCCCTGACCAGTCTGAAGAAGGGTCTCGACCCGAAACGTCGCCTATCTCCTTTACTCTAGCGCTTGATGTATTTTGTTGTACACCAGCATCTGCAGTTCCTAGTGTCTGCTGGAGTAACTAAATACAAAAAAGTTGGGAAATATTTCGTAAAACAGAACAAAATGGCTGAAGAAGACTCCCGACCAGAAACATCGCTAATTCTTGTTCGCCTGGCCCGCTGAATTACCCCAAAACGTTGTGTTCCTTTTTTTGTTGTAATCGAGCATCTCCAATTCCTTGTGTCTCAATATTTACTAATAGACGTTTTCACTTGGTGATACATGGCCCTTGAAGTGAAAGTTTGATACTTGATAATGATCTTTTTAAATTCGCTCGATCGATAACAATAGACAATAGACAATAGGTGCAGGACCATTTGACCCTTGGAGCAAGCACCACCATTCAATGTGATCATGGCTGATCATCCCCAATCAGTACCCAGTTCCTGCCTTCGCCCCATATCCTCTGACTGCGTTATTTTTAAGAGCCCTATCTAGCTCTCTCTTGAAAGCATCCATAGAACCTGCCTCCACCTAAGGCAGAGTATTCCACAGACTCACCACTCTCTGTGAGAAAAAATGTTTCATCGTCTCCGTTCTAAATGGCTTACTCCTTATTCTTAAACTGTGGCCCCTGGTTCTGGACTCCCCCAACATCGGGAACATGTTTCTTGCCTCTAGCGTGTCTAAGCCCTTAACAATCTTAACATTTGGATGTCCATTTTAAATACTGATGGAAGTTAATTTACTCGGTTGATCTCCGTCGACCACAGATAGATTATGTAATGAACGTTATCTGCTGTCAATGGCTTGTTTGAGTACTTATAGATTTCATTGATTTACTAATATTCATTTTAAGCAGTGGTAACAAAATATTGCAATACATCTGCTGATATATCGGCTAATTGTTTTTAAAGGCCTCTGCATGAAGTTTTACAATTTATATCCAAAATCCGAAAAATATGTTGAAAACTATTTGCTGTACTTGTTCGTTGATTTAAATTTCACATCTTATAGAGTTTAAATTCACTTCACAGGAAGATCAATATCAAATACTTTTGAATCGTCAAACATGTGCCATAAAAAGCATCAACATCTGCATGTCACGTGGTGATTGCTGGCAGACAAAAAATAATAACGTGATGGTCAGCTACTGTTGGTCGAAGGCCAAACTTTGCAGATCCCTGAAGAATGTTGTATAGATGCAACATTAAACTGAACATTTAATGAACAGCTACATGGTCCATGAATCGCAGCAAATAGACGTTGCGACTCTGTCCGCCATCGTGTTAATCAAAGCATGTACTAAAAACATATTTTTATATGTTCAAGAGGACATGTGCCCAGACTGAAATGTATACAAATATTTCCTTCATCCCAGTCACATGGCTGGCTGTGCAGATCTCTGAAGAATCCTTTCTGTCTGTTCTCTGAATGAAGCAGCTGTTGGTGGATGAATGATGTAACCCTTGCCAGGAATTGCTCGTGTCTCTCGCGTCTCTATGGTTTCAGCCTGGCGGCATTTACTACAAAGTCCAGAACAAATGGGATGGGACAGGATGTTGCCTTTTAGCACAGGCTTCATTGCATAAAAGCCTGTCGTATTTTTCGCTACGTTGGGTTTTTTTTTTCATCCGGACTAGCCCTGAGCTTATTGCAATAATGCTGAAATAGCTAGATGCATGGCTTTGGGGGAATGCGATATAATATAATATGTATCAATAAAGGACCGTGTTCTCCATAAATGCAATACCACTCTATAGAAAATCGTCTAATTTTTCGCAGCATGGCACCTACAAGTGATTATTTACATGACTTGGTGAAGTGAGGGAGAGCGAGACACAATTGCCCGGGACGTGCATTTGAGGGAATGAACTTGGCTGCATACTCGCGCTCCGTCACTCCGCCGGCATAGGCGCTGCTTCCAACTCCATAATCATTTCATCATCTGGCGCCGTCGAACCCCGGGTTGAATCCCTGGGCAAGTTTACCCACCCTACAGTTGGATAGAACAGGCACTAAACGAGATACCGGGAGGATTTGCTGCTGGTGACACTTAAAAACAAATACATTATCGGAACGATGGGCAACTTTCGAAAAAAGTTTCAGAGCAATTTCTGAATTCTATTCTTCTGACTCTTGAGAAATAAGAGATCGGGACTGATTAGATCATCTTTAGCGCGGGCACAATGGACGAGGGTTCTGCTTGCACTTCTGTGATTCCATCATTAAACTGGGACCGGGAAGCCATTGGAGCCGCTTTAATTGGCACCGTTTCCTGACGAGCCGTCAAACTCACATTGACTGGTACTCGGGTGTATAATGCCCGTGGGTTTCGAGCAGATGTAATTCTTCCTGTGGCTGGAAGTGAATTAGAATGATGCTTCGCCATCCTAGCACGTCCCCCTGCTGTACGGAGTGCGGAAAGTTGACTCGATCAGGTTCTGGCCAGAGGTCCCAGCGTGGAATAGCGTCGCTCTCGCCTCACGCCTCCCATCCTGATTTGTCAAAGTTGGGTATGCTTTCTGGCCGTCTGATTGGTTCGAACCAATGACAACACCTGCTTCTTGCCTTCATTCAAGTGACAGAAACGCCAGGGGCTAGGGTTCTGGTATATTTAATCACCCTCCTCTCTCCTTCTCTCTCGATTTCTATTCAGATACCGTTCGTAGCTCAGGCGACGAGCCGCTCTTGCGATCAGTCAGAAGCGCCTCTCTGCGCTCTGGCCCCAGATAGCGCAGCTATGTACAGGGTTATGCTAGAGAGTGTTCTGACAATCCTGCTGATTTTTACACGGCCCGAGCTTGTTCTTGGATCGGACGAGGCCGATTTACCGGAAAACCACCACGAACGGGATAAACTAACCAACCAGCAAAAAGCACGTCTCTCGTTGCAGAATACAGGTATGTGGTCCGCGACAGCTCCTGCTATTAGTGTGCGCTTTTCATGCACTCGTGCTTGGGGTCATTAATCCATTTAATGAGGGTTATGTTATCCATCTTCACTAATGGAAGTCAATCGCGAGATTCTTGAATTTGGTCCGCAATAATGTGGTTAAATCTGGAGCCGATCCGGAATATTATGGTTAAATCCGGAGCCTTCACTCTGTATGTTCTCCTGGTAACAGTATATGAAGCAAATTGTAAACGGGTCACATTCGACTGCATGCAGCGTGTAAATGGCAAAAGATCAAGAAAACGCTGTGCGAACAAGTACTTTCCGGATGTCGGTGATAGAAATTAAGCAGTTAACCCAACAGTTTGAGAAACCGGGGGTAAATTATTTATACCCTCACCCATTCGAAGGTAGTGAAACACGGCCGCGGAGCGCAGCATGTTACAAATGCATAGGACCATTGTCGCATGGTCGGACGGATTGTATTGTTTCACACTGGGAGGCTCCGTGTCGACAACCACGCACACATCGTTAGCATATTAACCACTTAAGCCCCGAGGAGAGAAAGGTTAGGTGGTTGGTTGCACATTTACATGCGGGGAACGGAGGGAAAGGCAGAATCCAGGATTTTTTACAAATAATTTGCCTGAAATTTACTAGATATTTGCAAGAAACACAAGCGCCCCCAATCCCGAGACTTCAAAGCATTTAACTCTGAAGAAGGGTCTCGACCCGAAACGTCGCCTATCTCCTTCGCTCCTTAGATGCTGCTGCACCCGCTGAGTTTCTCCAGCTTTTTGTGTACCCTCGATTCTCCAGCATCTGCAGTTCCTTCTTTAACGCTTCAAAGCATTTAACTGGCGGTCGCTTGGTGTGAGTAACAATGGGAGCCAGAGAGCAGGGTAGCACAGGTGCGCGTTGCCGGCCAGCCGTGACTCCAGAGCTCGCACCACGTGGAGCAAGCGGCGGCGCAGTTGAATTGTTTCGATGGGATGTGGCTGAGATCCCAGGGTGGTAGCCCTTGATCAGTCAAACTCAGTGACTCGGTAAACTTTACGCTCGCTGCAAGGCGGGTGTAACATTCAGAAGCCTCGGGGAACAAATTGTTTATCAGGGAAACAAAAGTCACCTCTGACCTTTTGTAATGCTACGATTTGTAGATTTGACACAGACGGGATTAAAACGGGGTTGAACTTGTATTTATATGGCGCCTTTCACGGATACCGTCCGGTATTCCAAACTTCCTGACACCTACAAAATAACTGAAGTATTGTTCAGGTTTGGGCTGAAATGCTGGCCTCCCAGCTTTTTAATCGGTGACCCTTTTCGCTTCTATTTCCAGCTGAAATCCAGCACTGTCTGGTGAACACTGGCGACGTTGGCTGTGGAGTTTTTGAATGTTTTGAAAACAACTCCTGCGAAATCCATGGACCACATGACATATGTTTGGCATTCCTGCACAACGCTGGGAAATTTGATGCGCAGGTAATAATTCCCGAAAAGAAGACCAATTCAAGGATTACGTATCATTTTATTGGCACCATTTATTAATGAACATTGAAACAAGTAATCTTCCTATAATCAAAGTTACCCTTCAAAAATAAATAAACTAACGTGCACGTTAGTTTATTTTTTATTTTTGAAGGCCCTTGAAGGGTAACTTTGATTGATTATAGGAAGATTACTTGTTTCAATGTTCATTAATTTGTGTACATTAAAGAGTCCGGAATTTATTTTGCAAAACTATTACATGTTATTCTCTAAATCTGTGCAGGGAAAATCTTTCATTAAAGATACTCTGAAGTGCATGGCTCATGGACTAAGAGTAAAATTTAGCTGCATCAGCCGCAAGTGCTCCACTATCCAGGAGATGGTGTCTCAGCTGCAGCAAGAATGCTACCTTAAGCATGACCTCTGTTCCACTGCCAAGGAGAACATTAATGTGGTCGTGGAAATGATTCACATTCGACATTTGCTTTCAAAAGGGTAAGCAGTGAACGAGATTGTTTATGATTTGCTACCCCTGCCACATGCAGGGTACTGAGCTTGGCTTGCATCACGTTATACAACATTGTGTAAATATTTCTGACAAAATGCTGTTCTATTTATTTTACTCAAGGCCTGCATAGATAAGGTGCAGGGCACTTAATGTGCTTGAAAAGGTCATGGAAAACAGATTCAGCTCATGGCCGGTCAGAGAAGTCATGTTATTTTCTTCTGTCAGGCCTTTGATAATAGATCCAACTGGATTTTTTTTTACACATATTAAATAGTAAAAGAAAAGTGAGTTTGTTTGGCAGTTACATTTGCTACTGAAATAAAATCACCTACAGCAAATGGCTATGGTTAACACAAGGTGTTAACTGTAAGAAAGGATATTGCTAGAATTGCTAAGTGTCATTAATAATACATATAAATTATCTTAGTTCATGCTGATCCTAAAAATCCATTGTTTATGAGTCTTTAAAAAAAATTATATTCCACAATTGTGAACTACAAACTTCTGACATGATTGTTTGCAACAACAAATAAATAAATTAAATGTGATTATTTTACAACAGCTACATGCAAGATCGTACAAGGAAATCTGAATTTGAAACATTCAATCATTCACTCCCATTTTACCAAGATCATGGTTGAGCTTTCACCTCAGTGCCACTTTCCTTACTGACCCCTTATCCCGTGATCTCCTTAAAATCTAAAATTGTATTGATCTCTGTTATAAACGTACTCAGTGACTGACCACTTTCAACCCTTTACGATAGTGAATGCCAAGAGATCATCACCAACTGGGTGAGGAAATGCCTTCTCATTTCTGATCTGAATGGTCAACCCCGTAACCTCTCATTCTTTATTTCACCTTACATTTGCAATGTTTACTTAATGATTTTCAAAATTAAGTTCACCAGGCTATTGCTGTGTGCAGAACTGAAATTGACAAATTAGAATGATACAGATATGATCCATAGTCTGTGTTATACCAAGTTAGGTCCAGAAATATTGTATTTGAGGTTTCCGAAGGATACAACTCTTTCCATTTGTAGAGTTGGAAAATATGCCAACATTTGTTAAGTGTAGGATATAGATACATTTTTTTTTTGTGAAAAGGGTATAATAACCTTAGAAATATTTGGATTAGAGAAATGTCCTCCTGGCTGCTCCAGTCAAATCTTCTACCTCATTACAATTTTACTGTACTAATCCCCTTATTCCCTTAATAACTAAAATCCCCACAGTACTCTTGGGAATAGAATTCCAAAAATTCACTGCCCACCCTAAGCAAAGGAATTTCTTATCTCTTTCATGAATGGCCAACTCCTTATTTTGAGACTGACCCTTGGTTCCAGACAGCCCGGCCAGTAGAAACATCAACTCCACATCTATATTATAAAGCCCTGTAATAATCCATAATCCAACGTACAGGAAACCAGCAATATTGAAAGGGGTTAAAAAGACTCACATAAAACAAGAGGGTAGTAATTAGGTAATTGCTGGGTAGAGACATACAGGATAGACATGATTACATCTGGCACCATGTGACTTGCATGTATTGGACATTTCATCAGAATAAGACTGAGGAGCTTTGTATTGAAAATTCAGGAGTGGTTCTATCTTTTGGCAATAATATAAAATTGGCAATAACAATTTGGCTGCTTAATTTCCAGTATGCCTAAATTCCATCTCTTTGAATTTAATGGTAAAGCAAAATAGATTGTGATGTATAACAGTCTGTTGCTTGAAACCAATCATTTCATATCATTATCCACGATTGAAAATTGCCCCTCTTAAATTTTAATGGCCTAAAGATTATAGCTTGATAAATACGAGAAGAGAAGAACCAAATATAGGACCATTGGAAAGAATAGATTAGATTTGGAAATTGTTCAATGAGGATAGATTTCAGACAAAGAATTTAGGATGAAAAAAACAATTAGTAGAAGAAGCTCTAGCATTAGATATTAACGCACTGCATGTATGTCTTTTGAAGAGCTGCTGTTGAGAAAAGGAACGTAGCATGAAAGCCTCACTCACAATTCATGGATGTTGGTTTGGAAACAAAACAATTGTTGGATTTCTAACTGAGGTTAAAGGAGATAGTGAGATCAAAGAAGTTGGGATGAAAATAAATAATGATAGAATCAATAAAATTAACTTGGGGTTTAGATTTCTGGGAGATAAATATGGGTAACAGTTAATTATGAATTGACAGAAAATAACTGGTCCAAGGATATAAAAATAGATAATGCTGGAAATACTCAGCTAGTTTTTAAGAGAATCTCTCTGATAAACAGTCATTAACCTGATACATTAACTCTGCTTCTCTCTATACAAATGCTGTCTGGTTGGCTGAGTATTTCCAGCATTTTATGTTTGTTGTTTTGATATATTATCAGAGGGTCTTTCTTTTCGACAAGAATATTTAAAAAAAAAAGATCCAGATTGTTTCATTGAAGATATTGAAGGGATGGAAATATGGTGGTGCACTCAACTTCTGTGTGTACTGAAGATGTGTGATCAAGTGGAGGCTATTGAAACTGGAGTGAAGTAATTGGTGAAAGGAGAAAAACAAGGCTGAATGGAGGAATGGTTTTGACAACAAATTAGAAGTATGGTACCCTATGCTTAATTTATCCAACAAAATTAATCAAAAATGCTAATTTTTAAAGAATGTCCCTTGAGCAGGCTACAGGTATTGGATTATAATTACTGGAGTGATATTAATGGGTTGACACTTCATGAGCTTGTTAGAGCTCATTATTCAGCCAATTCATTCAAAAACACAATTATTTCTTCACCCAGATTAGATAACTAAATTCTGCTTGTTCACATACAAGGGGTGGAAAATGGCTGATTTACGAACAATAATGTAGTTATAGAGGCTGGATTCTAAATGTTGTTCAATCTGTTTCATTTGCCATTGTTAAAAGTAAAAACTAAATAATAAACAAATGTTGTCACCTTAACTTCTGTATTTCCCAAATATATATGTATGTGTGTGTGTGTTTGAAAGTTAAGCATATAAAGTGCTCATATGTCATTATTTTTGTTTAATGATAGGTCATACCTGGAGTTTATAAAAGCTCTGTTTCATTGTCATGAAGACATTATGGAAGCTGTCAAGAAAAGTGTGAGATCTCGATTTGGTCAGAGTCTTGCATTCCTAAGGCAAATTTTGCAAGAAGATTCCTGCTCTTCCATCAAACAGACTGATCAAGTCACTCCAACAACTGCAGTTCCGGACAAAAAAAAGGGAGAAAACCGCAAGGGCCACAAGGGTAGTGCAGATATAAACTATCTTGAATATGACAGGGAGAATGCTAGGATCCCAAAAGGAGAAAAGGAAAAAAGTGGAAAAATACACCCGAATGCCCATTCACGTAACCGAGGTGCCGGCCAGACCTCACGGCGAACAACTGAGGAACATGCTCACGTTGGTGATTCCATTGAGTTGTCAGACATCAGAAGGTGAACGCCCCTTAGTGATGAGGACTTTCCATGCACCCATTTCCTTATTGCGGACATTCCAATGCACATATCTTAAAATGGTACGTGTTACATACAAGATATTCTGGGAACTGTAGTTCAACTCGGCAATCAGTTTCTTTACTTACACTTACAATAAAAGAACATGACAATTCCTAGAATGCAGTGCAGCATATATCCCTGTACTTGAAACTAAACATTATATCAATTGTCTCACTCAACAAATCACCTCGGCATGCATGGGAGTTTCCTTTATAAAACAAAATCTTACAAACAAGAAAACAAACACCTTACTTCAGGACAGAATCTTTATTATTAGATATTTCTTGGGTAATTTTGTAAAAGGTAAAGCTTTTGCGAAGGTCTACATGTTCATCTACTGATCACATTTATTCTATTTTGTAAATATTTAACATTACTATTTATTATAGTTTCTGTATCAACTATGTACCTGTTGGATAAGGTAAATTAAACTATTTCCTGTGTTGTACATATTCATACCACTAGTAAGTTTTCCTATGCAACATATTGTAATTTTATATCATTCTATAATTTTATTGGTAGTCATTAATTCATTATTTATTAAACACCTTATTCAAGCCTAACAAAAACATTGATAGTTTTAAATAGAATTTCATTAAATCCTGTTGTAATCTACTAATTATTTAGTGAAGTTATCTTTTCTGTCTTAGAAGTATGATTCTGGCAAATTCATAACAATTGTTAGTAAATTAGGTAAAATAAAATATATATTCTGCAGCATTAAGTGAACTATTTCTTACTGTCACAAGAGTTTTATTGTATGCTTAAATGCACACGTCAATTTATTTTAATGTGCATTGCAAAATCATCTAGAAATATTCTTCCCCTGATCACAAATTTATAGAGTTTGGCTTTTTTTCTGTTTAGTTGATATGGGCTAGTTAATATTATTCACCACAATCTGTCAAGTTCTGCCAAATGGCTTATTTTCTCTCCTACCATGAACGAGTATAGAACAATAACCAATTTTGAACAATTAGATCACGTGAGTTATTGCAACCCGTAACTACTACATCTACATATTAATTCACATATATGTAAGAACCACCCAATTGTGCCATTGTAGGATATTTTTGATAGTGGTTCCCATGGCAAAGACAGTGTAATGGATTGGCACAACAATAAAATAGTGCCCTTATTTGGTTATTTGTCCAATTTACTTGATGCGCTGTTCAAAATGTAGATCATGATAGAATATTAATTGTAAAGCTCAAAACCCAAATATATTACTACTTTAAAGTCTGCTAGTAATGACTAATTTAAAACCGTAATAAACTTTTGTACTTTTCATACATTAAAATATGTAAACCCCAAAGTCGGCAAAACAGGAACAACGTTATCACTCTCATTTGATTAGAGTGTAGTCTGCTACCTCACAATATTGCTTCATTATTATATACATACCTGAACACCTAAATCATACCTTATAATCTCACTGTAAAATGAATAAGCTATTGTCCTCTATTACAGTATTTGCTCTTTCATTTGAAGATGTGAGAATTGCTTTATTAGTTTTAGTCTTTGACAAATATTTTTGCTTAATTTGGAATGTTTCCTGCATGCCTCTTTACAATTTTCCTTTTAGTTTACTGCTGTTTAGTGAAAAATATCTTTGTGAACAATACATTGTAAAGAGAAAACAATAAATGTAAAATTGCAATTGAAAGTACTTATGCACTCAGCAAGTAATAAATATAAACATCACATCTGAAAAAGATTACGATAATTATTTCTTCTGATTTGTAATATAGCTTACCGCACAATTAATTTCATAGAACAATACCATCAAATTCTAATAGAATGTTTTTAATTTAATGGAACAGAAGCTATAAACAAGCAAATATTAGATTTAAATGAAACATTACAACATTTTACATTTCTAGATTTCTCTGTACATTATTAAAGAAGTGGAATTCCTTTTAATCGGCAATGATTCTATTGATATAAAATGCTAACTTTAGCAAACTTTAGCTTTTAAATAACTTTTAGATACATGCGACTTTACTGAAATTTTAAAGTTGTATGGTCATTTTCTTCAATTTATTTTATTTTCTTTGCAGAAAATATTAATATCACAATAAAACAATTCATCAAATGTCTGGAGTAGATTTAAAAGTTTAAATCCAGGCTAACAAATAAACTCAAATAGCCATAAGGATTACAATTTTGATACATTTGTAATACCAACTTGGAATAGGTAATTTGTAATTGATATTTGGAAGCACATGATAAAATAGGCCAAAGTCAGCATGGTTTTGTTAAGGGAAGATCTTAACAAATCTGTTGGAATATTTTGAGGAGTAAAAGCAGGATAGACAAAGGAGAGTCAGTGGATGGTGTTTACTTGGATTTTGAGGCAGCCTTTATATAAAGGTGATACACTTGAGGCTATTAAACAAGATAGAAGCCCATGGTATTAGAAGCAAACTGACAGCGATAGAAGATTGGCTAACTGCAGAAGGAAAAGTGTGGAAATAAAATGAGCCATTTCCCGTTGACTGCTGGTGACTGCTGGTGATCCGTAAGGGTTGGTGTAAGTTCTGCTACTTTTCAAGTTATATGTTAATGATCTGGATGAGGGGATTGATGGTTTTAGGACCAGGTTTGTGGATGATACATAGATAGGTGGAGGGGCAGGTCATGGTGAGGAAGCAGCGAGTCTGCAGAAGGACTTGGACAGTTTGTGAGAGTGGGCAAAGTAGTGGGCAAAGTGTGGAGTGGATATTTCCAGTAATGGAAGAGTCTAGAACCAGAAGACATCCTTTAGAATGAAGATGAGGAGGAATTTCTTTAGCCAGGGGCTGATGCATATGTGGAATTAACTACCGCAGAATGCTGTGGAGGCCAAATCATTTTTAAAGCAGAGTTTGATAGATGTATGATTAGTAAGGGTGTCCAAGGTTATGGGGAGAAGGTAGGAGAATAGAGTTGAGGAAAGAATAGATCAGCCATAGATGGCCGAATAGACTTGATGAGCTGAATAGCCCAATCCTACATAGAAACATAGAAATTAGGTGCAGGAGTAGGTCATTCGGCCCTTCGAGCCTGCACCGCCATTCAATATGATCATGGCTGATCATCCAACTCAGTATCCCATACCTGCCTTCTACGCATACCCTCAGCTCCCCCTAGCCACAAGGGCCACATCTAACTCCCTCTTAAATATAGCCAATGAACTGGCCTCAACTACCCTCTGTGGCAGAGAGTTCCAGAGACCCACCACTCTCTGTGTGAAAAAAGTCCTTCTCATCCTCGTCCTAAAGGATTCCCCCCTTATCCTTAAGCTGTGACCCCTTGTCCTGGACCTCCCCAACATCAGGAACAATCTTCCTGCATCTAGCCTGTCCAACCCCTTAAGAATTTTGTAAGTTTCTATAAGATCCCCTCTCAATTTCCTAAATTCTAGAGAGTATAAACCGAGTCTATCCAGTCTTTCTTCATAAGACAGTCCTGACATCCCAGGAATCAGTCTGGTGAACCTTCACTGCACTCCCTCTATGGCAATAACGTCCTTCCTCAGATTTGGAGACCAGAACTGTACACAATATTCCAGGTGTGGTCTCACCAAGACCCTATACAACTGAAGTAGAACCTCCCTGCTCATATACTCAACTCCTTTTGCTATGAAAGCTAACATACCATTCGCTTTCTTCACTGCCTACTGCACCTGCATGCCTACTTTCAATGACTGGTGTACTATGATACCCAGGTTGCGCTGCATCTCCCCTTTTCCTAATCGGCCACCATTTAGATAATAGTCTGCTTTCCTGTTTTTCCCACCAAAGTGGATAACCTCACATTTATCCACATTATACTGCATCTGCCAAACATTTGCCCTCTTACTCAGCCTATCCAAGTCACCTTGCAGTCTCCTAGCACCCGTTTACTCCTACTCTTTGCTTCCTGTTTGCCAGCCAGTTCTCTATCCACATCAATACTGAACCCCCAATGCCGTATGTTTTAAGTTTGTATACTAATCTCTTATGTGGGACCTTGTCGAAAGCCTTCTGGAAGTCCAGGTACACCACATCTACTGGTTCTCCCCTATCCACGCTACTAGTTACATCCTCGAAAAATGCCACAAGATTCGTCAGACATGATTTACCTTTCGTAAATCCATGCTGACTTTGTCCAATGATTTCACTACTTTCCAAATGTGCTGCTATCCCATCTTTAATAACTGACTCTAGCAGTTTCCCCACTACCGATGTTAGACTAACTGGTCTGTAATTCCCCATTTTCTCCCTCCCCCCTTCTTAAAAAGTTGGGTTACGTTTGCTACCCGCCAATCCTCAGGAACTACTCCTGAATCTAAAGAGTTTTGAAAGATTATCACTAATGCATCCACTATTTCCGGAGCTACTTCCTTAAGTACTCTGGGATGCAGCCTATCTGGCCCTGGGGATTTATCGGACTTTAATCCATTCAATTTAACCAACACCACTTCCCGACTAACCTGGATTTCACTCTATTCCTCCTTTAACCCGCGGTCCCCTGCTATTTCCGGCAGATTATTTATGTCCTCCTTTGTGAAGACGGAACCAAAGTAGTTATTCAATTGGTCCGCCATATCCTTGTTCCCCATGATCAACTCACCTGTTTCTGACTGCAAGGGACCTACATTTGTTTTAACTAATCTCTTTCTCTTCACATATCTATAAAAACGTTTGCAGTCAGTTTTTATGTTCCCTGTCAGTTTTCATTCATAATCTATTTTTCCTTTCCTAATTAAGCCCTTTGTCCTCCTCTGCTGGTCTCTGAATTTCTCCCAGTTCTCTGGTATGCTGCTTTTTCTGGCTACTTTGTACGCATCATTCTTTGCTTTGATACTATCCCTGATTTCCCTTGTTATCCACGGATGCACTACCTTCCCTGATTTAATCTTTTGCCAAACTGGCATGAACAATTTTTGAAGTTCATCCATGCAGTCTTTAAATGTCTTCCACCGTCAACCCTTTTAGAATTGATTGCCAGTCAATCGTGGCCAATTCACATCTCATACCCTCAAAGTTACCTTTCTTTAAGTTCAGAACCATTGTTTCTGAATTAACAATGTCACTCTCCATCCTAATGAAGAACTCGACCATATTATCTTCACACTGGCCCAAGGGGGCACGTACAGCAAGACTGCTAACTAACCCTTCCTCGTTACTCAATACCCAGTCTAAAATAGCCTGCTCTCTCGTTGGTTCCTCTACATGTTGATTTAGATAACTATCCCGCATACATTCCAAAAAATCCTCTTCCTTAGTGCCCCTGCCGATTTGATTCATCCAATCTATACGTAGATTGAAGTCGCCCATTATAACTGTTTTGCCTTTGTCGCACGCATTACTAATTTCCTGTTTGATACCATCCCCAACTTCACTACTACTGTTAGGTGGCCTGTACACAACACCCACCAGAGTGTTCTGCCCTTTAGTGTTTTGTATAGTCTTATGGTCTTATGTGGCGTATAGTCTTATGGACTTGTGTGTCGTATAGTCTTATGGTTACTGTCATATCTGCTCACGTAAAGGTAATTTGATTTGCTGCTGGATAAACTTCACAGGGTTATTAAATTAAATTAAAATAAATTAACCTCAACCTAGTTCATGGCAAATGTGTGCAAGTAATTGTCAAAAAAGAACATTCTCCATCTCAATAATAAACAGGGAAACTGCTTGTTAAATAATGAGCACACAGGAATGTATCATTTGGCTGTAACCTGTCATGGTGAAATGGTTGCCAAATAAAAATGGGATTGGAACATAATGATGCAAGAAAGTACAGGAGATGAAAACATTGTGTTAGTATCGTTATCCACAGAAAGAATGGTAGGAATGGAACCCCAGTTTATTGGAATATAATGAGACAAAAAACAGAAACAAGATCAGTCATTCAACAGCTTGAGCCTGTTTTGCCATTTGAATAAGATCATGGCTGACCCAGTCTTGGCCAAAACACAGCAGGTCAAGTTAAAGGCAGGGCTGCTACCACTATGTTATGGCAACAAAAAACCTAAGCTAAGTGGCGAGTGGAGTGCCACAAGGCTCGGTGTTGGGGCCGCAACTGTTTACCATATATATTAATGATTTGGAAGAGGGAATTAGGAGCAACGCTAGCAAGTTTGCGGATGACACAAAGCTGGGTGGCAGTGTGAACTGTGAAGAGGATGTTAGGAGGTTGCAGGGTGACCTGGACAGGTTTAGTGAGTACGCAGATGCGTGGCAGATGCAGTATAATATAGATAAATGTGAGGTTATCCGCTTCGGCAGCAAAAACAAGGGGGCACATTATTATCTCAATGGGGTTAGTTTGGTAAGGGGGAGGTGCAGCGAGACCTGGGCGTCCTTTTACACCGGTCACTGAAAGTTGGCTTACAGGTACAGCAGGCAGTGAAGAAAGCTAATGGAATGTTGGCCTTCATAACAAGAGGATTTCAGTATAGGAGTAAAGAGGTTCTTCTGCAGTTGTATAGGGCTCTGGTGAGACCACATCTGGAGTATTGTGTACAGTTTTGGTCTCCTAATTTGAGGAAGGACATCCTTGTGATTGAGGCAGTGCAGCGTAGGTTCACGAGATTGATCCCTGGGATGGCGGGACTGTCATATGAGGAAAGATTGAAAAGACTAGGCTTGCATTCTCTGGAGTTTAGAAGGATGAGGGGTTATCTTATAGAAACATATACAATTATAAAAGGATTGGACAAACTAGATGCAGGAAAAAAATTCCCAATGTTGGGCGAGTGCAGAACCAGGGGCCACAGTCTTAGAATAAAGGGAAGATCATTTAAGACTGAGGTGAGAAAAAACCTTTTCACCCAGAGAGTTGTGAATTTATGGCATTCCACTGAGGGAAGTGGAGGCCAAATCACTGGATGGATTTAAGAGAGAATTAGATAGAGCTCTAGGGGCTAGTGGAATCAAGGGATATGGGGAGAAGGCAGGCATGGGTTATTGATAGGCGATGATCAGCCATGATCGCAATGAATGGCGGTGCTGGCTCGAAGGGCCGAATGGCCTCCTCCTGCACCTATTTTCTATGTTTCTATGTTTCTAACTCCTACAAGCAACTTGCAAAAACGTCAATGGTTTATGTACATCAAAGGAAAGGCGTGATTTGATTGGGAATGTGATGCCTAAGGCAGATGTCACAGATGAATTTAAATTTTCTTTTCTCAGAATCGGTAAGTAACAGAGTCCTGCTTTTACAATAATATGATTTTTTTTTTACAGGAAGAGCAGGGAACACAATATCCTCTATGAATGAATCATCATTTATTTAGTAGAAAAACACTGCAGCAAAGAAAATCTTCTCCATCTGCATCATAACTGTTCGAAAAATGTCCTCATTAGCAAATCTGTACGTTAATCCACAGCTGTTAATACGGAAAATGTCACCTTAACAATCTTATTTGAATTAACTTTGGACATTCATGCAAGTTTTCTGAACAGAGAATATTGTTTACTTTCTATTCTGGTAATCATTATCTCCGAGCCAAAAATGTGAATAGACAAAGAGTTAAAATGTTGGAAAAACTCAGAAGGTTGAAAAACATCCGTAAAGATTTAAATCTGTAGTTTAAAAGTCAAAAAGTAATAGAATATGCAAAACCAACCCATATTCAATCCTGATTTCCAATGCAGTCTGTGTGGAGTTTAAACATTGTTCTTGTGACTATGTAGGTGTCCTTTGGGTGTGAAGATAGACACAACATTTTGGAGTAACTCGGTGGGACATGCAGCATCTCTGGAGAAAAGGAATGTGTGATGTTTCGGGTCGGGACCCTGCTCCAGTTTCTACCCACATCCAAAGAATTGCCATATTTTAGGTTAATCACCCACTGTAAATTGCTCCTAAGGTGAGGAGAGTGGTAGAATCTGCAGCTAGTTAATAACATAACATAACATAAGATAACATAACATAACAAATACTTTATTAATCCCCTTATTCAGTGGAAATTCAGATGCAAAAACATGGAGAATATAATGGTATTAGTGTAATTGGGCGCTTGATGATGGTTTCATGCTGAATAACTTTATGATTCCATGTGTGCAAGGAAGGGAAAATAGAATGGTCTGCACAGGAAGAGCGTGGGGAGGTGGTTTAAATAAATAGTCAGAAGAGTCAATCTATTTATGATAAATGTACAGAGACTAGTGGATGCCTGGAATGTGCTGTCAGAGGTGGTGTTGGAGGCAGATATGACGATGGTGTTTAGCAGGCCTTTAGACAGGTACATGGATATGCAGGGAATGGAGGGATATAAATTATATGCAGGCAGATTAAATAACTTTATTTTGGCATCATGTTCAGCACAGAAATTGTGGGCCATACTGTGCTGTACTATTCTAAGTAATAGACAATTTAGTTTTAAAAGCAATTGTTACCACTGAAGACTGACAAACAGGGTTTTTAGGCAACCTGCTTTTTAGCTGCAAAACCCCTCACATCCCATAAAAGATGTAGAAGAATTAAAAGTAAGTAAAATTTCAATCTACAAGTGGGACATAAATTGCTGCAGTAACTCAGCGGGTCAGGAAGCATCTCTGAAGAACATGGATAGGTGATATTTTGGGTCGGGACCCCTCTTCAGACCCGATCATCACCTATCCATGTTCTCCAGAGATGTTGCCTGACCCATTGAGTTCCTCCATCACCTCTGTGTCCTTTTGTGTAAATCAGCATCTGCAGTTCCTTCTTTCCTCACTCTATGGATCGGAGAGGTTTACAGGTTTAGAGTGACATGGGCCAAACACAGGTAGGCGGGACTAGTGTAGATGGGACATGTTGGCCCAGACACGGAAATCGCTATCAAAACAGGAGGGGACCAGGAAAATGAAATAGGTTAATCTATAACGAAGGAAACTTGGGAAGAAAGCCTACAATGTATACATCGTTGCTCATTAAATGCTAGACATATATTGATACAATTTAAGGTATTACACAGATTACATTATTCAAAAATGAAATTAAATAGAATTTATCCTAACATTTCTTCTATTTGTGATAAATCTCAGAACTTGGAAGCTAACTTAACGCATAGTTTTGTAACATGTATAAAACTCAACTATTATTGGACAGAAATCTTTAGAGTTCTCCATGCAGTCTTTAAATGTCTTCCATTGCGTATCCACCGTCAACCCTTTTAGAATTGATTGCCGGTCAATCGTGGCCAAATCACATCTCATACCCTCAAATGTTTGTTGTTTCCAAATTGCTTAAATCCTGCTTACACTCTGATTTGGTTTTCATAATTGTATTTCAAAAATGATTCACTGCTGTTCATGAACAGGAAAAAATCCTGTTTGATAATATTGAAATTTTGGAAGGGAACATTATCCCCCACAATTAAAATGTGGACAATGGCAATGTTGGAGACGTTGCATTTGGAAAGAATCAGATTTGTCCTAATGCACAAATATGAACTCTTTGAACAGATATGGTTTCCATATACAGAATATTTTAAGGGGTAGCTGTTCTTGGCATCACAACTCAATGGGTACCCGGCAGGATTAGATGAAAATAATTCTTTTGTTTTTGGATTTGTATGCATGTCTCTATTGATATCGTTATTTGAAATTGTGTTATTCACTATTAAGATGTATACTATAATCTTTTTTTCCCTTTTTTTTTCTCTTCGCTTTCTCTCTCTATATAATCAAAATTATTATTTAATCACTATTCTTATTGATTAAAATCTATTCTTTTCTTTTTCTACTTTCTAAAAAATAGAAGTTTATAAGAATTATTTGTAACATCCGTATATTTATTGAAATAAGTTGGTTGTGTATTTGAAAAGTTGTTATACCGTTGTTATGATGGATTACTTCTAATAAAAATATTATTAAAAAAAAAAAAAACATGGAGGGGACCAGGGGACATGGGAGACACAATTTCTTGTCGGCTGCGCGCACACACACACACACACATACGGCTTCGGAAACTTCAGCCGTGGGCCCTATGGATGATAATTAGTGACGGCTGCCGGCAGTTGCCGAAAAAATCGCATAAGGCCCACAGCCAGTGCGGAGAAGCAGCTTAACTCTGCCTGTCTCGCCGGGTTAACCTACAGCCCTGCCTGGACTGAAGGGACACCAGTCAGGAGCCGTGGAGCTAGTGCTGTTTCTCCGCGCTGGCAGTAAACCTGGGCCGTCTTGGGCAGACAGAGTTGACTGGCAAAGTTGAGCTGGGTTTAGCGCTGCTTCTCTGCGCTGGTTGTGGGCACCGCTCCCATCTGATTCCCGACATCTCTGGCCACCCCGGGCATGGGGGGGAAGAGGGGGATGGGGATGGTCCAGTGGCAGTGCATCAGCGATTGCAGCGCCAGAGACCCGGGATCGATCCTGGCCGCGGATGAGGCGCAGGTTTGTGTCCAGGGCTGCCGAAGGTTTTTTGCTTGACCTGGGCATACAAATCAAATTCCGCTGTGATCTTTGCCCCACGGACGTCCCCCTCCCCCAATCACCACACTCTATCCTAAGTCCCACCCCCTACTTCCGCCTCTGACCGACACCTCCCTCCTCCAATCACCGTGCTCTATCCTCAGTCCCACTCCCACCGTCTCACGGAAAGCGGAGATTTCACAGAGTTTTAAAATCCGGATTACAAAAAATGGTGGGGGGGGGGGATCTTCCCCCACCTCTCAAAACAGGGGGGGGGGGACGTGTCCCCCCTGGCCCCCCTGGGATTTCCACTTCTGTGTTGGCCGGTGTGGGCAAGTTGGGCCAAAGAGCCTGTTTACACGCTGTAAGACTCTATGACTCTATAACACCTGATTGGCTTCCCCAAATAGTGCATGACTCTTTGTGATTCTCACAAACAAATAACATCAAAAATCCATTCACACGGTTACTCAGAAAATCTTCCATTATCTGAAGAAGGGTCTTGACCTGAAACGTCTCCCACTCTCCAGAGATGCTGCCTGTCCTGCTGAGTTACCCCAGCATTTTAGGTCTATTTCCAATATCTTATGTGACCAGTTTGCCTCAAAGCAAATTCTCACAAGGAAATAAAACAAAGGTGTATGAGGAACTATGTTTTTAAAAAAAGAATCCTGCAAGAACAGGTTGAACTAAAAGTACTTCAAAACAGGAATTGTAATAGAAAACAAAAGAGCTTGTGGCTAATTCTAGATTTGCATAGAAACTAATTTACATGTCATTATTGCCAAGGTTGGATAATGGCATGTCATCAGGGTGAATCTTTTCACCTTGTGACAGCACAACAATCTGTATTAAAGTGGCTTCAGGTGGTGAAAGGATTCAAATCAGCAAAGCTCCGTAGGTCCAATTGACATTTATTTTTCAAGCACAAGAGGTTCATACACTCGTAATGACATATCACAGTGCCTTTATCAGTGCAGGTCACCCACTGTGAATCTAGAGGTTGAATGGCTGAGGTACAGCCTCCAATGGTGGAGTAAATCAATCTGTAGAGATGTGGAAGTCCAGAACTGGAAAACAGATTACATCCCAGAGCCTACAGGGAAGTAAGGCTGAGTAAATTACATAGAGAGGGAGCAGCCAGACCGTTAATTTGAAAGCATGAATAAGGATGTAACATCAACATATTGTTTAGCTGGGAGCCATTACAGGTCAATGATCAAGAGAGAAGGAATTTTGTGTGAGTTAGGGGTCACACTGCAGAGTTTCAGATGACCTCAAGGTCAATGTGAGCGGAATAAAGGACATCAACCAATCAGGTAAAACTTCATACTTTGACCCTCTATTAAATGTCATTAAAATCTAAAATGTAATACATTTCTGACTCAAATTGACACCTAACACCCATACTGTTTTTTCAAACTAATGCACAAATAAAACCGTAACAATGTAATTGCACACAAATGATCAGGCATTACTTTATCTCCAATGCCTTATATTGAGTACGATACAACAACAAACATCAGGATATAACTGGCAGGTGAAGCGACCATAAAGGTCTTCTGCAAGCCAATAGCTCACGTGATTTCACTTGACTCATACCCAAATGGTGAAAAGTTCATGTCACAGGGGTGACTGTACTCAAAACCATTTGCTTCAATAAAGGTTCTGTGCAAGAATGTCACCTTTTCATGTTTCCCAAAATGTAGCATTCCTCTAACTGATAGCACACCCTAGGATAAGGGATGCCTCACCCTGAGCAGCATACGGATGAAGTGCCTACGATTAGGAATTCAAAGGGTGAGGGAAGAGTCCACGCATTGTGCATGCTTCAGTTCCTTTGTATAACTTACTGGGACTGGGCCACATGGCACTGAATGAAGGTAGAATTTCCACTCTGGGTGCAGTCAGCACTCACGGAGCAGTTTGTGTTCGACTTCAGAGCTGACGTTTTTGGCTGAACATTCCATTCAAACTCATTTGAATACCGCCGACTAAAATCTTCCAGGAACCAATGTGATTAAGCAGCACTTGTGAGCAGAATTTAGTTTTCAGGTCTGGATTGTAAAATAGGTCTTGATTCATTTAAAAGTGGAAGTCTGGTGATATTTTGTTAGTACAGCTGAAATTAAATTAATCACACAAAATATGCATTGTTACAATCAGTGCCTAGTTCACAATCTATACACAATCTGATTTTAAGTTGCTGAAAATGCCATTTAAAATCATGCAATTCTACTAACATGTTCCAGTGGAATCCAGTTTTTATTATTTAGGTTTACTTCTGTATTTTTAAATGTGCATATCAATTAAAAACATGTTGTTTTAATGAACATCCTCCAAGACCTACAAACAACTGAAATTTGCAGAAATTTATAATGTTAATTAATGCATCTAGTGTTGTGGCCGATATTCTGGGGAGGATTAAGTGCCAGTGCCAGTGCCATGATTTTTATGTTAGCACCAAGAATTACAGAAATTTGATTTGCATGGTTGTAATTCTTTTAAATGAACATGGATAATTGGCCATATTCATCTTTTGAAATCAATATGGTAAACTGTGTGTAATAAAATCTATCAAAGGAGTTTAGCTGAGTGAATGAGAAGCATTTTGTAGGTAGTACACTTAAATGCTTAAAATGGTGGAAGGAGTAATGGTCTGCAAATCACCTTGGCTGCTTTGTCCTGAATAATGTTGAGCTTCTTAAAAATTGTTGGAGCAGTACAAGCGAGCAGTCTTTCATCACACTCCTGAAGTATGCCTTATAGCTGATGAAAAGACTTGGGGCTAAGACATTTGTCTAGTTGAATTTCTGTTCAGTGGATGTTGATGCAGGGCAATTTGGCTATGGTAACGTTATTGACTATCCTGAGCAGTCAATTATAGTCTTTCTTATCATAGTTTGTTATAGAAGATGATCATTGCTGAACAAATTAGTGGAACAATTGTTGCCTTCCTTGATATCTGAATGTTGTCTTGGTCTTGCACATATCTGAATGTTGTCTAGGTCTTGCTGCATGCAGACATAAACTGTTTAATTTGCTGATGAGTTGTAAATTGAATTTTTGCAAGGTATGACCGTAGAATCATGCAATCATAGAGACATAGAAACATACTGCACAGAAAATGCCCTTTTGGCCACCTCACCAGTGATGCCTATTGATGCAAATCCTATTTGCCTACTTTAGACACAAAGTGCTCTATGCCAACGTTTGACAACCCAGTTCTGCCTAGGGTATGGGTCCAGGGTCTGTGAGTGGTTGGAGGGCCACATCTATCGCCATAGTTAATATTAATATATTTAAGAAATGTGATGTCTACTGAACATAGGAGTTAGTTTGAGTCACTGTTATTGAAACAACCCTCAAGAATCTTAAAGTAGACAAAAATGCAGGAGAAACTCAACGGGTGAGGCAGCATCTATGGAGCGAAGGAATAGGTGACGTTTCGGGTCGAGACCCTTCTTCAAACTGATGTGGGAGTGGGGGGGGCGGGAAGAAGAAAGGAAGAGGCGGAGACAGTGGGCTGTGGGACAGCTGGGAAGGGGAGGGGAGGGGAAGGAGGGGGAAAGCAAGGACTACCTGAAATTGGAGAAGTCAATGTTCATACCACTGGGGTGTAAACTACCCAAGCAAAATATGAGGTGCTACTTCTCCAATTTGCAGTGGGACTCACTCTGGCCATGGAGGAGGCCTAGGACAGAAAGGTCGGATCCGGAATGGGAGGGGGAGTTGAAGTGCTGAGCCACAGAGAGATCAGGTTGGTTAATGTGAACTGTTGGGCAAAGTGATCACCAAGCCTGCGCTTGGTCTCACCGATGTAGAGCAGTTGACACCTAGAGCAGCGGATGCAATAGATGAGGTTGGAGGAGGTGCAGGTGAACCTCTGCTTCACCTGGAAAGACTGCTTAGGTCCTTGGATGGAGTCAAGGGGGGAGGTAAGCGACAAGAGTAGCATTTCCTGCAGTTGCAAGGGAAAGTACCATGGGATGGGGTGATTTGGGTGGGAAGGGACAAATTGAGCAGGGAGTTACGGAGGGAGTGGTCTCTGCAGAAAGTCGAAAGGAGAGGAGATGGGAAGATGTGGCAAGTGGTGGGATCCCGTTGGAGGTGGCAAAAATGACAGAGGACTATCTGTTGTATGTGACGGCTGGTAGGGTGGAACGTGAGGACAAGGGGGACTCTGCCTTTGTTAAGGGTGGGGGAATGGGGAGTGAGAGCGGAGCTGCGGGATACAGACGAGACCCTGGTGATAGCCTCATTTATAGTCGAAGAGGATATATAGACTCCCTAAAGAATTAGGACATCCCCGATGCCCTGGTTTGGAACATCTCATCCTGGGTGCCAATGCGGCATAGGC
The DNA here is from genome assembly GCA_035221665.1 of Okamejei kenojei. NCBI lineage: Eukaryota > Metazoa > Chordata > Chondrichthyes > Rajiformes > Rajidae > Okamejei > Okamejei kenojei. The sequence goes on along the minus strand of CM069141.1, from coordinate 36,474,436 downwards.
GGAGTAATTGGGAGTAGGGGATAGAGTCCTTACAGGAAGCAGAGTGGGAAGAGGTGGAGTCCAGATAGCCATGGAGGCAGTGGGTTTGTAGTAGATGTTGGTCAGTAGTCTGTTACCTGCGATGGAGATAGTGAGATCTAGAAACAGTAGGGGTGTGTCGGAAATGGTCCAGGTGAATTTGAGTGCCGGATGGAAATTAGTGGTGAAATGGATGAAGTCAGTGAGTTCTGCACCTATGCAGTCGCCAATGTAGCGGAGATAGAGTTCGGGGATAGGGCTGTTAATTCTGGCCAAATTGGAGAGGCCAGGCCACTAAAATTGAGTAAAGGCTTCTGGGCTGCTAGGCCATTTGGTCAATTTAAATATGCCTTCTGCAGAAATAGGATAAGCTGCAGAATGGTGCCAGTTTGTCCAGAGCCTAGATAAGAGCTGCAGGAAGAGAATGGAACATCTGCAGATCCTGACAATTAGGTGCAAATTGCATGGAATGGATTGGATGAATGCAAACCGGACATATACATTGTAAATAATGTTGCAAATCTTTACTTTGCTAGATGTTGATTGGATTAAATATTGAGCCTTGTCTGGGTTTCTTGAATATCAAGACCTTCTGGAGTGTCTGTGCTTGAGCGAGGCTAAGAGGGCTTGATCAGGCAGATATGAGGTTCAAACCCGCGGTGGTTATGTATAGTAGTGGGAACCGTAATTGTGGTTTTGTCAAAATAAAGATTAGTTGTGCAAGTGCTTGACTCAGTGATTTTTGACTGAAACTAGACTGGGGGGAAGCTTAGAACAAGCTATTTACAGGGCCACGGTACACCTTCAAACAAGGATTGGTTCAACATACCCTACAAAGAGGCAGGCATAGCTGGGGCCCATGGCTACGCCTTGGATTTGGAGGAAATGGGAGGAGACATAGGAAAGGTTGTTAAGGGTAAGGACCAGCTCCGCTAGGCGCAGGAGAGTATCGGTAAACGGGGATTGGTTGGTTCTGCAGACGAGGAAGAAACGGAGGGCTTTATGACCCTCCTGGTGGGGGATGGAGGTGTAGAGTGACTGGACATCCATGGTGAAGATGAGGAAATGGGGGCCTGGAAAACGGAAGTCATAGAGGAGACGAAGAATCTTAAGATCAACCGCATTTATTGTGCAAAAACAACGATTTAATTTAACACAACCATTTAACACAATTTAACATAGGCAATTTAACATAAACATTTAACATAACTACAGTGGAATCAACATTGCAAAAACAATGATTTAATAACAACCAACACAATTTAACATTAGCATCCACTACAGTGGAATCAACATTCCTCACTGTAACGACGGCCCGATGTTCAGACCCTCTCGTCGGGATGATCAAAACTCCGGCGTCGAGATGGATTGCAACACAACAAGAAAAGTTTCGCCCTATTCCCCGCCCCCTCTCCCACATAAAACACCAAAACATACCCTTAACACGCTCTCAAAACAATAAAAACAGAAGAAGGGCCACGGCAGGCTGCTTGCGAGACGGCCATTACAGACTCACCCCTTTCTGATGTCTGTTTGTTTTTCTCATAGCAGTCAGTGTGACACTTGGTGTATTTTTCTGCCATGCTCCCTGTTCCACGACCACCTTTTGCACTGTTCATGGGATTACATCAGTTCCGCTAAGCAAAAAATTACCACTGCGGGCTTGCGGGAAAAGAAGATTTCTTGTGGGCCGGATGATTTTGAGTTACAGGCCGCATTCGGCCGGTGGGCCGTAGGTTGCCAACACCTGCTTTATGCTTTTCCTTTCTATGCACCTGTACAAATACAATTATATCAATTGTAATTGTATCTACCTTCAGTACCTCCTCTGGCAGCTCATTTTCAGTCTGAAGAAGGGTCTCGATATGAAATGTCATCTATCCGCGTTCTCCTGAGATGCTCCTGACCTGCTGAGTTACTCCAGTACTTTGTGTCCTTTTTTTTGTATTTATTGATCCTCAGTGACTTCAGTTTTGCTAGGACTGTTTAATGCCACACTCGCTCAAATGCAACCTTCATGTCAAGGGCTGGCGCTCTCACCTCATCTCCAGAATTCAGCTCTTTGGTTTATGTTTACACCAAGCCTACGGAAGCAAACTGGCTCTTTTGAAACCCAAACTGGGCATCAATAAGATGATTTTGGGTGAGTAAGTGCTGCTTGATAGAATTGTTAACCACACCTTCCATCACTTTGCCAATGAGTTAGGAGAACAGGGTAGTTATAAGTTGGATTAGATTTATTGCAATTTTTTTTTTTAACAGGATTTGTCTGGTAGTCTGGATAGATCTGATGCCGCATATGCACATTAACAAAGTTATAGTTTAAGTTAATGGACCATGTGCAGATTACGGTTAGTTGTGGAGAAGAGGTAAATTGTATGACTGACCTGGCCAGTGAATTTCACTACACCAATTGGTGTATGTGACAATAAATGAACTTATGAACAACGTGCTGGGAGAAGTTTAACCTGTGCCACAACACAGAATGGTATGATCCCAGAATCTAATGGTAGCCACTTTGTCAACAATCAATTAATAAAACAAGACCCCTGCACAAATAATAAAATATAATGTTAGGTGCTACATTGGACTACTGAAATGGTACTTCTGGTTACCAGCTAAGAGTAACATTGTTTAGGTCTTCAGGAAAAGTAATCTACAGTGGTCTCTGACCTACCAAAAATTGTGACATAAAGAGTTGGAAAACAAGGGAAATAGTGATAAATATATCATCATGAGAATTTATTACATCAACCCTTCCCCCGTTGACAAAGACTCTCAAACCTGTGCATTAAATATTCTACTCAGCAAGACTTTTTCTAACAAAGCAACCTTTCTCTCAGCTGAGGCATTGAGAATTCACTGATATCTGTTAACATGGCAACCACAATTTTCTATCTAGTGACATAAACACCTTTGCTAGAACTTTGAACAATACAATCATTCAGCTTTACCAACAATGACTAGAGCCATACAGAATGAAACAGGATTTTTGAACAAACTTTGATAAGTAACGCTTTTCATAACACACATTTCCACAGCATAACTTCTATATTAATAAATATGAAAATAAATACATTGTAATTTTATACTTAATACAACTGTAGATAAAGTTCATCTACTTCTACAAGTTAACTTTAAAGGATATGCCTGACTCCAGCAGAGTGGCGCCACCTTGCTGCAATCTTTGTACCACCTTACTGCAGTTTCTCAGAATGGCCATACTACAGTAGACATTATTATTTGCCCAAAATTTGACAACTTGCTTGTTGATTGCCAGTAGCAATTATCTATCACTGTGGCTGCTTACAATAGGCTATTTGATGCCTAGTTGGCACTCCATCAGGCGACACTGACACAAAGGTAAAAGAATCGGAATAAAACTAAATAAACAGGAGCATTAAGACGATCATGAAGAAATATGAGGTCGGTTTTTGTACACGGAGAAGTACATAGCATTCGCAAGCTGGAAACAATTAAAATTACAATGTGAGAAATGTTTCTATATATTTTGTGATATACTAATCTTGCAACTGAAAATACTAAACATGTATCACTATAATTTGTTTCTGTTTAAATTAGGAAACCTTTTTGAAAACAGTTTATTATTTAAAATGAAAATACCAACAAGAAGTCATTCTGAACGTCATAACCTTAAAATATCAATTTCAAAGCAGATTAAATAAAGTAATTTCATAGAGTCATAGAGTCAGTCATACAGCAGTTAGGGCATTTTGGCGCAACCTTTCCATGCCGACCAAGAAGCCCCATCTAAATTTATCCCATTTGTCCACTTTTGGCACAAATCTTTCTAAATCTTTCCTACCCTTGTCCAAATATCTTTTAAATGTTATTATTGTACCTACCACTGCCTGTATCTCCTCTGGTAGCTTGTTTCATAGAACCCCACCCCCGCTCCCCTCTGTGTGAAAAGTTGCCCTCTCACATTAAAGCTATAGTTCCTCTGGCCTGGGAAAAAGATTCTATGCATTCTTTCTGTCTATTCCCCTCATAATTTTGTACAACTCCATAAAATTATCCACCAGCCTCCTGCACATCAAAGAATAAAGCCCTAACTTGGCAATCCCACCCTATGATTAAGGTCTGAGTCACGGCAACATCGTCATAAATCTTCTCTGCACTTTTTCGAACATAATGACATATTTCCAAAGCTCGGTGATCAAATCAGAACACAATATTCCAAGTGCAGCCTCACCATCAACGTGTACAACTGTAACGGCATGTCTTAACTTCTACACTCAGTTGCCTGACTGATGAAAACTAATTTAACAAAATCCTCTTCACTGCCCTATGATGCCACTTTCAGGGAACTGTGTATTTTTACTCCTAGATCCTTCTGCTCTACAACACTCCTCAAGGCCCTACCATGCACTGTGAGAGTCCTGCCTGACTTGACTTCCCAAAATGGAAACACCTCACACTGATCTGAAGTAAACACCATGAACCACTCCTCAGACCACTTGCCCAGCTGACCAAGATCCCGTTGTAATTCTTCACTGTCTGTAATGCCATCCATTTTTGTGTCATCTGCAGCCTTACCAAACATGTCATGTACATTCTCATCCAGATCATTAATATAAATGACAAACAGCACTGATCCCTGAGGTTAGTCACAGGCCTCTAGTCGGAAAAACAATCTTCCACCATTATCTTCTGCTTTGTACCACTGCATTAGCCAACCAGTGTTTTAGTGTGAAGTTTGAATCTTCTTTTACAACACATGCAAGAAAATAAAAGTGGATTATATGCAACAAGCAAAGTTTATCTAATTATTATCCATCTCAAAACTATTTATTTATTTTCTTACCTTTTGACATCTCCTCCTCTCTCTTTAGGCCCCACCTTGATTATCATCGAAATACACGGCATGTCGGGTAGTATCCGGGGAACAGAGAAAGAGAGAGAAAAACTGCATCAACATCTCAGGTCAATTACTCTGTTAGATCTTAACTGCTTTGCGTGTCTGTTTAGAATCATATTAGAATCATTGGCACCTACATTGAACTCGCAAAGTTGGAATAGGCCAAACTAATTACCAGATCTAACATTTACATTCTTAAGCACAATGCTTTGCACCGCCAATTAGTAGACACATGGCTACTAGTTTACTTATAATGATATTGGTTATTCCAGCAAAGACAAAATTAGAAAATAATGTTTATAAAAAAGACAATTAGAAAGTCATTGTAAAGGGTTGTGAAGCACGCAAGTTACTTCAATATAAATACAGTATTAAATAAATGTGAATATGTTTTAAATCTATTTAAGAACTTTAAACAATTATTAGATGCTGCTGCATTTTAAAGTATTTTGAGCATTTTCTTAAAATTTACAAGGATTGTAATTATATTTTCAAAATGGTGGTTAAATATTTATCTAACTCAATTTCTGATAAAGTAGAGAACAAAAATGAAAGTGGTCTGAGATGACAGAGCACTGAATAATAATGCTAATAATATTAAAACTACATAATACAATCTCTATTAATAACCAATATTAATAAAATTATATAGGCAAGACTACACATTGTTCAATTTGTTCTCATAGTTTCTGTCAATGATGCGATAGGAGTTGTTTAATACTCTATCTGAAGGAAAAGATGTTAGAGAGGGGTGATTTTGCTCATGTTTTGACAAAATTAACACATCATTCTTTTATATGGCTAAAGCAAGCAATGGCAATAACAGGCCATGTTTAGTGGTGTTGTTGGTTGCTGGTGTGCTGGCTGGCTAAATGAATGTTTCAAACTCCTTCAATAGAATGCAGTGTGGTTGAAAGACTGCACCCTGCCACATAAACAGTTTGACAAGTCTTTCATTACCTTTTTGTATAGTAAATAGGCACATCTTCTGTATTCTATACAAAAGAGGTTCAATGCAGACAGAATTTACAATGGAGGCAGAAACCCAGAAGCTCAATAATCTGATTTTCAATCTTAGACTGATTTTTGAAAATGTACCGTGCTGGCCTAATGCTAGAAAATACACAATTTACGAGATTCTATGAGAGGACCCTTCTATGTTAGGGTCATCTTTTATATCAGTTCCAGCCAATGAAGAATGGCATCAGCTTTCTACCATGCATGAGCCTCAAGCAGAGATGTTCTAAAGTGTAGGCCTTACAAGCGGAAATAGAAAAAAAGATCTTTCTGCCGTGGATGGGGGCGATACTGGAGGATCTATTTCAGATAGAAATTTGTGGGGAAATGGTGGGAATCAGTGGTGAAGCCAGAACTGAGGATGGAAATGCAGAAGCAGGGAGATTGGTAAGGATGGAGCAGATTAGACTAAACTCAAGGAGGTTGTGTATAATGATTGTGAGGGACAAGGGTGTTGAGGGAGTCCGAAGGAATGATCATTGGGAATAAAGCTGGGTTGAGGTAAAGATCATAAAGGTGCTGGGAGGGAGAGGGGGTCACGAGGAATCCAATGTGCAATAAGGTTGGGGTCTAGGGCAATCACACAGGATGATGTTTAAGAAGAAGCCTGATATGGGCAGACCCGATGACTCAGATTTCTCAGGTAGGGTTAACCAACCCAGAAGCAGGCTTCAACTCTCCGCTGGTTAAGGTGATCTTTGATGTTCAAAGCCTGTGGCAATCGAGGGCTTCATGTTCCCATTTAAAATATGCATGAGACATCATTTGACCATTGTGTGCCATTTGGCAGCTCAGCACCACGTGCATGAAGATAATAAGCACGAAAGACCCAAAACAAAATTCTGGATGCATGCTGCAGGCACACAATATATTCAATGCACACGATATAACAATGAAGATCATGATAACATTCAGTCAAGTGCCACAAAAGACTGTTGTACCACACTGTCTAAACTCCATGCCATTATCTCAAAGCTAGCTATTTTCTGCTAAAATGCAGCTACATCAATTGGTCAATAGGTGGAAACACTGAGTTAAAGATAAAGACAGGAAGCAATGCAACAGCACAAAAGCAACATTGTATAGAAGCAAGAACATTTTAATTGGATTTGATGAAATGTCATCAATCAATTTCAGTCTCCATGGGTGCTACTTGAACTGCTGGGTATTTCAATCATTACCACTGTAACTGTACAATAAATACTTTTCATCTTATACTATAGATCAGACCCAGGGAACATTTAATTAGGTTTAAGGCAAAACCAATTGATCTGAAAATTATATCAGATATATAAACCAGAATTATGTTTATAGTGCATATCGGTTTTAAACAAATCAGTTCTACTTCATTATATGTAGGAAGGAACTGCAGATGACGGTTTACACCAAAGATAGACACAAAATAGAGCATACACAAAAGGCTGGAGAAGCTCAGCGGGTGCAGCAGCATCTAAGGAGCGAAGGAGATAGGCGACGTTTCGGGTCGAGACCCTTCTTCAGGCAAAATAGAGCAGTAGCTTTACTCGACAGCCAAAAGTGTGTAGCCTCTTTTTACTATAGTACTTATTTTCACATGTTTAAATTATATCATTTTATTTTTAATTGTCTGCTGTATATCGTGTTTTTACCATGTGCGAGCAAAGCACCAAGTCAAACTCCTTGTATTTATACATACTAGGCTAATAAATCTATTCTGATTCTGATTCTGAAAATGCTGGAGTATCTCAGTGGAACAGGCAGCATCTCTGGACAGAAGGAATGGGTGACGTTTCGGGTCGAGACCCTTCTTCAGACTTCATTATAGGCATTAAAATAATTACGGACTTAAAATGCTCAAACCGTGAACTATTAACTCAACAAAACTGGACTCTCTAGCAGTCAGCTCCAGTTACACAAAATTACGTTTTAGCTGAGTTGACTTTGTGTGAATCCAAAAGTATCTTTGTCTTGCGGATTTTCCAGGAAAGCCTATAAATGTGCGGTTGTAGGAATAATTCCGCTGCAGAACACAATGTGTAGGAAAGAACTGCAAATGCTAGTTTAAATCGAAGGTAGACACAGAATACTGGAGTAACTCAGTGGGACAGGCAGCATCCCTGGAGAGAAGTTCTACCTGCAGAACACAATGTTCCCTCCTGTTGTTAGAAGTAAAATAAAGGAACCGGTTTGGTAATGCGAGTTAAGAATAATTGTGGTGTATACACTCGGTAACCTTTTGCATCCTTCCTAATGTGAATATTGAAATTACGTTGCATTGCATGCTTTAATAAATCTGATAACAACGTGATATAAAAGCTTGCACTTATATCTCACCACTTACAATGTCTATTCCAGTGCAAGAACGTGGCAGGAATTAGCACACTGCTAGGTCTCAAAAACAGTAATGCGAAAAATGTTAAGATCATCTCTTTTGGTGTTGTTAGTTCAGGCTTAGCCAAGACCCCCTAGAGACTTCATCAACCATTTCTCAAAATATTGCTTTAGAATTTTAAACATCCCAAAAGTGAAAGGCTTTCAGAGACTTCCTGGTCTGCGCTGGTTGCCTGCACCATGATCAACTCAGCCCACTGAGTATCCAGTACATTTTAAAAAATTACAATTATGTTCACACGGAACAAAATACTTGTCCAATCTCAATCACTTGGATTTACTATAACAAGAAAATAAATATTCCTTGGAAATGAACATTGAATAAATATGTTGGGCAGTGTACACAATTCTCTGCAATTTCTTGAGGTCTTGGGTGGAGCTGTTCCCAAACCAGGCTGTGAAGCATCCCGATAATTCAGTTAATGCCAGGAATATTCAGAAATAGCTGAGTCTATTGGGAACAACAGGGGTCATGGACCAAACATCCCAGCTGGCTTACTGAAAACATGCATTTGAGAATTATTGAGTATCTAATCAAACTGTTTCAATACAATTACAAAATGGGCATCTGCCAAATAAAATGGAAAATTGCCCAGGTATGTTAAGTTCCCAAAACACAGGATAACTCTAATCTGCCTAATGAGTCTATTATGAATTATCTGCAAAGTTAGGGAACGTATCATTGATAAGTACCCCATGATAATTACTCACCAATTAACTGCTCACTGGTGTCCAATTTGGGTTTTGCAAACATCACTTTTCTCAAGTTGAGTGGGCAGCAGGCCAATGGTTGGAGCCATATCTTGAGTAAGGGAAGATGTTTGTGGTGGTTGAAGTTCAATCATCCCAGACCCTGGACATTTCCGCAAGAGTTCCCCAATATAATGTCTTAGGCCAAACCTGCTTCAGCTGCTTCACCAATGAGCTTCCTGCCATCACAAGATCAGAATTAAGGAGGCTCACTGATAATTGCACACTGTTCCATTCCATAACTCAGCAAACAAAGCAGCTAATACCTAGATATGTGTGTAATGTATGTCATATGTATAATGTAACAGTCATACCACACAAGTGCCAGATGATGGCCATTTTCAACACGAGTGAGTCTATCTGCCCTTGACATCCAATGGCATGACCAATCTCATCCCCGCAAGCTATGAACATTCTGGAGGTTACCATTGTCCAGAAGCTTAACTGAACCAATTACATAAATACCGTGGCTGAAAATCTTCTATATATCTTCTATCTTCTATCCATCCATCTTCTTCTATCTATTCTCTATCTATCTACCTATATCTACATCTACAGTATCTATCTTCTATCTATCTCTCTACTATCTATCTTCTATCTATATCTATCTTCTATCTATCTCTCTACTATCTATCTTCTATCTATATCTATCTTCTATCTATCTATATCTATCTATATCTATATATATCTATATCTTCTATCCTTTTCTATCTCCTCTCTACCTCTCTACCTCTCTACCTCTCTACCTCTCTACCTCTCTACCTCTCTACCTCTCTACCTCTCTACCTCTCTACCTCTCTACCTCTCTACCTCTCTACCTCTCTACCTCTCTACCTATCCTACTACTAAAACTCTCATCTTGTCCTCTTCCGGTTTGCATTGTTTATAAATTTGCGCAAAAACAGTATCGTATATCGCTAGGATGTTTTGCTACCTTACTCGCCATTCTCCTTTTCTCCAAGCACACCAGGTTTTGTTCCAATCGGTGGAATATTACAAAAGTTATGAAGGTTTAAAAAATAGTGAGATCAGTAGATTGGTCTTCTCGCCTGTCACTCACCATGAAGGTAACGCGGCTTCCTGTACCCGCTGTCAATCACTGGGATGAGGAGAATAAAATCCCGGAGGCGGAGCTGAGTCCAGAGTCCGTGAGCGAGAGAATCCAGAGTCCGTGAGTGAGAGAGTCCAGAAGCCGTGAGTGAGAGAGTCCAGAAGCCGTGAGTGAGAGAGTCCAGAAGCCGTGAGTGAGCCCAGCCCCCAGCCGCCCAGCCCGAGAGCCGCCCAGCCGCCCGATCCAAGAGCTGCCCAGCACGAGAGTCCACCACACAACTCCCTCACCCCCACACAACTACCTCACCCCCACACAACTCCCTCACCCCCACACAACTACCTCACCCCCACACAACTCCCTCACCCCCACACAACTCCCTCACCCCCACACAACTCCCTCACCCCCACACAACCCCTCTCCCCACACAACCCCCCTCCCCACACAACCCCCCTCCCCACACAACCCCTCTCCCCACACAACCCCTCTCCCCACACAACCCCTCTCCCCACACAACCCCTCTCCCCACACAACCCCTCTCCCCACACAACCCCTCTCCCCACACAACCCCTCTCCCCACACAACCCCCCCTCCCCACACAACCCCCCTCCCCACACAACCCCCCTCCCCACACAACCCCCCTCCCCACACAACCCCCCTCCCCACACAACCCCTCCCCCACACAACCCCTCCCCCACACACCCCTCCCCCCACAACCCCTCCCCCACACAACCCCTCCCCGTCCCCAAAACCCCTCCCCCACAAACCCTTCCCCCCACAACCCCTCCCCCACAACCCTCCCCCTGCAATCCTCCCTACAATCCCTCCCCCCCACAACCCCTCCCCAGCCCCACAACCCCTTCCCACCCCCACACCCCCCCACCCCCACTCACCCCCTCCCCCATACCACCCTCTCCCCCTCCTCCACTTTCCCGCCCCCACAAACCCCACCTCCCCTCCTCCCCTCCCACCCCACACCCTCCTTGCCACACACCCTTCCGTCCCTCCCCTCCTCCTCCCCGTCCCCTCCTCCCCACCCCTCCCCTCCTCCCATCCCACACATGAAGAGGAGGGGGAGGGAGTGCTGGGGGATGAGGGGAAAAGAGCCGCGCCTGCACAGTTAGGGGCTATGGATGAGTGGTGGAATATTGTGTTGGGGGAGTGGGTTGGGTTGGAGGACCAAGACTGCCGTGTGACTGGGTCCCAATGGGTCCCACTTAGTCTAGTGAAGATTAAAGCCTTGATCCACTGCAGCAAACGACTCATCTCCTCATGTTCTACCATCTGCAAGCCACAAATCAGGAATTTGTAGTCTACGCTGGTTTATTTATACATGTATCAGTGGTCCTTATTCATCACAGAATCCAAATCCTGGAACAACTTCCCCAACAGTAATAGAAACATCGAAAATAGGTGCAGGTAGTAGGCCATTCGCCCCTTCGAGCCAGTACCACCATTCAGTATGATCATGCTTGATCATCTAAAATCAGCACCCCATTCCTGTTTTCTCCCTTTATTCCGTTAGCACGTAGAGCTATATCTAACTCTCTTTTGAATCGGCCTCCAATGCCTTCTGTGGCAGAGAATTCCACAGATTCACGACTCGCTATCTGAAAAAGATTTTCCTCATCTCAGTCCTAAATGGCCTACCCCTTATTCTTAAACTATGACCCCTGGTTCTGAACCCCCCCCCAACATTGGGAACATTTTTTCCTGCATCTAGCCTGTCCAATCCCTTAAGAATTTTATATGGTTCTACTGTATAAAATCTCCTCTCATCCTTCGAAATTCTAGTGAATATAAGCCCAGTCAATCCATTATTTCATCATCTGTCAGTCCCGCCATCCCGGAAATTAACCTGGTTAATCTACACTGCTTCCTCAAATTAGGAGACCAAAACTGCACACGATACTCCATGAGTGGTTTCACCAGGGTCCTGTGCAACTGCAGTAGGACCTCCTTGCTCCTATACTCAAATCCTCTCAACATGCCATTTGCTCTCTTCACTGCCTGCTGTACCTGCATTCTTACTTTATTGTGGATGCATCTATAAGAATATAGTCATAGAGTGATACAGTGTGGAAACAGGCCCTTCGGCCCAATTTGCCCAGACCGGCCAACAATGTCCCAGCTACACTAGTCCCAATTGCCTGCACTTGGTCCATATCCCTCCAAACCTGTCCTATCCATGTACCTGTCTAACTGTTTTTTAAACAATGGGATAGTCCCAGCCTCAACTACATCTTCTGGCAGCTTGTTCCATACACGCACCACACTTTGTGTGAAAAAGTTACCCCTCGGATTCCTATTAAATCTTTTCCCCTTCACCTTGAACCGATGTCGTCCGGTCCTCGTTTCCCCTACTCTGGACAAGATACTCTGTGCATCTACCCAATCTATTCCACTCATGATTTTGTACAATTCTATAAGATCACCTCTCATCCTCCTGTGCTCCAAGGAATAGAGATCCAACCTACTCAATCTCTCCCGATAGCTCACACCCTCTAGTCTTGGCAACATCCTCGTAAATCTTTTCTGTACCCTTTCAAGCTTGACAATATCTTTCCAATAACATGGTGTCCAGAACAGAATACAATATTCTAAATGCAGTCTCATCAACATCTTATGCAACTGCAACATGACCTTCCAACTTCTTTACTCAATATTCTGACTGATGAAGGGCAAAGTGCCAAAACCACCTTATCCACCTGCGACTCGACCTTCAAGGAACCATGCACCTGTACTCCTAGATCCCTGTGCTCTACAACACTACACAGAGGCCTACCATTTCCTGTGTAGGTCCTGCCCTTGTTCAACGTCCTAAAATGCATCACCTCTCACTTCTCTCTATTAAATTCCATCAACCGGTGGCGCTATGGAGACCTAGAGGATAGCGCCAGCCAGCTCCGCAAAAAAATCGGAAAAAACGGGGGTTTAAAAGGACTTACCGGCTGTCTGCTGCACACTGCCTGCCGTTTCTTCACCGACTGTGCCGAGTGACGTCATCAGGCGCGCGACTAACTATGTCAACAGCACGGAGCCCTACCGACAAGGCGAAAGGTCGACAAACCCGGCAGAGACCGGCAGAAGGCCGGACTGAAGCCTCGGACTCGAGTAGGACCAGCTCCCTGGAAGATGTATCCAAAAAAACAGGGACAAAAGCAGAAGGTGAGGAATTGAAAACTTTCATTTCTCAACAGATGGCTGGCTTAAAGGAAGAAATAAAGGAAGAAATGAAAGATATAAAGGAAGAAATAAAGGAAGAAATAAACCAGATGAACAGCCAGATGGATCAGATGAAAAATCAACTGAAAGAATTCCAACAAGAAACAACGTTAAATATTGAAAAAAAGGTCAAGAAAGTATCGGAAGATTTGAAGAAGGAATTCATTGAAATGTTTAATGAAATGGAAAATAAGATGGACAAAAAACTTGAAAAGGTTAAAAAAGACTTTCAAAATAGGATTACTCCTATCGAGAAAGTACTGGAACAACAGGCACTGGCATAAAGAACCTTGAACAGATAGCGGAGGCAAGTACTATGTCTACAGCAAAGCTGATTACAGAACATGAACGTCTAATGAATTTGCTGACTAAAACAACAGAGAAATGTACTGAGCTAGAGGGACATCAGAGAAGACAGAATCTGAGGATTGCAAGGATTCCTGAAGGTCGAGAGAAAAACGAAGATCCTCGAGAATTCACTGCTAAATTACTCCAAGCTGTTTTATCTCTGGAAGAAATGCCTTTATTAGCTCGTGCTCATAGAGTCAGCAGACGTCAGACCAGAATAAACGCCCCTCCAAGACAAATGATTATAAAGCTACAATATGACTTTGTTCTGGATGAGATTATGCAAAAAGCTTCGAGAATCAAAAACCTGACATTTGAAGGACAAAGGATTAGTATCTACCGAGATTACCCACCAGAGGTCGCTAGGAAACGGAAAGCATTTAATGAAGCCAAAAGTCTTATGAGGGGAGTAGAAAACCTGAGATACGGTTTGAATTACCCAGCCATTTTAAGAGTTACTTTTAACAACGCGGAACATTTCTTTAATACCCCAGCAGCAGCCTTGGAATTCGCAAAGCAGTTCAAGACGTGAAAAGTATCTACAAGCAAACATACTGACTTTTACTACTTTTAGAGATCCAACACGGACTCTCAACACCCTGTGAGATTTCATAAGATAATATTGGACTAGATGGAATGGACAATGTCGTATGGAATGGAGAGGAAAAAACTGGATCGGAAAGCGTTATCTGGATATTGACAATTAGTCTTAACATATAACTAACATAAATAAATAACACATATATTAAAATCACAACGCGGTTTTATTATTAGTATTATTTTTATCAATTAAGATTGCTCACTATTGCTAATCACTATTACTAATAATTAACAACTAATGTTCCTTTAATGAATAGAGTTAAATATAGCGATGGATCTCATTTGGAGATCTTTCTTTATAATAACAATTCTCACTTTGTACTTTAGTTTTTACTTGTTGTTCTATAGTATTTTTCTTTCCCTTTTTTCTTTCTTATATAGCCTTTATATTTTTTATGTTTAATATTACTTAGATTTCTAAGTTAATTTTAGATATAGATACCTTTATATGATGAATCCTACCCCTTTTCCTTTTTTTTTTCGATTGCCTCCCCTTTTTTTTTTTCTCTCCCTTAATATTATACCCCCGCTAAAATATTATTATGGAATAATAATTCCCTAAATCTAGGAGCTGGCCAAGTTAATAACATAAATGACGGAAGTCGTTAGATGGATAGCCATGTTAGTATGGCTAGCACAAACTACAACTACTCTAGTTGTAGTTCTTTCTACCTTTACACATATTACTAGTTTCTTTAACTATTCTTTATTCTTCTTTTATATCTATTGTATTTTTCAGTTTGAATGGAGTTACACATTGGACCAATGGAGATATATTCGTGAGGTACATAAACGAGATTTAAAATTCATCTATTCAGTGTTCGGGTGTAAGGTTGGGTCTGCCGCGCTGATCCTTAGACTCTATTGTAGATTTCTACAAACTTAAAATGCAAGACTTAAAAAGAAATACGGGGAATGAGGGATTAACGTTTTGTAGTTGGAATGTTAAAGGTATTAATGAACCAATAAAGAGAGGAAAAATATTGGCACATTTAAAGGCAAGTAAAGCTGACGTAATTTACATTCAAGAAACTCACTTAAAAAAAGACGCTGAAAACAGGTTGAAAGCTAAATGGATAGATAAAATATATCATTCTTCTTTTACGCATAAATCAAGAGGTGTAGCAATATTATTTCGTAAAGGTACTTTATTTAAGCATACATCAACCATAACTGATAAAGATGGCAGATACATTATTCTGATAGAATTAAACACAGAAAAAATGATTTTTGTTAATATATATGGACCAAACTTTGATAGCCCATTGGGGGTACAGAAAAAGCTGGAGAAACTCAGCGGGTGCAGCAGCATCTAAGGAGCGAAGGAGATAGGCGACGTTTCGGGTCGAGACCCTTCTTCAGGGTTTGATAGCCCATTGTTTTTTAAGAAAGTACTTAACAATATTCCGGAATTAACACAATATAATTTGATAATTGGAGGAGATTTTAATTGTACATTAGACCCTTACCTAGACAGATCTACAAAACAAAGAAAAACTAAATCACATTCCAGTGATTTACTAAATGCATATATCCAAACGACTAACATTAAAGATGTTTGGAGAACAGAAAACCCTACGGGACGAGAATACTCTTTTTACTCGCCAGTACATAAAACTTACTCAAGAATAGATTATTTTTTGGTGGATGCAAAACTTATCTCACTTACTTATGAACCCAAATATCATAATATTATAATCTCAGATCATGCGCCATTAACATTTAAAATTAAAATAAATGGCAAAACAGAAAATTCAGGACAGTGGAAACTTAATCCACAAATTTTAAAAAATAAAACCACTCAGGAATATATTATAACTCAAATTAAGATTTTCTTTGAAATAAATGATCAACCAGAAATATCTCGCTCTTTATTATGGGAAACATTTAAAGCATATCTCCGGGGAATTATGATTTCTTCACAAGCATTCCATAATAAAAAGATTCGGAAGGAACAACAGGATTTGGAAAGGGAGATTAAACAATTAGATATACAGAATGCAACAAAGCCAGATATAATATTACATAATAAAATTGTAGCATTGAAATATAAATTAAATAAGATATATACAGATCAAGTTTTAAAATTTTATCAACATACTAAACAATTACAGTTTGAATTTGGAGACAAACCCCAGAAATTATTGGCTCGACAATTAAGGAAAATTGAAGCTGAAAAAATTATACATAGGATTAAATCACAAAATGGTGAATTATTAATACAACCTAAAGATATTAATGAAAGATTTATGCAATATTATAAAAATCTATACACTGCTAAAGCGACAGTAAATAAAACAGAAATAGATGCATTTTTAAAAAAATGTAACCTGAAAGGATTGGATTGTACCATCGAAAGCATCCTGACCACCTGCTTTACGGTATGGTACAGCAGTTGCACCGTAGCAGACAGGAAGGCACTACAACGGGTGGTGAAAACCGCCCAGCACATCATCGGTGCCCCGCTCCCTGCTTTGGATGCCCTCCACCGGCAAACGGTGTCTGAGACGGGCTGGGAAGATCATCAAGGACCCCTCCCACCCTAACCATGGACTGTTTGCCCTCCTACCATCGGGGAGGCGGTACAGGAGCCTCAGGTCCCGCACCAGCAGGATGAGGAGTAGCTTCTACAATAACACGATCGCACTGCTGAACTCGGAGTCCCGCCGATAGATTCCCACATCTGTATTTATTTATCTGCATTTATCTAAACATTGCTATCACTACGTACTTGACACTAAACTGCATTTCGTTGTACCCATACTTGTATCTGTGCAATGACATTAAATTTGAATTGAATTGAATTTACAAAATAGAGAATTATTAAATGCTGATATTTCAATAAAAGAAATCCAAGAATCTATTAGATCATTAAAAAATGGTAAAACACCGGGACCTGATGGTATAGGTTCGGAATTTTATAAAATATTTCAGGATCATATGGTTCCATGTTTGAAATCATTATATGAACAGATATATACACAACAGAAATTACCAGATACGTTGAATTAATCTATTGTAACACTTATACCCAAAATAAATAAAGACTTGGATGAACCAGGATCATATAGAGCAATAGCTCTATTAAATACGGATCAAAAGATACTAACAAAAATATTAGCACAAAGACTAAGTTCAGTTGTTAACTAATTAATCCACCCCGATCAAACAGGATTTATACCAAAAAGATATTCCTCATACAATCTAAGACGGTTATTCAATATTATATATTCGAAAAGAAGTTATAAAAAAGATTTAGTAGTTATTTCGCTTGATGCAGAAAAAGCTTTTGACCAAGTGGAATGGCCTTATTTATTTTCGGTGATGGAAGCTTTCAAACTCGGAGAGAAATTTACTACTTGGATTAAATTGTTATATGCAAACCCAACAGCTAGAATAACAACAAACCGTATGCTATCAACTAAATTTAGTTTATCTCGAGGTTGTAGACAAGGTTGTCCTCTATCACCTTTATTGTTTGCGCTAGCAATAGAACCTCTCGCCCAGAGGGTGAGATTACACCCGGAAATTCATGGATATGATACTAAAGATACTAAGAATAAAATCTCCTTATATGCGGATGATGTATTACTTTACATCACTGAACCGGAAACAAGTATCCGAAATTTGTTAAATCTAATAATGGAATTTGGATCAATTTCAGGATACAGTATCAATTGGAATAAAAGTGAACTTATGCCAATAACGATGAATAATTTACATATATTACAACAATTTCCTTTCAAGATAACGAATGAAAATATTAAATATCTTGAGATTTTCGTTACAAAAAGATTTGATTCTTTATTTAAATTTAATTTCCCTTCATTACTGAATAAATTAAATAAGAATATTTTATACTGGAAAAGCTTACCTATTTCAATGTTAGGTAAAATCAATGCAATAAAAATGATTTTTCTCCCACAATTATTATATTTATTTCAATTAATTCCGATATATCTCCCTAAAATTTTTTTTTAAAAAAAGTAGATTCTCTAATTACTAACTTTATCTGGGATTATAAGAGCCATAGAATAAATAAAAAACATTTATGTAAATCTAAAATAAATGGGGGATTAGCATTACCAAATCTTATGTTTTATTACTGGGCAGTTAATATTAAAAATATGAATTTTTGGCTAGAAGAAATAGATAATAAACCAAACTGGTTAAAAAATGGAAAAAGAAGATTGTTCTCCATTTGAAATTAGCTCTAATATTTGCTAACACTAACGTAGCTAAGAAAATTTATAGTGAAAATCCGATAATAGAAAACGGAATCCGCATTTGGAAACAAATAAAGAAAACATTAAAACTAAAATTTATACCATTAGGTCTTACCATCGCCAACAATTTTACGTTCAAACCTTCAATGATGGATAAGGCTTTTTTACAATGGAAAAATAAAGGAATTTTTAAGATGGGCGATCTTTATAAGGAAAACTCTTTTCTCTCATTTCAAGAGTTACAACAAACTTATGGACTACACAATAATGAATATTTTAGATATCTACAAATCAGAAACTATGTTTCTGCAAATACACAAGAACTTAGAAATAGAAAGACGGAAATTTTAGATGAATGCTTGAATAAACATCCAAATACAGAAAGAATGATATCATATATATACAATATTTTATTGGAAAGTGATATCCCATCAACAGAAACACATAGACAGTTTGGGGAAAATGAATTAGGCCAAATAATAAGACCAGAAATATGGGATGAAAGCTTACAACACATACATCATTGCTCGTTAAATGCTAAACATTCCCTTATACAGTTTAAAATTCTACATAGATTACATTATTCCAAATCTAAATTACATAATATATTTCCAAAATTATCTCCTATATGTGATAAATGTCAAATCTCAGAAGCAAATTTGTCACATTCATTTACTAATTGTATAAAAATTGTAGAATACTGGAACGAAATATTTAAGATAATTTCGAATGTTGTCAATATAACTATGACTTCTGATCCAAAGTTAATAATACTTGGAATACTTGAAACCGACCAACTAATAACAATGAACCAAAGAATTTTTATCGACTATTGTTTAATAATTGGGAAAAAATTAATATTAAAATTTTGGAAAGGCCCTGCATCCCCAACAATCAAAATGTGGAATACAGAAATGTCGGAGACACTTCATTTGGAGAGATTGAGGCTTGTCCTCATGGATAGGTTAGATCTCTTCAGAGGGATTTGGTCTCCATATATTAAATATTTACAGGGTCATAATGGTTCGGCGCGAGGACTTGACTGAGGCCTGAGTATCTGAATAGATGAAGAAATATATATAATAAATCATGAATATATCTCCAAGGACGGATTAATGAGTAATATTCCATTCTCCATCATACTTTCCATACTCTCTTTTCTATTTTCTTATGCTTATATAAAAAATTAGAAAAAAGTATAGAAACACATTATCTTAAATTCTTAATATCAGTACGAATATAGATATCATTGGTTCTATGAAAATATTATTAGTGTTGTGTATTTTCAATTATATAAAATTGTGTATTTTCAATTATATAATAATTTTGAATTTAAAGTCAATGATAATACAAACATTGTTAACATTATGAAAATATAATGAATATCATAGAAGTTTTATTAATATTGCGTATTATTAATTACATAAAATTGGGTCCTGTATTTGGAAATCAGAGACAATATGGATATCATGGGTAGTATGAGTATATTGCTAATACTATGAATGTATCATTAATACCATGTATTCCCAATTATATAAAATATACAACCTTGAAATTTATAATTAATAATAATACAAATAATATCAATAGTATGAATTTATCATTATTATCATGTATTTTTTATTATTGTAAAATAATGTACTTTGTCATTACTTTGTTTCTATAATAAAAATATAAAATTAAAAAAAATTTTAAAAAAATAAATAAATAAAAAATAAAAAATAAAAAAATTTAAAAATATATATATATATAAATAAATAAAAAATAAAAAAATAATTAAAAAATAAAAAATAAAAAATTCCATCAACCATTCCTCCGCCCACCTGGCCAATCTATCCAGATCCTGCTGCAATCTTTCACAACCAGAGATACCACACGGAAACAGGCCATTCGGCCCATCAAGTCCACACTGACCAGCGATCCCCGTACACTAATACTGTCCTATAGTCTTGTGGCAATTTAGTATTTTTACCAAAACCAAATAACTTACAAATCTGTTTGTGTTTGGAGTATTGGAGTAAACCGGAGCACCCGGAGAAAACCCACGGCATCACGGGGAGAATGTGCAAACACTATACAGACAGCACCCGTAGTCAGGATCAGACCCTGGTCTCTGGCACTGTAAGGCAGCAACTCTACTCTTGTGCCACCGTGCCGTCCATCTATCACTGAACTACTGGTAATGAGAAAGACCTGGATTTATATCCCACATCATCGCACATCATTGATATTATTCTAATAGATGGAGCACCCGGAGAAAGCCCTCCTCCCAATAAGACGCAACCGTTGATTTATGAGGTTTCAGGATATTTTTCTTGTTTTTATGCTCCACGTTATAATTTGTAAAGTCAAGAAAAGCATAGTCTAAAAATTACATCATAATTCCAGAGTAATGCAAATCTGACGCGTTAAAGTACAGAGGAGCACAGACATATGACGTGACATCCGAGCATGCAACTCATCAGCTTCATGCATGGCTGCATTGCTCAGTGACGTTCATTGGCCCCTCAGTAAGCAATGGACTAACATGCCTCTAGAGATCTGTATCAATCTCTATGTTCTCATCTGCATTGGAAAGGCACATTAAATGGTTAACTGGCAGCACCACACAAAGCCCAAGGCATTATGCATTACAGAAAGGCCTTATATACATAAAATCGTGCAAAGCCTTTTAGCTGTAGGTTGTCAATAACAACAGTTGAGAGGTAGCACGAGGGGGGGGAAGGGCATTGAGTTGTGTTGGCATTTCAGAAATCATGACCATTGGATGAATAATCAAGCTCGCATTTACATTGTGCAAGGGAATATTTCACATGTGCTAAGGCAGACGACTTCTTTATGTCACTTGCAACAAGAGATCAGGAACTTTCATTCTGCAGGAATGCCCAATAGATGAAATCAGATGCTTAAAACAAATGCTAAAACAGATGCTAAAAAATACGCACTGGGTTCCCCACTTAGCATTAACCCACAGTGTGCTGACTCATTGTAGTGCTTCTAGTCGTCCAGTCCCATTCCCCCACACAGAGACATCAGCCCGTGCAGTGTCCTTTTGTGCCTGGAAGCTGAGTGTCAGGTACCTACTCTCCACTGCTGCTTCCCCAGCAATTAGTCCATGGCTCAGAGTGGAGAGCTGTTGTTGGGTGGGTAGGGGTGTGTAGTAGAGCTTGTGGCAGCATCCTGGCTCACACACTGAGTACGGGCATTGTCAGGAACCAGCAGTTTGGATTGACATCCCTGCTCTCTCATCACCTGTTGTTGGGTGTGAAGGAGCCACCTGATTCCCCATCTCCTTGTTTCTCGTTGATAGTAAGATCAACAGTGGTTCCTGCTATTGAAGTTACGAGCGTAGCAAAATCTCTGTGCTTAGGAAAGCTGTGCAATCAAAGTGGAGACACCAGTTTCCTATACGTCCAAGAGGAGGTGATGAATCTGACCATAGGATCCAGGCAGCCTGTCAGCGCATAAAGCAGTGTCTGCACTCACCATGGGTGCAGGTGTAGCCAGGGTGCGCCCTGAGCATCGGCCGCAGCACAGAGTGGCAGCGAGACCCAGGCCGGACTGTCCAACACCCCCAGGCCCTCACAGGCAGTCTCTCCTCTGCGTGCTGTAGTCAGATTCATTCCTGGGTTTATGCCAGCCTCCTGGCACAGTAGAACACTGCAGCAGTAAGGCCAGGGCTTTGCAGCGGGCTTCCAATGCCTAGATTCCTGGCACAGTATCAGGGAAGAGCAAAGAGAGCAGAGAGCATCCTAGCAGAAGAGTTAGGTCATTAATGCATCTCCCGCTTCAGAATGCTAAAATGACCATTCTAGTGCTGATTCCAGGAGCACTATCCTTGCACTCTGCATTGCCAAACATGGTACAGATATAATTGCATTAATTTACATTTAAACTGATCCATGTTCAGATATGCTAATCCACACTCCGTTTATGTACGCTATTTAAGAATATCCGATGCGTTGAGACTGACTGCAATTAAATTAACATTTAAAGGTATTATTGTGGTTCACAATACTAAAGGTACCTTACGTTGAAAGGTTCGTATTACCTAGGTACAAGAGGGTTACTGTGAGGCTTAGTAATAACAATAACCCATAACAACTATGCATATGAAACAACACCACCATTCTTTAGCGCTCAGCTGTCATCACTTAGCTATGGGAAAGGAGCATCTATCGATCACAATAGCTCCCCCAGCTCCTTCATTTGAGCATAAACTGTGCATGCATGAAAGTTACTTAAAAGCGGTACCACATATGTTCAAAGGATTGTGTACATAAACAATCTAGGTCACAACCACATCAAATAATGGCAAGCATATACATTTAATCCATAGAGCATTTCCCTGAGGCGAGGAGAGAATTGGAACTGATGACAATAATTTCAATAACTTAATTGTATAAAAATTGCCTCCACTGCAGTAAGATTCAAGATGCTTCAGATTGTCAGCATATATAAATAAATTGTTCTTTCTGAAGCAATAGCATTCCTTTTAACCTACATGGAATATTTATTTGCAGTGAGGCTTTGTACAAAACTGGGCTCTGCTGCCACATTTACTAAGAAAACACTTCAAAAACATTAGGTTCCAACATTAATCATTAAATAAATATTTGGCAAACTGTTCACTTTTATTTGGCAAACACCAAAATATGAGGTACATACTGAAATGTGTCAGTACCTTGTGAAATAGCAGTGGTTTGCCTTGCATGGATTATCACTGTGATTAAAAATGAGTCAAATCTATCTCCTTGCTCTCTCCCCAAGTGTCAAGGGCAATTATCTTCAAATATCTATATCAAATATTCCCCAGATTAAAAATATCAATAAATGTTAAAATAAATTGAAAACATTTAATCAAACAGCAGGTGGGACAAAACGCATCTTTTCAGAAGATTAACATGAACATGTATGCAAAGATAAAGGGACATGGAGCATAGTTTACATATTGCATAACATCTAATTTCCAATGTTGTTCAATGTAATTTAATGTTATTTAATTGGAGGTACGGAGCTGGTGGAGCAGCAGTCTTGTAACACCAGTGAGCAGGGTTCAATCCTGACCTTGGGTGTTGTCTGTGAGAAGTTTACACATTCTTCCAGTGACAACATGGCACTGGTTTCTAAAAAACTGTCTGTAGGGCTGTTCATAGAAGCTAGAAATCCAGACAGAATTTGTTTTGTAATTTGTAATTGTAGTTTCCTGTTCAGAGTTGTATCAAACGTCTTGATAGTTTGAGTAGGACGTCGACATTTATAGCAGCAAGGATTCCTCTCAGGGAAGCTATCTTGATAAATTGTTCAAAACCTTGAAGAAATGCTGGCGTCATGAAGAATCATTCTACTGCATATTGGAGTTATAATTTGAGCTATTTTCAACCATGACAGATTCACAGAACAGATCACTAGGGAAGGCAACACCAATCCACTATATATGTGTGCGCACGGTGATTCACAGAAAGCAGACAAGGATGCACAGAACGTCCAAAATGTAGTTTAGTTTAGTTTAATCTAGAGATACAGTGCGGAAACTGGCCCTTTGGCCCACCGAGTCCGCACCGACCAGCGATCCGCACACATTAATACTATCCTAGACGCAAATAGGGACAATTTTGCAAATTGTCGATCACCTCAATGGGATCTTCCAAAACAACTTCTCTATCCCTGAGAAGGCAATGCAAAATTTCCAACTGGCATGGAAAATTATTTCTTGTAAATTATTGATTGGCCAGAGTGTTTAAATATTTTCCTTCAAAAGATAGGCAAATTGATCTACCCAGTCATCAGTATTAAGCAATGTATGGGAAATCTGAAATTTGCTTCTCAGGAAAATCCTTACCTGATAATCAAAAACTGCAGATTGTTTAAAATAGAGAATAATACATATACTGTAAATGTTGAAAATGTTCAGTTGGTCAAGCAGCAACTATGTTAAAAGAAACTGAGTTAACATTTCAGATCAAATATTCTTCCTCAGAACTAAGAAATTGAGATCTAGAAATCTTTGCCATTTGCGATAAAGAATCTTTCACCTGAAACATTAACTCTATATCTTTCCACAGAGGCCAGCAAACAAGCATTTTCTCTTTCAATTTCATTATTCATGTGTTTAGACTCAACTAAATCACACAAAGGTAAAAATTAAAATAAGAAATTCTGGTAAAATTAAACATCTCAGATTATGTTCAGAAACATTGCAGTGTGTTTCGTGTTTCACTTACTGAAGATTCTTCAAACTATTGCAGATGTTCTCTTTATATATCCTTATTGGTTATTTGTTACATTTTAATTGGTATTTGCCCTAATTCCATACTTTATAAGAGTTACTGATGGCATTGGAATCTGTTGGTTCTTGAGAAGCTCTTTCGATTTGATTACTACCATGGTCTTCTGGAAGCTGATGTTTTCAAAATCAGCACTTACATGTATTTATTTTCTTCCTATTGTTATCAAGATGTTTTAAATCAGTCTTGGACCGTCATTCTCTTGAATGCAAACTTTTTCACTTGCTGTTTACATTTACATAATGCCAATTTATGGGAAATAGTTTTGTAACCAAAATATATAAAATTTCCATTCAGTGAAAATGTTATTTTACATCCAAAAGTATTTCTGCTTTTTTGTCAATTTGCTGCATGCCAAATAAAATGGGCATTTCTAGTGACTAAATCAACAGTCATGCGTATTAATCACTAACATTTCCATGTAATTGCTGTGTTGATATCATAAGGACAATTCAGTCTTATTTCTTCTTCCTTCTCTCTCCCTTTCTCTCTCTCTATCTCTCTCTCTCTCTCTCTACATATATATACACTTCCTTATCTATGTATCGCCCACTCCCTTGACATCAGTCTGGCGAAGGGTCTTGACCCGAAACGTCACCCGTTCCTCTCCAGAGATGCTGTCTGTCCCGCTGAGTTACTCCAGCATTTGGTGTCTATCTTATAAACTACACAGTGCACTTGTGCAAAAAGGGACCATTCAGCAGAAATATCCTCCCACTCCTCTTAGATTGTCCTCATCAACAGGACGCCATTATAACTGTAGAATGCTGTTAGGACAGCAGGACTGCAGAATACCTGTGGTTCCTGAAAGTCTTAAAATCACAACCCTTTTCCAAAGTTTGATGCCAATTTTACCCTAAGCCAGAACAAATGTGAATTCCATTACCTACATATCCAATTGGTGTGTGAGCCCAGGCATCAAATGAAGCAGTTCAACACCTGGTAAGTTAACAACAATAATGATGCCTTCAGTCTGTGGTAATTCATTGTTCTGGCTACAGCTAAGCATTGCATCAACAAAAAATGAGGGTCTTCTAAAGTCATCGCTGGTAATGCCAATGCACAACCTACCATTACTGTATGTGTGTAGCTTGCTTACAAAGTAACTGATGCTGCTTTGCTTTGATGAAGCAGATCAATAACACATGGGACTGACGCCCCACTGTCGAAGCAGTCCTGAAACATTCAGCAGTGTGGATGTTAAAATTTGTGGTGATCTGCTGAATAACACATAATGTTGCCCTCATTGGGTGACAATCCTGCCACTGTGGGTTGTGTGTGGGTGATGGGCAAATGGAACAAGGTGGGGAATGGAAAGAAGTTGGGTAACAGGGGGCTGAATGGATTGGAAAATAAAGGTGGGTGAGAGAACCTGAGTGGATCAAGGTAGAGAGAAAGAACACTGAGGGTGTAAGTTATGACAAATTTGAAAAGTCAATATTGATACCAATGAGTTGTAGACTATCCAAGCAGAATATGAGGTACTGTTCTTCTGGTTGGCACTTGACCTCACCCTGGTAGCAGAGAAAGCCGAGGACAGACAGGTTGTTGTGGCATTGAGAAGGAAAGTTGAAATGACTTGCAACTGGGAGCTCAGGATGATGTTTCAACAGAGTGGAGATGCTCAGCAAAGTGGTCGCCAAACCTAGGTTTGGTCTCACCAATATAGAGGCCAGTTGCACACAAGTAAAAACAAATGGTGAACATGAAAATATCACATCATCTGCAATGTAATTAAAGTATACCATTCAACAGCACATCACGATGCCTATGCCCTCTTATAAAATCTACATCCCTGTGCAAATTAATTGAATCATGGGCTGATTTTTGCTATATTTTATATCATGAGTTTTATATGTCCACCATTTGTTCTTATATTTTTATGGAACCCCATAACACCCAAATAAAAGTTCTTGTTATTTTTCATTCTCTTCAGGGCCTGTCCTACTTACACGGTTTTTTTCAGTGACTTGCCGGCACCAGTCATAGTCGCAGCAGGTCGCCGAAAATTTTCAAAATGTTGAAAATCCAGCGGCGACCAGAAAAAGGTACGATTCTTTGGGCCACTACGCACGGCCAAACAGGCATCACCCAAGGCTTTTCCAGTTGGATCTGGAATGTTGCAGCAAGACTTGCACCATGCCACACATCAAAGATGGTGACCCAATTTTTCCTCCAGAAGAGGATACGTCCCTGTCCTGGACTGGCTTGGTAACTCGCCTGACCTGAATCTGCTTGAGAGTTTGTGGTCAATTATCAAGGACACAAAGAAAGAAAAGGATTGTACTCCAAAACAGAAGCTCATCATAATTCAGCTGTGGTATCAAAATGAAAAATCCTCAGAAACTTTCAAAATCTGGTTCATTCCATGTCAAGTCATGTCAAAGACAATAATGAGCTGTGATGGGCATAAAATGTACTAAAGGCATAACTGTGCGATAGCAAGGAGTAAAAGGTAGCCCTGTGACATGTATATTGACTTGTTATATCAATGATTGTTCAATGAAGTTTCAGCAATTTGAGTACAGCGCACATAATTCTGTAAATATTCAGTTAGTTATGGATAAGGATAGGAGTGGACCTCAGATGAAAGTGCTAAATTGAGGGAAGGCGAACTACAACAGTATTTGGCAGAAACTGGGGAGAGTACATCGGGAATAGCTGTAAGGGAGTAAAACCAAATCTGACATGTCGGAGGCCTTTAAGAGCCAGCTGGATATAGCAGGGTGTAGATCAGATGGATATTAGGCTGGAAAAAAAAGGCAGATAGAATTTAATCTGAACAAATGTGAATGTGTTGCATTTTGGAAGGTATAAGAAAGATATAGTAAATGGCAGGCCCATAAGTGCAAGTCTAGAGCTCCCTGAAAGTGGCAATAGGGTTACAAAGAAGGTACAGTATACAACAGGCTTGCCTTCATTGGTAGAGCACTGAATATAAAAGTCAGGAAGTAATGTTGCAGCTGCCTAAAATTTTAGTTAGTTCACAATTGGAGTATTTTCTGCATTTCTGGTTGCCACATTAGGGGAGGATATAGAGGCTTTGGAGATAGTGCAGAAGAGGTTCACTGCGATATTGCCTAGATTGAGAGAATTGGCAATAAAAAGGGATTGAAACAACTCGGTTGCTTTCTCTGGAGTACCAGGGACTGAGGGGTGAACTGATAGAAGCATATAATGGTATGAGAAGCATAAATACGATGGGCAGACAGTCTTTTCTCCAGGGTTCAATTGACAAATACTAAAGGACAGAGCTTTATGGTGAGAAGCTAAAGTCTAAAGATTTGTGAGGAATTTCGTTTCGCATCACACGTGGTAGGTGATGGGAATGTGCTGCCAAGGGGAGTTATTATATGTGGATATGATTGTAATATTTAGCCAGACACATGAACTGGAGAGAATGGAGGTTTATGAACCATATGTCTTACCCCTTGCTTAACAAGAATCTCTCTGCTTCTGCCTTCAAAATTCTGTTTCACCACAGTACATAGAAGAGATCCAAAAACTACATCCTTTGAAGAAGCAAATTTCAGGAGCACATTTTGAGACTACAACTGCAACACGTTCATTGGTCAAACCCCAACAGTCTCTCTAGCAAACCACAAAACTTGCCAACCACAAATCTCATTTAAGTGTATTCAGCATTTTTATTTGGCCAACCAATCTTCTAATCTCTCCAATATGTTGCCTCCTACAGTATATCATTGGCTTTAATTTTCTGCATTATTTTTAGCAACTGCCTTTTGGAAATCCAAGTATAGTACATCTATTGATTCCCCTTATGCACAGGGTAACACGGTGGCACAGCAGTGGAGTTGCTGCCTTGCAGTGCCAGAGACCCGGATTTGATCCTGACTACAGATGCTGTCTGTATGTCTGAGAGGTTTGTATATTCTCCCCATGACCGCGTGGGTTTTCTCCAGGTGCTCCAGTTTCCTCCAACACTCCAAAGATGTACATGTTTGTAGGCTAATTGGCTTGGTAAAGTTGTAAATTGTTCCCAGTGTGTGCAGGATGGTGTTAGTGTGCGGGGATCGCTGGTCAGCACGGACTCAGTGGGCCGAAGGGCCTGTTGCTGCGCTGTATCTCTGAACTTAAAAAGCATGTTCTTTTTTCAAACAAACGCCAATAAATTAATCAAACATGATTTACCTTCCACAAAAGTTGGTTATCTTGATTTTTTTTCTATGTATATGTATCTTTGTATATAATGTTAATGCAATAAAAGTTGGGATTATCCTGCTGTAATTATATATATAATAGTTTTGAACATTTTCCCAATGACAAATCTTACACTAATTGACCAGTAGTTTCCTGTTATGAAGTGAATTACGACACAGGGAGTTGTCAGCTCATAGCTTCAACAATTCTCTCTGTA
Source organism: Okamejei kenojei (assembly GCA_035221665.1). Classification (NCBI taxonomy): domain Eukaryota; kingdom Metazoa; phylum Chordata; class Chondrichthyes; order Rajiformes; family Rajidae; genus Okamejei; species Okamejei kenojei. Next base: position 36,445,287 of record CM069141.1, on the reverse strand, counting down.
ATACTTGCCTGGTCTTCTTCTTGCATATGGCATGCACAGCCTAAAGTTGTAGGTCAACTTGTTCTATTTGATCTTGTTTGTGCACGTTGGGTTGATTGCATTAGTCGAAACAGGGTGGACCACGTGAAGGTTGCAATCTCCCACCCCATTTGCCTGGTATTAATAATTTTCTTTCCCATCCCCTTTCCAATTCCTAATTTACAGCTATTTCTGGGATATTATATAACTATATAACCATATAACAATTACAGCACGGAAACAGGCCCTCTCGGCCCTTCCAGTCCGTGCCGACCATTTGTTTTCCCCTAGTCCCATCTACCTGCACTCAGACCATATCCCTCCATTCCCTTCCCGTCCATATACCTATCCACTTTACTTTTAAATGTTAAAATCGATCCTGCCTCCACCACTTCTGCTGGAAGCTCATTCCACACAGCCACCACCCTCTGAGTAAAGAAGTTCCCCCTCACATTACCCCTAAACTTCTGTCCCTTAATTCTCATGTCATGCCCTCTTGTTTGAATCTTCCCTACCCTCAATGGGAAAAGCATATCCACGTCAACTCTGTCTATCCCTTTCATCATTTTAAAGACCTCAATCTAGTCCCCCCTTAACCTTCTGCACTCCAAAGAATAAAGACCTAACTTGTTCAACCTTTCTCTGTAACACTGTTGCTGGAACCCAGGCAACATCCTAGTAAATCTCCTCTGTACTCTCTCTATTTTGTTGACATCCTTCCTATGATTAGGCGACCAAAATTGTACACCATACTCTTACCAATGCCTTGTACAATTTTAACATTACTTCCCTACTCCTATATTCAATGCTCTGATTTATAAAGGTCAGCACACCAAAGGCTTTCTTTACCACCATATCTACATGCGATTCCAGCTTCAGGGAACTATGCACAGTTATTCCTAGATCTCTCTGTTCCACAGCATTCCTCAATTCCCTACCATTTACCATGTACGTCCTATTTTGATTTGTCCTGCCAAGATGTAGCACTTCACACTTATCAGCATTAAACTCCATCTGCCATCTTTCAGCCCACTTTTCCAAATGGCCCAAATCTCTCTGTAGACTTTGAAAATCTACTTCATTATCCACAACACCACCTATCTTAGTATCATCTGCATACTTACTTATCCAATTTTATATATATCCTCTACAGTGAACACTGATTCAAATATCTGTTTAATTCATTTGCCATCTCCTTGTTTTTCATTATTAATGTTGTGTAAAATTCAGTGGTCAATTGTTATTTTCGAAGCTATTATCAACGTACCCAAATGAATCAATATGAATAAGCCATATAGTGGTGAATGTTAAGTCAACTGTAATATGTAACCAATTTATTCCCATTCACTTACCTCTGAATTAATGTGCAGATATTGCTTTTGGGCACACCTAATATTACTTACAATAGTAGTTCTAAATCCAACTCATTTTACATCCAATATCAATTTTGTCTTTTGCCAAAGTTTAGCTTGTCAAAAAAACATTAATTGTGATCAAAATGAACACAATGGCAGGTTTGTATTCAGATACCTGGTGCTATCTTCATGAGAAGTCAAGTTTTACTACAAAGCACACTGGACTGCACCATTAATATTTCACTCAGGATTTCAAATTTGCTCTTTTTTTCCTGCTTTCCAACACCCTCCAATACCAAAACTATGCGTTGATAATGCATTTCTTCAGGAAAAAAAAGCATAGAAAAACATATTTCTAAAACCTCACGCTCACTGCTGAGTGGGAATAGATGTAGCCACAGAGTTCAATTCACAACTCAGTGTTATGAGAGGTGACCACCCGCTATGATAGGCGGAACGGTCCTTTCTATAGTTAACCCTGATCACAGTCTCTAATGGGGCTGGTTTCCCACCCACCGGGACCTCCCACGTTTTGCCCTCTGACCCTAGCCACTCCACTGCCCTCCAGCAGCCCGCAGCCATCGCCTCACCTGCAGCCTGGACTCAGCACCGGGCCTGAAGTTTCCATGCTGCAGACTCCAACTCCCCTGTGTTTGACTGCGCTGGGTCCTAGTGCTAGTCCCCCAATCCTGGTAACCTCAGTGGCTGTTCCACTGGGTCTTCCCCGTTCCCCTCAAACCATGTGACCTCAGCTCTTCACCACCCACACAACAGTCCTCATACCTCTCTACCCCCGACCACCCACCAGTCCCCCACCATACATCGCCTCGGCTTCAGTCCACTCACCTGCCTTTCCCTGGCCCCAACCCCCATCTCTGCCATGTGTTCACCATTCCCCCTGACCTCCCTCTCAAATACCAGTTTGTCCGCAGCAGAGACCTCACCTTTGTCCCCCTCCGTCCCCACCTCAATGAGTTCCGCGCCCAACGCAATTTGGAGCTCTTCTTATGAGGGCAGTCTTATGACAATGCTGCCAACATGGCTGGTAGGTACAAGGGTATGCAGCAAAAAATCCTCGAAAAAAACAAATTTGCAAGATTTATTCCATGCACTGCTCGCTCATTAAATTTGGTGGGCCGTTCGGCTGTTAATTGCTGCCTTGATGCGGTGAACTGTTTTGGAATTGTCAATGAAATGTATACCTTCTTTTCATCCTCCACAAAGAGATGGGCAGTTCTAAAATCATTTTTGCAACCTCAGTCAAAAGTGGCTAAATATTTGTCAGACACTTGGTGGGAAGCACATGCAAAAGCCACAGAAGCTATTTTGGAAAGTTACAGCACTATCACTGATGCACTCAGTCATTTGTACTCTGATGTTAATGTGAAGGGTGATACCAGGCTTCAAGCTAACAATCTTTTGCAGAAAATGGAAGAACTGGAATTTGTGTTTATGCTGTATTTTTGGACGCGCCTGCTAGGTAATATCCGCGACATCGCGCGGGGCTCCGAAATTTTTGTAGTGAATGAAATCTTCACGCGCCAACGGCCTGTCGCGGAACTGATGGCCATAGTGGGACAGGCCCAAGACCCTGGCACGACGCAACGTCTCACCTCCAACTGCAGCAGAAGCAGGCAAACGATGGCTGAACTCAGCCTGGTGCTCAAGGCCGTTGCGGTCTAGATCCGCCCCCACTTCTACTCCCAGAGCCGGGCCAAGAAAATTGAAGATAGACACAAATGCAGGAGTAACTCAGCGGGACCGGCAGCATCTCTGGAAAGAAGCGATGGAGGACGTTTCAGGTCAAGACCTTTCTTTTCAGACTGAAGAAGAGTCTCGACATGAAACATCACCCATTCCTTCTCTCCAGAGATGCTGCCGGTCCCGCTGAGTTACTCCAGCTTTGTGTCCGTCTTCAAATGACGTGATGTGCTCCAGACGGCTGTGTATATGCATGTAATTGCGCTTCTCAGTGGGACCGGCCCCGCGCGGCCATAGGATGCCCGTGCGCCTCAACGCGACCACGAGGTTACGTAATTTGCTTGCCAAGAACACGTAAGTGGGACAGGCCCTTTACTGATGAATTTTTGCACTTTCACTCCTACATGAGACAAAGCCATAGGCATACAGAAGAGCACTCTCTGTCTCATACAGACCATTATCAAATAATATACAAGGAAATAATTCAGATGGCCTTCCCTAATGTGGAAGCAATCTTGCAGCTGTTTCTTGGCTTAATGGTCACCAACTGCTTGGGAGAGAGGTCTTTTTCAAGACTCAAAAGAATTAAAAATGAATTAAGGTCCACAATGTCTCAAGAGACGTTGTCTGAAATGAGCATTCTGTGCATTGAGAGTGACAAATTTAGACAAACAGATCTTGATCAACTTCTGGATGATTTTGCTATGAAGAAAGCGAGAAAAAAACATTTTTGCTCTTAGTGAATTTGTAGTTTCTTTATTTCTTAATATTCCACATTCAATTCAAGAGACACCTATTGTCACTTGCACCAATTGGTACAATGAAATTTGGGGTCACCATCCAACGTCGGAACGGGAGAACATTCTCAGCGGCTTGGACTTCCGAATCGGCCACTTCCTACAAGGGACCATGGCTCCCGAAGTCCACAGGCTGAGCTGGGCGGAGATTCACACTGACGGCCCTCGGCAAAGGGATCCCAGGGCTCCGCGATGTTGAAATCAGTGTGGCCCGAGGCTGGGAGCCCCGCAAACCACAGCTCCATGATGTTGAAGCAGCAGGCCCAACACTCCAGAGCTTCAAACGGCGATCCAGGTAAGGCATCGCCTGCTCTGCAGTGAATCCAATACGTATTTTAAAACCAACTCTTTAATGACAACATACAGTACGATCTAAAAGTGGCACACTGTCACTGTCGGGTAGTCATGGTCCTCTAGTTGTGGGGGTGGGGGATTGGGAGAGGGGGGCTCACAAGTGAAATAGCTTAGGGCCTCTCTTCATGTAAATCCGGCCCTGCCTATCCATGTACCTGTCTAATTGTTTCTTAAACATTGGGATAGTCCCTGCCTCAACTACATCCTCTGGCAGCTCGTTCCACACACCCACCTATCTTTGTGTGAAAAAGTTATCCCACAAATTCCTATTCAATCTTTTCCACTTCACCTTAATCCTATGTCCTCTGGTCCTCGGTTCACCGACTCTGGTCAAGAGACTCTATGCATCTACCCAATCTATTTTCTCAGTCTTCAATATCTGTACAAAAAAATCATACAAGAAAACAACATTGAAAAGCCCGGGGTGGGGGTGGTGGAGTAATGAATTATTCAACTGAACCAATAAATACTTTTCTGGAACTCTTCAGTTCAATCAAATTCACTGGTCATTGCCCTGAAGGTGGTCGTGGCCAGGGATGAAACGGATAATGTGAAGGACAAAGAATGATGTTTATAATTTTGAACAAACTCTAAACGGACAAATACTGAAAACAATTGCGCAAGAAAAAGATCAATACAAATGTCAAAGTTTTGTGGGTCAGTGTTATGTTGGAAATGTATTAATGATTGACTGCAGCATTATTGAGTGATCCCATGTCAAAGCAATCAGCGTACAAACCTGGACAAGCTGTGGGATCCATTCATGTACTGTGGTGACAGCTGCCATAGCATAATGACCATAATGGTAGAGCTGTCATAACAGAGTGCTGCTTTTTAGTCTTAAGGCTGCTCAGTAAAATCAAAGCACATGACAATTATAGTAACTCATACAAAACTCAGCACAGGATTCACAATGTGTGATTCACCTGCACCTATAGGATTCAGTAAGGGCAGTTCCACAAAATTCATACTACCAGTTAATTATAATGATTTCAATATGCAGTCAGTGGCAAACAAGTGAATCAGCTGGGGCACACAATTTCTAGAGTGTTCAGCACCACAAGGTGGTTCCGTAGATGGCTAGATAGCGCCATACATGGCAGCCACGCCAGCAGCCTGTCTCGTCATTTCTTCTTTTGCTGTTTTGGTTTGTGTTTACTTGTATGTTTTTAGTGTACCTTTAGTTTTGTATCATGTGGGGGGGGGGGGGGGGGGGGGGGGGGGGGGGGGGGGGGGGAGGGGTGGGGTTGGGAGAAACCTTTTTTATCTCTTTCCTTGACGGAGATGCTATTTTTTCATCATATCTCCGTCTGCACTGCGGCTTTAACATCATGGAGCTGGTGGTCCCGTTGTTAAGGATCGGCTGCGGGAGCTCCAACCGCAGGAGCTTCGACGGCCCGATCGCAGGAGCTTCGATCGCCCTGATGCATGAGCTGCGATCACCGACTGCAGGAGCTTCGATCACCGACTGCATGAGCTGCGATCACCGACTGCAGGAGCTTCGATCACCGACTGCATGAGCTGCGATCACCGACTGCGGGAGCTTCGACGGCCCGATCGCAGGAGCTTCGATCACCGACTGCGGGAGCTTTGATCGCCCCAACTGCGGAAGTTTTGATTGCCCTGACCGCGGGAGAAAAGGAGGAAAGAAGGTATAAGTTATTTGCCTTCCATCACATTGAAGCATGTGGGGTCGCCGAAAAAACAAGATGGACGTGCTGCCTGCACTGGTGAGGACTTGGAGGGAGTGCTGTGAGTGCAGTGATCTCGGTGTTTTGCGGGGACATGGCTCCATGATGACATCCCGGACTCTAGTGCGAGTGTGGACGGCTTTCCGACTGTTCGGGCGGACAGGGACTGCAGAGAGAGTGACAGCGGTCGGTACAACTCTGGTCACATCACGGTGAAGGAGCGTGTGTGTGGTCCGGACATTGAACTGATGGCTGTGGGTCTCCACTTATGCTGTGTGCCCGGGGATTCTCACATGCTGTTGTGGTGGCTGTTTAAATTTAGATTTAATTTTTATGTGGTTATGTATCTTGTTGCTTTTTTGTATGACTGTTGGCAAATCAAATTTCTTGTATGTTTACACATTTGGCTGATAAATTAATTACAATTACAACAAGCAAGCCTGAGCTGATTAACATGAGTCCTCACTGTTCAAAAGGTATGTGAATTGCAAATTCAACAGATGGTGAATTTCTTTGGTGAGGAACTTGCCATGTCATGCAACACACAACATAGGAACTGATGTTTCTCAGACACTGCACTGCAAAGTTTGGTGGGAAATGGAGTGACTGGGGGAAACCTGGCAAATAGAGTTTAATGCGGAGAAGTGTGAGATCATGCACATTGGTAAGAGGAATGAGAGTCAAGTCAAGTCACGAGAGTTTATTGTCATGTGTCCCAGATAGGACAATGAAATTCTTGCTTGCTGCTGCACAACAGAGTATTATAAGCATAGATACAGAACAGTTCAGTGTGTCTATATAGCATAGACCATATATTCACACGCATAAATAAACAGATAAAGTGCAATAGGCTGTTATAGTTCAGAGGTTGTTTGATGGCGACTTTAATAGCCTGATGGCTGTGGGGAAGAAGCTGTTTCTGAACTGGATGTACCAGACTTCAGGCTCCTGTACCGTCTACGGAGCAGCGGAGAGATGAGTGTGTGGCCAGGATGGTGTGGGTCCTTGATAATGTATGCAGCCTTTTTGAGGCAGCGTCTGCGATAGATCCCTTCGATGGTGGGGAGGTCAGAGCCGATGATTGACTGGGCAGTGGTCAAAACTTTCTGCAGTCTTTCCTGCTCCTGGACGCTCAAGTTGTCGAACCAAGCCACGATGCAACCAGTCAGTATGCCCTCTACTGTGCACCTGTAGAAGTTCGAGAGAGTCCTCTATGACATGACGACTTTCCGTAATCTTCTCAGGAAGTATAGGTGCTTTCTTTATAATTGCATCAGTGTGCTGGGAAGGGGAATGATCTTCAGAAATATACACACCCAGGAATTTGAATTTCTTGACCCTTTCCACAATCGTCCCATTGATATAAACGGGATACCCCTTCCAAAATCCACAATAAATTCCTTGGTTTTGCTGGTATTGAGAGCCAGGTTATTGTGCTGGCACCATTTGGTCAATCGGTCGATCTCACTTCTATACGCTGACTCGTCACCATCAGTGATTCGTCCCACAACAGTGGTGTCGTCGGGGAACCTGATGATGGAGTTCGCACTATGTCCAGCTACACAGTCATGAGTATAGAGTGAGTACAGCAGGGGGCTGAGCACACAGACTTGAGGTGCTCCTGTGCTGATGGTTATCGAGGATGACACATTTCCACCAATACAGACAGACTGTGGTCTGTGGATGAGGAAGTCGAAGATTCAATTGCAGAGGGATGCATAGAGACCCAGATCTGAGAGCTTGTTGACCAGCTTGGAGGGGATGATGGTGTCAAACGCCGAGCTGTAGTCAATGAATAACAGCTTGACATATGAGTTTCTGTTGTCCAAGTGGTCCAGAGCGGAGTGGAGAGCCAGTGAGATCGCATCCACCGTTGATCTGTTATGGTGGTATGCGAACTGCAGTGGGTCGAGGTTCATGTCGAGGTAGGAGTTGATATGCGCCATAATCAACCTCTCAAAGCACTTCATCACAACAGATGTTAAGCAGATTATTATTTAAGTGTAGAAAGAGTGCCAAGGAGTGAGGTTCAGAACCTGTTGGTGTGTTGGTGCAAATCACAAAATGTTAGCAGGCTGGTCCAATAAGTAGTTATGTAGGCTAACACCATGTTGGCATTTATTGCAAAAGGGTTGGAATTAAAGAGTAGGGTGGTTTTGTTGCAGTGGTGAAGCTATGCCAGTAATACTGCACACAGCTTTGGTCCCCTTACCTAAACAAAGATGTAGTAGCATTGGAGGCAGCGCAAAGGAGATGTACCAGTCTAATTCCTGGAACGAGTGCAACGCCCTCTCTAGAAATGAGAAACCGTTTGGCTCTTTGGAGTGCAGAAGAATGAGGGGTGACTTTATTTAAACATATGATATCCCAAGGGGGATTGATAGGGTAGATATTGAAATGTTTTTCATTTCTGAGAGAGCCTTCAACAAGGATAAAGAACATAAAAGAATACAGCATGGCTCTTCGGCCCACAATGTCCATGCCAGATGGTGCAAAATTGAATGAATCTCCTCTGCCTGCTTGTGTTCTATAACCCACTATTCCCTGCATATCCATGTGCCTAACTAAAAGCCTCGTAACTGCCACTATCGTATTTGCCTCACCACTACTATCCTTGGCTATACATTCCAGGCATCAACCACTCTCTGTGTAAAAGGCGGCCAGCACATCTTGAAACTTTACCCCTTAGACCTACGCCCTGTGGTGTTTGAAGTTTTCACCTTGGAAAAAAGGTTCTGACTGTCTACATTAACTGTGGCTCATGCAACCTTATATACTTCTATCAGGTCTCCCTCAGCCTCCACTGTTCCGGCGAAAAACAATCCAAACTCTCCTTGCAGCTAATACATTCTAATTCAGGTAAGCATTCTGGTAAAGCTCATCTAAATCTTTTCCAAAACCTCCACATCCTTGTGTAATGAGGTGACCAGAAGGAGATATAATGACAAAATAAGGGCTGGTTATTTAAAACTGAAGTGCATAGAAATTGCGCGGGCTTGACAGTCCAGGTGACCCACGTCTGCACCTATGTATTTTTGTGTGTCAGAGCTTGGGAAATATTCTAAATCTGCAGGAACAAGGAGGCTCCGAATCCCTTCACTGCTCATGAGCATGAGCATATATTTGGACCACCTCCTTGTCCCTGCAGAGGTCAGTGCCCCAAGGACTCCGCAGCATTTACAAGCACATTTCCAAATGAAGTGCACAACACTTACTAAAACAAGCAGGGAAGGCACAGTGCCATCCTTTACCTGCTGAAGAGGCATCATGCCCACCAATGGACTGGCATTTACCCAATACCTGGGCACATGTGGACTACACTTTGCTGATCAACAAGTTTCAGATATTGTTAGTATGCACCTCTTCATCACCATTCACCTCATAACTTTCTTTTTCCAGGCAACCAAGAACTACAACATAGTCGGATGGCATTTGAATGGTAAGGATAAAGATACACATCAATTGATGTGATTCACAACCCAGCGGCTCAGATTCTGACTCTTGTACTGTGGCAGGAAGCTGAGTCAATGGGAAAGTGCACATCAGACATGGCAGAGGGAATCAATGTGTTTCAGCTCCCCAAAAGGCAAGGTTGCTCACAGGAAATCCTACAGGGGATTCGGATGTCATCTTGGATATCCAGCCTACTGAAGAGGATTGCATCACAATCGTGCATCTTTCTGCTGTTTTGTACTTATTATTATATCTTTGTTGAATTTATCATTACTGTATGTATGCGATTTACTCTATGAGCTTCAGAGAGTTTTATTGCTCCTTGCTACACATGAAAATAAACTAGTCTGAACCTGAATCTGAATTTGAATGGGTGTGCATGGTGAAATGATTAGTTCATTATCAAAAACTGGTAGTCGATGTGCAGTGGTACCAAGACAACCTTGCTGCTGGAGAGTGAATGAAAATCAAAGAACTACAGGTACTGAGAATCCAAAACAAAATTAGGAAATGCTAGAAACACTCACCGGGTGAGGCAGCATCTCTGGAAGGAGAATCAGTTGGAATTTTAATTCTGGGATCCTTCATCAGAACTGGGAAAGTCAAGTTTGTAGGAGAGAAGGTGCAGAGGGATGTGTAGAAAAATGGGATATCACTGAAGGTCAAAGAGTTATTATTAAGAGTTAAACATTGAGTTATTTTGGCAATGTGATGTACAATAAATGTCAAAACTGCCTGGCATGCCAAACTGTACAAAAAGTATAAGAAATCCTGAGCCCAAAGAAATGGCAAAATCTGATACAAACATAAGAACAAACGAACTTCCAAAGTCAGACCACTCAGTATAGCGTATATAAGACTGCAATAAGCCCCGACAGAAAATGAGGTTATGTCCTTGGTCTTGCATTGGTCTTGCATCTTAACAATGCAAGGGGGCACAGCAGATGGGATGGCAATTAAAGAGAGAGGTAATAGCCAGTTCAGGATCACCACCCCACCACCCACCATCTCACCTCCCCTTCAGTTCTACTGGCATATGAATAGCTTGATTAAGATGGATATATTTACAATTGAGTCAGGTCAGATCAGCTAAAAGATGTACTGGGCTGTGTCCAGATTGGAAGTTCATATTTGGTTTCAATTTATACCCAGTTAGATCTCTAGAAAAATCATAGCAGTGCAATTATTGGCTTCATTGACTGAGAGTTAAATTTTCGATGATGTTCTAATTATTATAGCAACCATGTCAAACAGAGTGCATTTTATCTGAATTTGACAATGATAAATTGAAAGCCATTTCCACTGAAGCTGCAGCTATTCAGTGAGAAAGACTCAAAGACCCCCAAATTCTTGCCATAGAGGGGGTACAGAGAAGGTTCACCAGACTGATTCCTGGGATGTCAGGACTTTCATATGAGGAAAGACTGGATAGACTCGGCTTGTACTCGCTAGAATTTAGAAGATTGAGGGGGATCTTATAGAAACTTACAACATTTTTAAGCGGTTGGACAGGCTAGATGCAGGAAGATTGTTCCCGATGTTAGGGAGGTCCAGAACAAGGGGTCACTGTTTAAGGATAAGGGGGAATTCCTTTAGGACTGAGATGAGGAAAACATTTTTCACACAGAGAGTGGTGAGTCTCTGGAATTCTCTGCCACAGAAGGTAGTCGAGGCCAGTTCATTGGCTATATTTAAGAGGGAGTTAGATGTGGCCCTTATGGCTAAAGGGATCAGAGGGTATGGAGAGAAGGCAGGTACAGGATACTGAGTTGAAAGATCAGCCATGATCATATTGAATGGCGGTGCAGGCTCGAAGGGCCGAATGGCCTACTCCTGCACCTATTTTCTATGTTTCTATGTTTCTATGACACTGGCTTAAGGATGTAGATGAGACTATTGTGCATCTTCTCAAAACATTGCAATGTATGATCGCATTTGTCAGCCAAGAAAGCTTGCCACAATTTCATTGAAATTACAGCTGCAGTACCGTTTCCAGTGTTGGTTGCTTTACTTAGAGATGAATATGTCATGGATGAGGTGAGATGAAAGTATATAGGAATGACAGGATAGATACAGGATAACAGGATGCTTCCCGTGAGTGTAAAGTTTATTTTCACATTTACGAGTAAGGCGAGATACAGGCACAATGAAAACATCGTCCTTACAGCAACATCACAGACATAGACTCAGACAAACACATTAAAAAATATATATACATATACTGCAGAAAAAGAAAGAAAATTGTGCAAAAAAAACATTAGTGCAACAACATGTTTAAAAAGAAAAATAGAACAATTACATATTAGTGCAAGAGGTGGGACATAGTGTTCTGTTGTCAATGTAAGGTTAGGGTCCTCGACGTTCATTCAAGAACTAGATAGATGTAGGAAAATAGCTATTCTTAAATCTGGTGTTGTGGGACTTCAGGCTTCTGTACCTCCTGTTCATTGATGGGTATGAGAAGAGGGCTTGGCCTGGATGGTGGAGATCCTTAAAGATAGATGCCCTTTTGATGCATCAATCCCATGTACAGTGGCTTGCAAAAGTTTTCATACCCCTTGAACTTTTCCACATTTTGTCACGTTACAACCACAAACGTAAATGTATTTTATTGGGATTTTATGTGATAGACCAACACAAAGTGGCGCATAATTGTGAAGTGGAAGGAAAATGATACATGGTTCTCAAATTTTTTTACAAATAAAAAACTGAAAGGTGTGGCGTGCAAAAGTATTCAGCCCCCTTTACTCTGATACCCCTAAATAAAATCCAGTGCAACCAATTGCCTTCAGAAGTCACCTAATTAGTAAATAGAGTCCACTTGTGCGTAAACTAATCTCAGTATAAATACAGATGTTCTGTGAAGTCCTTAGAGGTTTGTTAGAGAACATTAGTGAACAAACAGCATCATGAAGCCCAAGGAACACACCAGACAGGTCATGGATAAAGTTGTGGAGAAGTTTAAAGCAAGGTTAGGTTAACAAAAAATATCCCAAGCTTTGAACATCTCACAGAGCACTGTTCAATCCTTCACCGAAAATGGAAAGAGTATGGCAAAACTGCAAACCTACCAAGACATGGCCGTCCACTTAAACTGACAGGCCGGGCAAGGAGAGCATTCATCAGAGAAGCAGCCAAGAGGCCCATGGTAACTCTGGAGGTGCTGCAGAGATCCACAGCTCAGGTGGGAGAATCTGTCCACAGGACAACTATTAGTTGTGCACTCCATAAATCAGGCCTTTATGGAAGAGTGGCAAGAAGAAAGCCATTGTTGAAACAAAGCCATAAGAAGTCCCATTTGCAGTTTGCCACAAGCCATGTGGGGGAAACAGCAAACATGTGGAGGAAGGTGCTCTAGTCTGAAGAGACCAAAATTGAAGTTTTTGGCTTAAATGCAAAACGCTATGTGTGGCGGAAAACTAACACTGCACATCACCCTGAACACACCATCCCCACTGTGAAACATGGTGGTGGCAGCATCATGCTGTGGGGATGCTTTTCTTCAGCAGGGACAGGGAAGCTGGTCAGAGTTGATGGGAAGATGGATGGAGCCAAATACAGGGCAATCTTGGAAGAAAACCTGTTAGAGTCTGCAAAAGACTGGGGCGGAAGTTCACCTTCCAGCAGGACAACAACCCTAAACATACAGCCAGAGCTACAATGGAATGGTTCAGATCAAAGCATATTCATGTGTTAGAATGGCCCAGTCAGTCCAGACCTAAATCCAATTGAGAATCTCTGGCAAGACTTGAAAATTGCTGTTCATAGATGCTCTCCATCCAATCTGACTGAGCTTGAGCTATTTTGCAAAGAAGAATGGGCAAAAATGTCAGTCTCTAGATGTGCAAAGCTGGTAAAGTCTCTAGATGTGCAAAGACATACCCCAAAAGACTTGCAGCTGTAATTGCAGCGAAAGGTGGTTCTACAAAGTATTGACTCTGGGGGGCTGAATACTTTTGCACGCCACACTTTTCAGTTTTTTATTTGTGATAAAATTTGGAAACCATGTATCATTTTCCTTCCACTTCACAATTACGCACCACTTGGTGTTGGTCTATCACATAAAATCCCAACAAAATACATTTACGTTTGTGGTTGTAACGTGACAAAATGTGGAAAAGTTTAAGGGGTATGAATACTTTTGCAAGCCACTGTAGATGCTTGAGATGAAGTGGAGAATGGTGCCCAAGATGGTCCAGGCTGAGTCCATAATTCTCTGAGGTTTCTTGGATTTCTGTGCATTGGAATTGCCATACAAGGCCACAAGGCAACCAGTTAGGATACTTTCTACAGTATGTCTATCACTCTTGGCTTGGTATGAACCTCAAATCCCAGGAATTAACCTGCTACAATTTCACTTTATCTCCCACTACCAGTCATTCAATCCCATCCCCACCTCTTTCTGCTTTCCAATAAGACAATTCTCTCTACAACTCCATAGTTCACTCATTCCTACTTACCCAACCTGTTCCACCCGTAGACAATTTTCCTGCAACTGCAGGAGATGTAGTATCTGTCCCTATACCTCAATTCTCTCTTACATCCAGGAACCCCAGCAGCCCTTCCAGGTGAGACAGAGGGTTGACTTGCACCTCTTCCAATGTGGTCAACTGCATTTGGTGCAGCTGATATTGCCTCCTCTACATCTACGAGATCAAGTGTAGATCCGGTACACGAAGAGGGCCGGCGAGGAGACAGGCATCAGTTCACGGACCAATCAGGTCAAAAGTGATGGAGGGAGGCCCTGCAGGAACCTGTGGCCTACCTGCATCGAGAGCCGCTCTGGTAGACCGAGTACACGGGCTGACCGGACTTTGGACTTTGAACTTCGGAAAAGGTGCCAAAACATGGCAGCGCCTGCATTTGTAAATATATATCCACCCCCCTCCTACCACTCCCATCTCTTAGTTCCTCATTTCCATTTTATCCCCCTCCCCTATCCCTTGTACCCATATCCTTTCCAGAGTCTGAAGAAGGGTCTCGACCCGAAACGTCACCCATTCCTTCTCTCCCGAGATGCTGCCTGTCACACTGAGTTACTCCAGCATTTTGTGTCTATCTTTGATTTAAAGCAGCATCTGCAGTTCTTTCCTACACTCCTTCCCTTCAGCTGTACATTTCACTGTTTTTAATTCCTTATGTGACACCCTTTTGTCTCTTTCTCACCTTTAAATGTTGTTACTATTAATGCCCATCACACTCCCCTCACTTGTATCCACCCATCACTTGCCAGGGTTTGCACAACCCCACCCTCCCCCCATCTCTCTTTTACAGTTTTCTCCTTCCTACTCCATCAGTCTGAAGAAGAGTCCCAACCCAAAATGCTGCCTATACTTTGCCTCCAAGATGCTGCCTGTTCCCCTAGCACAATTTTTTAAACTTTAATTCAGCTCCTCCAAGAATTACAACTCATGCTTCATGGTTAAGAGTTCGCCTGTTAGTGATGAGTAAAGCATTTTTTTCCTTATAATGTCACCACATCCTGGCCCTGCTCTCACTTCTTAACCTTTATTGGCACTTGTCATGTTGTTGAAGTTGGATCATTTTGTTTAGAACTGTAATAAATGTGAATAATATAACCAACTGATACTTGGAGAGCAATGAAACACTGGAGTAGTCCATGCAGCCTTACAGTTCAGCAATAAATGTATGCTGCTACCACGATAAAAATGATTAGCATTGTCACATCTCCCGATTGCTGGGTAATAAAAATTACACTTATAACATTCATATTTATTCTTTAATTAGCAACAAAGAATGATTAATGGAATTCAAAAATACACCATCTACCTTACTGACTTTCTGAAAGTAGAAATCTCTGCAAATCTTCATTGGCAAAATCTTTCAGGGGAAGCAACTGTATAAATTATAATATTGATAGTGTGCATGAGCAAAGAATCCCTTAAACTTGCAGCTTGTGTTCCATCTAGGTGGTAAAATCTAATGGTAACCAGCAACTGCCGATCCGATTTATTATCCTGGAAACTGAGCGGGGTGCATACGGCTGGTTGAAACAAAAACTATTCTCACACCTTTAATACAAATGAACATCTAGGAATATTTAACTTGAATAAAGAGCTTTTGTGATTTAATGGTTCAATTCACATTAAAGGGTCTTTGGCAATCATTTGCAGAGTTTGATAGCCTTTTTTCTGAAATTTTATCATTTAGCTCTGGTGCTAAATGTTAAAAATATTTAAATATGTTTTATATATATGTGGGATTACCATAGGTATGCTGCAGCTCCACTGGAATAAAATTGGAAATAGAGTTCCGTAATATTAATGTGGAGGTGCTCTATTGACCTGTTCAGTTTCACCCTCGAGTATGCTCGGGTCATGGCCAATAGTGTAAAATAAGACTTGGCAGTGAACAGGTTAATAATGGGAATCAACATTCTATGAACCACTTCTCATGACTGAAAAGTGGAATATAAGGATTTGAATTTATGATCATGTATTGTTGCAAAGGCTCACAAAAAAAATCACTTTTTTAAGAGTTTTACAAAAGACCACTTTTACATTGGTTAACATATTTAAATAGTATGTTAATATATGAGCTGAAGCCTAAAAGGTGTAATGTGATCTGAAGATGAGATTACATATACAGTAAAACATAAAGGAAGATAATTTCAATCAGTTCGACCAACTGATATGGCTGGAATTGTTTTGTACAAAAGTGTTGCATGTCTCATTGAAGCAGAAATACTCTTTCCTCGGTTCAGATTTAAATAGTAATGAAGTGTACCATGAATCTGCAAAAGCCAAAAAGCATGATCTGTACTTGCGCGAGTTTTAAATGCAGAGTTTCAGCAGCATCCTTGGAGTATCAGAATGAAAATGGAGCTTAGGTCACTGATAAAGAGTTTGTGTCTCTCTAGTCTTTGTTTTACAGACATAGATGGTTGTGTTACTCCATAATGTGTGACTGAAAAGCAGACAGGTACTTGAGGATGAAACAGAGATCATAATGCATGGTTTTTTAACCAGATATATCCCTGAGGAGACACCATCTACAGCTATAATCATTAACGCAGTCTCCTTTCCCAAGCAGCAGACCAGGATTAGATGAAGTAGTTGGAAATCGTTCAAGTGTTTTCTAACTATAACCACAATTGCCCTTGGGACAGAGTTATTTCAAAGGCTTTAGATTCTCTGGGAAGCATATGATACAAATAATGAAAAACTTACAATCATGTTGCATCCCAGTATGGGCTCAGTTCTAGTTATCTACTCTCTCAAACTGTCAATGGATCATTGAGTACATTACAGAAACACATTGAACATTGCCCAAAATAACTTCCACCAAAGTATGTGTTAACCCTTATATTGGATGAGACTTGAACAGGAATGAATGTAGAATGTAATTTTATTTGATTCTATAGAATATTCCAACTGTCATTTAAGCAAAGACTCATATTTACTGAATCTACATTAGACACAGTCAGAATGAAAGAAAGTTAAACTAAGGATTTTCTTTTAGTAAGAAATATCAATTATTCTTTATTTTTGAATATTTATATAAATACAAGATTTGAAAAGCTTTTGGATAGGCACATGGATATGCAGAGAATGGCTGGATATGATTATATACAAGCAGATGAGTTGATCTCTACATAGTGCGCAGAAGGGCCTGTTCCTGTACTGTACCGTTCTATTGTGACATTTCAACATGGAATGTTATGAGCTGATAATAGTTTTGAGGCAAAGAATGGTCATAAATAATACATGGTTCCAGGTGAAACTCGGTCACTAACTACATACACGATAGAAAAACAATGATCGTTCAAATAAGCTATAGACATTACTTGGCTAAAGAATTGACTTTATAAAGTGTTCTTTAATTGTGGAACTGCAATAATTCCCAATGATATGGTACTTTCAAGTTTATAAGTTTGCTTATTCCGATAGTTGGCTGTCTGTTAACCAGGCCCAGAGGAAACGAAAACACTCTGAGGTTTCCCCCTCACGCAAAACTTCTAATGTCATGAATCTTCCCTACCCTCAATGAAAAACGTGTCAAAGACTCAATCAAGTTTCAACTGCAAGTTACAACCCAGTCAAAGTTGAATTTCAACTAAGTTACACAGATTGCTTCTCTTTTGGATTTTAAAATAATTGCATCTAAAACCATGAAATTAGTCGATCCCCCTTTAATTGCGCCCAAATGAAAGTTCCGAACAGGCATTTAAAGTCAACCTTTTTTTCATTCATTTGTAAAGTAAGTAAAGTAAAGTATCCTTTATTGTCATTCAGACCTTTCGGTCTGAACGAAATTTCCTTACCTTGCAGTCATAACATATAATAAAAAAACAAAACACACAATAAACACATATTTAACATCCACCACAGTGAGTTCACCAGGCACCTCCTCACTGTGGTGGAAGGCAAAAGTCTTAAAGTCTTTGTCTTCTTCCCTCCTTGATCTCCCTCTGCGCTGAGGCGATCCAGGTCTCTGATGTTATGGTCCACTAGGCCCGCAGCCGAACCTCCGAAGCGGGGCTGCCGCCACCGCCGTCGCCAGAACGCTGGAACTCCGCCACAGCTGTGAAGCAAGGTCCGCCGTTGGAACGCTGGAGCCCCGCAGCTCTGAAGCCGGGTCGCCGCTGGAACGCTGCTGGGGCACCACAGCTCTGAAGCCGGGTCGCCGCTGGAACGCCGCTGGAGCACCGCAGCTCTGAAGCCAGGCCGCCGCTGGAGCACCGCAGCTCTGAAGCCGGGCCTCCGCTGGAGCACCGCAGCTCTGAAGCCGGACCTCCGCTGGAGCACCGCAGCTCTGAAGCCGGGCCGCCGCTGGAGCACCGCAGCTCTGAAGCCGGGCCGCCGCTGGAGCACCGCAGCTCTGAAGCCGGACCGCCGCCGCCGCCGCTGGAAGCTGGAACGCCGCTATAGCACCGAGGCCACCAGCTCCGCCATTAGGCCTCATCACAGACGGAGACGGAGACGGAGACGGGGGACACGACAAGAAAAGTCGCATCCCCCCGAAGGGAGAGACTAAAACCCTGTTTCTCCCACCCTCACATACACAGCCTAATAAACCAAAATTCTAACTAATACAAACACAAGAAGACAAAAAGAAAAGAAAAAAACAGACGGACTGCAGGTGTGCCGCAGCTACCAGGCAGCGCCGCCACTTCCGTGACATGTTTAAAAACATTACATTTACTAGTTCATATGACTTTAAAATCATTTATTTTCCCCTAAATATGTGTTTAACCATTCATGTTTTAGACACACCGAAAATGAGTTTTTTCTGATAAACCCCGATCTCGGCTCTGAAATAACACTATATTAGAGGGCCAGTATTAAGTGCAACCATGAGCATAATAAACGTTAAAACAGTCTGATTGCGTCGAATCATGCAAGAAATGTATCTCAAGATGTATACTAATAAAGTGTTAACAACAGTCGATCTGGGAAATTAGAACAATTTTTTGACTCCAATTCGTTCACAATTCGACGCACTCTAAACGAACTGCAGTGATGCTGGTTGATAGAAATGTTATGAGGGTTAAAAATCACTCGTAAAACTGGAGAAAAGGGGAAGGTAGGGCGGAGCGGAATCTTAAGGTGCAGCAATTGCATTCTCAACACCCGGAGGGTCGACCGAAGGAGAAAATGAGGCGACGTCTCTCGGGCGTTTCAAGACCCTTCTTCAGAGTTCTTCAGAGATGCTGCTTGCCCCGCTGAATTACTCCAGTGTCTATCTTCGGTGTCAACCAGCAGCTGCGGTTCCTTCCTACCAAGAAGGTCCATGTAACTTGATCCCATTGGCAGATATTACAGAGCTCTAGTTTGGAATTGCAAACAATTAAAACTTTTTATTCCTTTGTTTTTTTCTGCCAAAGCCCTGAAACATTCGCAAGTCAATTGTTTTATGCAGATGCTGGAGAATTTTGATGCTGCATTCAATTGTGTTTTGTATCCGAATCGGGTTAAAAATAATCAATAAATTATTAGCCGATTAGAGGAAAAGATTTTATTTTAGAGGCAAAATATGATTGTTCTACTCATCTGATTTCGGACCAATTCGTTAATATATATGACAAATAAGCAATTAATTTGACCAACCACTAAAAAACGGAGTGATATCAATCAGTTCATAGGAGATTATTTGGAAAAAAAATAAATACATGACCAAATAATAAATTGCTAGTTGGCAATTAAATTGTAAAAATTACACTGCAAACCTTGATAAACACACAAACTGGAGTAACTAAGCGGGTCAGACAGCATCTCTGGAGAAAAAGAATAGAAAGGGCCTCGACCCGAAACGTCACCTATTCCCTTTCTCCAGAGATACTGCCTGACCCGCCGAGTTACTCCAGCATGTTGTGTCTATCTTTGGTTTAAACTGGGATCTGCAGTTCCTTCCAACACACTGCAAACCTTGATTTAACAACCTATATTGAGTAGAGATACTCCAAAGTACACTGCAACATCATCACCAAATCACCAGACCAAATCATCAAAGGTTTTAATCACCTGTAAGGGTCACCTCGTCCCGAATAGGTTTCAACATTTGGCTCCCCGTCCATATGCCGAGAATTCGCTATTGACAGCGGAGATTTGAACTAAATGAACGTTCAGTCGGAGCAACTGTGCGACGTTCAAAGGAATCTCTCTCTCTGCACATGGAGACATCGAATCAAACTATGGAGTACGGTGGAGCTGTGTCAAGTCATCGCTTTCCTGGCACTCGCCAACACGGACTTCGTTGGGCTTAGAACGCACAAAAAGATTTAGGCTTTGGTTACATTATGTGGGTAT
This sequence comes from Okamejei kenojei, assembly GCA_035221665.1. Lineage (NCBI taxonomy): Eukaryota > Metazoa > Chordata > Chondrichthyes > Rajiformes > Rajidae > Okamejei > Okamejei kenojei. The sequence goes on along the minus strand of CM069141.1, from coordinate 36,425,149 downwards.
CAGTTTACGATTCCTGAATGGTTATGTGCGGCCAGACTTCTAATTCCATGCGTATAACACGTATAAAGGTAAGATGCTTTTTTAATCGTTATCAATTCGGTCTGGCTAATGTCGTGTGATACAAATATCACCTGAAGATGTCCCTCAATCCCTTCTCTTGGTCAGCATAGATGCAATGAAGGTGAAATACACGGCAGGTATCGATTGGACGATTAATTACAATCCACCTCTGTAATGTCTGATTTTGTGTCTATATTAACAGCACTCTCTCACTCGCAGCAGTATCGTACGTACTATCAGTAGCGAAGACTTCAGTTAACTCGTGGAATACATCAAACCCGTGTGGTCAAGGGTAAAATAGTGAGGGATTGGAAGCCCACAAACACCGTCATCCGAGTAAATTAGAGTTCACAACCCGCACTTTCTCTGGCATGTTTAGTTTAGTTTAGTTTAGTTTAGAGATACAGCGCGGAAGCAGGCTCTTCGGCCCATTGGGTCCGTGCCGACCAGCAATCCCCGCACATTAAAACCATCCTACACCCACTAGGGATTTTTTTTAAAACATTTATTAAGCCAATTAATCTACAAATCTGCACATTTTTGGAGTGTGGGAGGAAACCGAAGATTTCCGAGAAAACCCACGCAGGTCACGGGGAGAACGTAAAAACTGCGTACAGACAGCACCCGAAGTCGGGATCGGGATCGAACCCGGGTCTCTGGCGCTGCATTCGCTGTAAAGCAGCAACTCTCCCGCTGCGCAACCGTGGCCGCCCATGTATAGTGAAATGTATAGTGATAATCAGTTAAAATGTATTAACTGTTTAAGTGAAGAAAATTGGGGGAAACGAGATTCATTCTTCTATCGTTTTGTTTTGTATTTCAAATATCTTCGGTAAAGATGTGGGCCGAGGAGTATATCGCTAAATTGGTCTGCTAATGTCGCCAACAAACTTTCTAGACTTCCGTGTTTTCAATTAATAGATCCCACGCGCATGGTCACTCTGCCTGATGATGTGATCTGTACGAAGGAACTGCAGATGCTGGTTTAAACCGAAGACAGGCACAAAAAGCTGTAGTAACTCATCGGGTCAGGCAGCATCTCTGGAGAAAAGGAATAGGTGACGTTTCGGGTCGGAAGATCGATCTCGACCCGAAACGTTACCTATCCATTCTCTCCACAGTCGCTGTCTGGCCCGCTGAGTTGCGCCAGGTTTTTGTGTCTATCTATCTTTGATGATTTGGTGTTCGTTATTTTGATGCATTTGTGTTCAATTAACATAGAAACGATATTAACACGTTGCTCTCCGGGTATCTACACTATATTGTGAAATGTGTGTCATGATATGCATGGGTAGAACAGTAACCCTTAAATTCAGTATAGCCTAAACAGATGCGGAACTCACGGGGTAGGAGGAGAGGGAGTACTAATTGACAACATGTCTGAATCGTGTACCAAACAGCTACCTCTTCGCCAGCTGATAATTGTGACTCAAATAGAAATTGGGATGACAAATCATTGCCTAATGTAAACGAGTGTTCCAAAGTCATTGAGTCCAGATTGTTCAACTTCTACAATCTCTCCCCAGGGACGAGTTATAGTAACTGTTCAGTTTCACAGTAGGAAATATTCCAGCTAGCTGTGAACTTTTTGACCCATCCATAACCAGTATAAAAAGGGACCGGCCAAAAATAACAAGGTTTTCAGCTTCTTATGAATTATCTTTGCATTATTTTTACATTCATTTAAAAAAACACACAACTTTCCCAGTGTGGCAGTATGACAATGAAGTAATGTTCCTGACACACAGCGGAAGTTGTGGTCATGAAGTAGCAGTGGATATAAATCAGCAAGTATTGAGTCATCCAGCATGGAAACAAGCCCTTCGGCCCAGCTTGCCCAAGTGGACGAATGTACCACATCTGCCTGTGTTTGGTGCATACCCCTCTGGACCTTTCCTATCCTATGTAATTGCCAAATGTCTTAAATTTTGCTATAGTCGCTGCCGTAACTACCTCTTCCGGCAGCTCATTCCTCTGTGTGAAAAGGTTGCTCCTCAGTCCTAATAAATCTTTCCCATCTCACTTTAAACCTATGCCCTCTGGTTCTTGATTCCCCTACTCTGCGTAAAGGACACTGTGCATCTACCCTATCCCCTCATGATCCACAATGTTATTTTCAGAGTTGTGTTCGTGTGTGTGTGTGTGTGTGTGTGTGTGTGTGTGTGTGTGTGTGCGCGCGCATATAAGCAAAGGTGTGAATCACAGTGAGATACAAATAATTATACAGCTATAGAAAGGCTGGTGAAGCTTTGGAGAGGATGCAGAAGAGATTTTCCAGAATGCTGCCTGGATTAGACGGCATTAGTATAAGAAGACTTTGGACAAACGTGGATTGTTTTATCTGGACTTTTAAAGGGTAAGAGGAGATCTGTTAGACGTATGTAACATTATGAGAGTCCTTTTTATAAAAGGTGAACAATTGGGCCCTTTGTCCCAGAGTGGAAATATCGAAGACCAGAAGGCATAGCTTTATGATGAAGGAAGCTAAGGTTAAAGGAGTGTGCAGGACGTTTTTTTACACAGCTGGGTGCATGGAAGGCACTGCCTGGGGTCTTAGAGACAGAGAAAATAGTAGCATTGAAGATGGTTTGTATAGGAAAGAATGGAAGGATATGGATCATGTATAGACAGTGAAATTTAATTTAACTTGGTATATTTTTTGACACGAATATTGTGGGTTGACTGTCCTATTCTTGGGCTGTTATGTTCTATGTTCTATGTACAGAGTTGTGATGGTACAGCAGGCAGTCATTCGATCAAATAAAGAGAGGAATCCAACCAGTCTCACATGGCTGCTCGGTCCCCACATCATGTCAAGTTTATTTCCCTCTAATGCCAGTTCTGTTTATTGTTCAAATTACTTATCAAATCTATGCTGGCTCTTCTTAATTAATTCAAACCTCTTCAAGTGCCCGTTTTTTTCCCACTTGATTATATTTATGGAACGCTATCCACTGCAAATGTTAAATTGACTAGCCTGCAGTTACCAGGAATGTCCTAAGCCTTTCGTGAACAAGGATGTCACATTTACCATTTTCCCCTTTGCTGGCATCTTCCTTCTACATAGGCAAGACTGCAAGACCATGGCAAGTCCCTCTGCTATCTACACCTCTAATTCTCTTAGTAACATGATACAGAGGTCGTATATGCCAAGTGACTCTAAGAATAGCCAGCCTCACCAACATATCCTGTTTATCAGTTTTAATGCTGTTCATTATCTCTAGCATCTCCATTTCTGCCAATAATTTGTTGGCACCTGCCCTTCACCAAAAAAATATACAAAGTCCTTCAAGTTTTTAACTGTACCATGTATGTATCCCCTAATAAGGCACAGCCACTTTATTACTGCATGTATACAATTTACACATCAGTAAAAGATCATTCAATTATTTTTTTTAATTGACTACCATTCAACTTTCATGTTCCCCTTTACCTCATTTGATGTTTTATTTCACCCCTCAACCTATTATATGTAGCCTGGTTCTCTCTTGCATAATTAATCTAACATAATCTAACTACTTTCGATTTATTTCATTTTCTCTACTTCCATAGTCACCCAAGGATCCCTGGGTTTTGTGAGAGCCATCTGGTGGGAATGTACTGTTGAACTATTCAGAAGCCTGGATAATGATAGTACCACCATACTGATAGTAATGTTGGTGTGATATTGCTACCAACAAGCACAAAGTGACATTATTTACCTATTGCTAATGCTAGAAAAATACTTCTATGCAAGACTTTCTGTTTCTGTTGTGAATATTATTACTTGATGTTATTGACCACACCAAAAGCTTTATTTTGTTTATGAATGATGCATTATTTATTCATATTTCAGGCTAAAGTGGATGTTTGTAAATAGTAGTCCATATGGTGCCAGTAAATGCTAATGGTTCTGAATAAAACTGCTCACACTTATCCATTTATCCACACATGTACAGCCAAACTTACTGGGTGTCCTCGATGTCAGGTTACGTGGAATCCCCATGGAGTCCAGCTGCAGAGTTTCATCTTGCTGAGATTTCCACACATTTATGGTAACAATAAACACAGTAAGGGCGCCACATTCAATGACAGAGGATCTGCGATCCCACTGATTTCATTAGGGAATGTAAGATTGCAGGAGAAAAAGCAAATGGTACATTTTTTTAAATAAAAGTTATTTTGATTTTGTTTAATACTTTTACATTAATGGCTTTAGCTCATTTCAATTTAGGTTTAGTATACTTTTTAATTGTTGCAGTTTAAAATATTGGAATAGATTTTAAACATCCAAAAAAACCTTACAATATGGACAACAGCCAGCGGAGGGCAGGGCTTTACTAGCTGTGTAGGAAAGAACTGCAGATGCTCGTTTAAACCGAAGATAGACACAAAAAGCTGGAGTAACTCAGTGTCTCTGGAGAAAAGAAATAGGTGATGTTTCGGGATGAGACCCTTCTTCAGACTGGCAAGTAGGTTGTGAAGGCTTTCACAACTATTTCAGGAGTGGGTCTTCTCCGGTGAACTGCTGGGAAACCTGATGCTCAAGCTATGCGCCTGGATCATTAAACATCTATTAGATGCACCCTCCTCTTCTGTAACAGGCAAACTTTGGAATGGGGTGACTGTTGTTAACAATTGTGTTCAGTGGTCCTATTATTCCAATGTCTTCCATTAGAATTGAAAAAAAATATATAGTCTTGCAGACAATTTCTGGCATTGTAGAAAACTAAGCACTAGCATGAACTTTTGTCTTTAAAGAATAACCCAGAACTGAATGAGACCATTTGGACTATCACGTTAAGGTCATGTCTCATTCCCCTGTTTTTGTTTTCCATGAGCCCTGCACATATTCTCCTTTCCAGAATTTATCTAATTCATTCACCATTTCAAAACTGTATTCCAGACTATAACAATGCAAGGTGTGCTTTCCCCATTCTGAGCTAAATCTGTATCTTCTGGTACTGACTCAAAGGACAGTTTCTCTTTATTTGCTCTGTCAAGGCTTTTAAGGAAGCAAGACTTTTAAGGAATTAATAAATAAGATCTTCTTTATACATTTCTTCTCTAAGAAAAACAACCATAGCTTCTTTAGTCTCTCCACATAAAAAGATGTCATTCCAATAAATCTCTTCAGCAAATTCTCAAAGGCTTTAACAGGCTTTACAATCGTCCTAAATGGTTTCACATGAATGCGCAAAGAGTCCTGTGGACCAACCAGTATTTTGCAAAGGCTTTGCAAAACTTCCTTGCTTTTGTATTCTACATAAACCTATTTTTATAAATCCAATGATTATGCATGCTGTCTACCTGTCAAGGACGTGTGTGTTTGAGTGTGTGTGTGTGTGTGTGTGTGCCTATATGTGTCTATGTGTGCCTGTGCCTGTATGTGCTGCATATTTCTTTATCACCATCATGCTATATATTTCATATTTCTCAAGTTTCTTTCTTGCTAAAATAATAAATGTAATTCACACTTTGCACAAATAAATGTCATCTGCATCTGACTGACATTTACCAGTCTCTTCTTAAAGTCTGTAATTTCCACTGGTTTGCGAAATCTACAGATTCCACTGGTTTGCGAAATCTGCAGATTTGTGTAATTGTATATTGAAAACAACAGTCATCCCAAGACTAACCTCTGGAGTACAGTGTTGCACTTCCTTTTACTACTGCATTCTGTTCTATTGTCAGTTATATAACAATGCAAACTTTGAATCTTTAATTCTCCATTCATGCTTTCTTTGCCTTTAAGCCCAGGTACCCACTAAATGTATAAAGACAGCAGTGATTCTCAATCAATTATGCTCAAGATAATTAAAAATAAAATAAAATGGTCTTATATTGCCAAATGTTACACCATCTAACTCAGTATTTGTGTCTCTGTGTAGAGTGTCGCCGAATAACAGAGACATAGATGGAGTACAGAAACATGCCTAAGGCCCACCAAATCTGCATCAACCATAAAGCACCCATTTTAATACTATCTTATTCTAACCCATTTTGTTCTGCCAATATGGTGTACAAATATAGTACCATTAACATTAGAAGTTATGTTATTTCGAATTAGATTCAACATGCCTAAAGATAAAAGACAAGTTTCCTAACCTCTGTTGAATCTTTGTCATGGCTCAGTGGTAGTATTCTATTTCTGAATCTGAAGATCAGGACTCAGTTTACACTCTTGGGAGTTGAGCACACGATCCTGAAGAAATTCTGCACGGTCAAAAGCATCTCCTTTTGGAAGAGAATTTCCCAGTGTTCTGGCAAATATTATCCCTCAACCACCATCATTGAAACTCTGCAGATTGTCTTGTCATTGTCATACCGGCGATTGCAGAGTCCAGACTTTGGTACAACAGTGTTTCGTTGACTGCACTTCAGGACACCTTGAGGTATAAGAGACGGACATTCAGACCTAATATCCGCTGCATCACCAATGTCCATATGCAGTGAATGGAAAGTCATCTCCAAGAGCTCTGAATCAAGAGCTTTCCTGATTACGAAAATGAAATCGGAAAATAACCGATCCGATACAAGCCGTCATAACATCAAGCCTGTGATAAGCAAAACATAAAGCTTACAGATTAAACGTTGCTGCTACTGTGTGCCTAGATTTATGGCTGACTGATGATACAGTCATAATAAAAATCTACTACCCTCCACCAAATCAATGGATCGTACAATAACAGGCATCTTATTCTCGAAATATCAATTATTAACATGTTTAGATTTAGGCAGCATAGATTTTTTTGTTGTTTACTCCTGATGCATAGAACACCTTCGGTAAGCCTGTTGAATCGCTCAATTGTTCCTTAATTTGTAGATTTCCGAACACATTTGTATTTTTTTATTCTCGCGAATCGCTCAAAAATTATTGAGGTATAAAATATTTGATTTACCCAGGCATGACCAATGTCTAATCCTTTAATTACGTTACGGTAAAAAAAAACCTTGTTTTTGTCCCAAATGATTTTACATTTTACTTCGTTGTCACAATTCTTATCTGAATTCAAATACTTACCAAGGAAGGACGCCCATTACCACTCTAATTGAAATTCGTCTCGAATGAATATAAAACTGCACTCAACTTTTAGTTCTACATCGTCTGAAGCGGGTGCAGGTGCACAAAGACCGCTGACTTTAAGGCTCCAAACCCAGTTGAGGCACACATGTAACAACGGGACCAGTAACCCGGTTGCTCCGCATACCTGGCTGAAGTGGCATTTCTTTAATTTTTGCCTTAGTGACGCAACCAGAAGCTCCACATCTCTCATCCAAATGTTTCAGTCATCGATATGCTCGTGTACAAACGACCTAGAGGCAAGTAACTATAATGCCGTTGATATTTTGAAGTTCTAAATGGTTAAGAATTGTTTATTTTGCACTTCCACTGGCTGCAATAGAACCATGGAAACGCCATCAGTTTATATCTGTTATTGCGATTGCAAGATTTTCGCCCCGTCGTCTCTGCGCAACAATATACATGGTAAATATTTTCGATTATTAATGAGAAAACGTATCCCAGCGGTTAATCGTTAGTATTGTGAGTAATTCCGAAGCGAGGATGCAATTGTATTACCTGGCAAATTATTTCATTGCGCGAATGGATTTTATTTCTAAAAGTTATTTTCTGTCGCGTGGAGTTTAGAGATAAAAAAAGTTACCTAAAATCAAAATTCCGCATTTTAACTAATTTTCTGAATAATAATTATCGTTAAACATGTTTGCGGAGAATTTATCTCCCCGTCACTCGTCTATTATTTATTTTATCCCATGCAAACATTGGAAATGTAGTTTTAAAAAGGCACTGAATTAGTTTGAGAGCAATCAATCGTTTTAGTTCGGACCTGATAATACTCGTGTAAATGTTTCAATTCTGTAAAATGTGCAATTGCCATTTATTATTTTCTATCGACTCTCAATTTCGCGGATATATTTTGATGTACTGGACTAACGCGTTTCTTTCTTCTGTTTAAAATAAAGGGTGCATTAAAACATAGAGTGTTCATGTGTGCAATGTGTTCCAACTCACTAGATTTTAAACAGAAAGGTTTTTGTTTTATTCTTTATCCGAAGAATACTCGTCGGTCTGCAGCGCAACATACCGGTACAAAAGATTCAGAATCTGGCCCTTGTTTCTATCAAACAGTGGATGTGGGGTCAGGCAGCGACAATATTTTTAAAGAAACGAGTACCTTGGCATAAATGAGGAAGTACGTTTTTTTTCTGTAGAGAGGGGATTGAAAATATGCCAAAATACAGCAAACCGCTATTAAAACAAACTAGTGCAGAGAGTTCCATGTGGGAACATCTCACAGTCTGGTCTTTGGACGGTTCAATCGATATTTATCTCTGCTTTTTATCTTATAGTCCAATGGGATATTCTAATATCACGTTAAAAAAAAAGAACGACTAAGTTTGCGAAACTTTTTAAATATATATATAAATTTAAGTTGGACAATTCATAGATTTATATTGCAAGATCGTTGAACATTAAAACGTCCATTCCACAAAAATCATTCTTGAAAATTTATCGGAAAATCCGGCAGATAAATCATCGACCAGTTATTGAGAAATTAACTCGTACTCGGTGGTCGAACAGAAGGCAACCTACAATCTTATATTTGACCCGGTTAATGTATTTAACTGGGACCTCGCGCTTTCAATATTTTAATCAGTTCGCTTTGTTTTGGGACTATTTGGCAGTTTGGAAGAGTGGAGTTTTTAGTTAAGTGATTGGCATGAGGTGAAGAGTGCGGAAGCCAGCAGTCTGGATCCTAATGCGTGTGGCGTCTCTTTCTGTTGCTGTTAGGACAGTGAAATGGATGAGATAAAATACCGAGACAGATTTCAGAGGCTGGTGCTGATAGTCCGCACAGCACAGGAAGTTTAAACAAAAGACTATTAATTTTTTTTAAAGAGCTACAAAGAAAAAGTGAAGTACTGATGGGACTACCGGTTGAAACAAATGGGCAATTTATTTAATTAATGGAATTCAAATGTGAAGCGAGGGAAATCTGCTCTTCTTCCAAATCTGAGTCTTCATACTGCGCTCTTTTAGGTGAAGCTTTTAAATAAAATGACAGTACTTACCATAATGGATTATAATTTACAGAAACACGCTCTAATGCACTTCATAAACGGCTCTGTTCTACATTTTTCACTATACGGAATGCACTTGTTTCACAGTATTTTACTCGGAATTGAAATTTTTGCGTTTTGTAATGAACCATACTTCGATTACATTGGGGGGGGGGGCAATATGGGTGACACGCAATCCCATGATAGAGAAAATAAACCACTGTATACACACCACGAACCAGACTTGTTTCCACATAAATAACACTGGTAAATGTTGTCTGATTACGGAAAGGGTATTGACAATAAACACGATCTGCATTAGCTGGCAGTTGATAATTAGATTAGCTGCAGTATCACGGAAAAATGGACCATTAAGTCCAAGTGTGTGTGTTTAGCATATTTATTTCAATTATCTTATCATTAGCATTGATTATAAATTTACCCCTGGTTGACTTCAAAGCTGTAACGTGACACAAAGCAATGAATTGACTTTGTTTGCTTTAAGTATAAGTTTGCTTTAATATAAGTATAGGTGTCGCCCAGATCCTAAATCAATTATTAATCTTTCTTTTGATCTGCATGATGCGCGATGTCGTTTTTTAAGATGTTGCATTAGCCAATTGTAATCACGGGAACATTTCAGCCGTTACTATCAATTTCTAGAAAGATTATTGGTTAAAGGCGAGCGCGTGACTGCTTTATTTGCCAACATTTCAAAGAGAGGATTAGTTGCATTCAGTCCGAACCTGTTTCTGACAGGCTTTGCTGAATACTTCAGTTTTTCTCAAGCGAGAGAAGAAATGGGGAATCTGTGAAATTAAAATCATTCAAGTTACCGGGTTTTATGCATTTGTTAGTAATAGAGTTTCCAAAATGATATGTGTATGCATAGTGGTTGTGTTGAGTGCACAAACTAAAAAAGAGACAGGAAATCACTTGTTTAAATCGCAATGTTGCAGAGTATTTAGGAACATCTTAAATTGTAAATCTGCTTCTCCCGCATCAATTAACTGGTCGCAGGGTGTCGTGTTAAATTGCATTTCAAATCTGCCTTCAGAACGATTAAGTATTTTATTTCTCATGAGTCATGTTATTGGCACCCCTTGACACATGTCACTACCTATATATATTGCACAGGTCCATCATAAACAAGGACGTACAATCGTGCGTAAACCCCGTGGAAAATTAGCCCACACCGTTTCTCATCTCGCAGTTCCCGTTATTAATGGCTTCTGAATTTATCCGAAATTTGGGGTACATTTCTGGGTCTTGCAGTTGCTCCGAAAATCGTGCTTCCTGCACAATGTCAGTGCGAAAAGGAAACCTCTGTGATTTTTTTTTTCTTAGCACCTCCACCACCCCCCCCCCCCCCCCCCCCCCCCTCCCCAAAATACACACGCACCAAGGTCGCCAATGTTGATTCCGGTGTTATTTTCACAAATGTAATTACCTAGACAAGGACTACGTGCAGAAAATGATCTAGTTACACGTTAGGTGTGAAAACAACATACAGTTTAATAACAGGTCTAAACATAGCTCTCACACAGCAATATGTTTTATTAGGTCATATTCATTTCGCCAGGAAGCGGCCATGGCGAAACTGACCCGGAAATGGACCAAATCCGTCGTATTTAATAGGAAGAGCATCAATCAGTTTGACAAAAAGCAGCGCAATAACACTTCAACGACTGTTTGCTTTCTCGGTAATTATTGCTCCTAAGGAGCCTGGTTGTTGATACAGTTGTTGAAAGTGCCAACCTACATTTATCACACGGTCAAACATTGGACTCGCATCCACCAGCTTCAATACATTATAAACACAATACAGAAGGCTGGAGCCAAAGGCTAAATGATGGAAACGGTAATAAAAATGGCGTATTTGTTTTGAATTAATGTCAATCTCTGAAGTCATTTTTACTTCCCTCATACTGAAATCTCTGCTGTTTACAATACAGCTTATGGTAAAGATTTGACGCTTGATTGTGTTTTTAAGCAAAACATTGAAACGTTTATTTTTCCTGATCCAAGTTTGCTGTCAAAAGTCCTCCAATCCCAAGAACTCACCTGTATAAAATCCCAAATAATAACTGGAACACCAAAGTATTTCGAATCAAGATTTTACCCCCCAGAAAGTTATAACAGTTAACACATGCAAAATCTTGTTGAAAATTTGAAATTAGAAAATATTCTAACATATTCTAACAAACACCTTTGGGAGTTATTAATTTGACGGACGGTTATAACAGCGGCTCAGGAATGCTTCAAACTTAAAGCGATCGAGGTTGGAATAATAATCGCAAGGAATGGAGCAAAGAAGGCGTGAATTTAAAATACCGCGCGTAAGAATCGCGTGGGAGCAAGGGAGATTGGGGATTTTCATCAATTACTTAATAAAAAATATGTTAGTTACCAGCGAAAGGAACTAATTTCAAGATCACACCTGCAGATATCGCCGTGTGTCATTAATTCATCCAGGTTATATCTGCTGCCTTTAATAGAGGGACAGACCGCGTTGGAAAAAACAAGGTTAAAAAAAAAACTGTCATTTATATCGTGTCAGTTTGGGCGCTATTTAAATTGACATGTTTTAATGCAGAGGTGCAGGACACCAATAACTGCCTGAAACTGTCAACGCGGACACAGCTATTACAGGAAGCGTGATGCACTCTGTCAGAAGCTATCATGACACCACCATTAATTTTAAACTGGGGAATGTTAATTGAAACGGATGCCAATACTTAACGTGATAAGAGTATCTTATCAGATATTATATCTGTCCACCGAATTTGTTCAGCTTCACTGCGCACCGTTCCCCTGTCCTTAAAATTGATTTGAGGTTTTTTTTTGTGAGCAAACTTGAATTGAATTGAAATGAATTAAATACATGTTATTAGCTAAGTATGTATACATGCAAGGAATTTGCCCTGGTGCTTTGCTCGCAAATAACAACACGATATACAGTAGGCAATTAAAAATAAAGCACGTGAAGCATGAAATAAAACACCAGAGCACAAGAAGGCTGCAGACTTTTGGCTGTTGAGTAGAGCTACTGCTCGTGGAAAAAAAAATCTGTTTTTTATGTCTGGATGTGGCGGCTTTGACAGTTCGGAGTCGCCTTCCAGAGGGATGTGCTTCAAAATGTTTGTGGCCAGAATGAGAGGGGTCAGAGATGATCTTACTCGCTCGTTTCCTGGCCCTTGTAGTGTACAGTTCGTCGATGGAGCCCCCCCCCCCCCCCCCCCCCCCCCCTTCCATTGAGGATGCAGCCAACAACCTTCTCGGCTGATCAATTGATGCGCTGCAGCCTCCGGATGTCGTGCTTAGTGGCTGAGCCAAACCAGGCCATGACGGAGAAGGCGAGGAGAGACTCTATGGTGGCAGTCTCAAACTGGACCATCATTGCCTGTGGACTTTGGGAAAGTTCTTAAAGAACGTGATAATGAGGGAAAGCCTAATCTTATGGAAACAAAGTCTTATAGTTTCACCCAAAACTGACCATTCGATCAATTCTGTTGGAGTTTTGTAACATCAATGACCTATCCGCTTGGAGCCCCCTGAAGTGGCTTCAAACTATTTTCTCTTCACTGTACCTCGCTACACGTGACAATAAACTAAACTCAAATCAACTAGAGCCCAGTAGAATTAATAATGTCCGGTTGTGTTGACCCTATAAGGTAACAACATATATAAAGAACATTCCTGGGAGTTACTTATGCAACAATCTAATCCAAGGATCTCGGCAATGTCTGGAGAGCGAACTCCATCGGATCCATATGTCAACTGAATTAAGACATTCCATTCAGTACCATCACTTTTTGTTTCAAATGCACGGCCACCATAATATATGTGTGCCGATTGGTAAACCATTACTTGCATTCTTCGTGGTTTCAGCTGTTTAATGGCATTATTACTGAAAACTGGTATGAGATGGATCATTTATGAGAGACTTTTATGAACGATAAATTAATATTAAAATACGAGGTTATCACTACAATGCCTTTATTTACCGTACACCATCCAGGTAATGTTGAACGTACATACATATTTAATTGACATTTATACCTTTAAGGCATTGCACAGCTTTAGACATCCTACAAATGGAGTGATGAAAACTGTACACATATTTTTAAACGGTGCCATTAAAGTCTTGCTTATCTTCTGTGAATCGTTTTAATGGATATTATTACTTCCTGTTGCTGTTGGCTACTTTTTAATTAGTTGTTATCCACTGTCATTAAATAGTTTACACTTGTTCACAGCACCACGCCAAGAGATAGCCTGCTGTATTTATGCAGGGAGCCAGGGCCTTTTGAGTATTTCTGCAAAATATCTAGACCTATTGTCATTTTTCCGATGGTGACATTGAATGTGATTTTAAACTTACTAGTTGTGCGCGCATTCAATGCATGCGTACCCAGTTTCAATCCCAATGTATTCACTATTGCGAATAGACAAGCGCCCCTGTCCGTCGAGGCCTGCTTTATGTATTAGATGTCAACTAGCTGGACCTTTTCTGATAATTGTTTCCATTCGAAATTCCTATGCTCGCGTTCACCGAGGAGGGCTACCTTGAAGGTCATTCGTGAGTCCACTTCCCAGTCAAACTGCTAATTAGCGATTCACTTTTGATAAAACAGAACTATGAGATATTTGAATGCAATATGTTATTGACGGAACCAACTGAGAATACGCCGACATTCTTCGAACCATCCGGATGTACAAGGTGAGTATTTCCCTAGCTATTTGTTCTCGAGAATGGAAGAATGCGATGAAAAGTTCAATTGCAACACAGGGCAGCTATTTGAATGTTTTGTGTCATTTGTGTGTGGTTAATATTGGAATCAAATCATCAACATCAGACGTCTAATTAAGTCATGTTTCAGACATGAGCATTATCTTCAATTCAATTCAATCTTCATGTTTCAGACAAGAGCATTCTCTTAAAACAGTAGATCACTATATTCATGCACTGACGGAAATGTCCTAATATTTTCCACATTATGTGTGGATTCCAGACAAAAACTAGCGATATGGGGAACCACCGCCCGCCCATTCCAATGGAGATATCCCCCACCTCAGTTAAGGGGGGGGGGGGGGGTGCCCAGTATGGAAGCTCATCTGGTGTGGAGGCTTTCTTAACGTTTTTTTTTCGTTTTCTCTTCTTCGTGGTCTGCACAATATTGTAATCACCAAGATTAGAATTGGCGCATCTCGTTTTTTCACGCCTCACCACGTGTTTTGTGGGATTAACCGGATGGAGGTGGGGGAGGGGGTGGGGGAGAGGGTGGGGGGTACTTAATATCAGGGCACTCCAGGCAAATTAATCGAGGGGGGAAAAACAGTCATTCACTCACGAGCAAAAACAAGGTTCTCCACTCCGCTATTAACCAACCCGATTAAAACCAGCACATGTCAGAGAGCAGTCTAGACATTTAAAACACGCATCTTTCGGGTTTCCACAAATGTAGATTCTTATAACATGAATTTTTTTAAAGCAACATTAAAAAATTGCCACAGTTTCACGATTGTTGGCCTAACTCAAATATTCGCCGTGAGAAAAGGAAACAGAAATACATTGGCGCTGCTTAAGAGCGACGCCGATCAATTGCAGAAAAAAAAGGATAATCGGTAAAAAAGCAGCAGCCCTACAAAGATTAAGAGATGAGCCCCCATTGCAGTTCAGATGGAGAATGCAGTTGCTCATTATTTTCTATCAGGAAATGTTATCACTTCCCCGCCTCCGCCCAGCTGATCAAGTACTGAGCGTTGCACATGGTTCGAATGGAGACTAGATTCTCAATGTATTGCGCTGGAACGTATTAATTTTTATGCATGCAAATAACAAGACTGCATGTATTTTCAGGCAAGCATAGCCCTGTAATTATCCATAAATAAAATTCGACTGCTGTTCATATAATCATTTACAAGGAGCTGAACGTCTGATGCCTGTATAGTTTATAAAAGACGGTTAGAGCTGCCGGTCGCAATAACCATCACGGTTCTGGAAATCCGCCACAGGTATTACGACAGACACGAACAAAAGGAAAATTATATTTTCTAATAGTAATGGCTGAAAAGTAAGACTTCGGCGCCAAAGTGGTTAATGGAAAATTGGGCATTAAAGCTGCGACAGCTTTGTTTAAAGGAAGGGCAAACAGTGGCTTTCAAAAATCAACGAGTTTAATAACTGTGGACATTCTGCGCTATGAATTTAGTTTGAAATGGGGGAGGTATTACTTACAACTATGATCCGAAAATGAATATGGATATTGGATATAATTTGATTGACTAGCCATTATTTCAACGTGCATGGTGTCACTAAACAGGAGACATTTCATCTAAAAAGAATGTTTATATTATTTCCAAAACTAGTTACATTTCCATAGTCACGATGTCAGAATATTTCAATTGTTGAAAGTGTAAAAGAATAAAACACACCAGGCAGTTTCGGTACAGCAACAAAATCAAAGTATAAGAAGATCATATGTTTTTCCTTTGTTCATTATCTGGTGGGTCCGCTCAACTGGGTAATTCCCTTGCGAGAAGCAATCTAAGTTATGCACCTAAACCTCCAGATTAGGCCACAACCTCTGACCTTGACGTGGGGATATTTTAACTGAGCCAAAACGGCCGCTCTAAAATGCTTATCAAAATGAAGGCAATAACGAGGAAGTTCGCAGGTTCACAAGTTATAGTAGAATTAGGCCATTCGGCCCATCGAGTCTACTCCGCCATTCAATCATGGTTGATCGCTGCTTCTTAATCCCATTTTCCTGCCTTCTCTCCATAACCTTTGATACCTGTTCTAATCAATAATTTGTCAATCTCCGCCGTAAAAATATCCACCGACGTGGATGTAAGAAGATGTAGAGTGCACAAGGACATAGGATACGCTAGCAATAGACGGAGAGTTAGAACTGCCACAGAACTGGCACGGTAACTTAATGACCCTCCCTTCTGCTCCCCAATTTGTGAGTAAGTGTTGCTCGAAGAACTCCTAATCTCTTTGTTGATATTACAGTGCTGTTTTTTACACAGCCATTAGTTATCAGCATTAACACTGAATCCATGCTTTTTTTTGATTAACCTCTTAAAGGGTGAAGTAACGGCAAGCCATACATATAGTGAACCTTTTTAAATACGATTCTGAAAGGAGATGCAGCAAGAAGATGTCACTCCCGGAGGAGATGTTACAAATGCAGGAACAGCGAACAATGCACACAAAATAATGAGGTAGAAAAATACATTTCCCAGTTCCTTAGATTTCCGATCAAAATCAACTGTTTAAATGTGAAGGCAATTCAATGTGCCGCTTAGAGGCCACTACTCAGACAGGTATGTGGATTTTGCTTTAAGTTTCTGACTTTTTTGGGCACACAATGAAATAGTTTTTAATGCTGTGGTAAATAGCGCCGATTGCATTGTCGAATAATGATAAGAATGAGTGAAGAATTTAATTACCTTCTCAGCTCAGCTACAGAATTATGAAAAAATCGAAGGCCGGTATACTTTTGGCATATGTCTCTAAATTATTTCATCACATGTTTTGACCGAGGTATATGCAGCGGACCCCTCGTTATCCAGGCAAGAAACGACTGCAGGTGGAATAGGACTAAAGATGAAAACAATAGTTTTCCAAACATGGTCTCCAATGGTCTCCTCCCGTTCGGCCGCCCGCACTAACTTCATAATTGGTCGGATTATTTTTGCTCAGCTATAATGCCAACCTCAGTATAATGTGGTCATTAGAACAAAATAATTATCAATAGTTTCGGGTCTATGGTACCAGTGATGCAGCTGTGTGATTACATTTTAACATAGTATTTAGGGTACTATAGAACGGCACGGTCTAACTCATAATGTAAGATGTATTCAATTATCACTGTTGTTGCAAATCTCCGTGAAATGAATGGTCAATGATATTTCACTGGATGAAGGTGACGAATTTATCACTGCGTATATTACTCTTCAAAGTACCGATTTGAAAAGCATTCTTCTAAATATCTACAATGTTCAAAGGGACTGACAAGGAACATCTATAATTGTTGTCATCTATTAGCTGAATGAGGAGTTTTTGATAATCGATTATGTTATTTTATATTTATGATATTTAACATATGATAACGCAAGGCCGACTGAATTGAAGTAATTTCGGTTTAAGGTACGCTTCGGTTTCAAATTCCAGGAATTGTTTTATTCCAACGTTAAATACCACTTGCAATTTTAAGAAATTAACGGGGAAATTAATGAGGACCCAGTTTGTCCAGTGTCATTCCTTCGTCATTCAAATGGTAACAATCGTTCTTTTAAAAGGCCAAGTTTGCTCTATTGTTCCGAGTCCCTTCTTTTTCATCCAATTAAACTCTTAGCCCAAACATTAATCGATGCACTGTGTTCCCGGTACATCTTTACAGTGTCACTACATTAACCAAATCCTGGCAAAAGCAAAATGACAATTGTGTTCCCTCCAACACCTTGGCATTGCGTTTGTTTTTTGTCTGTTAACACGCCGTCCACTGTTTCCTCTTTGCATTTTGCGGAATCGTCACTTATCTAAACTCTTTATCAACGATCAGCGTGTCTGAAGAGATTGCAGCGACCCAACTTCCAACTCCCAGCGTGTCGCCTCTCGTGAAGTGCATTCCTGCTCACGCTTGAGTTCAACTTTTAGATCCTCCATACTTGTGCAATTATTAAGCCCCCCTTCACTACACTGCATACAATAAAGGGATAATTTATTGAGGAACCGGCCCCAGAGAAAAGTAGTTTATCTGAAGAACTCTCTTCCGTTACAAATAATTAGAATAATATTTTAATTTGAAACATCGATCGTTTAAATATGAGTAATCCAATCATTAATTTCCTACCGCTTAGCTGGTCACACAAGGTTGAGGGAAAATCCAAACTCCAAAATCCAGTCACATCGCTGTACATTATTTAGATCACAAAGGTATATACCGCTATTCAAGAATTGCTCTTTACAAAATACTACTGTCACACATAACATGGAATTTAGTAATCACATAATCTCCTTAATCGATAGGCTATATAAAAAGACACATTCGCACGGCGCCCAGTGATATTTCTCCCAGCTTTAAAGAGCCTACATTTAATCAGCCTAAGTATTCCAAAATGTAAAACCTGGGAGAAAGGTTATGTAGAAAAGCAACTGAGATTAAAGTGGGGAAAGTAACAAGGTAATCGGGACATTACGTAAATGTAAGTGGGCGCCAAACGAGTCTGCCGTCCAAGAATAAGTCACTTGTTGCGTGAAATAAGGTCTAGGTGTGAGCTCACGCAGGCACACTCACATCCAATAGTACACATGCATTGCTCAGCCAGGAACAATCACAAAGCTACCTTGGCAACACAGACAGAGAATCACACTCACCCAATATCACCCCCTTGCCTCCACGACCCAAATGTATATGTGCTCCTTTGGGGAGACCTCGACAACTCAGTATTATCTGCAATTCGTATTTTAATTTTATGTTATTTCGCGAGATTTTACATGGGTAGCCTATTGTAGACGACAATATTTTATCCAGCATTTTAGATGCTTTTGACAAACGTGTAATTAATAAAAACTATTTAATTTTCCAAGTATCAGAAAAGTCGGTATGAAAATAGCGCTGATCTTTAGCCATATATGGTGCGTGGGCAGAACGCCTTGCCGGCAGAGAACAGAGCTGCGGACCAATAGACTTTTGTGTAACAGACTGGCTTCGGAGATCAGATACCGCCCCGCCCCCTGCCGTCTCCACTCGACTAATGTCAGATAGCACAAGCAGATAGTTTAGTCAAACAGCAGCGGAGATGAACGGTGCGCCCGAGAATAACTAAACAGAACAGTTATTATTAATTGTGTTTTAGTTTATTCCGATGACCGAATATATATCTTGCTCTAACCTTCCCAAGGTATCGCATTTTGAGATCTCCCTGGATGCAATAGTTCGTTCTCAACATGTTTGCCGGCGCAGCGACCTCGACTCCTTTCTCAGTCAGGGATATTTTAAATCTTCAACACCATCCTGACATGGCCTCGCTGGGTGTCTCCTCGGGGCTGGACTCGCCTCCCTCCCCTGCTTCTTGTATGCTGGAGCGGACCAAACCGCAACACTACAGTGAAACCCCGTCCGTTACTGCGTACGATGAACCACTGTCCAAAATGAATTCTTGCAAAAACAATCCCGACTATTCGAGCACTTCATACGTTAATAATTATTTGGAAATCAGTAACAGCGAAGCGAAGCCAAGCAACGGACTGACGGGAAAAAGTGATAAGGGTAAGAAAGAAAACTTACCAATATTTCAATGCGTCTTTAATCCATCTACACTATTAACGTGCATTTATTTAATTTTGCATAATGTACCTGGAGTTATGTTCCGTTTATCTGGACTAGATCACCGGAACCTCACAAACAAGCCCGACCAAATAAAAAGAAGAAATGATGGGCGGGAAAAATAAACATATTTTATAAGTAACACTGTTTATGTAGCCGGTTAATAAACCATGGGAAATGCGTTGCTCAAAGGCTGCGCACACTATTTTTGGAGCACTGTGGAGTCATATTGGTTTCCACGCACATCCTATTTGTATATGTACTCGTTAGCACATATTCGCATTAAAATACACCATTGTTCACTGCAGCGATGTTTTGGGTTCTAAATTACATCAGCATTGTAAAATCATTTGTTGAATTTAGCCGATCTGAAATATAAAAAGGGCATTTCCACATTAGCGACTTTTAGTTATTCCAGGCAATTTTATTACGTTCACGTGACTTTCAGTTTTAAATCTGTTTAAAATACTGTCCAACAGACATTCGTAGGCAGATTTATTTTCAGTCGGAGGGCCCACTTCCCGATCTCTAGTTCGCCAACAACTCTGCGCTATAATTTTTTATCCAGTTTGCCTTGGGCTTTCCATGGCCCAAGACTATTGTACATTTTAAAATAATATCGGACTAAATATTACTTCTTGCGACTCATATTTATGGATTTCCAAAAAGAATGATCTCGTTCATTTTCACTTTAACAAAGTTGAGCATGAATATATATATATATATTTAATTGGATATTCATTAGCAGCGTATTCACATGCTAATAATATATTTTTCAATTATGTGACGGTAGCTCCATTGTACTTTTAAACGAAGAGTTATTTCACTTTATATTTTGTTTCCGGGCGGCCAATTAATATTATATATGTTCGCCAAACACTGTACGTGAAACCACGCCAAACTTAATTCCAAAAAATGAATGATCCTTACCCCATTCCCGAAACGCATTACCAGTGAAAGCCGCAGATCATATTAGATAAACAATTACTTCGACGTTTATGGGTACTGAACGACAATTGCAGAAAATCAGGAAAAAATCAGTCGGCGGAAATGTCCCATTTCCTGCGACTTTCAACGCGCTCCTGTTGACCTTATCAAGTGCAAGTCTCTGATCTATTAGTGTTGACGAACCTTCTGATACATGCGTTCGCAGCGTACTTCCATACTCCATATTACTCCCAGAAAATCATTTGATATTTCAATAAGATAACTGGTAGAAAACAAAGTGAGGTAAATTCCACGAGCAGCTTTCAATGGGGATATGAAAACTTGAGGTTAGACACAAAGCGGGACGGGCAGCATCTCTAGAGAGAGGGAATGGGTGACGTTTCGGGGTCGAGACCCTTCTTCAGACCCGACCTGAAACGTCACCCATTCCTTCTCTCCAGAGATGCTGCCTGTCCCGCTGAGTTACTCCAGCTTTTTGTGTCTGACTTCGGTTTAAACCAGCATCTGCGGTTCCTTCTTACACATTAAAACTCGAGGTGACAGGTCTTATTCCTGGCCCATTTCTGGGACGACACTGAAGTTTGAAACATAGAGTTTATTTAATGCGATAGCCGGTCTTCATGCAGAATGTCGCTTACACGCCCAACAAACGCCAGGTTATGCACCCAATAACTCGGTCGATGTTGTCCGACGTTGAAAAGTCCTTGGGAGAGATGCTCCTCCGAATGAAAAGCGAAAGGTAAAGGCAGGTTATTACTAACGGCGCCTCTCCCCCCATTTAGAATGCCGGATGATGGAAGTTAATTTGGAGAAGGACGGACAGAAATCGGACGGAGCCGAGCGGCCCCGGCGACGGAGGAGAAAACCACGCGTCCTCTTCTCCCAGGCTCAGGTCTACGAACTGGAGAGGCGCTTCAAACAGCAAAAGTATCTCTCTGCGCCCGAGAGGGACCACTTAGCAAACATACTGAAGCTCACCTCCACCCAGGTGAAAATTTGGTTCCAAAACCGCAGATACAAATGTAAAAGGCAACGCCAGGACAAGTCGCTGGAAATGGTAGGCCTCCCGCCTCCGAGGAGAATCGCCGTGCCGGTGCTGGTCAGAGACGGGAAGCCGTGCCTGGGAGAGTCTTCGCCTTATAACTCGCCATATAACATGAACATCAGTCCTTACGCTTATGGCACTTATGCGAACTATACCAACTACAGTGGAGCGGCCACTTCTGCCAACTACAGCTGTAACTACCCCAGTGTACAAGCCGTGCCCCCGTCCACAGCGGCTGGCAGCTTTATGAATATGAATTTCACAGTCAATGATTTGAGCAATGCAATGCAGACTCAAATCCACCAGAATTCTGGAGTTTCTACGTTGCATGGTATCCGAGCCTGGTAATGCTAAGTGGCTTAGCATAGCACGAATTTCGTGTTCCACTGGCTAGTTGCACTGGTCAATCATTCTTCGACAGAACGTCGAGGAAGACAGCCGTTTTCCATATCGAAATCGGAGAATTGGTAACTTACCAAAGGGTTCAAAGCCTGTTAACATAGCAAGCAAGCCCTCTGTACTTCGGACAAGGAAGAAGGATGTTTTCATTTTATCTTCTTCTGAAACTTTTATTTTGCAGTATTTCATTTCACTGAATGAATTTGCGTCCCTATTTAATCTCTAGAATATTATTGTATGAAGTACATCATATTGCATATTATCCCGGATTGCACCAAATGCAACATAAGGTATAGATGATTGCAACATCGCGGATTCTTGTTAAGAGACTACAGTTGCATAGAAGCAAACCTGCCAAAAACCATTGTAATCTATAGGCTTGTTCATACAACATCTGGATTTCATATTTCAAAACATTTTTTTGTATTTGTATTTCGTAGTCCAGTGTAAATATGGTTAAGAGTGATTGGTTAATTTAGGGTTCAAGATGTTTTAATATTATTGATGAAACCACTTTGTACAGTCTTCGCAACCCCGAATTCTGAGTTAATTAGCAATATGTCAAGTAGAAAAGATGACTATAAAATTATGCACTAATATTGCCATTTTCTATCTTTAGCTTTCCCTTTTACCAACAATGTATAAAATTAACTATAAAAAAGCTCCTAAAATGTTGCTTGCAATCTCCAAAAATAATGATCAAATTGTAAATTGAAGTATAAATCACTGCTGTTCCAACAGTAAATAGTGTGCAATCTGGCTGTTCGGTTTGTTCATTATTTTCTCCCGAGGGGTATAATAATCTGTTTAATATATTATTACTTTAGTTGTCCTGAACTTAAATTAAAGATAATGCGTTCACGCTTTTGGAACTTTATCGGTGGAAACGCAGCAGAATAATTATTCGTTCTTCAACCTGATTCTGATGATGTCGTCGGCAAATTCGCTTGGAATTTGTTCAAAAACATTGTTGAAAAGCGGCTGTTTTATAAGAAACGCTTCCCATCGTTTTAATGATGTAAGTTGTGTGCAAATCCGCCGGGACATCAAATTCTAAATATAACAGGTTATAAATTGGTAAAGTTAACTTGGCATTATGTTATCGGTCTTGCTACATTTTCCTCTTTAAGAAATTCACAGCGACATCCAGCGACTTTTGATATTTGATTTTCTTTCCGCGAGCGTACAGACAATTTATTTTCGCTTCGGCTTCTATAAATTGCATATTTAAATATCCCCCAACATGTTCACATATTAGCGGATCTTCACCAATTAACTAAAAAATAATGTGAACTGCCCCACTTCACATCCACGTTCCTGCCCTCCGGTTAAAAAAAACGGATCCCATCACGAAATCCTTGCTTTGGTCTGATGTGGGCGTTCGGAACGTTCGTGTTTTTGCAATTAATCTGATTTAGTTAAATGTACGGCGTGACCAAGCCAAGACAATATATATTGGAGGAAAAAAATGATTTATTTTACAAAATCAATTCTGTCACACGCGTGATGGTTGTGGGGTCGGGAGCATGAATGGAAGATGTGGATAGCAGGGTCGCGTACCGGAGACAAGGATTGCACATGCAAAAATATGGCACAGACACCGGGTGGAATATTAAGACATCTGCTGTCAGTATGAAGAAGAATCCCCATCCGAAACGTCACCTATCCAGGGATGCCGCATGACCCGCTGAGTTACTCCTGTAATTTTTGTTTGTGAACAAGCGTCTGCAGTTCCTTGTTTCTACAATAAATCGGCAAGTGTTGCCCGAGACCGGTGACATTCTGATTGCAGCCAATAGTGAACCCACATAACAGAAACAGCTGGAAACACTCGTCATGTCAAGAATTAGGATAGAAAGAGAAATATAGTTAACATAAAATACACAAAGAAACTCACGGGTCAAGTGAACATGAATAGGAGACGCTTCGGATCGGGGCGTTTCATCAGAAGGGAAAGTTGCCGTTCCAAGTTGAAATCACTTCATCCGTGGAAAGATAACCTTTCGTCAGATCTTCGATGCGAAACACTAAGTTGCGGCTCCTAACACAGGTGCATGCTGATCTGACGCGTGCTTCCAGCATTTTCTGTTTTGTTTCTTTCAGTATCTCTATATTTTTATTTCCGCACAGCTACAACGAAACAACCTTAAAACCCGAAAGTGCCAACAATTGTGCTTTTTAAACAGAAAGTGGCTTGTTTGGGGTGTTCAGGTTCCTGTGCACAAAATTGCATACCTTTTGCGGTTGAAAAACGGGTCCCTAGAAACGATAAGTCTATATCAGTTCCAGAGCGCACCTCACCTCCGCACACCTCCATATCCGCCGTCCCTTCTCATCCCTGTCCACCTTTGCGGTTCGCACGAGTTTCCACCTTCTCTGAGAATAGAGGTTTATTTTAAACATATTCATGGATTTATTCATAACGACGATGAATTCCCCACTTCTCTCAACAGACAGACTGTGTAGACAATACGAATAACACAGATTCTAAATAACTGGCAGGCAGATTTATCAGTTGGTAAGGGCGCCCTTTGACAACAGCTGCGGCGGCATTCCGGTGTTCGGTATGGCGTCGATGTAACATGAGATTTCCTCCATCAAGGAGACTCGCCGAGAATACCACCTGATTGGATTCATACCAGGTGAGACAGACGTTTGCATGCACCTCTTCCAACCTGGTCTGAGGTGTTCTTGATGTGGCCTCCTCTACATTGGTGAGACCAAGCGTTCACTGAGCGAACGCTTCGATGAGCATTTAAGCTTTGCCTTCACAGGTCCTGCCTGACCCCGAGTTCCTCCACCAGTAATTCTTTTTGCACTGAATTTGTATGCTCGTTTTAAAGGGCAGAAAGCTGAGCTGCTGTATCATGGCAGTCGTGATTTTGTGGGTGTAACTTAAAATAACGTAGAGACTTGTACTTTAGCTTCCCATTTAAGATAAATAGGGCACAGAGACGCACAACAACTTTCCGTATTTCTTTATGACATAGAAGGTGGACATTTCAGCCCGTCGCGTCTGTGCCGGCTCACACAGCAATTCCATTTCCCGATCAATGACCCCCATGTATTCGTCCTTCTCATTCCCATTACTTGCCAACACAAGGGACAATTTAGTGTGGCCAATTAATTTAACAAACCCCACGCCTTATGGGGACCTAAATGTTTAGACAGAGCGTTGTTCAGGGCAGTTTTCTAAAGTGAAAAGAAAACCAAAAATAAAATCCAGATACTGGAAATCTGAAATAAAAGCAGAAGATACTGGAAACATTGATCAGATGAGCAGCATCAGTGGAAGGAGAAACATTTTACAGGATCTGATGAAGGGTCTTAGTCTTCAGATGTTCATCAAGTGTCGGTGGGTTCCAAAGGACCACTGAGTAATTTATAGACCAGCTGCACCGAATCCGGACTCGTTGCAACATCGAACTGAAATCCTGGCATATCTTCTCCAAAGATTTTGGTTACAGTTCGCTGTAGAATCGAGTCTGCTTCCGGATTTATATTCTAAGTTAATCATCAGAGAAAACCATATTCTGACCTGTAGTGTAAATATACTAGAACAGATTTTGTGTTCACAAAATGCTGGAGTAACTCAGCGGGACAGGCAGCATCTCTAGAGAAAAGGATGCTGCCTGCCCCGCTGAATTACTCCAACATTTTGTGTGTACCTTCGATTTAAACCAGCATCTGCAGTTCTTTTCTACGCATAATTGGTGTTCATGTGTGTAGTATTGTGGTGAAATAGTAATGTTTTACATTGTACGTTTGGTGGGATATACACCATGTCTTGTCAGATGAGTGAAGCAGAAACTAAAGGCTGCCAGATATTCGCATTCTCTCTCCGCCTGCCTTTATTAGCCGGCCAACGTCGTAAATTGTTTTTGAGCGGGGCGTTTGAGAGGACAGCCACATCGTTGCGTCAATGAAAACATTTTTGAGCCAAGTTATGAGGGAGTTTACCTCAGTACATTTATTCTTGCAAGATTGTGAGATGGTATCCTCCAATGGGCTGTTGAAATCGTTGTGGCATGTGTTTGAAATGGCCCTTCAGCCCATATCGCCGTTGTCAACCAAGTACACTAAGTCAGCCAGATCAACTTCCTTGCAGCTGCCCCATATCCCCCAAAGCCTTTCCTATTCATTTAGCTACCCATGTGTTTTTTAAATGTTCGAATCCTATCCACCTCTACTACTTCCACTGGCAGCTTGTTCCATATATGCACCAGAAGAAAAAAAATGCTCCTCGTCCCTTTTAAATCTTTTATCTATGCCCCCTCATGATTTTATAAACCTTAGTATGGTCATCTATCAGCCTGCTTCACGCCCAGAAAAAAGACCGAGCATATCCAGCCTCTCCTTATAACTCAGACTTTCCAGACCCAGCAGCATCCTCATAGGATGGAACTGCAGATGCTGGTTCATACCGAAGATAGACACAAAATGCTGGAATAACTCAAACGGGTCTGGCAGCATCTCTGGAGAAAAGAAATTAATGAAGTTTTGGGTCAAAGGCTGTAGAAGGGTTCTGACCTGAAAGGTCACCTATTCCTTTTCTCCAGAGATGTTGCCTGACCCACTGAGTTACTGCTGCATTTTGTGTCTAACATCCTCATAAATCTCATCTGCATCCCTTCCAGTTAAATAACATCCTTCCTATAGCAGGGCGAGCAGAACCTTTCTTAGTACACCAAATGTGGCCTTGTCAAACTCTTGTACAGCTGTAACATGGTGTCCCTACTCCTGTACTCATCACACTGACTGACACAGCCTTTACCTATCAACTTTTGAAAGCTCCTTTCAAATACTATCAAAATTGGCCCCAGTGTAGGACGTAAACATTTGAACCAATCTTATTTTGTTCGTTGCTACTTTTCTGCATCTATTGTCAACATTTGTGAATCGATATGACATAGATCATAATTGTCACATCATAATTCCGATGCTCAAGTGCACACGGACTTTACCAGGGGGAGTGACATCAGGAGGAACTGTGATAGCGTCACTATTATTCAGATTCACTCTTATGCCATTTTTGAACAGTGATTAATTAAGTAATCTGACAAAGAATCATTCTTCTTTCAGAAAAGTAAGACAAGACCATAGCCCAAAATATTAATGAATAAAATTATATGCATGGAAACAATCAGAAAAAAAAGGACCATGGAAAATTAATTCATGTATTTTCTGATCCATAATTCCAGCGGACAATAGAGTGTAAAATAAATTCTGACTGTACTATGGTAACATGAATCCAAAGTTATTAGTGGTCGAGTACACAGAGGGTTATAAGAAAAACTAAATACATAAATATGTTTTGAATAAAAATTGAAGTTATTGAGGTACTGGGTTACAGCATAAATAATCATGATGAGCTGTATTAAAGTTTTGTTTGGTAACATCTAGAGTATGGTTGTAAAACTTGTGGAAAGAAGTAAAGGCTGTAAAGTGAGTGCAGAAGGGACATATTCAATTATTTCAGGGTTGGGTATCTATGAAGTATGGATAACATGGAGAGGCTGGGGTTGTTCTTAGACAAAGAAAATTGCAAGGGGATCTGATAGGACTGGATGTTGCCAGGACTAGAGGGTGTGAGCTATAGGGAGAGGTTGAGTAGGCTGGGTCTCTATTCCATGGAGTGCAAGAGGACGAGAGGTGATTCTATAGAGGTGTACAAAATCATGAGAGGATTAGATCGAGTAGATGCACAGAGTCTCTTGCCCAGAGTAGGGGAATCTAGGGCCAGAGGATATAGGCTCAAGGTGAAGGGGAAAAGGATTTATTGGGAATCCAACGGGTAACTTTTTCACACAAAGGGTGGTGGGTGTATGGAACAAGCTGCCAGAGGAGGTAGTTGAGGCTGGGACCATCCCATCATTTAAGAAACAGTTAGACAGGTACATGGGTGGAGGACAGGTTTGGAGGGATATGGACCAAGCGCAGGCAAGTGGGACTAGTGTAGCTGGGCCATTGTTGGCTGGTGTGGGCACGATGGGCCGATAGACCTGTTTTCATACTGTATCACTCTATGACTCTATGATAGAGATATTTAAAATTATTAAGGCTATAGAAAAGATTTTGCCTATTAGCGAGGGCTGAAGAGCCGGGGGGTGTAGAATGAGGATGATTAGAATGTCAGAGAAGGCTCTGATCCGAGTGTTGGGAAGTGGGATTATACAGTTAGATGCTTGATGCTAGCACAAAACACGGTAGGCCAAGCCAAACTAATGAGGAATTTTAGTCGGGAATGCACCACTGGGGTAGGAGTAGAAGCAAATTCAATTAGCATTAAATGGTATTGTCGAGCATTTCCAGGCTATGGGCAGAGGTTTGGGGAGTGGGACTAGCTGGATTGCTCTTTCATTGGGCCAGTGCAGATCTGATGGATCGAATTGACTCCTTTAGTGTAATCTTTTTGTTAAAAGTATTGACTTACATTTTTCAAACTGTAGGTTTAAAGCAAATGAAAATATCTTACACAGCAGAACCAATATCGCTTCAGGCATTATCCTACTTGGTTTCACCA
Source organism: Okamejei kenojei (assembly GCA_035221665.1). Lineage (NCBI taxonomy): Eukaryota > Metazoa > Chordata > Chondrichthyes > Rajiformes > Rajidae > Okamejei > Okamejei kenojei. The sequence goes on along the minus strand of CM069141.1, from coordinate 36,396,768 downwards.
CATTACCGCAAACATTTGAAAATCAATCCTAGACTTCCATAACAATTTCTGCACTGTTTTTAAAACAAGGCTCATATACCCCTTTGCCATTTCAATTGATACATATAACCTCTGTGCCTGAATAACTGTCTTATGGAGAGTATTGAATCAGATTTTTGTTTTATAATCTATATTTAAAGACAATTTAAAAATATTTCCCTTTTGTATAAATCGGATGTAGATGGACTATAATTTAGTGACAGGTGTCTAAAAGTTCATATCAATCTAATAAGGCAAAACACAAATGTGATTATTTCAGTTGTTGTGATATGGCTTCACTCACTATATAAATTTAATGCAGCTTTTATAATACCATATAAGAATGATATACCAGAAATATATGTAGCCTCATACACAACAATGCTACATCAGACTAGTGACTTACATGGTCATCAATCTCATATATTGAAGGTATATTGTGCATTTAAAGTCAATGCAAAACAGTTTAACACTCACAATAAACTGGTTAACTAATCGAGAGTCAAAACAATATGGAATTAAATTATTTGGATAAGACTGTTACAGTACTTGATTTTGATGTGGCAAATCATGGAATTCAATGCACAAATGCTCAAGCATGCAATGTTGAAGTTTAGTGATGCAACATGGAAACAGGTTCTCGGGTCAACTGAATTCACGACAAGCATTGATTCACACAAGAACTTCACACAAGTTCTATGTTATCCCATTTAAATATCCACTTCTTCAACAGTTGGAGCAGTTTACAGAGGCCAATTTGCCTGTAAACTGGCACATCTTTGGGATGTGGGAGGAAACCGGAGCACCTGGATGAAATCGACATGGTCACAGAGATAATGTGCAAACTCCACATAGACAACTCACAAGGTCAGGGTCTGGGACTCTCGTGCTGTGAGGCAACAGGTCTACCAGCTGCACCACTATGGTGCTGGAGTGTCTATACATTGAATATCATTCTGACGATCGTACACATTAATCCCAATCAAGAGATGTAAACAGGGTACATACTGACTCCTCTACCGGATCTAAATAAGGCACAAGTGAAGACAGATATGCAGCTTTACTGACAACTTACCAAGAACCTATTTTGATCTTAACTTCAAGTTCAGTGCAGTGCAGTGCAGCTCAAGTCAACCTCATTCCCAAAAAGGATACTGAAAGCCATTCAGCCATAATGTAACTAGGGCTTTAACTCTATTGGATAAGTTGGTTATCATGATATGTTATGAATCGGAGCTTTGAAAAATAATTTGAAAAAATTGATGTGCAGAATTCCTCACTACATGATAGGTCTGAGTGTGTGGGATGAGATAAGTAAAGGAGGATTCAGACGGGGTACAATCACATTTTGCTGATTCCATTTTAATGCACTTGGTACTCAGTGTTCTTGAAGTCAACAAAACTTGATATTGGCAGTTACTCAGGATGGAGGATGACTTACTTCAATCTGAGGAATCAAAGCTTGAATTATTTGAATGTGTCACAACACTAATGTGACTGTATATATCAGTCACTGCACAGCCAAATATGCACAGCTCCTCACACACAACATTGCTACATCCCAACATTAATTTACATGGATATCAACCTCGCTTGCGCTGATGATGAACTGGCTAACAAATCCAAAATGAATCCTTGGTTCAAAATGGCAAGGAGATCCAAGACCAATAGATACCAGAATCTGTTGCATTGCGTTGGTACACATTTGTATATTCATCCTCATGCAAACACCGATGCATTCTGTCTACACCCTGCTCCACCCTCTCCCCAATCTCTGACTCCTGGTATACCCAGCGTTTAAGTCTCCACCTCCCTCTTGAACAGAAACATTTAAAATGCACACCACCACTGCTGAGCATCTTATTTTTATGTAAAAATAAACCTCATCCATATATTATCCCTATCTTTATTCTGTTCAAAATAATAATAACTTTATTCTATCAAAAGGCCGGCAGACAGCGAATTTGTAGCAATATACAAAAGTAAATTAAAAGGTGATTAGAATTTGAGTAGAACAATTGGTCAATGTTAACTAGCAACTTAATGCAGTAGCTGCATAATAATTATGGTGATATTGTCCAATGACCAACATCTCCTGATCCCCATATCCTTCCCAGTATTTATAAAGCGTGAGTTGGGATTGTGATGGATACTCTCCATGATTGCCTAGATGAGGATATCTTGTATGTCAACCTGATGCTTAATATTGCTAAGGCAAAACAGCCTAATTGATTGTACCCCATTCATCTCCTCAGATATTCACTCCATCCACCACTTGAACTCTATGCCTGCACTTTATCCCTTCTACAAAGTGTGCTAGAACAAAGTTTCTTAGAGGCACCCCACAAGCGTACAACCTTTTCTACCTTGTTGAACCCCAGGCAACAACGGCCACTTCCAAGTTCTCCTCCAAGTTCTCTACCACCTGAAGAGATGTTATTTCTTCACTGTGTAGGAAGGAACTACAGATGCACGTTTAAACTAAAGATAGTCACAAAAAAACTGGTGTAACTTTTTGCGTCTTATTTCTTCACTAGTTCTGTCTTAAAATCCTGGGACCCTCACACAATAGAGAGTCAAGGACCAAGTATTGAATTGTCATTTGTACCAAAAACAGAACAATTATATTCATACTTGCAGCAGCATAACAGGTCTGTCAACACACTACTCAATAGATAACATAGTAATACAAAAAATCAAAAAAAATCAAGGTAACAAAATAACACAATATCTGTGCAAAGTGATCGGACAGTCTAGATGCAGTAACAATTCTCCCGATGTTGGGGGAGTTCAGAACCAGGGGTCACAGTTTAACAATAAGGGATAGGCCATTTAGGACTGAGATGAGGAAAAACATTTTCACCCAGAGAGTTGTGAATCTGTGGAATTCTCTGCCACAGAAGACAGTGAAGGCCAATTCACTGGACGTTTTCTAGAGAGTTGTGGGCCTATCCCACTTAGGCGATTTTTCAGCGGACTGCCAGCGACTGTCAAGTTGCCGGCAGTTGTTTGAAAAACCGGCTACTGCAACGGTGACTGTCAGAGTGGAACACACACACACACACAAACAGATCGCTTCCTTCACCAGCCCATTATGCAGGCTGGGGACAGGCAAGCGGGGGGGGAGCGCTGTCTAAAAAATTCACAGGATGCAAAGCCAAGGTGAAACAGACACATATAGCGATGAACAGGAAGGTTGGCACTGTAAAAAGATGGCTAAAGCACAGTGTACGGTAAAGGGCCTGTCCCACCAGAATGCGACTCCATGCGGTGAGCGCGACCTAACGTGGTCGCTTGAGCCGTCCGATCTCGCGGGGCCGGTCCCACTTCGATCGCCAGAGCCGTATGGAGTTGTGCGGAGCTGGTCCCGATATCGCCCGGGGCTCCGAATAACTGACCGTGTTCAAAAATTCCACGCGGCAAGGCCTGTCGGCCCGCAGCCGCCTCGACGCATTACGCACCGCCTCGACGTCATGCCTGCGTGACCCTATTTGTGTGTCTCTGTGTCGCTCTCTATGTGGCCTCCGTGTCCCTCTATGTGCCTCCATGACCCCCTCTGTGTGCCTTCGTGACCCTCTCTATGTGCCTCCGCTACCCTCTCTGTGTGTGCCTCCATGTCCCTCTCTCTGTGCCTCCGTGTCTCTCTCTCTGTGCCTCCGTGTCTCTCTCTATGCGTCCCTCTCTGTCCTTGCGAACTTACCGCGGACTTCGCTCCAACTTCGCTCCAACTTCGCGCCACCTCGCGCCACACCCGACCTCCGCGCGGCCCTCGCTGCCGCTTTGGTCACGCTCACCACATGCAGGCACATGCTGGTGGGATCGGCCCTGTACGGGGATCACTCGATCTCCGCCCGGCCCCCGCTTCCAGTTTGGTCGCGCCTGCCGCATGCAGGTCGCATGCTCGTGGGACAGGCCCTTAAGTCCTTTAAAAGAGGGGGGGAGAGGGGGGAGAAGGAGTGGGGACAACTTTTAAGAAGCCAGAGATAAACGGCTGTGAAGCTCGGCAGACATTTAACATTACCGGTTGGTTATCCTTGCTTCTGAAAATTACCTTTTTCTTCACCGATGAGCCAATGAAATTCTCCGCTCAGCACTGGCTACAACCTACGAGAACCTCCCAGACCCTTCGACCTCCAGGCAACCCACTAGGACCTCCTGGCCACCCACCTACGGCACGAGAATTCTCGCGACTCTCCATGGCGGCTTCATTCTAGTCGCCGCTAGTTTTTCAACACGTTGAAACATTTGTAGTGACCATAATGAAGCTGTGACTTTCCCAGAATGCTGGAACTCGTGACGACCATGAAGGCAACTCCCCGGCAAGCACCCGCGAGCATGTGGCGACCCTGTGACAACTACATAGTCTCCTGCAGTCGCCTAAAAAGTCACCTAAGTGGGACAGGCCCATTAGATTTAGCTCTTAGGGCTAACGGAATCAAGGGATATGGGGAGAAAGCAGGATTTTAGATGATCAGCTATAATCATATTGATGGCTCAAGGGGCTAGCTCAAGGGGCTGAATGGCCTACTCCTGCACCTATTTTCTATGTTTCTAAAACAAAACAAAAGCCCAAATTCCCTACTGCCCAACAGTACCATGAGAGTATCTTCATTGTATGGCCGGCAGCAGTTCAAGGAAGCAATTATCAAATTTTCAAGGGTTTGAGCGGTGCACAATAAATAAATGCCTTTTCAGTGCATGTCAAAGTAAAGTGAAGAGCATTTAATTGTCATAAGCACCCGAGTGATGAATTTGTACTTGTTGCAGCTTCTCAGGAACATTAAACGCAACAACACAACAAATAAATATGCAATAAATGATCAGATATGGTAAATCAGACCATAATAGTGAAAGCCAAAGTACATAGTGAAACATTTGTAGGGTGATAGATTAGAGATTAGAATAATACTAAACGTGAGATTCATTTAGGATTATAATGAGAAAATGGAAGAATTTATGCACATATAATATTAACACCAAATTTTAAATCTCACAAATGGAGATTAATTTATTAACCATTTACTTTCTCTGTTGGTTTCTGACTTTTCTTTATTAGTCTCCAGTTTTTAATCAAGTATAATACCACACCTGAATGAAAATTTACATACCTACAACCAGAACAACAGACCCAAATTAAAGTGTTTGTTTCCTTTTATGCAACCAAGGTTAGTTCTTGTGCCTTTAAAGTGAGTTACATGTCTACAAGTAGAGGACCTTTCAGCTATGTGCTCTTGATGGTGGTCAAATGCATTAAGAAAACAACAAGCATTGTAATTCAGGCACCATCAAAACATCCCCTGCACTGTTGATGCCTATCTGCAGATGAAGGGAAGCAGGAGTATGGTGACAGCTTCCTATCAACTTGGGAAGAAGCTCAAGTCAGTAAATAAGAAAAAGTACAAACAAGTGTAGGCCTGGAACGTACACCAGCAACTATCCTGTCTCAGGTGAAATCTGTAACTAACTCCATGTAATTTGCCTGAAGCTTAAAGATATTCCATTACAAATTGCTGACCTCTGGGTGGTTCAGTGTCTTTAAGTATATTTACATTTCACTAAAAGTAGTTCATATATAATAATCGCAACATTTTCATTTTATGAACATATCATAACGAGAGATATTAGGAAATTGCAAATCTTAAGGTAATCCAAGAATTTTGGTGAGCTTCATTGCACTATTCCTTTCCCAACAATTTTTGAATGCAACTTTTAACTTTTTTAAATTGGAAAAAAATTCTGACGTTTTGGTAATCCTGTCCGATAAAACCAAGTGAATAAGGATAACATGGCTGCATTGAACATAATTTGTGATTCAACTGTAACTTACATTTGAAATTGTGTTGAGAATTTATTTCCCCCAAGTATCTGCCCATTCATTTGTATATCAGTACATATAAAATCATCCATTAAACAACATAATCAAGACCATTTTAGGTGGTAATTTACCTTATTTTTCAAAAGTATTATATTGATTACAAAAGTTTTTTGATACAGCTGAAAATGGTTTTCAAAAAAGTGTGTTTATGCATATGATGCAGTCTCAGAATATTCAAATTTTAACTAAACATCACCAAAGTAAAAATACAGGCCAATTTTCTAGTTCCATGGGTGTTGAGCAACACAGTTCTCCGTGCAATACATTGAGAAAATATTATTCGAAAGCCATCAAAACATTTCAGTCAGTGTCTTTACAGCTCCAAGTACCCAGCTTTTGCGAGTTGTGTTTTTATGTTGGTCACCAGTTCTGGGTGCAGGGTCAGTCTTCCATCATGATGTTCTTAAATTACTCCAAAGAATCATTCAAACTCAATATCCACCAACAATAACTTGTCCTTGAAATTCTACGATCTTCAGTGCCAGTTTGACAAATTTGCAATGGTGAAAATAAGGCATGCACTAATAAAAATGGCAGAACTGGGCAGAAATGTCAGGGCACACACATTGACGATAATTCAAAGTCTATAAAATAGCCATTTTGATACAGTTTGTATGCTGCACTTGAGGCACCAGTTGACATCTAAAGTTCAGATTGAAATGATTGAATGCAGTCAGGGAGATGCCTCAGTAGTTGAGCAAAATAACAAATACAAAATCAGCCTATCTGTGATCCAGATTTTCAGATTCAGATCATTCAGATTTTAATGATCCAGACATGGTGATAATTAAAGTTATTATTGGTAAGTGGTGGTAAGTGTGTAAATTATAGAATAACTAGCATTGATCTATCTCTCTTTAACTTCAACATGCACGAACAGAGAAAACATAATGAAATATTATCAAAGAAACATCACAACTTCAAATGCAATTTCTAAACAATGTTGATTTCTTTTGATAACTGTTAAACCAATAACCCTGAATAATTCTAATAATTTAGCCATTGCCTAAACACATACAAGAATAAAACAATTCAAACTAAGAGGTTCTTTCCTGGTCTTCCTCCTACAACTAAAGTATACATTAACCACTGAATTGTACAATTCCCCCTATTCAGATTCAGATTCGTTTGTTGACATATACACCAGGAAGCAATTAAATTCCTTGCTTGCACAAGCCTCAGAGAGTACATATTATACATGCTAATCATACAGCAATAAATATAATGCAAAACAGCAGAATGGTCCAATATGAAGCAGTGCAAAAAAATGAAATAATGGAATAACCAATTGAGGCAGAGTTGAGAGTAAGAGAATGTGATAACATCTCCGAGAAGGGGATGTGAAAAAGGTAGACACAAAGTGCTGGAGTAACTCAGCGGGACAGGCAGCATCTCTGGAGAGAAGAAATGGGTGATGTTTCGGTCAACACACTTTTTCAGTCTGAATAAGGGTCTCCACCAAAAATGTCACCCATTCCTTCTCTCCCGAGATGCTGCCTGTCCCGCTGAGTTTCTCCAGCATTTTGTGTCTACCTTTGATTTAAACCAGCAGCTGCAGTTCTTTCCTACACAGGTGAAAGAGGTAATTGGTTCAGGAGTCTGATAGGAGTGGGGAAGAGGCTTTTCTTCCACACTTTTGGATATCTGGGTTTTCAACCTTCTGTCTCCCATGGGATAGAAGAGAGAAAATGTAATGCCACAAAGTGCTGGAGTAACTCAGCGAGGCAGGCAGAATCTCTGCTGAGTTATTCCACCACTTTGTGTCCTTTTGTTTATTAACCAGCATCTGCAGATCTTTGTTTCTACAGAGAAAATTGAATTGGCAAGGGCGGCATGCATCCTTGATGACACCTCCTGGCTTCCTGATGTAAAGCACTGTGAAGATATAGGGATAGAAAAATAAAACACATGGACAGGTACACGATTGGGAAAGGTTTAGGGGAATATGGACCAAATGTGGCAAATGGGACTAGCTTAGATGTGGCATCTAGGTTGGCATGGACAACATTGGGCTGAAGGGCCTGTGTCTGTGCTGTATGATTCTGTAACTCTTCCAAAAAAACAGCCTGTGTTTGAGTGGCCAGGTTCACCACTCTTTGCAGGTCCAGGTGGTCAAGAGCAGAATAGTTCCCACACCATACCATGGTATGGCATGGCAACATACCAGAGCATGCATCCAGTCAGAATACTTTCTACAGCACATCAGTGGAGTTTTGAGACATTTTTTGTGGATTTTCAGATTCTACCCAGGCACCTGAAGAAAGTATTATGTAGGAAGGAACTGCAGATGCTGGCTTACACCAAAGATAGACACAACATGCTGGAGTAGCTCAGTGGGACAAGCAGCAACTCTGGAGAGAAGGAATGGGTTACTCCAGCATTTTGTGTCTATTTAACCTCAAGAAAGTAAATTGGCTTTGCACTTTCTTGATCACATTTCCTTGATATTCTTTAATTAATTGTTTTCCAGATTGCATAATAATATTCCAGCAAATATGGAATTATTATATTTCACAAACTAGTCGGTCTATTCTGTCTCTTTCTAATTCACCAGTAAATGTTTCCTTTTAATATATAAAGCACTGGACTTGATCAAACTTTGTGTCCTGATAGTATCCGGTACATGGTGCTGAAGACACACTCTGCTATTTAACCAATCCATTTAGTAGAGTTTCAACACTGACTTGCACCAGTTAAATTCTCAAAATAACCAGATATGTCCAGTCCATTAAAAGGTGGAAAAGTCCTTGGCTACCCTACCAATCTACTCTCAATCATCAGCTCCGCAGTATATGGGTTGATCACTGGTCGGAACGGACTGCACAGACTGAAGGGCCTGTTTTCACCCTGTAGCTCTAAAGTCTAAAGTCTAGACTGAATTATTGGTCTAAGGTCTAAGGTCTAAGGTCTAGACTGAATTTGACCAAGTATGATGAGTAAGAACCAATGTAACAAAGAAGTTACTGGGAATTTTGGGAAGCTTTTCCAATCATACTGAGTACCAAGGAAGATAGATGTGGAGGCAACCATAGACTCCCTCTTCTCTAACTCTCAGTCTGAAGAAGGTACTCGACCTGAAACGTCACCCATTCCTTCTCTCCCGAGATGCTGCCTGTCCCGCTGACTTACTCCAGCATTTTGCGTCTATCTTCAGTGTAAACCAGCATCTGCAGTTCCTTCCTACACAATCTTCAAACTATTATTCTGGAATATGATTAAATCCACCAGAAAGAGCAATCAAGATTTAGGTTTAATGTCCCATTTGCATGACAGCATTTCCAATATTGCAGCATTCATTCAGGCTGCACTGGCTTGTTAACCTAGATTATGGACTTAACTATCTGGACAGGAACTTGAACCCACAAACATTCTGACTTGGAAGAGAGAATACGACCAAGTGTTATTTCATTTTGAACAAGGGTTCATTTTTTGGTACCATATCCATTTTCCATATTGCTTAATTTATTGCGAATATTGAAAATGTCAAGAAAGGGCAGATCATTTAGTTCTTGGGGGATGATTTTGACTATAGTGAAGACTAATGCCATTAATGCCTAATCTCTCATTCCAATATCACAGTTTGTATTACCGATCTATGAAAGTTTACTGGGAAGTTGAAAAACATTATATTTATTGTGGCACAGAAAGTTTGTTTGCATTCTAATGCATTTATTGAGATTTTGAGATTGGCTTCAGGAAGCAATACATGTATATTATCTAATAGCGTCTTGGAACAAGATTGGAATGGTAGACCGAAGGTAGGCACAAAAAGCTGGAGTAACTCAGCAGCAGGAGAGATGCAGCCTGTCCCGCTGACTTAATCCAGTTTGTTGTGTCCATCCTTGTTTTCAACAATCATCTGCAGTTCCTTCCTACACATTTTGAATGGTAGACAATTAATGCTTTCCATTGGTTACAACTGAAATTCCCAAATCTCGACAATGTGCATGTAAGTCCCTCATCAAAATCCTGATGTTTCCTGTGTTTCATGTTAAAACTAAATTGAAATATTAATAGAATATTGACTGGCCTTGAGGGGGATACGACATATATTGCCTGAAGTAGATTCATATTGCCCGAGTCGAAGATGAGGGCAATATGGATCTAGTGAGGGCAATATATGTCGTATCTCCCGAAAGAGGACAGTCAATATTGTTATTATTACCCATATCAGACATCTAGAGGAAAATCAGCTCGGCGGACTTCCACGTAAAATTTAACCAAAATGGACGCGGCAGTCTTCCTGTCTGCCGTTTGAATATTCTAAATTTCCCACGCAGCGTCACGTTGCCGTCACGTTGCCAAGTTCCCGGATGTGAGACCAGGGGAATATAAGACTATATTCCCCGCTGTTTTAACAGGTAAAGTCCATAGGCGTTCGCAAGAAAGGGGAATACAAGAAAATATTCCCCTGTTACCCCTGCTGGCAGTAAAAACGAAGGGAATACAATTTTGTAAAAGCATACCTCAGATGTGTGATATGGGTAATAATTGTTGATATTATTCAGAAACCATTTTTTTATCAGCCACTTCGCTTTCAATATATGTGCCTCTTTCTCCAGGAAATAAAAACATATTTAAAAGGATAGCAGATCTAGTGAGTTAAGAGTTTCATTTTATTTTGCCAAAATGTGCAGGAATGAATTAGATACTGCATACATAGTTTTAAGGAACAGTGGGACTGTGACCTCCTAGCCAAAGGACATAAATGTAAAACCAGCAAATCACAAAAGCAGATTAAAAAATAGGAAAAAAAATGTTATCTCTAGGATTGTAAACACGTGGAATAAAGAAACTCTGAGAAATAATGAATATCAGGAATAGAACAGGACTGAAGATTGTAACAAAATGTATAGACATGAAGACAGTCAATTATTCAACAGACCTGTTGAGACAATGGGTATGTCATCCTTCGAATTAAGACAGGGTTGAATGACACAGGTTGTAACCTTAGACCAGCAGAATGTCATTGTTCCCTGAGGGGTCATACACTAACAAAGCATGTTAACTATATCACTGGGAAGTTTGCCATTTTTAGCCAGTTATTCACAAGGCCTTGTTGATTACAATTGCCAACTTCACATTAATTTCAGCTTCAACTCATTTGAAGTTTCATTCATTCAACCTGCCTTTCAGCAGTTTTGAAAATATCTGCAAAAAAAATCAGCCATTCTCTCTTCTTTACTCATGGCATAAAAATTTAACAGTCATCTGACGTGCTACCTGCCATCTGACTAATATTAAATCTGTTCCAGGCATTTTTGAAGATTACACAAAAACATGAGGTTTTTGACGTTCTAATAGGTTGCAACCTGCACTGACAGGCTGGAGAAATATAATTCTGATTTCTCATTAGCTTAATTCCCTGATGTGGCCTCTGTGACATGAGCAAGACTAAGCCTGAACTAGGTGACCATTTTGCTGAACGTTTGCACTCTGTCCACCAAAGCCTGCTGGAATCCTCTACATCTTCCTTAATTGAGGAATTGTATATGCTATGGAGGAAATATAAGAGAAAAAAAAGAAAAGCGGAGTTAAAATGAGCTGTTTTCTACTAAGCAAAAACAAAGTTAAATGTTTAGGACTATGGGTTGGTGAGAGAGAACTTTAATCTTTGCTTCCAAGAAATTCCAAATCTCAGCCACATTGTTTAACTGCTGTTAAGTATAGGGGAAAGTTAACCAGTTGCAGGTCGCATTTTCTAGGAAAGTTATACAAAGACAATTATAAAGAGGAAATGCTTAATAAGAATAGAATCTTACAGCACAGGAGCATAGAAGAGTATTTGGTCCATTATGACTGTAATTGCACTATGAAAGCACTGATAAATTTTGCCACCTTACTTCAACTATTTTACCATAATCTTGTAAATTAGACTCCTTCATGTACCTGTGAATTGCCAAATTAAATAAGTGGGAACAATAAACGATAAAACTTTTCCAACAAACAATTTGTAATAACTAATCCATATCAAACATAGAGGTGTGTAGGAAGGAACTCCAGATGCTGGTTTAAACCAAAGATAGACACTAAAGGCTGGAGTGGGTCAGATAGCATCTCTGGAGAAAAGGAATAGGTGATGTTTCAGGTCGAGAAGAACAATGAGGCACTGATTAGGTTCTGACATACTTAGTTCAAAGTATTTATTTTAAAAGTATTTCAAATGACAAAATAAATAACTACGAGTGAACCTTGTAAAAATAAACTTGCTTATTAATTAAACATCCAAGGAAGATTCTGCTGAAATAAATTCTTAACTTTGCAATATAAATGACTTTCATTGCTATTGTGAGCCCAGTATCCTTCAGCTTTATAACATCATCACTATGAGAGAGAAAGATTCTTATCAGGAATGACAAGGAAATGTGAATTTTCTTTCTGAAGGGAAGCATGTTTATATATGCTGTCTTTTAAAATGCTTAATAGCTCTTTGGAATTAATTTCTGCATGTTACTTTAATGGGGTCTGAAGTATTTGAATGCTGACCATGATGCCAAATTAAACTAATCCTGTCTGCCTGTACATGGTATATAATCCTCCATTTCTTACCTGTCCATGTCTTTCTAAATGCCGCCTAAGTGTTGTTATCATATCTGCATCCGCCACATCCCCTGGCAACCTGCCATTCTTTGTGTAAAAAACCTGCTTCACATATCTCCTTAAACTTATGCCTCGGGTATTTGACATTTCAACCAATTTGACTATCTATCCTGTCTATGACTCTCATAATTTTATATATCTCTATCAAGTCTTCTGTACCTTCTCCAAATTCTCTCTATGCTTCCAAAATGTGGTGACGAGAACTGGACACAATACTCCTAATGTGCCTGAATTAAAGTTGCCCTAACTTTCCCTAAGTTTGCAGATAACACTTAAGTGGGTGGTATTGTAGATAGAGAAGATGGCTATCAAAGATTACCACAGGATCTTGATCAGTTGGGCTAGTGGGTTGAGGAATAGTCAATAGATTGTTTAATGCAGATAAATGCAAGGTTTTGCATTTTGGGAAGTCTAACCAGAGCAGCACCTTCACAGGTCTTGGCTCTGGGGAGTGTTGTAGAGCAGAGCGATCTAGGAGTGCAAGTACATTTTTTCTTTAAAGTGTCATCACAGGTAGATAAGGTGAAGAAGAAAGTTTCAGCACATTTATCTTCATCAGTCAGTGTGTTGAGTATAGAATTTGGGATGTTATGTGACAGTTGTACATGATGTTGATGAGGTCACATTTGGAGTATTGCATTCAGTTTTGTTCCGTCTGCTATCTATAATACTAAAAGTCTGATCTTGACCACTTCCTGTTGTTCTGTATATTGATTGTAGAAAAAAACGCTGCCACTTACGGCTGTGATTTTTGGCCATCGTACTCAGAGTCCCCCTCCGCTGCGCAGGACAGAGGATTTTTCCCCATCGATGAAAAATAATAGAGTTATTAGTGTTTAGAAAATGTTGAGATTCTCTCTCCTGAAGGCCACGCCCCTTCCGGAGGGACTATAAAAACCCGGAAGTGTGGAGGTGCCTCAGTTCTCTGCAAGATGGGGGAGCGAGCAGTCACAATTCTCAGTCTGAGCTGTCTGAGCTCACACTGAACACATGTCTACTAAACTGTAAGCGGTTTTACTGACCTGTCAGCGCCCTTAATGTGGTTTGAAAATGTAGTTTCAAAATGCAAAAGTGTGTTTTGGTTTGAAAGTGCTAAGGCTGCGTTGCCTTCGGTTTATGAAGTGTTAAAGCAAGCTGTGTTGCCTTTGGTTTTGAAAGTGCTAAAGCAAGCTGCGTTGCCTTTGGTTTTGAAAGTGCTAAAGCAAACTGCCTTGCCTAATTAGAGCTGCCTTGCCTAATTAGAGCTGCCTTGCCTAATTAGAGCTGCCTTACCTAATTAGAGCTGCCTTGCCTAATTAGAGCTGCCTTGCCTAATTAGAGCTGCCTTGCCTTCTATATAATTAAAAATCTAATCTTGACCACTTCCTGTTTGCGCCTTATATTGATTATAGAAAAAGTGCTACCACGTACGGCTGTGATTTTTGGCCAAATTACTCAGAGTCCCCCTCCGCTCATCAGGTGCCGAGGCATATTTCCATCTATGTAAAATAAAAGAGTTATTAGTGTTTTAAAAATGTTGAGATTCTCTCTGGTGAAGGCCACACCCCTTCCGGGGGGACTATAAAACCTGGAAGTGTGGAGGTCCCTCAGTTCTCTGCAAGATGGGGGAGCGAGAGGTCGCAATTCTCAGTCTGAGCTGTGAATAACACTGAACACATGTCTACTAAACTGTGAGTGGTTTTACTGACCTGTCAGTGCCCTTAATGTGGTTTGAAAATGTAGTTTGAAAATGCAAAGTGTGTTTTGGTTTGAAAGTCCTAAAGCTGTGTTGCCTTTGATTTTGAAAGTGCTAAAGTGAGCTGCCTTGCCTTTGGTGTTGAAAGTGCTAAAGCGAGCTGCCTTTGGTTTTGAAAGTGCTAACGCGAGCTGCATTGCCTTTGGATTTGAAAGTGCTAAAGCAAGCTGCCTTGCCTTTGGTTTTGAAAGTGCTAAAGCGAGCTGCCTTGCATTTGGTTTTGAAAGTGCTAAAGTGAGCTGCCTTGCCTAATTAGAGCTGCCTTACCTAATTAGAGCTGCCTTGCCTGCTATATAATTAAAAGTTTAATATTGACCACTTCCTGTTTGCACTTTATATTGATTTTAGTAAAAAAAAAAACGCTACCACGTACGGCTGTGATTTTTGGCCATCTCACTCAGTTCCCCTCTGCTCATCAGGTGCTGAGAATTTTTCCCATCGATGAAAAATAAAAGAGTTATTAGTGTTTAAAAAATGTTGAAATTCTCTCTCCTGTCAATCACTCCATGAAGGCCACGCCTCTTCTGGTGGGAGGGGGTGGGACTATTAAACCCAGAAGTGTGGGCGTGGCTCAGTCTCTGTAAGATGGGGAGGGAGAGGTTACGACTCGCTGTCTTTAGTTGCCTTGCACCCTGCTTGAAATGGTATGAAACTGCACTTGAATTTGGTGCCCTTGCACCCTGCTTGAAATGGAATTTCAACGAATAGCCGTGAGTCAACTGCGAGCCCACTAGCCGTGAGTGAGCTGCCAGCACAACAGGGTTGAGTGACTGAGCCGCCAGCCCAAGAATCCATTTCGCCCACAATGTCCATACTAGCCCTCTGGAAACCAGTCCCTTCAGCGCACAACACCCATACTAGTGCTCCAGAAATCCCCCCCCCCACTGGCCACCAATATTGGAATTGGTGGAGAGGTGGAATATTGCATTGGGGGACCAGCCCTCCCGTGTGATGCTGGGACCCAACGGGTCCCACTTAGTCTAGTTGGAAAGATATTGTTACGCTGGAAAGAATGCAGAGAAGATTTACGACAAATTTGCCAGGACTTGAGGACCTGAGCTATAGGGAGAGGTTGGGCAGGCTAGAACTTTATTTCTTGCACCACATTAGGCAGAGGGATGATCTTATGGAGGTGCATAAAATCATGAGGGGAATAGATGAGTCGATACCATTATATAAATATATACACACATGAATAAATAAACAGATAAAGTGCAAATAAACAGATAATGGGCTATTAATGTTCAATGTTTTGTTTGACGAGTTTAATAGCCTGATGGCTGTGGGGAAGTAGCTATTCCTGAACCTAGACGTTGCAGTCTTCAGGCTCCTGTACCTTCTACCTGAAGGTAGCTGGGAGATGAATGTGTGGCCAGGATGGTGTGGGTCCTTGATGATGCTGCCAGCCTTTTTGAGGCTGTGACTGGGATAGATCCCCTCGATGGTAGGGAGGTCAGAGCTGATGATGGACTGGGCAGTGTTTACTACTTTTTGTAGTCTTTTCCGCTTCTGGGTGCTCAAGTTGCCGAACAAAGTCACGATGTAACCAGTCAGCAAGCTCTCTACTGTGCACCTGTAGAGGTTAGAGAGAGTCCTCCTTGACAGACCGACTCTCCGTAATCTTCTCAGGAAGTAAAGTCGCTGATGTGCTTTCTTTATAATTGCATCAGTGTTCTCGGACCAGGAGAGATCTTCAGAGATGTGCACGCCCAGGAATTTGAAGCTCTTGACCCTTTCCACCATCGACCCGTTGATATAAACGGGACTGTGGGTCCTCATCCTACCACATCCAAAGTCCACAATCAGTTCCTTGGTGTTGAGGGCCAGGTTATTGTGCTGGCACCATTTGGTCAGTCGGTCGATCTCTCTTCTATACTCTGACTCATCCCCATCAGTGATACGTCCCACAACAGTGGTGTCATCAGCGAACTTGATGATGGTGTTTGCGCTCTGACCGGCTACGCAGTCATGAGTATATAGTGAGTACAGCCGGAGCAACAGCACTGAGCCTTGAGGTGCTCCCGTGCTGATTGTTATCGAGGCTGACACCTTTCCACCAATTCGAACAGTCTGTGGTCTGTGAATGAGGAAGTCGAGGATCCAATTGCAGAGGGATGCGCAGAGACCCAGTTCTGCGAGTTTGGTAACCAGCTTGGAGGGGATGATTATATTAAATGCTGAGCTGTAATCAATAACAGCCTGACAAATTAGTTTTTATTGTCCAAGTGGTCCAGAGCGGAGTGGAGGGCCAGCGAGATCGCATCCACCGTTGATCTGTTGTGGCGGTAGGCAAACTGCAGTGCGTCCAGGTTTTTGTCGAGGTAGGAGTTGATTTGCGCCATGTTCAACCTCTCGAAGCACTTCATCACCACAGGCGTTAGTGCCACTGGTTGTTAGTCATTGAGGCACGTCACCTTACTCTTCTTGGGCACCGGTATAATTGATGCCCTTTTAAAGCATGTGGGAACCTCAGACCTCTGAAGTGGAGGTTGAAAATGTCAGTAAAAACTCCAGCCAGTTGGTCCGCACAGGGTTTTAGAGCACGACCGAGTATACCATCAGGTCCAGGCGCTTTTCGAGGGTTCATCCCTCGGAAGGATTTTCTGACGTCGGCCTCTGTGTGACTGAAATACCATCACAGCGAATGGGGGCTCGAGAAGGTGCATCAGTGTTCTCCCTATTAAAGCTTGCGTAAAACACATTGAGCTCATCAGGGAGTGATATTACACAGACATTCGAGCTACCTCCTGATTTCGCCTTGTAGGAGGTGATTGCATTCAGGCCCCGCCACAGCTGTCGAACATCCGTCTCATCCTCCAGCTTGGAGCAGAAGTCCCTTTTGGCCTTTTTGATGGAACCAGAGGATTATGGGTTTAACGTGAGAGGGGAAAGATTTAATAGTTTTCTGAGGGGCAACGTTTTCCACGCAGAGACTGTTGGGTATATGAAATGAGCTGGCAGAGGAGGTAGTTGATGTAGATACTATAACAGCATTTAAGACATTTGACAGGTACATGGAAAGGGTTAGTGGGATATGGGCAAAACGCAAGCAGGTGGAAATAATATGGATGGGGCAGCTTGGTCGGCATGGGAAAGCTGGATCAAAGAGCCTGTTTCTCTGCTGTATGACTATGAATCCATGACTTCTATGAGTGCCCTAACCATTGAAGGCAAACTGCTATGTGCTTTCTTTATTCTCCAATATACTTTTTTTTTCCACTTTCAGGGAGTTGTGAATGCACACACCAAGATCCACCTGTACATCAACGCTGTTAAGAGTCCTGCCATTTACTATATACTTTCCTCTCATATTTAGCCTACTGTAAAGGACTAAAAATATTATCGCATTTAATCTGGGCATTTAATTTGCCGTTTTGCAGTTGTGTAGAAAAAGTCCTGAATTATGGGTTTAATTGTATGTATGTTACAAAACATACCTTTAGCGGTGCTGCAGTTCTGTCGCTGGCCGTGTGCGCGCGACTTTGGCGCCTTTAAGGGGGGTGCGGGGTTAAAATGCGTTTTTTTCCCTTGCCACCGGAATTATATTTTCTCGGAGTGCGAGCTATTTCTGGAGATTTGTTCCGACTGCCGGTAAGTAAAATTGTTTTAATCGTCCGACTATTTCAACGCTGCAGTAAAATAAAAAATAGCTCCTAATGCCGTGAACGCCGACAACGGGGATGGATTTTACGTAGGGGACAGGCAAGTGAAAGCTGTTTATTTTTTCATATGAACCTGCTTGTTTAGGTGACTTTAATCAATATTTCATGTTGCGAAACGGTGATGTATTCCCCATATGAACCGGCAGTGTTTTTCCTGCCGATATTGGGTTTAAATTCACCGCATCCGCAACGTTCCAATACATCACGTTCCAGAAAAACCCACTCGCAAGCTGATTTAAATGGCCATTATTTATGGGCATTAAACGCTAAATTCCTTCAATTTGGCCTATCAATTCATAACAATAAGATTTAAAAATCATGTTATATTGCGAATTATTGTGCGAATGTTATTTGGACACTTAGGCTTTTAAAAAAATGTTAATATTTTCTTAAGAAATGGATAGATGTTTAGATCTAGTAATTGAATTTTGTAATTAGCTACAATTGTGTAGCTAACTAATTATATGCTTTACTTTCAGGTCATCCAAGTAAGATTGTTTCATATTAGTTTCAGAATGCTTCAATCTATAATAATTGAAATTTTATTTCAGTTCTCTTAATTTTTAAGAAAGTTATGGGCTTTTGACTGTCCTCGAACACAACTTTTGTGTTAAGTCAATGGAAAGGCAATGGGGAACAAGATGCTAATTTCCGAGTATGAAAATGGCCATAACCTTTTTAATACTGAAGATATGAAAGTGAATTAGGTGTCAAATTAAACTTATTTGTATGCTTTATCTGATGGGATAAATTGCAGACTTGATTTTTAAAATCTCAAAATTTTGTAACATTGCTATTAATTGCCCATTCATGTACGTACAAATCTACAATCACCAAGAAATAAGGAAAAGTGGCTTTAAATATGCACTTTATTAAATCATGGCGTTCTCTGTTGAATTATGAAACATATGGGACTAGCCACGTCTATCAAAGGCTATGACTGGATAACCTATAAATCTCCTTGAATGTTGCCCTTTTTCTCCTGCCAGCCTCAACTTACCACAACTTTCCAATATCTGCAAACTTGTTAAGTAATTGAGAGACATTTATGCATTCACATTTTCAGATTTTTAATTGCTTATCATCAAGTTCACCGACGACACCACTGTGGTTGGACGAATCACAGATGGGGACGAGTCAGAGTATAGAAGTGAGATTGACCAACTGACCAAATGGTGCTACATTTGTTATTTATTGAACTTGTTCTTTTTTTTTTCTTCGCCTGTTATGTACTATGTTTACATGTTCATATATTCTGTTGTGCTGCAGCAAGTAAGAATTTCATTGTCCTGCCCGAGACATATGACAATAAAAAAACTCTTGACTCTTGAATGTTTTCAGATGACTTATAGCCCTGTTCCACGATGCGAGTCCACCCACGAGTTATCCCAAGTTAAAGAAAAAATCAAACTCGTGGTTTTCTACGAGATTCCAAGTTTATGTTCACGAGTTTCAACGAGTTCTTACGTGTATGTCTAAGTTCCATTTATTTCTCATTTCTGCGATGTACCAAGTTCCTCTCCCGAGTTACTCTTGAGCCAACAGTGATTATCGACGTGTGGAAAAATCATCACACGGGGACTAGAGTGCAAAAGAGCAGAGAGACCATCTCTGCTCATACCACAATTCAATATTTGGCAGTGTGCTGTGGCAGGACAGCTTACTTTGAGGGACAGTCAACAACAGGTACACTACTGCATGAGTAGAGCCCACATGCAGACAAGTTCAGTAAATGTTATGTTCAGTTTAAATCCTGCTGACTTTGTTTGATTTAACTTTAAGTGTGGATTTATATTTTTATTTTAGTGTAAATAATTTCATTGTATCTGTCTGTTCTTGAAGCAGTGATTATCATGCATCTGCTTGTCTGATTAGTGTAGGTAGATCACAAAACATAGCCATTGAGTGCATAGCATTGTCTGTTTTATTGCCAGAATTTAGGCTTGTGCTCCATTTCTCAGCTGAATGAGAGGAAATACTGGAAATACTTCTTTGTGTTTTATTTGTTAATTGACATGTATGAGAAGCCCTTTTTCAAACCACTGTGTCGTTTGCTGTGGTCCTCCTTTTCTCAAGATGTGCAAAATTGCGCTTTATTTATTAAACATGATGAATAAAGACTTTGTTTCGCATTCACTGTGCTGTTTGTCTTATTTTCTGATCTACTGAGAGGTTAAACTGTTTTACATTTAAAAAGCACAGCATATGAGGCACCTGAGTCCTTCACTCTCACAAATGATTGTGAGAATCAGATATGAACAGATTGTATCACTTCCTCTATTTTGTGTATGATGAAGGGAATATTACATTCAAGTCATGAGACTTTGGAATGATATTAAAATGAAGACTTGCAGACTTAACAAATAACTCTCTTTTATTGTGCACAGAAGTAAACAAACAGTGAGAATCAAACGGATTCGTAAAAAGCTTTTCAACACGTTAAGCCATTAGAAAATGTGGGAGTATCCAAAAACAACGAAAACATGCTCAAACGGGCAAAAAAACAACATAAACATACAGATAAGAATCTACATCAGCTGCTGAGTTAAGAGTACCCACGAGTTAATACGGTAAACACACGAGTCACTACGGTAAACTCACGGGCTACTGCGGTATTACAATGAGTTTAAAAGTATCACATTTTTCCTTCAAGAGTATATTTGACTCGTGGAAATCTTTCAACATGTTGAAATTTTTTCACGAGTTAACACGTTTCCCGAGTACCTGCCGTTAGCGTTACGAGTCGCTAAGTTACGTCCCCGAGCTCCGACGTTCCTGCTACGTTCATTCTACGTGATTACCACGAGTTTGATTTGTTTTTAACTCGGGATAACTCGTGGGTGGACTCGCACTGTGGGACAGGGGTTTAAGGTTTCTTTAATATTTCAATATAATTCCTTAAGTAGTTTTAAAAGAACAAATAAGTCTATTTTCTTAATGTCTTAGATAGTGTCTGAATATCAGAAACATTCAGAAAATCACATATTATTTAGCAAGCTTGACAATCTGCAGAATGGTCACTTTGGTCCCTTCAAATGATTCTGCACCCCATCCAGCAACTCCCTCCCCTCAAACCCAGCTTTTTAAACAAGTAAACAGTACCTGCAGCAGATCTGTAGTTTGTGCCTTGCCTCTTTCAAGCAGAAAGTTCCTGATGTAAGATAAGTACAAATAAGTGAGTGTAAGTTTTGTCCAGAGATTAGTGTGAGTGACTCCCAACTAACCACTAAATCCTGACTTTTATCCAGTTTACAAATTTTCCATTCTAAACGCCACATGGAGCACCCGTTATGTGATCCAAACCTGTAATGCATTAGTTTGGTGAATTTTGTGTAAAGTAAATAAAAAGGTTGCATTTAACTGCAACAAAAATCTGTTAGAGGATGTTGGATATCAAATTTCAATAATGTTCAAAGATCTCAAAAGAATGAATTGGATTCCCCAAAAGGAACTACCATTTTCCATTATATAGAAGAAGCCTAAAATGTGTCTACTTAACTGATATTTGTGGTAAGTTCATAAATATTATTTGTATGAAAATTACACCAGTGAATTGCTTTATATCCACTGAATTAAAAATAAACTTAAAGCTCTTAGTATCATTGCATTGAATGTTAATGATTTCAAACATCTATTATTTAATAATCTGTGGCAAGTGCTTGGCAGTGTGATCTCAATATATATACGCTCATATATTTACGAAGTCTGTGTAGATTTGAGTTGTGAAACTTCTGAAGGGCAGCACAGTGACATAAGTTAAAATGGCGATATTAAATTGAGATGTGAATGTGGCATTTTGAAATAACATCAGAACAATAGTATATTTTCTTACATTAAGCATTTTGATTTGAAACAGCTGAAAATTTAAGTACATCTCCAAATTTATAGCATTCGTATAAACATGCTGTGCTGCCATGTCTATGTAAGGAATCATAATTCAGATGTGCCCAGTCCCTTTACATTCCAATTCCTATAGGGTTTGATCTACTTTGAATGTCAAATAGAATCCATGCAAGTCATCTCCTTATTTTTGTTCTAGTTTATGTCTTGTGTACCAATGGCTTGACAGTTTGGGGATGTCAGTTAGCCCTGCTGGGATTTTATTGTTTTCAGCATCATAAATAATATTGCATCTTAAAATCTGTCAGAATTTTCTATCATATACAACATGACTTGAATGTCTCAGAAGCTCAGTTTGGAGTGGAAAGAAGGGCAGCACAGTGACATAATTTACTTGCTGTTGCTCAAACTTTGTCTTTTCCATCTTTGGCTTTCTGATCAAGTTCAACAAAAGCTTCAGGAACAGTGCCTCATCTTCCTTGGGCCTTTTCTCTTCAGCTCCATGCTCAGAATATTGACTGCTTTAACATTCAAACACAACCATTGCTTTCAGTTTCTCGTAGACACAAGGAAGTGCGGATGTTGGAATTTAGAGCAAAATGCAAAGTGCTGGAGTCACTCAGCAAGTCGGGTGGCATCTGTGGAGGGAATGATCAGATGACATTTTGGATCAGGACCCTTCTTCAGACTGAATCCCTCCAGCAATTGTGTTCTTCTCTTTAAGTTTCTCACGTTATCTAATATTTCAGTTAATCTGGTTCCAGTTTGGAGGGATTCAAGGGATCTTTCCCATATTTTTGAATAACCTTTTCTATTTTTATGCCATTTTGTTCTTTTAATACCTTATTACTTTTTACTTCACTTAACTTTAAATATCATCCACCAAATTTATTTCCTTGGTGATTCATTTTAATAAAACATTACCAAATCTTTTCTGACAGGAATCGATGATCCTAATTCTATCTTGAGCTGTTATCTTCCTCTTCCCTTTATTTGTTCAGTTTATGAAATGAGTTTCCATTTCTAGTGAAGTGCTTGAATCTGTAATTCCCATTTTCAGACGACACACTCATTCACATGACATTGGCTTCTTTACTTTCCCCTTTTCAAGATTTTTCTTTTTAATTCACTTGTGCAATATTGGAACAATTATAAACTATTTTTATTTTAAATGGAGGGTGCGATAAATGAATAGGGTTTGAAAATAAACCGTCAAAAACGTTCATAGGAGAGATAACAATGAGAGCACTTGCTGAAATAGAAGCAACTATAAATGGCAAACTGCGTATTGTGATTCAACAGAACTGCTTGGGGGGATGGGCCTGTAATACTGGGGGAGCCAAAAATTGTGAGGCTGTCAGTAACTCAGCACAACTAATTTCTGTGTTACTGGAGCACATCTCACTATTGACAATTGACTTATGTAATCAGATACACAGAGTTAAATTAATCCCCACCCTCCTGCTCATTGGTGGGCTGGACAGCGTTGACAAAGTACACTCCTGTTTTACATTAGATTCTTCCATTATACACGCCAATAATATTACCATGCACGCAAATATTTACAAAGGACATTCAGTGATTAGGAACTGATGTAAATATTTTGCTTTTGGAATTGAAAATTCAGCGACATCATTTTCCAAGAGTGTGTGGCTGAGAACATTGGATATTGCAATGTAGCAGAACAGTTGTATTATGCCTCTTTCGAAAGCAGGCTTCAATTGTTCACAACTTTCCTATGCATTTCATCTAGGATCATTCCCAAAAATTAAGAATGTCTGAATCTCAATATCATGATTTTGATGCACCTCCCCTATGTGTAACTCACTCACTCATTCATCATTTCACCTCTACACATATTTGGTCCAGTACCCTGTGCTTTCTTTTTAACATCACTATTCTTCACTCTGACTAGGTCACTATGTTAATAACCGTTTCAAATAATAGTTTTGGAGTTACTGGTCAGGTGATAACTTTTCTTTAAATCTAGTCGCTTGGCCTCTGTTTTTTCCTTTTCTGCAAAGAGTGCAAATGGAGCACAATTAACGGAGCACTGAACCATGCTAATAATTTTAGTATTTCATTGTCATTGCATGCAATATTATAGATCTGAATGTATCAATAGACAATAGACAATAGGTGCAGGTGTGGGCCATTTGGCCCTTCGAGCTAGCACCGTCATTCAATGTGATCATGGCTGATCTTCCCCAATCTGTACCCCGTTCCTGCCTTCTCCCCATATCCTCCGACTCCGCTATTTTTAAGAGCCCTATCTAGCTCTCTCTTGAAAACATCCAGAGAACCTGCCTCCACCGCCCTCTGAGGCAGAGAATTCCACAGACTCACCACACTCTGTGAGAAAAAGTGTTTCCTCGTCTCTGTTCTAAATGGCTTACTCCTTATTCTTAAACTGTGGCCCTGGTTCTGGACTCCCCCAACATCAGGAATATGTTTCCTGCCTCTAGTGTGTCCAAGCCCTTAACAATCTTATCGTATCGATACGTTAAAGCTCTGAACTTTTTAAATCTTTGAAAGTAAAGATTATTGCAAATCGTACTTGGGTGCATATATATGAGAACATTTCCCAGGAACAATTTATAAATGATGATTCTAAGGAGGAAACCAATGGATCATGCATCAAAGGAATCACTGGAAATTAACATGCAATTCGGAAGACGTGATATGTTGGCCTTTACTGCGAGGATCATGATTTATTTATACAAGGATCTGAAGAGATCACAGATCAAATATTGTCCACAGAATATGGATTCCCTACTTACGAAAAGATAAAGGTGATGGATGGAATGCAGCAAAGGTTCACCAGATTGATTCTGGGAATGGCGGGTTTGTCCTATGAGGGGAGATGGAGTGGATTGACGTTTCCTCACTTAGAAGAATGAGAGGTGTTCTTGTAGAGTGTACAACGTTTGTACGAGGCTTGACACAATGTATTAAATATTAAATTAAGTTGTTTTACCGGTCAGAGATTAATTCTAAGCAACTCCAAAGTTGATATATTGAATCAAGATTGAAACGGGAACAAAATATTTTCACCTGAGAGTAGTGATCCTTTGGAATCTGCTACCCAAGAGAGCTAAAGGGACTCTGTAATTTAATACATTCACGACAAAGATCAACAATATTTAGCAATTAAAAGGAACCAAGGGATGTGGAATAAGTGCGGCAAAGTGATACTGATGTAAATAATCAGCCATGATGTTATTGAAATGCCCAGCAGGCACCAGAGGTCAAGAGCCTATCACTATTTCTACTTCAAGAGAAGCTGTTCAAGAAAGCAAGAATGTCATTGTCCTATCTGGGACATATGACAATAAACTCTCTTGAACCTTGAATCTTGAATCTTGAAACATTTTTGTGAACTTTTCAGATGAATTGGAACAGCAAACAGTCAAAGAGAGGTGCAAGTGATTCATAGCGAGGTGATAGAGGACGATGGGCTGGTCAATTGTATTAGGTATTGCAGATTAACTCATTTGGACATGAAGGTATAGTGCACCAGTCACAGAGGATCACATTACAATTGTAGTTATTACATGGACGAGAGGAGCAAAATCACATTGTTGGAGATCTATTTGTGGGAGGGACAAGCACAGATCAGGATGACCTATGAACCTCTTTGGATAAACAGGAGAGATATGGGACAGTAATTGGGTGATGGGAAGCTTCAATTGGAGAATAGCAAAGAGAAAGTTTCAGCAGAAGCTGGAGGTTTGGCCTACACACCTGAACTGAGAATGCACCTTATTCACATATGGAAATATTTTGGGGCATTGCACAGTGCAAACTTTACATTTTTTATAATAACTTTGTGTAGGTTAATGACAATCGTAACATATACACAACAGAATTTCAATATCAAGAATAAATTGGCTACTGTATGAAGGTCAGATGGTAAGCAGAAGTAAGACACACTTGTTTTATTTCCCAGTACCAGACTAGTTTAATACTTACCTTGACTTTAACATAATTCTTCAAACTCATGTGCTTCCTGAAAGATTTCCTTGTTGCATTTCCACCTAATGAACTAAAGAATTTACGTATGCAGTCATTTAGGTTTAAATCATTTATGAAATACGTAAATGAAAAAGAATGAATAAATAATGTTAATAAAAGTTAATCAATAAATAACAGTAATTGATGAATAATACCCATTGCCTCCTTCTGAATTATACTTTATTAAACATGAGATAAAACATTTCAACAAATCGACTATCGCTGCTCAGAACTGATCTCCAAACAGCAAACAACTTCTTATATTACTTTATACATTGCGCAAAGCATAAGTTAATGCTGGTTTTGTAAAGTATACAGTGTGGGTTTCAACTTATGGCAAGCAATGCCAGAAATAATCCTGCCACAATCCGTCAGAGCATGACAGAAAACTCCAAAAAAAAAGACAGAATTGAATTTAGATTTGACTGACTTTTAAATAGTTCCATATGTATTTTTACTAAAATAATTATTCTTTTATAAATAAATATTCTGACAATCTAAACGGAGCATCAGTAATGTATCACATATACATCAGAAGGAACAAAAAACTCTTTGTGCAAGAACAAGGAAGGGTAGTAAATTTGTTGTGAAAAGTTTGTATGATTTATTAAAGCAATATATAGGATCCTTATCCAAACAATTAGCATCCACTGGGAAGTTTAACATTCAACTGCTGTCATTGCAGAGATGATTATCTTATTTATGTTTGATTATTTGCTCGGATTTTAGGATAAGGTATATAAAGAGGAGGAGAACACCAATAAAGTGGACAGTGATAGGCTATCAATGACATTGATTGGATTCCACTCAAGCCAAATACACTTATAGAAATATATTGACAGAAAACACTTTTTTCATTTGTTTACAATATGTGATTTGATGCAGTAAAGTACATTGAAAAGTATTATTGTACAACTTTTTTGTTATGGCTTCATGACAAATATGATATGTGACTATCACGCTCTTGCTCCTTCACCAAACAACATTTTGTAAACTCAATGACCCGTTAAGAACAGGACTGGTGAAAGAACTGTCCTATTTTACTATGATGGCACATATTAAAAATTGGCACCCTCACCCTATCTCGAAACATAACCCAATCCATAATGATTATCCACAACATCCAACGTGCTTCTGGTGTGGAAGCAAGATAAGAATGGCAAGGCTCAGGAATGTTGGATGAAGAGAGATGTTGCAAAAAGGAAAAGGAAGCATATAAAAGTTTAGGAAGCTGAAATCAGGCAGGAATATAAAGGAAGCAGTGGAGAACTTAAACAGGGTACCTTGAAGGTTAAAAGAGGCCATGAAATAAGCGAGTATGATTAAAAAGAAACTAAAGGCATTTTATACATATATTAAAGGCAAAAGTGGGAGAAGGTTAATTCATGGACAAAGGAGGGATTCTATGCCTGATGCCAGAGGAAATAAGTGAGGGTGCTAAACAAGTGCTTTGCATCACTATTCACCAAGGAGCAAGACATAGATGATAATGAAATCAGGGAGGGATGTGTTGATATTCAAGGGCATGCTGATATTGAGGGAAGAGGGATCGGGCTTTGAAAGAACATGTTGATAAGTTTGTAAGTCATAGGAACAGAATTAGGCCATTCAGCCCATTAAATCTGCTCTGCCATTTAATCTTTCCCTCGCAACCCCATTCTTCTGCCTTCTCCCATAACCCCTGTCACTTGTGCTAATCAAGAATCCATCAATCTCCGCCAAAAATATTCATTGACTTGGCCTCCACAGCCTTCTGTGGTACTTTAGAGCCTAATGAGATCTGTCCCAAGACATAGACAGGAGAAAGAGAGAAGATTGCTGGGGTCTTGACAGAGATCTTTGTATCCTCTTCTGCTATGGGTGAGGTAAGAGTAGACTGAAGATTACACAGGTGATCCTCTCTTTAAGAAGGACAAAAGAAACAAAGAGGGGAGTACAGGCCGGTGAGCCTTAGAGAAATTAATGGAGAAGATTCTTAAGGATTGGATCTACTCACATCTGGAAAGGCACGGGTTTATTGGGAAGAGCGTCCCCCAACTCTTTCTCCACTCATCAGGGCTGCCTCCCTGGGCAGAACTTTCATTAACTTTACTACTGGTTTCCACCCTGCCCTCAACTTAACTTGGACTATCTCTGACATCTCTCACTCCTTTTTAAATCTCTCTGCCCCCTTCACAGCGGACAGAATTCAGTAACTGATGTCTACTCCAAACCAACTGACTACCACAGCTACCTTGATACTGACTACCCCTCATCCCAAGGATGCCATCCTTTAATGTCAATTTCTCTGTTACTACGGCACCTAATGAGGCTTTCCACTCTAGGATATGTGATGTGTCCTCTTTCTTCAATAAACGTGGATTCCCTCCTGAGGTTATGGATGGATTCTTCGCCCATGTCTCCTCTGCATCCCATCATTCTGCTCTCACTCCCCAACCCCTTGATGGAATAGGAAAATGTTCCCCTGTTCCTCAGCTTTCACCCTACCAGACTGCATCCAACTCACCATTTCCACTACATTCCACATGATCCCACCACCAGTCACATCTTCCCGTCCCCACCTCTTACTTGGCCCTATTCTCTTGCTGGGCCCACTCTCTCCATAATTCCTTAGTTCGGTCATCCCCTCCCCACACACTTTCCCCTGCATCTGCAGGAAATGTATCACCTCCACTCTCACTTTTATCCAGGAACCCCAGCAGCCCTTCCAGGTGAGAAAGAGATTCACATGCATCTCTTCCAACCTTGTTCAGTGCATTTGGTGCTCCTGATGTGGCCTCCTTTACATTCAAGAGACCAAGTGTTGACTCGGCAACCATTTCACCAAACACACACTCTGTCTGCCAAAGTCAGCTGGAATTTCTGGTTGCTAACCTTTTCTATTCCCACACTGACCTTTCTGTCCTTGGTCTTCTACATTGCCAGTGAGGCCACATGTAAACTTGAAGATGAGCACCTCATATTTCATTTGGATAGTCTTCAAGCTAATGGTATGAACATGTAATTCTCCAATTTCAAGCAAAACCTGCCAAGCTCATCCCCGTGCACACACATTTCACCTATCATCTCCCATTACACTAGTCACCCTGCTCATTTCCCCTCCTCCAAATGCTCACTTCCAATCCCCGAGTCTCCTATTTCCCTTTTATCCCCACTCTTTCCTCTAAAGAGGGAGAGTACTGGCCTGTACTCCCTTTGTTTGTTTCTTTTACCCTTCTTAAAGAGAGGATCACCTGTGTAATCTTCAGTCTCATGTTACCCTATTCCACCCATTTCCTATAGCTTTACAATTCACTCCTCCTCTTTCCTTATCTAACAACCTTTTATTCAATTTCACCTCTAATCTTTGTCACTTACTCCAGCCATCTGCCAATTAACCCATCTCATCTGTATCCAGTGATCAGTTGCCAACTCCACCTCTCCAGTTTGGAACGTCCATTTCCAGTTTTTTCACGATAATTTCCACCATTTCAACGGCCTGATCAGTTGAGTTCCTCCAGTATGATTCCAAC
Source organism: Okamejei kenojei (assembly GCA_035221665.1). NCBI lineage: Eukaryota > Metazoa > Chordata > Chondrichthyes > Rajiformes > Rajidae > Okamejei > Okamejei kenojei. Next base: position 36,367,512 of record CM069141.1, on the reverse strand, counting down.
ATCATCAGTTTCTTGTGCTTCCACTTATTAGGGATAGTCAACATGACTTTGTACCAGGTAGGTCACGTCTTGGAAACTTGATTGAGTTTTTTGAGGATCTGACAGAGAAGATTGGTAGGGCAGTGATTGTTAGGAGAATGGTGCAAGCAGATACGAAGGCAACATTTAAGAGATATTGGGGACAGCCATACGACCAGGCAGAATAGGACGGGATATGATGGGATATAGACTATGTACAGTTGGATGGGATCAGTTTGGATTGGTATCATAGTTGATATAGACAATATGGGCCAAAGAACCTGCTCCTGTGCGGTATTGTTCTATTGATCTTTTTTCCTTTTCCCTTACATCTTTCAAACTGCACTACCAATGCCTAAATCCATATCCAACGTATGAGCTTATAATAATGGATCAAGGGAAATTATTATTTTGTAGAATCGTACAACAGAAGGCCATCCTATCATGTCTGAATACCATTGGAACAACACTACAGTTTGCTCTATTGCCCCACTCCCAAATCCACCCCCCCCTCCCCAGCTTTGTTTTTGAGGTCGCTGCTGAGGCTGCAACTGCCACTCTGGTGATGTGAAAAAGAAATCAATTTTCACATCTCTAGTTTCCTTCTCCCCTTACTTTCAGTCAGAAGAAGGGACTCGACAGAAAGTAGGGAATTGAGGAATGCTGTGGAACAGAGGGATCTAGGAATAACTGTGCATAGTTCCCTGAAGGTGGAATCGCATGTCGATAGGGTGGTAAAGAAAGCCTTTGGTGTGCTGGCCTTTATAAATCAGAGCATTGAATATAGGAGTAGGGAAGTAATGTTAAAATTGTACAAGGCATTGGTAAGACCAATTCTGGAGTATGGTGTACAATTTTGGTCGCCTAGTTATAGGAAGGATGTCAACAAAATAGAGAGAGTACAGAGGAGATTTACTAGAATGTTGCCAGGGTTTTACAGGAAAGGTTGAACAAGTTAGGTCTTTATTCTTTGGAGCGCAGAAGGTTAAGGGGGGACTTGATTGAGGTCTTTAAAATGATGAAAGGGATAGACAGAGTTGACGTGGATAAGCTTTTCCCATTGAGGGTAGGGAAGATTCAAACAAGAGGGCATGATATGAGAATTAAGGGACAGAAGTTTAGGGGTAACGTGAGGGGGAACTTCTTTACTCAGAGGGTGGTGGCTGTGTGGAATGAGCTTCCAGCAGAGGTGGTGGAGGCAGGATCGATTTTAACATTTAAAAGTAAAGTGGATAGGTATAACGTGAAGGGAATGGAGGGGTATGGTCTGAGTGCAGGTAGAGGGACTCCGAGAGGGCCTGTCTCCGTGCTGTAATTGTTATATGGTTATATGGTTAAAATGTCACCTATTATTTTTCTCCAGAGATGCCGCCCGAGCCTTTGAATTAATCCAGCTTTTTGTGTCTATCCTCAACACTCATTGTAGGGTACTTCTTTTTAATGCCACTTCAAGTTTTTATCAATGCCAAAATTGGCGTACAATTGCAATTTATTTATTCTGTCTAAACTCTCCTGATTTTGACCTATCAAATGTTTTCTCAGTCTCCTCATCTGCAAGGCAAACAATCCCGGCTTGTTCCAGGTCCCTTTTTCTCACCCTTCTTAAAATTTGTGTAATTTCGTTTCCACAGCCTTTCTTCATTCCTCTGATCAAAAATGAACACCATACACGTTTCTGTATTGAATTTCGTCTGCCGTGTGACATCCATTGAAGCTGTAAGTCTTGAAGCCTTTTAAACATAGAACATAGAACAAAGATATATGTAGCACAGAAACAGCCCTTCAGCCCACAATGTCTGTGCTGAACATGAAGCCAATCATGGAATCATGGAATCATGGAATCATGGAATCATGGAAACTTTATTGTCATTCAGACCTTTCGGTCTGAACGAAATTTCGTTGCCTTGCAGTCATACATATAATAAAATAACAAAACACACAATAAACACAAATTTTACATCCACCACAGTGAGTTCACCAGACACCTCCTCACTGTGATGGAAGGCAAAATCTTAAGTCTTTGTCTCTTCCCTTCTTGTTCTTCCTCTGCGCTGAGGTGATCCAGGCCTCCGATATTGTGACCCCACCGGGTGATGGAAGTAAGTAAGTCCCGCGGCTGAACCGTGCTCCGCGAATGGGCCGGTTCAACTCCGCGGCCCGGGGCAGTCGAAGCTGCCACCCTCCAGTCCAGCGGACGCAGCTGTTGCCGCGGGAGCTCCGGAAAAACAGGTCACCAACCTGTGACCTGCGAGCTCCTGACGATGTCGTCCACTGGGCCTGCAGCCGGGCCGCCGAAGTCGCTGCCGCCGCCACTGCCACTGCCACCGGAAAGCCGCCACAGCCCCGAAGTCAGCCAGCCTCGCGCTGGTAAGTCCTGGCTGGCTCTGCCTCCGGAGCCTCGAGGTCGGTTGCAGTTGGAGGCTGCCAGCTCCGCCATTAGGCCTCAGCGCAGATGGAGATGGAGACAGGGGGATACGACAAGAAAAGTCATGTCCCCCCGAAGGAAGAGACTGAAACGTTTCTCCCACCCCTCCCACATACATACACAACATAATAACTCAAATTAACGCGCTAAAACAGGACAAGAAAACAAAAAAAAACAAAAAACAGACGGACCGCAGGCGAGCCGCAGCTGCCAAGGCAGCGCCGCCACTCCAGCCAAGCTAAACTGATCTCATCTGCCTGCACATGATCAAGTCAAGTTTATATGTCACATGCACATACAAGATGTGCAGTGAAATGAAAGTGGCAATGCCTGCAGATTGTGCAAAAAGAACAGAACAATAGAACAGAATAGAACAGAACCAGTATTTACATTTTAGAGGAAAGAAAATTAAAAAAGACACAGCGCAACAGTAAATTAGTCCCTGGTGAGTGTAGATGATATGTGTGTACACCTTTAATTGATAGTAACGATGTCCATGCTAACCACTCCCCCACCAGTTAGTATAATTGTAACCCACACGTCCCTAGCTTGCTCTCTAGTGATCGTGACAGACCACGTACAGCCAGGGCTATATATAATGTATGCTAAATAAAGTAGTGAAGACTTTAAGGTGTCTGCTTATCCTCTCTACATGGCGTCAGAAGTGCTTTTTCTGCGTCTCCGGTCTATCTTTTCTTAGTCCCAGTACCCCCTCCCTGTGCCGTGATGGCTTCTGCCTGTCGTAAACCTGACATCCTAGTCTTTGATGCAGACATCACTCATTGCTGGAGCGTGTTCCGACGGGACTTTGAGCATTATGTTGCCATCGCCCACCCTGCTGTGGCCCCCGCTGTCAAGGCTTCCCTGCTGCTTAACCTGGCTGGTCCCGAAGCGCTCGAGCATTTGGAGTCGTTCATCTATGGACAGGGTGAGAGTATCCAGGACCCTGATTGCCTGCTTGCTAAATTTACGGCGATGTGTGACCTTCCCACTAACCACATCTTAGAGCGTTTCAAACTGTTCTCCAGACGCCAGAACCCTGGGGAATCTATTGACAATTTTGTGGCCGCGCTGCGCCAACTGGCTCGCCGATATGACCTGCATGTTCTGACCCCTGATACTTTGACCCGTGACATCTTGGTCTTTGGTCTACGGGATGATAAACTGCGCTCTGAGCTGCTGCGTAGATCCTCGCACCTGACGACCTTCAGCACGCCCTTCGGCAGGTATCGCTTCCTCCGCATGCCGTTTTGGATCAACTCTGCCAGCGAGGTGTTCCAAAGGACCATGGAACAACTGTTTGCTGGACTTCCGTGTGCCATCATTGTCGACAACATCCTGGTTTATGGGAAGAATGTCGCTGAGCACGACCACCACCTTCGCCAGGTGCTGCAGCGGGCCCGGGAGGTCAACCTGAAGCTCAACCTGAAGAAGTGCCGATTCCAGGTCCCTGAGGTCACCTACGTGGGGCATGTTTTCACGGCATCGGGGCTGAAGCCCGACCCGCAGAAGACGGCCGCAATATCCGAGATGCCTGCACCTGCGGACGTGCCTGGCCTACAGCGCTTCTTGGGCATGGTCAACTACCTGGGAAAGTTCATCCCCGACCTGAGCGAACTGAGTGCCCCTCTGCCGGATCTGGTGAAAAAGGACACTGCCTGGGCCTGGTTCCCGCAACACCAGCGAGCATTTGACACCCTCAAAGCTAAGCTGATCAGCATGCCAACGCTGAAGTACTTCGACCTCCAGCGCCCCATCGTTCTCACGTGTGATGCATCTAAGTTTGGCCTCGGGGCCGCCTGCCTGCAGATCCATGATGGGGTGCAACTGCCTGTGTCCTACGCATCCCGCACAATGACGACCGCTGAACAAAACTATGCCCAGATTGAGAAAGAACTGCTGCCGATTGTCTTTGCCTGCTCCAAATTCAAACACTATATCCTGGGCAACTGCTTCACTGTCGAGACGGACCACCAGCCTCTGGTCACCATCCTCAACAAGCCGATACACATGGCCTCCTCCCGGCTCCAGCGCATGATGCTCCAGCTACAACGCTTCACTTTCACAGTGGTTTATCGCAAGGGCAAGGACATGTTTGTTGCTGACACGCTGTCGCGGGCGCCTCTCTCATCCACAACCCAACATCCGTACGAGACGTCCGATCTGATAGTCCTAAACGTTAACTTCGTGCCCTCCGGTCAGTTGAAGTCCCTGGCCAAGCACACGGCAGCAGACGCTTCGCTACAGCAGCTGGCCGCGATCATCAAGCAGGGTTGGCCAGGCCGCCGTTCTTCCCTGCCGGCCGCAGCGGTGCCTTACATCTTGGTTCATGACGAGTTGGTGCTGCGTGGTGGTGTGATTGTGAAGGGGCACAAGGTGGTGGTGCCCGAAGCACTACGAGAACAATACTTCGAAACCGCTCATCGTGACTATCCCGGGGCCGAGCGACCCTTTCCATCGCTCAGAGCCAGTTCCTCTGGCCCGACATGCCTCGCTACTTCCGGGATAGGGTCTCCGCGTGCCCTACCTGCAACAGCCTCGCTCCACAGCAACAGCGGCAGCCGCTCCTGCAGCAGCCAGCTGCTAACCTGCCCTGGTCTGCGCTAGCAACCGACATCTTCGAGTGGCACGGAAAGCACTTCCTGGTGCTTGTCGACTCTTACTCCAGCTGGTTTGAAGTTGACCAGCTCCACTCCCTCTCTTCCTCCGCGGTCATCGAGAAGTTGCGCCGCCACTTTGCCACCTTCGGGTCTCCGGTCAGCCTGAAGTCGGACAACGGCAGCCAGTTCACCAGTGCCGAGTTCCGCGCTTTTGCTGAACGATGGAACTTTCGTCATTACACCAGCAGCCCGGAATACCCACAGAGCAATGGACTGGCCGAGCGCGCGGTCCGCAGTGCCAAAGGACTGTTGGAACGTTGTCGCCTATCCCGCTCCGACATCTACCTGGCCCTGCTGAACCTCCGCAACATCTCCCGCGACCATGCCCTGGGCTCCCCGGCTCAGCGACTCATGTCCCGTGTCACGAGGCCCACGGTCCCGGTGTCTCAGCAGTCCCTGTCCTCCTTCGTCTTTAAACCTGCCTTGGTCCGGAAACGCATTACCAAAAAACACAGTATCCTGAAGCGTTCCCACGACAGGTCCTGCCGTGTCCTCCCCGGCCAGGTCGTCCGTATGTGGTCCTCTTCTGGCCGTTCCAAGCTGGCCGTGGTCGTCGGTTCTGCCGGTTCCCCTCGTTCATACCTTGTCAACCACGACGGAAGGGTGTACCGCCGGTCCCGCCAGCATCTCCGGCTCGTGAACGAGCCTCTCCCTCCCCCGGCGGCTCCGTATGCCCCCCCCCCGCTGCCACTGTCGCGGCCCTGTGCTTTGCCCGTTCCTCTGGGGCCGACCTCCCCTCGTCCTCCTCCTGAACGCCTCCCGGCTGCGGTCCCGCTTTCTCCGGCTTCCTCGCCCTTCTCTTCGCCGTCCCCCCCGATGCCTTCATCGCCAAGGGGTTCTCCTGTCCGTAGCCCCCACCATGCCGCTGCATCCCCGCTTGTTCCCGTCGGGGAAGGAGGTGATGGCGAGGTGCGGACCCGGTCTGGTCGCCTGATCAGGCCGCCGGTCCGTTACGGCGATTACGTGTGATCCTGTATCCCTGTGCTTTACTGTTTGCATTCACCCTAGCGCATGAGACGTGGTCGCCCTGTCACTCACTGTTTGTTTTGGTAGAGGAAGGATGTAGATGATATGTGTATACACCTTTAATTGATAGTAACGATGTCCATGCTAACCACTCCCCCACCAGTTAGTATAATTGTAACCCACATGCCCCTAGTTCGCTCTTTAGTGATCGTGACAGACCACGTACAGCCAGGGCTATATATACTGTATGCTAAATAAAGTAGTGAAGACTTTAAGGTGTCTGCTTATCCTCTCTACAGTGAGATAAGAGTTTAGAGTCCTGATAGCCTGTGGGAAGGAACTCCGTCTCATCCTCTCTGTTTTCACCGCATGATAACGGAGGTGCTTGCCTGGAACAGTCCGCTGGAACAGTCCGTTGCTGGGGTGGTAGGGATCCCTCATTATGTTGCTGGCTCTGGATCTGCACCTCGGCCGAACACACTACTCTCTGCAGAGCCTTCCTGTCCAGGGCAGAGCTGTTCCAAAACCAGATTAAGATGTTGCCGGACAAGATGCTTTCTACAGCCCCAGAGTAGAAGCACTAAAGGATCCTCAGAGAGACTCTGAATTTCCTCATCTGCCTGTGGTGGTAAAGGTGCTGCCTTGCCTTACCAGTGTGTGTTGTCCATGTCAGATCCTCTGTGATGTGGACTCCTAGGTATTTAAAGCTGCTCACCCTATCCACAGTCTTCTCATTTATCTGCAGTGGTGTGTACGTCCTTGGATGGTGAGCCCTTCTAAAGCTCACAATCAACTCCTTAGTTTTTGTGACATTCAAGAGGAGGGTGTTGTCCTGACACCAGAGTGCAAGATCAACTACCTCCTCCAGGTAGGCCTTCTCATCATTATTGGAGATCAGGCCCACCACCCCAGTGTCATCAGCAAACTTGATGATGGAATTGGAGCTGAACCTGACCACACAGTCATGTGTGTACAGGGAGTACAGTAGGGGGCTAGGGACGCAACCCTGGGGGGATCCTGTGTTCAGGGTGAGTGGCGTTTGAGGTATGTCTCCCCATCTTGACCACCTGGGGCCTAGCAGTGTGAAAGACCAGGACCCAGGCTCACAGGGGAGTGTTCAGCCCAGGTTCCAGCAGCTTCTCAGCAAGTCTGGTGGGGACTATCGTATTGAAAGCTGAACTGAAATCAATGAACAGCATCCTCACATAGTCGCCCTTCTAGCTGTCAAGGTGAGAGAGAGTGGTGTGCAGAACCTGGGAGGCCGCATCATCCATGGATCCTTTCGGACAGTATGCGAACTGCAGCGGGTCCATGGTACAAGGGAGGAAGGCGCAGATGTGGTTCTTGATCAGCCTCTCAAAGCATTTCAAGACTACTGAGGTGAGGGCCACCAGTCGGTAGTCATTCAAGCAAGCTGGAGAGGCATTCTTTGGCACTGGTACAATGGTGGATCTTTTGAAGCAGGCAGAGACTTGGCCAGGGAGAGGTTGAATATTGTGGTGAGCACTGGAGCAAACTGAGTAGCACAAGACTTTAGTACTCGCCCAGATATACCATCTGGGCATACAGCTTTCCTCGTGTTCACATCCTCACGTCGTGCTCAGTCTCCGAGAATGTGTGCACGTCCCCAGCGGAGGAACTCCCTCCCGCCTCGTTAGCCAGCCGTTGTTTAGGTGGTGTTGTTGTTAGCCGGCGAGTTAGGGGTGACGTTGCCCATCTCGAATCATGCATGAAAAGAGTTCAGGTCATCAGCTAGGGAGGTGCCGGCACTCCCGGTTGAGGGGGGGCTGCTCTGGTAGTTAGTTATAGTCCGTAGCCCCTACCAAAGGCGTCTGGTGTCCCGCTACTCCCTTTGCAACTCCATCCCGTCTCTGTACCCCCTTTTTGCGTCCTTCACCAGCCTTCGCAATCTGTAGGACTCTGCTTTGTAGTCATCCATATTACTACATGGCAGGCTGGAGTTGTGAGCAGCGGTGCGAGCATTCAAGGCAACGCGAATGGACCTGTCCACCCAGGGCTTTTGATTAAGAAAGATGCTAACCCTTACCGTGTGGACGATGTTATCGGCTATTGTTGCAATGAAATCCGTGACCGCTTCCGCGTACTCACTGATGTCTCTGGAACTTGCATGGAACATATTCCAGTCGACATCGCTCAGTGCAACTCGCAGCATGGCCTGTGAATGGTCAGACCACTGCTTTACATCCCTCATCACAGCTGCTTCCTGTACTGTCCGTTGTTTCTACTCGGCAGCAGGAAAATGGCAGCATGGTCAGATTCTCAAAAGGAGGGAGATAAACGGCCTTGTAGCCTTTCCTGAACGGCATGCAGCAGTGGTCCAAAGTTCGTTCCCCCCTGTTGGCAGAAGTTAGGCATGACCTTTTTGAGATTTGCCTTATTAAAATCTCCAGCCACCACCGTAGCCGCATCAGATTTCTTGCTTTGGTGTCGACATAGCACATCGTGTAGGGCAGATAGTGCCACGTTGGTGTGTGCATGCGGCGGTATGTAGACGACTGTGATGATCACTGAGCTGAACTCCCGAGGAAGGTAGAATGGGCGGCATGAGATAGTCAGATGCTCCTGGTCCGGCGAGCAGGAACAAGAAAGCGTTTTAATATTCCTAAGGTTGCACCAGTTATTGTTGGTCATGAAGCTAACTCCTCCACCCTTGGATTTTCCGGATTCTTCCGTTCTGTCCGCAGGGAAAACAGTGAAGGACTCGGTTGGGCAGATTACCAGATCCGCCACCAGCGGATTCAGTAAAAAATGTTGCAAGTTGTCCCTAGTGTGTAGGATAGTGTTGATGTACGGGGTAATTGCTGGTCGGAGCAGGCTCAGCGGGCGGAAAGGGCCAGTTTCCACGCTGTATCTCTAAATTCTAAAGTCTAAAGATGTAGAAAAAATGTTTCTCCTAGATAATGATAAAACCGTACAATAGGCTACTCCAGACACTGTCATTAAATATATTCAAGGTTGGGATTTTCTAGTCTACTGGGAAGTCAGGGGTTATAAGGAGCAGACAGGAAAGTAAGGCAAGGCCAAGATGAGATCAGTCATGATCTTACTGAATGAGGATTCAGGTTAACTCATACAGCCTACTGTTTCTATTGTTTGTGTTTTAATGTTCTTAGAATATTCAATTTATTCCATTATATTGTAGAAATCTATCTATCTGGCAAGTAATTCCATTCAAATATAAATATTCCAAGTGTTTTAGAAATAGGAATGTTTTGGAATTACAACACATATAGATCACCCTTTGGCTGTTTACCCTTTATTTCGTTACTTACATTTCCCTATCTTGTTCCATGGACCTTCGTATAATTGAAGAGAGACAGCTGCATGGAGCAAGATAAATATTAAGGAATCCACTTTTTTATTAATTAGGTTGTATTTTTTTAATTATCTACTGATATGAGCTTTCAATGTTTATCTTACAAATTTGCTTACATTTACAGACATATTTCAGAAATGTGTACCTGGATTTCAGAATATTTCATAGGTGGAGCTTGTTCTGATCCTCAGAACCATATTTATAGGTAAACTGAATAGGATTAGATTGTGGTGCATCATAAAATACATATTTAATCATATCCCTTCAGTAATGTTGGTGCTTCAGTCATTTCCCTCAAAACGACTTTATCTTCATGGCTGTTGGCAAAAGGCATTTGATTTTGACAATCTTCTTTGTTGCTCATAAACCAAAGATAGCCTAAGCTCATAATTGGTACGTATCCTGTACAAATGCTTCTAAATGCTCGGAGACTGGGTAGCCACTACTGAATGTGGCTGTGGTGATAACAACCGATTTATTTTGGTCTATAGACATTACAAATACTTAAATACATGAAATTGCAGCTAAATAGAAAGGACGACCATCTCGCCAGCCTCAACGGTTTCTCTGGCCTTGTTGTGCTTTGACATTTTGATTTTGCTTATACTTTATTCCACATGGAAAATCCAGTGTTTATAAGCATGATAAACAATTGACATGTCCTGAAAAGGAACTGCTAACAGACACGCTAGTATAATCACAAACAAGTTGATGCAGGTAGCCTGTGAAGTGACTTTTCTTTTATTGTATTGCATCTGCTTGTTTTATACCCTGATATGGGCATATTCCAACAAGCTTGCTGGCCTCAAAGTACCAGGAGGTTCATTTGCTTACATATTTGGAACTCTTAAAGCCACTGTGGAATATATATGGATAGGCCCATCTTTTTTAATCATCATGTACCATGTTATGCACTAGTTCAAAAAGTTGTATTTTCATTTTCAATTACCACCTCCCTCCCCTCAAAACGACTTTATCTAAATCCACCTCCTGGCATGGCTATCTTTGGAAGAACTATTTCTTTATGCAATCCAACTAAAATGATCACACATTACGTTGCTCAATCTTCACAATACAATCACCAACAGATGTATATAATTACTTATCTCATGTTTTCATTAAATATAGATATGGCCTGAAGATGACTGTTTTAGTGATTTAAAGAAAATAGGCATCTGATTAAAAAAAAACAGGTGCATTTCCTTTAGCTGGTGAAAGTAAAAGTCTTTTAAATTGCATTATTTCAAACCCATAACCCACCTATCAACAGAGAATAATTAAGAATTTTCAAATACAGTACAATATATTTCTAGTGGAGAATTTTATATTCTTCCAAGGTTCCTGCTGACCCTGACAAATTCCCCACTGACAATGCATTTATAAGCTCCTCATGGAGCCATAAATATTGTGAGACAGACAATTAAATTTGTTTAAAAACATTCAGCATTCCCAATGTTAAACTATCGCCTGATTTAATATCAACTTTATATTTCATTGTTCTGACATTTTGCCAAATGCTGTCTCTGAATGTCATTATTTAATATTACTTACGTATATGTACATGTCTGTATATATATAGCAAATCACAGAGATTTTATTAAAAAAACAGCAAACTATAGGAATTATTTGACTTTCATGTGATTAACAACATTAGCTTTTCAAAAACATTGCTTCACCTGAAATATTTTAAAGCCCAAGGATTCTCTTTAAGTTTTATATAATTGGAAAAAAAGACTATTAGTTTATTCCTTGCAAATTGCCTTTTAGGAGGTTCATGTAAACAACAAGATTGTCACAGATTTACTGTTCAAGAGTTTCAATGTACAAACTGCAAAATTGCACAAAATGTTTATCCAATGTCTTTCAGAACAAATTACGCTTTTGAGCCACTGACCATGTCTTTCGGTCTATTAAATCAGAAATTGGATACAATTGTGGATGGAGTTTCTTCAGCACAACCTGTACTGCTAGTTATGAAAGCAACAGGAAAATACTTGTTTAGACCTTATATACCAGAATTTATATTTGTTGATGATATTCTCTTTTCTAATCTAGAGAACAGATTTTATATCCTCTAACAAATGTTTGACTGCGGGGCGGTGCTACTGAATGCCACTGTGGTAATAGTAACTGATTTATTTGTCTGTTGTAGACATCACAAACAATAAAGATTTCGAATCACACAATATAGAAAGGCTGAGCCTCCCACCAACCTCTGGCCTTGTCATGGTGTTGTCTTTTTAATTTTGCACATATTCTGTCTGACATGGACCATCTGCCCCACATGCATCTAAGATAAACACATTGGCAAGGTTTGAGAAGGAGCTGCTGAAGCGTTAATACATCAAGCAGGTCAATAGGCTCCCATTTTGGTCAATTCAGGTAATCTCCAAGGTGACTTCTATGTTACTGGGTGAATCTGTGCATTTTATTTTCAGGTACAAACATATTTCACCAAGCTGATTGGCCTTACGTATCCAAGAGGCCAGCAAACAATAGAAATTGTTTCATCACCTCAGGTAATCTCCTGTCCACAGCCTCCAACCTTATAGTTTCTCAACACCACACTGTCCATTTCTATCTCCTTCCTAAAATTCACATGTCCTGACAGGCCTGTTGTTTCTGACGGTGACTGCTCCACTGAACTCATCTCCAAATACCTTGATTCTATCTTGTCCCCCCTTGTCCATGTTCTTCTGACCTACATCTGAGACAGCTTACATGTTCTTAAGCACTTCAAAAACGTTCAACTCCTATGCCACATTGCCTTATCTTTACCATAGAGTTTCTAGTTCTTTAATACCTCCATTCCCCACCAGGAAGGTCTCAAGGCCAGTCTAGTTCATCTTTGAACAGAGACCCAATCAGTTCCGCTCCTAACATTTGCCTCCACCTGGCGGAACTTGTCCTCACCCTCAACAACTTCCCCTTTGACTCCTCTCACTTTCATCAAGTCAAAGGTGTAGCCAAGGGCATACGCATGGGCCTCAGCTATGCCTGCGTTTTTGTTGGTTCCTAACATAATTGGCACCATCCTACAATTCTTTCTCTGCAACATCACCAACGGCATTGGGGTATACCTCCTGCACCCATGCAGAACCCATTGATTTCATCAACTTTACCACTAACGTCCACCCTGCCCTCAAATATACAGACTATCTCAGACACCTCTCCCCCCTTTCTTGATCTCTCTGTCTCAATCACAGTGGACAGACTCCTGGCTGATATCTACTATAATCTATTGACTACCACCTCCTTCTACTCTGCCTCTTGTAAGAATGCCACACCATATTCTTCATTTCACTGTCTTCACTGCATCTGTTCCCAAGATGAGGCTTTCCATTTCAGGACATCTGAGGTCCACCTTCTTTAGCAAACGTGGTTTCCTCCTGCTGTTGTTGAAGGACCCATATCTCAGTTGCGTCCTGCAGCTCTGCTCTTGGTCCCCCTTCTCAAGATGGATAGAGTTCCCCAGGTCCTTACTTTTCAACCCACCAAGCTCCACATTCAACACATCATTCTCTGACATTTCCACCAACTTTAATGTGATTCCACCGTCAGCCATTTCTCCCTTTTCTGCATTCCATAGAGACCACTCACACAGCAACTCATTCACCCATTCCAAACCAAATCCCTCCCCTCCCCAGGTACTTTCCCATGCAAACTGCAGAAGCTGTCCCTATACCTCTTTCCGCACCTCCATTCAGGGACACTAACAGCCTTTCTGTCCTGGGCCTCTTCCATTGCCAGAGTGAGGGCACATGCAAACTGGATGTACAGCAACTCACCTTCTGCTTGTATAGCTTATAACCCAACGGCATGAACATAGAATTCTACAATTTTAGGTAACATTCCTTCCCTTTTTTCCCCTCTTTCCCTGAGCCCCATCCTGGTGTGCTCCTATTTCTTCCACTCCATTCCACCTATATCCCTCCTTCTGGCTTCACGTTTCACTCCTCCTCCTTATCTTACACTTTTTTGTCTCCTTTCCAACTCTAGTCTTTGTCCACCCGTCTGCCAATCTTAACCCCCCACCGCCTTACTTGTGCCCACATATCATATGCCATTCTTTGCCCCAACTCCACTTCTTTTCCAACTTTCTCTCCACTACTACAATCAGTCTGTAGGAGGGTCCCAAACTGAAAGGTCACCTATCCATGTCCTCCAAAGATGTGTCTGACCCTTTGAGTTACTCCAGACTGTGCTTGTTTTTGATAACAATTGTTTTTCTTCACTATCAAGACAACATTAAAAAATAATCACACTTTTAATTTCACATGAAAAAGCTGCATAAAACAAAAAAGAAAATGAGACCTATGGGTTCTATTCCATGGACTCCAAGAATGAAATTGGAAAATGTAACATTTTCACAAATTTAGTGCTTAACTATTCAGCTTTGAAAGTCGATTAGAATCAGAAATGGATTTTGTTAATGATGTACATTAAAATACTTTTTTCCCCCCAAGAGTCTGGGAATATTTTGAGCTGCTAGTCAGGCAGTGAGCAATCACAGCCAATGGAAAAAAATACTACTTTGGTGAGAGTGCTCCATGGGTCATTGGCTTCTAACACTGTTAGTAAACTGAAGCTCTAAGATATGTTTGTGTGCAGGAAGGAACTACAGATGCTGGTTTACATCGAGATAGACACAATATGCTGAAGTAACTAACGTCAAGTAGCCCTTGCATTCCTTCTCTTTCCATTCCTCCCTCACCCTAGATATCTGCTAGTTTCACTGTTCATATCGCTTTGTTATCACTTCTTCCACAGCCAACAATGGACCATTGTGGGCTCCTCTTTTCCTGGGTCATTAGTGCCGGCTCTGATTTATTCAATAAAGTTGTCTTACCGCTAGTTTCCCTCTCCTGTGACTCACAGACTGAAAAAGGGTCTTGATCCAAAATGTCACCTATTCCTTTTCACCAGAGATGCAGCCTGACCCGCAGAGTTACTCGAGCATTTTGTGTCTATCTTTTGAGATATGTTGTTAAACTATCGCATACCTGAGCTCAAGAATCTCCTCTAACCTTTTGGTTTCTCTGTTACTGTAGAGCATGGCCTGATTGATCGGCATAGCCTGAGCTTCACAGGGCTTAATATATACAATAATATAAAATTGATGGAGGAATTGTGATAAATGATTAACCTGGAACAATTCAACCAGGATATATGGTTTAACTTCCATGGTAGAAACAATCTTTTGGAGACAATGGTTAAATCTGATATAAGGTTAATAAGAGTTTAATATGACCAAAGAAAATAAATATTCAACCATATTAACACAAAATAATGACCAGGCCCTACCACATGTTCCAGTGCGTGGCAAGCAGCACATAAGCATTCAGAGTTTATCAGCATCAAAATCTCTAATTGAATCCTGGTGAAACCCAGCCCTTGGGACCAAAATGTAGCCAGGCCTTAGCTCAGTCAATCCCCACTGAAGGTATCAGGTTGCCATTTGCTTCATAGCTACCAAGGAACATTTTAATATATAATGTGGCCATACTGTATAACAAAATGTCTTCTTGAAATAGTGAAACATGTTTTTCTATGAAGGCTGTCAATTTATTCTTATTACTTAAGTTAAAAATGTCATTCCCACTGGCAGAAGAAGGATTTGGTGTTGCCGCAGCTATTGACCTTTGCTCTGTGAGGTGTGATGTGATATTCCTATAGAGTGGTGTTCAACCAATTGAACTTTAGCAATTCAAACCTTTTTTTGCCTTTTCACCGTTTTAGCTGTCTCCATTTTATGGTTATGAGGTCTTGGCTCCATGATATTCTTACAAATTAGAGGACCAAGCAGGATTTGTGCTGCTTTCTATAACACGATTCAAGCATCCATCCATGGCAAACCTTGGTGAAATCTTGCTTCAGATCCTATTTTGTGACTGTTTAGCATCTGTTGATTGTGGGCTGCTCTGCGTAACTTTACAACTTTGAAGAGTTCTCTTAAAAAAACATTGTCCACATTGTTCTTTTAAAAATCTAGTGGTGGGAGCATAATGATGAATGCCTTTTCATACAGACATAGGTTAACGATGAAGAAATAAGATTATCCTTTCCCACAGTTGAAATGGAGGGAGTGGAAAGAGGATAAATCCTACCTGTGACGTTCCAGCCTGCCCTCCAGATACGCACCATGAAGGCAGTGAGGGGAGATAGGTCAGGAGCTGAATGCCCATAGACAACCTGTGATGGCCACAAAACATGCTGTACAAGGTTGAAATGACCTCACATGGATTGTCAAGGTCAATAGCAGCTATGGTTTCTTCTCACCAAGTGCTTCTGGAGCCCCAGAGCCGGCTTGGTGTACAGACCTCATTCCTCATTTACTAACAATCGCAGGACTCAGACATAACGTCCAGACGCTCCACCTCATCTCACACTGCCGCAAGCATCCCTCCCATATCTCATAGCTTGCAAACACTCCTGTTGATCTAGCACCTTGTGCACACTGACACCCTTGCATATCTTACAGGCAAGCTGCTACATATTTAAAGATCCAAGGGGTGTTCTCCTGTGGTGAATCTGAGAAATTCATTGCCACAGATGGCTGTGGACCTCAGGTCAATGGATATTTTTAAGGCAGAGATTGTTAGATTCTTGATTAGCTTGGGTGTCAGGGGTTATGGGGAGAAGGATGGAGAATGGGTTGAGAGGGAAAGATATGTCAGCCATAATTGAATGGCAGAGTAGACTTGATGGACCAAATGGCCTAATTGTGCTCCTAGCACTTTTGAACATGAATATATAAACTAAATTACCAATGCAATGAAAAGTTAAAATCAAAACATTATTGACTAAACAGCTATTTGTTGGATATACGCTATTAATGTAATTTTGGCATCAGGATAATTCATGCTGTGTGCCTTTTTGCCTTCAGCACTGGTTATCTAATTTGTTTCTATTTTGGTCATATAAGGTTGTGATATAATTGGAATACAAGATAATACAGTATTTCAGTTCTTCATGTTGCTCAGTTCAGTGTGCCAGTGTCCATAGATTAGATATTTTTTCCAAATCTGAATCACCTGCATTTAAGATATGCATATTGCTTCAAGAATTAGCTGACAAACATTTCTCAGCCCAGGGGTCAATTGAATTTGGTGATGTGTGGAAGTTTGCTTTGGGTTGGACATTTCCAGGAGCTACCCAGCTGATAGTATATACAACTCATTCCTCACATGGCTGACAGTTTCAAGTGTTAGCCTTTGCATGGACTCACATTTGTAATGATGTGAACCCTATGTTAGAATTCTCAGCTGAGCTGAAGAAGTCCTATTACTCAAGCTGAGCAAACAGGAGACAGGGAAGGCAAAAAAACTGAGGAGGGGAATTAGAAAGGATCTTTTTTATGAAACTGTATGGCATTATTACTACTGATACAACAAAATTCAACATCTTTATAGATCATAGTTCCCTTCAAAATTAATGGCAAATAATATTTATTTTTTAATCTTATGACTTGAGAATGGATTTCATCTATATTTGCCACACTGAAGTATCTCTGGTTTCACTTCAACTCACTAAAAATAAAATCATAAAATTGCACACAAAGAAAGAGTGAAGACACAAAGAACTGCAGATGCTGGATTCTTGAACAAAATCCAAAGTTTTGGATTTCCAAAATCCAGGAGGAACTCAACGGGTCAGGTAGCATTCATTGAGGGAATGAATAATGTTTTGGGTTGGGGCCCTTCTTCATTGTATCCTTTGATTGTGGGAGGAGAAAGCTGGGAAAGAGAAATAGGGACAGGGCAAGGACTGGCAAGTGATAGACAGATACAGGTGAAGGGGGTTTGATTGGCAGATGGATAGAGTAAGTGACAAAGGTTAGAGGCGAAAAGGAGACAAAAGGGTGCCAGATAAGGAGAGAGGTAGAGTGAAATGTATTGCCAAGGGAGGGATATAGGTGGAAGAGCAGTGGGTAGGAAAGAGGGGGGAAGTGAGAGAAATTACTATGCATAAGAGGGGAATGGAGCAGGGTGACTGCGTGTGTGAGAATTGGTGATAGAAATGGGTGTGCACCAGTATGGGGAGTGGGAGGGGGCACAGGAAAGAAAGATGGGGTTGGGAGGAGGTTACATGAAATTGGAGAATTTAGTGTTCATACCATTAGGCCATAAGCTACCCAAATGGAATACGAGGTGCTGTCCCTCCAGTTTGCACGTGGCCTCACTCTGGCAGTGAAGGTGGCCCAGGACAGAAAGGTGAGTAATGGAATGGGAAGAGGTGTAAAATGGTTTGCAACCAGGAGATCCAGCAGGCCTTTCTAGACAGAGTACAAGTGTTTGGTTTGTCTACGCTTGATCTTGCCAATGCAAAGGAGGCCACGTCAGGATTACTGAATGCTGCAGAGGAGGTTTGAAGTGGTGCATGTGAACCTTTGTATCACGTGGTATGGTGTCTGGGGTTTACACAAAGGAGGAAAGGAACCAGGTCCAATTGCACACTTTGCCACATATTAACCACAGAAGGCTGTCACCTCTTAAAGCACACTCCCCATGGCTGTCAACTGGGAACAACAAACATTACGGCTCCCATGAAGGAGAAAAGCCTACATAAGCAGATGAGAGAGTGCCCAGGTTTCTGGGCAGAAGTTCTGGCACATGAAATACAATGCTGGGACAGAGGTTTGATGTGCCAGAGGGCACGAACATGGCACTGGTTGAAGGTGGTAAAAGTTGTTACCTCCAGATGTGAGAAGCCTTGCATCATAACGCTGCAGATGTTTAATGATCCCACACACAAAGCACACACACACACACACACTGTCATACACTGTTAATCACACAAACCTGCAATTCCCACAAATGCTAACCTCCAACATTAGCCCCCACTCATTGACATTGTACCCCTTCATCCGCAGGTAAAAGCCACGCCACCTAATTAGGATAATGAGAAGGTTACTTAATGCCCTTCACCTCCTTTAGCTTAAGAATAAGGCCAGGGAAAAGCATGTGGGGTTTATAACTGTCCATTGATACAATGGTTAAAATGAACCCCAGTTAGAATTTCATGAGGAATTTCTCATTGCAGAATGATTTAGGACTTAATTTAGGAGTGGCTTGAGATGCCAGTCCCTCAATGCATCCATTTAACATCAGTTTGCAATGCTCTTAACTTGTGTGGCTACAATGCTGATTGGACATCAACAATGTTGAGCAGTAGGTTAAAGGGTTCAAGATGTTTAGATCGCAGAGTGAGGTGATCTGAGAAAAGCTGTTATAACTTTCGTAAGTAAGGGAAAATAGAGATTTCACAGCAAGCCATTCATGTCACAAAGTCAGGGACTTGGTAATTGAAGAGTCACATTTAACACGATGGAGCTGCAGATCAGAGTGAGAAAGGCTCATTTGTCAGGCTAGAGAGGCAGTCACACAGCAGTCCACTGCTTGAGTTTGTTGCGTTTATATGAAGCCTGGCCCACCTCTGGGCACTGTTGTTCCAGAGGATTTGGAAGTAAGCAAAATTGACAAAGACTTTCTGGCATCAGAAATTCAGGATTATTTGATGTGCTCAGTTCAGATGGACAAAATTAGAAGAAGTTGAGAAAATCTGCCTATACTTTGTCCCCCAAAAATGATACCATTCTAATGGGGAAAAAAGCAACTCCGCTCAGCGCTCAGCAACAGTCCATTTCCCATTATCCGTGCCTCAGTAAAACAGATGGCCAATTTGCTTTGAGTTATGGGCACTTTTGTTTTGTGTACTTATAGGCTACAAAAAATAGAGTAAAAGTGCCTAACCACAGGCAGTAGTGTTGGGAGAATATTTCCTTATTTGTCTTGCCTGGAACTATACCAGCAGTTTTCTAATGAATTACACTTAATAACATAATTTAACTTGTTACCTTTATTTAAGTGACTCATTCAATATTAATATCTACATGTTCAGCCACATAGATCTAAAACCAGTAACCACTCTCTGGGTGTTTATCATGTCATGCACTGCAATAAAGTTGGGAAAACAGCTGAGTAAAATCAAGGGAACCGCACACAGTTTACAAGTAGACAAACAATATACAAACAGCTTTGACTGTCTCCATATGTCCGTATATTTAACACAGTTCCACAAATCATGTGGTATAGGAGTTGTCTTTAAAACAAGACAAAAATGTTCAAGAGCTATAAATTGTTCCATAGAGCACCACGTGGAACATGGGTGGTGGTGGATCACAGGAGATATAGTTTGTGGGGAACCACAGGGGATATGGTGGACCACAGTGGATATGGGTGATGGGGGAATCACAGGGAATATGGAGGTCCACAGAATATGGGTGATGAAGGACCACAGAGGATATGTATGGTGGAGGACCACAGGGAATATGGGTGATACATGTCTACCTTCTCCTTTTCAAACAAATATATGTTGGCACTATCTTCCTCTCTTGTCCCCCACTTAAAATCCTGGAGAGTTTTGATTTTCCTCTGGCAGCATCACCAATTGCAGTGCCACAATTTAGGTACTAATTAAATCCCAATGTTCACGTTTTAAACCTTTCTTGCAATGGATATATTGATAGATGATTTTACTTCTGATGCATTATTTCACTCACTATTTTTATTCTGTGAATCTAATGGTCATTACAGAGGGCAACTTCCAGATCTCAGTCCCGCAAATCCTTTGTTTGGTGAATCTACCACCAACTATCTTGTAAAGAACCCTTCACTGTGAGATTGCTCAGCATGAAATTATTGCAGAACATGCTGGGCCGGTCAGGCAGCATCAGTCAACATACAAACAGAGTGAATACTAAACCACTGACCTATCATCAGAATTGTGAAAAAAACTTCAATAGGTTTGCGTTCACAATGAAAAGGCAGTTAAAGAAAAGAACAAAAAGGAAGTTCAATGCTCAATTGGAAGGCAGGGAATAAATGGCAAAAAAGATGTTTGGGCAAGGCAAAACAAGGGAACATAAACTGGGTCTGGAGTGGTGTAAATGAAAATCACATTATCATTGGCCTGGATATTCAAACATACAGAAAACCCGAGGAACATGGATAGGTGACATTTCAGATCGGGACAATCAGTCACAGTCTTGAGACCAGGAAACAGAAATTGCTAAAGTGGCAAAGGACAATCGAAATCCCTGTGCAGTAGGCATGGTGATTGAATGAAGTATGAAAAATACTCACAACAGGAAAAATTGTGTTCTGTGGAAAATTACTAACTAAAAAGATGTATTTATTAATGATGCAAATTTAAAACTTCCCTGTAATAATATTTTACTTTTAATCAATTGTGAATTAAATGAGTGGTGTAAACACTGCTGCAAATAGGAATCAATAGTTATAGGAGGCCAATGTTTCTGGAGGTGCTATTCCTTTTTCCAATGGAACTATGAAATCTGCCTGGAGCACGGCAATTGCAATGAATGACTAAAAAGCTCACAACACCATATGAAAACCAGCAAAGCTTGACATGTTAAGATAAAAACGCCAGTGACAGAATTGAATTTCATCATGCTGAATTCCTGCACAGAATCAATAACAAAATACATAACCAAAGAAGAAATATTTTGTAAAGATTGTATGATAAATCTGTTGAGGTTTATCTTTTATGAATGTAAAAACAATAAATTCAACCATTCCATAACAAAATTACTTCAGTATCATTTAAAAATTCTTTTGCTTGATTCAAATTATGATGAACTACAACTGAGCAAAATGCTAATAACTTCAGTGGCAAAGTGATTAACCCAGAGGTGAAAGTATATGTAAATTGTTTAAAGTGTTAAGTCAGTTGAACCCCAGGTTTATTCACTTATCTGAAGTTCAGTATTTATTTTAGGATAAACCACATTTCACAGCTGAAGAAACTGACAAAAAAAAAATCAGATTTTCTTTTGTGGATTGAGTACATGATGCAGCTTAATCCTGTATGGGCAAATACAAACTGTTGCATGGTAACAAGGAAATCTATCCAGTCAATGACTGAAACTTCTATTCAGCAAAATTAAAGGGACTTCCACATCATTGTGCATTGCTATTGAGAGCCCCTTCTCTTGAGTTCATCTTCCTCATCCTCCCTTCCCCACACATTCTGAGGAGGTATCAAACCAATTCATTTAAATCAAAGCAAAACTGTTTCAATACAAAATTGGCAAGATTCTGCGTGGGATCGATCTCTAGTTCATACTACCTACAACTAGGTTACTGATCATTTGGAGGTCCCCCGGCAATTTGACAAACTTATTATTGTGTTTTTGAACATTTCAAATAGTTTTGTGAGGAGAACTTGAGTTTTGCCAGCTGAGAATCACACTGTGTAAACATTGGTGTCAATCCAGGATTGCTAGCTGACTATAACTTTTGTTCCCAATTAACATATTGACATGTCTGATGTTTTATGTACATTTACCACACTACTTTAACCCACATCCTCATGAGACGGACATTTTACATTGAGCCACCTGTATAGTATCAAACCATCCCACAAACCAACCTCCATTCCATTGACTTCATCTACACTTCACGCTACCTCGGCAAGTCCATCAGCATAATCAAGGATGAGTCTCAACCCGGTCACTTCCTCTTCTCCTTTCTCCCATCAGGCAAACTGAAGTTTGAAAATGCACACCTCTCGATTCAAGGACAGTTTCTGCCCAGCTGTTATCAGGCAACTAAACGTTCCTCTCCACAGCTAGAGTGCGGTCTTGACCTCCGATCTGCCTTATTGGAGACCTTTGAATTACCATTGGTCATTACCAAACTTCAATGTTATATTTTGCACTATATGTTATATTCTTAACTCCTCTGTCCGTACACTGTGGACGTCTTGACTCTATTCTTGTATAATGTTGTTTTTGATGGGATAGCACGGGTCGCAAACCAAAGCTTTTCACTATTCTTTGATACTCACAACATTAATAAACTAAACTAGCCTTCCAAAACACACTGCTTCCTGGGAGGAGACATTAAATCAGATTTGTAAATACTCACCAGAATTAGAAAGAACCTTATAAAGTCAGCACACACTTCACAAGGGCAGATTCAGTGTTGCATCTGAAACGAACAGAAAGTCAGCGGAGTAACTGAAAGCAGGAATAGAAGAGCAGGACAAGTCAGCCAACACTTAATGAGGGCAGATTCCGTTTTGCACCTAAATGCAGCTTAACATTCTGGAGTGACTGCTCCAAGTGGGTGTATAAAAAGGAAGGTAGATACCAGTTGAGCAGTCTGTTGGGAGTGGCCACTTTGGATGTGGCTGCGTAGTGAAGTGCTTTGTGGAGGGTCAGTGTGAGCCTTTGGCTCAAGAGGCTTTGTGCAGTGCGAGTGTGAGGTTTTGGCTCGAGAGGCTTCACCGAAGAGGGTAACAACAGAATAAGGTATAGTTTGTGTTTTCTTTCTTTCATAAATCTTCCTTAGTCTAGTGCAGTAGAAATGGTAGCTCAAGCAATGCTATGCTCATCCTGCAGCATCTGGGAAGTCAGGGAATGTTTTTGGTGCCCCTGAGCTCTACACCAACTGCAGCTCCTTACAGATTGTGTTAGGGAACTGAAGCTGGACGACCTCAGGATTAACCAGGAGACTGAGGGTGCCATGGAAAAGACTACAAAAAGTAGTAAACACTGCCCAGTCCATCATCTGCTCTGACCTTCCTTCCATCGAGGGGATCTACCACAGTCGCTGCCTCATAAAGGCTGGCAGCATCATCAAGGACCCACACCACCCTGGCCACACACTCATCTCCCTGCTACCTTCGGGTAGAAGGTACAGGAGCCTGAGAACTGCAATGACCCGGTTCAGGAATAACTACTTCCCCACAGCCATCAGGCTATTAAACCTGGCTCGGACAAAACTCTGAACATTAATACCCCTCCATCTGTTATTTGCACTTTATTAATTTATTAATTAATGTGTGTATTTAAGTATATAATTGTAGTCAATGCCTACTATGTTCTGTTGTGCTATGCAAAGAAAGAATTTCATTGTCCTGTCAGGGACACATGACAATAAACTCTTTTGACTCATGGATAGGAGTTACAGTGAGGTGCTCACACCTAGGGTACCGGCAGAAAGTATATGGGTGACCACCGGGAAATGGAATAAGCAGAAAGTGTGGGAATCCCCTGAGGCCATTCCCCTCAACATTGGTATGGATTTTGTTAGGGGGTTCGGTGGTAAAAAGGCTTTTGGTATATTGATAAATTGTACATTTGTTTAGAAGTTGGGACGTTATGTTACAGTTGTGCAAGATGTCGGTGAGGCTGCATTCTGAGTATTATATCAGTTTTGGTCACCTTGCTATAGGAAGGATGTCATTAAGATGGCAAAAGTGCAGAGAAGATTTATAAGGATGGTAGGACTTTATTCCTTATACCGCAAGAGGCTGAGGACCCATCTTATAGTGAGGTATTAAGAGAGGAATAGATCAGGTGAATGCACAGAATTTTACCCAAGGTAGGAGAATCAAGAACCAGAGGACAGATGTTCAAGGTGGGAGGGGCAAGATTTCATCGGAACAAGCTGCCAGTGGAAATAATCAAGATATAAGTAATGGTGTATCAAGTGGGTTGCTTCCTCCAAATGAAATCAGCCCCTCTGCACATGGGTCACACTTTCTTTGCTTCAAACACACAGACCCATGTGGCAGCAGTAGTGTCAAGTGCATATTGCATGACGATTCACACTTTAAGCCTGCTTCAAGAGCCGTGCAATCAAGAACGATAACAAAATTTTATAGACACTGGCAAAGTTACATGGATAGGAAAGATTTAGAGGGATGTGGGCCAAACACAGGCAAATATGTCTAACTTAAATGGGGCATCTTGGTTGGAGTGGACAAATTGGAATGTAGGAGCTGTTTCCGTGCTGTATGACTCTACGACCCTATGCGATGAAGCCTGATCTCATTGAAATATCAACAGATTCTGAATGGGATTCACAGATTCTGTAAACTGGAGAATCTAGAACAAAGGGGCAAAGTATGAGATTGGTCAAGGAGGGCAGGGTTGGGGAGAGATGTATTTGCTCATGACTTGCAAATCTACTTCAAAGGGCCAATAATGCTCACTCACAGTGTTTACTTAGGACAGAGAACTGATTTTGGGATGCACCAAGGAACTGAGAAAATCTGGGGATAGGAAGGGAAAATGGATAATTAAATAATTATCTATGAGATTATTGAAAGACAGAGTAAGCTTGAATAACCAGACAACTGGCTCTACTATTTATTTTTAACACACGGTTACAGTATTGTGCAACGTTAGTAGAAGCCTCTTAGCATCAACAAAAAGCTTCCATATTGTTCCAGAGCCCAAATTCCTTTACGTCCAAAAATAAGTTGTCTGGAAATTTGGAATGTCCCGAACCCTTATATGAATGAAGGCTGAGATTATGGCAGCGGATTAGATACCTGGTGAAAAGACAAACATACTTGAGAATGGGGGTGGGTGCGGAAGGGAGGGGGAAGGAGGCAAGTTTTACACAAGATCTCATCTGAATTCTAAGCAGAAATCTCTTCCATTGCTGTACAAGAGATCATTCCATCAATCTCTGTTCTAACACTATATTCTATTCTCTCCTAAGAAGATATAAGTAATGGTGTATCAAGTGGGTTGCTTCCTCCAAATGAAATCAGCCCCTCTGCACATGGGTCACACTTTCTTTGCTTCAAACACACAGACCCATGTGGCAGCAGTAGTGTCAAGTGCATATTGCATGACAATTCATACTTTAAGCCTGCTTCAAGAGCCGTGCAATCAAAACGGTTTTGTAAAAAATGGCCAGTATCATTCAATCCAATATTGCTTAAAACGCCTGTGCTAGCCATGGAATCCTACGGCTATTTTACTAAAAGCAGACTTACTCATTACTCAGATTGTTCATACGTCTGCAGGGGCTCTGATGTCAACTACAGCCAGGTGCTTATGAAGTCTACACCATACATTTGAGGAGTTTGCCCTGATGGCAGTACTCATAAAATGACTAACACGTCAGTGCAGCTGCCACAATGCAGGGCATCAGACACATAAACAGTAAACACCACAGATAAATAAAGCCTGCACTTGCTGTTAATGCACGTGCTGTTTCAGTGAAAGTCTACTGACAACACCGACCTTTTTGGCAAAACAGGTAGCAATGAGCTATCTCCAGCTGTATCTGCTATGAAGATAAGATATTCCTTTTCTTCGCCTCTTCCTTTCATCTTCACTTCAATGCGGCTTGTTGATGGCGTAGAGTGACAGGAGTCAAGTTTACACTGATCTTCAGGTGTCTCCTGTTTTACTAATCCAGTAGGCAGGGTTACGTTACATATTGTGAGGTCACTGGTCACCATGGGAATAAAGCTGCAAGTGCAGAATGGAAGAGCATTCAGAACCAACCTTTGCAAAAATCCCTTCCTTCCCGTTGTTCTGTGCAGTCTCTGCATATATTGAAACCTGCTTTCATTTCTACAAGGTATGTTCAGTTTAGCACAAGGGGGTGGGATGTGGTGTAGGATACCAGACTGGGAATTTCCTCTGGATACAGAAACTTCAATAAGTGCTGCAGTGTGCTTATCATATATCATTTACAATTCATTCTAAGTATGGTCAGTACATGATTTCTTCTCCAACACTGCTTTTGTAGCTAGAACTGTCTACAATAAAACTTCTGTAAAATGAAAAGCAAAGGTATGTCTTATCTTATCCCATTGTAATTGACAGATATAAGATTACTTCCAATAAAACAAGTTCCAGAGGTGGAATTCTGCATTTCACACGTATTGAACAGATTTTATTATGAACATCAACACTCCTCATTCGCATTAAAAAAAAGAACTGTAATTCCAAAATAGCAACTGTTTGCATCATATGTACTTTAGTTCTTAAATGGCCCGTGAAAGAAATGTTTTATTAAAGAGTTTGCACGTAATACCGAATATAGAAATACAGTAATACAGTAATTGTGGTAATACGGAAATAAATTGATTCCACACTTGGTGTAAATACGCTAAGAATTTTAATTATAAAGGGCAAGTGGCCTCGGTTTCTGGAATCCCTCAGGAAACCAACTACTTTGAGGAACTGTACAGAAGTGCCAACAAGACACCCATCTTGTCAGTGGTAACAGATGAGCACAGATGAGCAGGTGCGAGTGCAAACACAGACTTTTCCCAGAGGCTAATGAGATGAAAGGAGGGACCAGTGGCTAGACTTTGAAGGTTAAAACTACAGAGACAACTAAAAAGGCTACAATAATGGATGTGCACTGTTATTTAATATAAAAAGTGGAATGATGACATGGTTTTTCATACAGGTTAGATGTTTTTGAAAAATATTACAAACTTTTTTATACTCCATTTAAGCGTCTAATCTCACAACTTAAATTATTCATAGGGTCGCAGAATCTACAACAGGAAAGAAGCTATTGAGCTGATTATGCCCGAGCCTGCTCTTTGAAAAACCTGTCCAATTAGTCCAACTCCATACTCTTGCCTTGTAGCCACGGGCTGTTTGACAGGCCATCCCACTGAATGATTTCCTTTCTAAATCTTGGCTTTAGCAATCTACCTTAACATAGCATTTTTCAGCCAAGAGAATGCCTCGCAGCCTTATGGAGGCTAAAATAAAGGCACTGGGGACATTGGAGGATGCAGAGAGCATAGGCACCAGGAAGATAAATGTGCTGCTGTGGGGACAATTTCCCCAGTTATAAATGAAAATAACTAACCTTTGTCATCATATGTCTGAAATGTTGCCTATTTCCTTCGCTCCATAGATGCTGCTGCACCCGCTGAGTTGCTCCAGCATTTTTATGTACCTTCGATTTTCCAGCATTTGCAGTTCCTTCTTAAACCTTTATCATCTTGTTCTCTTCTGCTCCAATTGCATTTAAAATTTGCTGAATCAGAAAATCTGAGTTTATGAGAATTAACAGGTCTGTCAAAGTGAGTTAATCAATTGACCTAAAGAGCTACAAAAATAGAATAGGTGAAGTAGCCCAAGTAAACTATTGCATTGGCTAATTCACTCCATCACCAGGGACATCGTCAGTCAACAACTCCGCAAAGAAGTATCCCTTAAGCACCTGCAAATAGTGAAAACCTGACAAGATCACAGAACTAGGACAGTGGGAAGCTCCAACACAGTTTTTCTGTTGCTTCAAGGTAGGTGGGGACAAACTGAAACATGGGGATAAACCCCCCATGCTGTGCAGCTCAGCTTTTCTTTGCAAATCAAACTCTGCTGCAGGTTATGAATAAGTTATTATGGTTACAAGTGGGTCACCGTCATGCACTATTTTCACACTCAGTAGTCCAGCACAGAAGAACAACAATGACCTTGAATTCCCTTTATGAGGTTTAATGGCACTACCTAATACAAATATAAATGTTTAATTGAAATGAGTGCAGATACTATTTTACCATACTATCTACACCTAAAGCTGCATACAAATCTGTTTCTAAAAGCTCTATAATCTATATTTATGCATTTTGTTGTAAATATAATTTAACTCCCTGTTACTTTATTCTGGGTATGAAAAGGCAATATATTCTGTTCTGAATAGACACATCTTTGTGGAGTTGTTGACTGACAGTGTCCCTTGTGATGGAGTGAATTAGTCAATGCATTAGGTTACTTGGGCTACTTCACCTATTGGGTATTTTCAGCTTTTTAGGTCAACTCATTAACCCGCTTTGACAGACCTGTTAATTCTCATAAACACTTTTTCAGAGAAGGCTGAATTTACTGGTTAAGCATTTTCAGTGTTTCAATAAAATAATCTTATCAGGAAATCTCTCTTTATCCTTTGTGCCTTTATCCATTTTGAAAAGGTAAAGATAACTGAGGAGTCACAGGGTAATATTCTCATGAGCCAGGTTAAGCATTCAAGGCCCATTGATTTAATAACATTACCTACGCTATTTTCTTACAGTATTTAGGGTGTGCAATATTGTCAGAAGTGCTTTGAAACAGGCTTCCCAGTTTTCCCTTTGTCCGTCATATAGCTATCTTGAATTTGTCAATATAAAATACTCTTTGGCTGGTTATTTATTCAATTACTGTTTGTGAGATCTTGTTGTGTAAAACTTACAAAACTATCATCATTGTATGTCAAATGCACTTTACTGAATGCAAAACCCTTCAGAACCTTTTGCTATTGTCAATAGTACTGTACACATGAAGAACTTTTCCTCCAGCAATTAATTTAGGCAGTTATAGTGGCTAAGACAAATGGTTATTATAACAGCAACAACTTTTCATGTTTTAGTCATTTTAATATTGCAAAATTATCAGGAGCTTTAGTTTAGTTTTAGTTTGGAAATACAATGCGGAAACAGGCCTTTGGCCCACCAGGTCCACGCTAACCAGCGACCCCCGCACATTAACACTATCCTACACACAAGGGACAATTTATAATTTTACCAAACCAATTATCCTACAAATCTGAACGTCTTTGGAGTGTGGGAGGAAACCGGAGATCCCAGAGAAAACCCACACAGGCCATGGGGAGAATGAACAAACTCCGTACAGACAGCACCCATAGTCAGAATCGAACCCGGGTCTCTGGTGCTGTAAGGCAGTAGCTCTAACACTGTGCCATCGTGCTGCCGTGAAAGAAACATATTATCAAATAAAAACTTTGAGCCAGATCCGGAGATGTTGGGGCAGATGACCAAAGACTTGGTCAAAGAAGTATCTTAGATGTGGAGAGAGATAAGGAAAGCTTTAAAGATGAATTCCAGTTTAGGGTCTTAGAACTTAAACAGTTGCACCTCCTTCAGCCTCATCTACTGTATCCGCTGTTCCAGGTGTGGACTCTTGTACATCAGCAAAACCTAGTGCAGGCTCGGCGATCATTTAGCTGAACACCGCCGCTCAGTCCACCTAAACCTACCTTATCTCCCGGTTGCTCAACACTATAACTCCCCCTCACATTCCCATACTGACCTTTCTATCCTGGGCATCCTCCATTGCCAGCGCAAATTCGGGGAACAGCACCTCATATTTCGCTTTGGTAGCTTACACTCCAGCGGTATGAACATTGACTTCTCTGACTTCAAGTAGCCCTTGTTTTCCCTCCCTCCCCAGCCCCTCCCCCTTCCCAGTTCTCCGACCATGTCCAACAACATTTTATCTCTGTACCGTCCACTCCCTTGACATCAGTCTGAAGAAGGATCTCAACCCGAAACGTCACCCATTCCTTCTCTCCAGAGATGATGCCTGTCCCGCTGAGTTACTCCAGCATTTTGTGTCTATCTAAACCAGCATCTGCAGTTCTTTCCTACACATACTTAAAAGAAAGGATGGGATATTACTTAACCAGAAATTGGTGCAAGTCAGTAAGCACAAGGGTGATGCATGAGGACCAGAAATTTAGGACATGGACACAAAATCTTTGAGCTGGCCTCAGGTTGGGTTGAGCAGAATTAGGAAGGCTAGCTATTAATAAAAAGTGAAGATACTGAAACACTTGGAAGGTCCGGTAGTATCTGTGGAAAGAGGGACAGAGTTAATGTTTCTCGCCAGAACGGCGAGCCAGAATTGCATAAGAAAGGTCAAGTGCAGAGATAACAAAGGCATGACTGAGGATTTAGCAGTAACTGAGCTGAGGCATGTTGGAGTTGGTTGATATTATGGAGATGGAAATAGATGATCTCAGTGATGACTGTGAAGTCAAATACAACAGCAAGGGTGTGAAAAATCTGGTTCACCTTCAACATGATTGTGAACTGGTGTCAGTGGCTTGAGTCTGTGATGGGGAACTGAAGATGATGGCTTTGCTCTTCCTAATATTCAATTGGAGGACATTTCTGCTCATCCTGTACTAGTGTTAGGGTGGCAAAGATATGATTGATATTTTTACAAATCTACTGTAATGATTCCCTCCAAAGCAATCCTCTCAACCACCATTTTAAACATTGTAATTACACCACATAAAAGCCATACAGAAATATTATGGTAGACTGGTTAATGTAAAGGAAGACATTAAGGAATGAATATTTATTAAAATATATTAAAAGACAGTTATAGGAACTCTGGACTTGATTTTCTGAAAGTTATAGTTTGAACGGATTTGTATCAGACTGTTCTGATACTCATTCCTGCCAACTAAAAGGCAGGTTCAAATCATGTGCTTGTCAGAGCTTATCAAAAGGTTTATTCCAAATGATTGATGAAAATATGCTCTTTAAAAATGGGTAAAGCAGCATAGATTATTATATCTGCAGCTTCCAGCAGCTTTCTTTTCTGAAATAAAATGTAACATTTTGGGCAATTCCAGATACATATGTTCATTTTGCAATACACAAATCACTCAAACAGTACGAGTTTCAGATTTTCCAATTGCAAAATTATTCAAGTATGTGATATCTCATACAATATTTGGCACAAAATGTGGCACTTCCTGAAATTTCTTGGCTTTACGGCATTTTGTAAAGCTGAATCTTTATAATAGGACCACCTGCTGGTTGAATCTGATCACTGCTTCACACTTCGTGGCCTGGATTTTTTGTAGAAGTATCGGCGGAACAGGGTAACACACACAATACAACTAATTCCCTGCTTAACTGTTAACTGCACTCCAGTATTGGACTCTTTGGGATACAACACCAGCAAAGCAACTGGGTATTTTGTTCTGCAATTACAACCTGAACTCACTGTGAAAATCCTCACCATTTGAGCAAACAAAACTGGACGCTTCCTTCTCAGCGTGACTGGAAGTGAGAATCTTAGGTGCTTTTTAAAATGTAAAATACCATAGTGTCAAAGTGCTCTCTCTAGAATGCTTTTTATTCTCTAAGAATTGTTATTTTTTAATATTTTGAAGTAATGTAAAAATATTTTCATTTTGAGGATTTGTTTAATTATTATCTTTACTTACCTTTTCATTGTTGTTAGGTATTAAAGAAATTTAAATGTGTTTTTGCTGTCCAATTAAGGAAGCTTCAATACTGGAGCAGCTTTGAGCATTTGAGTTTGATTAAAGATGTGGTTCAATAGCTGTCAGATTTTTATTCTTCACTTTGTGGGTGTTGTTTCTTCTGCACCAGTATCCTTCCTTGCACTTTTCCCTAATATTATTGCAATCACCAGTGAGATAATTGAGGTTTTCCACTGAAGTTGGCCTCTGGAGGTCCCGTGCAGTTCCATAATTTTGCTCCCTCTCCCTTTGATAACATATAGAATTTTCCCCCTGGTCCAGTAGTTCTCCTAGTTGCTTCTTGTATTGATTTATTCAAGAGAGTTAGATATAGCTCTTAGGGCTAATGGAATCAAGGGGTATGGGGAGAAGGCAGAGTACTAATTCTGGGTGATCAGCCATTATCATATTGAATGGCGGTGCTAGCTCAAAGGGCCAATTGGTCTACTCCTGCACCTATTTTCTATGTTTCTTAATTCCAACTGCATGGGGGTTCCGTCTGTAATCTCTCCAAGACATCCTCTCTCCAAAGCAGTGCAATATCACCCAGCATTCATATTGCTACTCACTTTCATCATTCTTACCCATCTAATCTGAAACTCTTTTTAGTCAAAGAAAATTAAATGCCAAGAGCTGGCTTTTTTTGGGTCATGCTTCATTGATCACCACCACATCATAATTCCATTTGTGTGTGTGTGTTGTAGCATTGGGGATGAATTTTGGTTTGGCAATGAGCACACCGGCACTCGCAGTCGGGTGAACTCCTGCCGTACACTTTATTTACAGTGACAAGAAAGTTCAGGGCATCATGCGGGGTGGACTGTCCCTCGCCAACAGGGCACATGTGCAATGCAACTGGCAATCTCGGTCTTGTCCCGGCAGTTCAGTCATGGTCTTCAAAGAGGAGTGATGATCTCAGGGTTTTTCCTGCAGTTCACCCTTGCCTCCAGAGGGGATGCTGGCGTTCTCTGGATTACTCTGGCAGCTCAGTCTTTGCCTGTGTGTGTGGGCACAGTCCCTTGTTGTTCATGACCAGGAAGAGTCTGGTGTCTCAGGCTTGCCCCGGCCACTCAATCATAGCTTCAGTGGAGGTGCTGGCTGTCTAGGACTTGTTCCCGACAATCAATTCTTGACCAGGTGGAGCCTCTGATGGTCTTGGGTTTGTCCTCGTGGCTCAGTCTTCCTCAAATCTGCATCAGGGAACTAGCAGGGAGGCTCCCCACTTTATCTCTCTCTTCTTTCTTCTGTCCTCTTTCTCTCTGCTCCCACCATCTGGCTTCTCTCATCTGGGTAAAATGCCTGGTTTTTGAAGGAGTAGGCCAATGAGGTTCAAACCAATTGTCAGTTAATTGGACCCTACTATTACCAATGATGCTGGGGATTGGCCTCTCCTGGCCTGTCAGCCAGTGATAGAGATCAGAGCAACATTAAAGGGAGGAGGCACAGTCGCAGTGTAAACTGTGCCATATAGGTGGGGAATTTGAGCAGCGGTAATTTGATGAGTGTGAGCTAAAGATATAAAATAACTGATTGTTATAGGCTGTTGTTTGATGAGCAATGGGGCTAGGTGATTTTAGACATGTGGCCAGTGTTCAATTCTATGGCATATAAAAGAAGCATTCATTGAACTTGAGCATGCAAGTGAGCTCAATGAGCTTTCTGGGGCATCCCATGTAGGTGTTCGGAGGCTCATGGTATTAACCTGCATGGCTATCTACTCACACCGCCTTTGTATAGTTGCTCTATCCTCCGCACTCCTTTCCAACCTTACACCAACACCTTTACGATCAATTTCATGTCACTTCACCCACCACTTGATCCCCTTTCAACAGCAGGACATAAGTGGAGCTAACTGCTCATGATGCTGTGCCCCTACTGAACTCTACCGCTAGGCAACAGTGCAGTTAGATGCAATCATTTTCAATTCACATGCAACATTAAATGTACAGTGCCCTCCATAATATTTGGGACAAAGACCCATCATTTATTTATTTGCCTCTGTAATCCACAATTTGAGATTTGTAATAGAAAAAAAATCACATGTGGTTAAAAAACACAGTCAGATTTTTATAAAAAGGCCATTTTTATACATTTTGGTTTCACCATGTAGAAATTACAGCAGCGTTTATGCATAGTCCCCCCCCCCCCCCCCCCCATTTCAGGGCACCATAATGTTTGGGACACAGCAATGTCATGTAAATGACATTAGTCATATTTAATATTTTGTTGCATATCCTTTGCA
Organism: Okamejei kenojei; assembly: GCA_035221665.1. Lineage (NCBI taxonomy): Eukaryota > Metazoa > Chordata > Chondrichthyes > Rajiformes > Rajidae > Okamejei > Okamejei kenojei. The sequence goes on along the minus strand of CM069141.1, from coordinate 36,334,004 downwards.
TGCAATGACTGCTTGAAGTCTGCGATTCATGGACATCACCAGTTGCTGGGTGTCTTCTCTGATGGGATATTTCAACAACTTGGTGAATGACTCACAAGATTGTTTTGACATAAGTTAAACATGAGTCATGGGAAATGAAAACAAAATAGTAATACACTAGGGGGCAGCCTTGAGGTTAAGGCTGCCCCCTAATGCATTGAGATATTTTTGAGACTTCTTCGGAAGTACAAATTCCACTATAAATGCTTACAAATCTACAGAAGCCCAACATCAGTTTCAGCAAATTAGTGATGGTATTGAATCCGGAGAGATGTAAACGTTATAGAAATAAACTTAATTCCTTTAGAAGTAGTGTGAAGTGCTGCCAAAGGCACTGCAATGAATAAGTACCAGCAACAGCCACTGTTGCAAGGAATTACCCCATTTTTGTACAGGAAGGACATGAGGCAGCTGTGGTCCACATCAGCAGAGTGGTTTGTATGACCAGCAATGTGCTGCAGAGCAGCTGTGCTGTAAATTAACATAATTCACTTGATTATTTAAAGACTGAGTGAGATGAACAGTTGTTCCATCAGTTCCTGAATCAGTAGAAAATTACTCCACATGATGCCATTACCTTTGGTGCTGCTGTGCCCCCACAATAAGCTAACTGCTTCATATATTGGAAAGCTTAGGAGATGTCAATCAGGACTCCACTGAGCACGTAAAAATGAATCTTTAAGGGCAATGGATTCATAAAAGAGGACAATTGCTGTAATTTTCATCGGCAATTCAAAAGAAGAAAGCAATGTTAGAACATGGAACAGTGAATCCTTAGCTGTGGTGCTCCTCAAGGATGCATTCTCAGCTCTCTACTATACTACTTATATACTCATGACTGTGCAGCCAAATGCCAATCCAATTCGCAGACAACACCACCATAGTGGGCCAGATGTCAAATAATGACAACATGTACAGGAAGGAGATTGAGAACCCCGTAACTGTGCCAAGCCAACAACCTCTCCTTCAACGTCAACAAGACAACGGAGATTGTGTAGGAATGAACTACAAATGTTGGTTTAAACCGAAGACGACACAAAAAGCTGAAGTAACTGCATGGGTTAAGCAGCATCTGTGGAGAAAAGGAACAGGTGATGTTTTGGGTCAAGACCCATCTTTAGACTGAAAGTCAGGGGAAAGGGAAATGAGATGATTTAGAGCAAATTAATGAAATTTATACAAAAAAAAAAAAAATAACGATAGAGAAAACAGGCCATTGTTAGCTGTGGGCTAGGAGACAGCAAGTTACAGGCAATGATACTCAACAAGCCAACATTGAAGCTATTATGACGACCTGGGTGGGGGAGGGACAGAGAGTGGGGATGCAAAGGTTAGTTGAAGTTGTAGAAATCAATATCCATACCGCTGGGTTACAACATTATTGTTCTTAACCAATACAACAGTATTGGTTAAGAACAATCAGTGACAAGAACCACTATAAATAGTAAACCCCAAACCCTAAAATAACCTGGTTCTGGAGTCATTTCAAGGTCACACTCAATCAAATAGTTTCCACTGCCAGCATCACTGACTACAGCAACAGCTTTCATGACACTAAATTTATCTTAGTTTTAATCAGGTTAGCCAACAATATTTAACCATAAAGAAGGACAACTACACTTACACCACACTCCCATATGATACTGTAGTAAAGAAAGAATAAATCCCAGCTTGTGGAATCACCATGATCAGAATCAGAATCATACTTTATTCGCCAAGTATGTTTTGCAACATACGAGGCATTTCATTGGCCAGGTCAGTGACATAAATAAAAAGCAACAGATCACTCAAAAGCACATTTTAACATGAACATCCACCACAGTGACTCCTACACATTCCTCACTGTGATGAAAGGCAAAATAAAGATCAAGTCCTTTCCCTTAGTTCTTCCTCAGTCGTGGGCCTCGAGCCCCCGTTGACGGGACGATCTTGACTCCCGTAGCAGGCGGCATGACAGGCCCTCTGCGTCGAGGCGATCCGCTCCCGCATCGGGGGGATGTTAGCTCCCCCGTGCCGGGCGATCAAACCTCGCGTCGGGGCTGGTCGAACCTTCTGCAGCGTTGGAGCACCCGACTTGACTCTCCCGAAGACTGCGAACTCTTGATGGCAACGTCAACGGTGGTCGCGGTGGGAGGGACGGGATCAGCTCCGATGTTAAGTCGCGCCCCGTGGTGGGGCTCACGACAGTCCGAGGAGGCCTCCAGCTCTAGCAATGGAAGGCCGCAGAGCGCGCCGGAGAATGTGATCCGAAAAATAATCACATCTCCGGCAAGGTAGGAACTTGAAAAAAAAGTTTCCCCGATCCCCTCCCCCCTCCTCCACATAAAACAAACCGCAGAACATTCAAACAAACTTTTAACACACTAAAAAATAACATAAAGAATGGAAAAACTGACTGTCGGCAGGGCAGCCATCTCCCGGGCGCCCCTGGTGGTCATGATACATAGATACATAAACAATAGGTGCAGGAATAGGCCATTCGGCCCTTCAAGCCAGCACCACCATTCAATGTGATCATGGCTGATCATCCGCAATCAGTACTCCGTTCCTGCCTTCTCCCCCTAATCCCTTGATTCAACTAGCCCTAGGAGATCTATATAACTCTCTTTTGAATGCATCCAGTGAATCGGCCTCCACTGCCTTCTGAGGCAGAGAATTCCACAAATTCCCAACTCTCTGGGTGAAAAAGTATTTCTTCATCTCAGTTCTAAATGGCCTACCCCTTATTCTTAAACTGTGGCCCATGGTTCTGGACTCCCACAACATCGGGAACATGTTTCCTGCACCTAGCATGTCCAATCCCTTAATAAATTTATATGTTTCTATAAGATTCTCTCGTCCTTCTAAATTCAAGTGAATACAAGCTCAGTCGCTCCATTCTTTCATCATATGACAGTCCTGGGAATTAACCTTGTGAACCTACGCTGCACTCCCTCAATAGCTATAATGTCTTTCCTCAAATTACAAGACCAAAACTGCACACAATACTCCAGGTGTGGTCTCACCAGGGCCCTGCACAACTGGTGAAGGACCTCTTTGCCCCTATATTCAACTCTTCCCATTATGAAGGCCAACTTCACTGCCTGCTGTACTTGCATGTTTACTTTCAGCGACTGATATACAAGGACACCCAGGTCTCATTGTACTTCCCGTTTTCCTAACCTGACACTATTCAGATAATAATCTGCCCTCCTGTTCTTCCCACCAAAGTGGATAACCTCACATTTATCCACATTATACTGCATCTGCCATGCATCTGCCCACTCACCAAATCTGTCCAAGTTACCCTGCATCCTCTTCACAGTTCACACTGCCACCCAGCATTGTGTCATCTGCGAATGTGCTTTTAACTCCTTCATCTAAATCACTAATGTAAATTGTAAATAGCTGTGGTCCCAGCACCGAGCCTTGCAGCACCCTACTAGTCACTGCCTGAGATTCTAAAAGGGACCCGTTAATCCCTATTTGTTTCCTGTCTGCCAACCAATTTTCTATCCATGTCAATACCCTACCCCCAATACCATGTGCTCTAATTTTGACCCCTAATCTCCTGTGTGGGACCTTATCAAAGGCTTTCTGAAAGTCCAGTTACACTACATCCACTGGCTCTCCCTTGTCCATTTTACTTGTTACAGTACATCCTCAACAAAATCCCTTTCGTAAATCCATGCTGACTTGGACCGATCCCGTTACTGCTAGCCAAATGTGCCACTATTGCACCTTTACTAATCAACTTTATTAAGCATCTTCCCCACCACCGACGTCAGGCTACTGGTCTATAATTCCCTGCTTTCTCTCTCCCTCTTTTCTTAAAAAGTGGGATAACATTAGCTACCCTCCAATCATTGCTTGTTCTGATTGCTTTGGAACATCTTCAAATTCTCGCAACCAAACATGAAATTAAATAGCAAAATGTGTGCTTTTGAACAATGTGATTTATCGTGGCTTACAGGTGGATGCACATAGTATGCAGTCTATATAAAAAAAAACAAGTAGTTTAAGGAATCTGAAACCTGAGAATGTACCAAAACCCGAAGGTACATCATGTATTTGCGCAATTTGATTTGGCACCTGTATTGTTGCTTAATCATTTACAAAGAATAATGTTCCATGAAGCTGAGATAAGAAAACAACATTATGCTTATGAGACATATATGTTTAAATTTATAAGTAGAACAAGTCTTTTTGTCTAATATAACACAACAAATGAATTAAGGTTATCATGAGATGCTGCAGGCTATGGCCTTGGACCAAGCCTCAACCATGTTATAATGACCAGGAAAAAGACAATGATTTGGCATTGACAAAACCTTTGACAAAACATTGTGTAAAAAGATGCTTGCTATCATATTTAGTGTCCAGATGTTTTATCGGCATCTTCTTGGAAGGCTGCTCACATTGACAAACCATTACCAGCAGTTTGGGCTCAAATATCAGCTAATCCTTCAACAAGAGTACAAACCTATTGGTGGGCAATGTATTCATCTCAATCTGATAAGATACATGACCTTGAAACAGAATGCAGTGGAAGATGCAATGCCTAACTTCAGTACCCTCTCCAAAGCCTCCACATCCTTTATTTAGTGTTGCAACTGGAACAGCACACTATACTCCTTATGTGGGCAAACTAAAGTTTTATACACTTCCAGTGTAACTTCCTGTTTTTTGTACTCATCCCTATGACGGATGAAGGCAAGCAAGCCCTACTTTTCCATCCTATCCATATGTTTTGCCACTTTCAGTGCCCTATGTACTTGCACCCAAGATATTTGTACTCGCTTGTACTCGCTGGAATTTAGAAGATTGAGGGGGGGGATCTCATAGAGACTTACAAAATTTTTAAGGGGTTGGACAGGCTAGACGCAGGAAGATTGTTCCCGATGTTGGGGAAGTCCAGGACAAGGGATCATAGTTTAAGGATAAGGGGGAAGTCTTTTAGGACCGAGATGAGAAAATCATTTTTCACACAGAGAGTGGTGAATCTGTGGAATTCTCTGCCACAGAAGGTAGTTGAGGCCAGTTCGTTGGCTATATTTAAAATGGAGTTAGATGTGGCCCTTGTGGCTAAAGGGATCAGGGGGTATGGAGAGAAGGCAGGTACAGGATACGGAGTTGGATGATCAGCCATGATCATATTGAATGGCGGTGCAGGCTCGAAGGGCCGAATGGCCTACTCCTGCACCTATTTTCTATGTTTCTATATTTCTAAGATCTCACATCAGCACATGTCGGGAATCAGCCACTTACTGCACACCTTTCTCTTGCATTTGACCTCCCAAAATGCATTGGTTCATAATGTGCAATAAACTTATTTTACAATATCAGTCACTGGACTAACAGTCAGTCCACTAACTGTACTAAATGGTGTGATAATTTGGATGTAGTTTAACTGTTAAGTCCTAAGTCCTGTTAATAAATACTATTATTCAATAACCAATGTGCCCACTTGTACGCTTAAGCACCATGTTTATTTTTATTTTTTGTAAAATATTATTAGAAGTAATTACATATTAAGAAGAAATATAAAATCAAAGCGATACAAAAAGAAAATATTATCGTCACATACATTCTTAATATATTTAAAATTTACAGTCAGTCTTATTTGTACTTCTATTTTTTTTTTAATTTTATAACAGTAGGAAATAAAGGTTGATAACAAAGAGAAAAAGAGATAAATTAATTGAGTGGAATATTAAACAAGATATTCTTCATTGGAGATATATTCATGATCTATTATATATAATTCTTCATCTATTCATTCATTCAGGCTTTAGTCATGGCTTCGAACCGGACCATCTTGACCCTTTAAATATTCAATAAATGGAGACCATATTCCTCTGAATTGATCCAGCCTGTCCATCAGGACAAGTCTTAATCGTTCCAGGTGAAGTCTCCCCGACATTTCTGTAATCCACATTTAAGCACCACATTTAGAAGACAATGCAACTTTCAAATCCTGACCAACCCCGAATTGGAAATATATTGCTCTTTCTTAATCACAATTGGATCAAAATTCTGGAACGGATGGAATACATTCACAAGAAGATCTACTGTCACCATTTTCCATTGAAAGTCAACCAACAAAAAATGCAATTAAGTATGGGCATTAAATTTGAACCTTGTTCATAATGGTAAAATTCCTACAAATGAAAGAAATAACTGACCTGGCAAGTCTCTGCTAAAGCTGCTCTTCGATCAGTTGCTAGGAGATGAATTTCTTTGAAGATATGGCCAAGTGACGATGTGCGTAATGACAAATGTAAATGGTATATTAAAGCTCAAAAATGCAAAAGGACAAGGGAGCATTATGACATAAAACAGTTTGGCAAATTTATGTTGTTTACAGCAAAGAGAATACAACTAAGTGAGCAATAACAGAAGGCACAAGAGACTGCAGACGCTGGAATCTGGAGTGAAAATGGAGAGCTGATAAAGCAACAACAATTCAAGCAGCATCGGTGGAGGTTGACAAAAAATGCTGGAGTAACCCAGCGGGTGGTGACGTTTCAGGTCGAGACCCTTCTTCAGACTGAACGTCAAGGGAGAGGGAGTTACAGAGAGAAGGAAGTGAGAGATCAAATGAGATGCAGATCAAGGAAAATGTAAAATAAACCATTGTTAGCTCGGAGAAGGTGACAACAAAGACAGAGGTACAATGTTTAAGAATGAACTGCAGATGCTGGAAAAATCAAAGGTACACAAAAATGCTGGAGAAACTCAGTGGGTGAGGCAGCATCTATGGAGCGAAGGAATAGGTGACGCTTTGGGTCGAGACCTTCAGATAGAGATACAATGTAATCAGAGGGACAGTCAGACTGTTCGGAGAACTGGGAAGAGGGAGGGGATGGAGAGAGAGGGAAAACAAGGGCTACTTGAAGTTCATACTGCTGGAGTGTCAGCTTCCCAAGCGAAATATGAGGTGCTGTTCCCCCAATTTGCGCTGGGCCTCTAAAAAAAGACCCAGAAAAGATTAATGATCTTTCAGATGTTTTTCTTTACTACAAAGCAATCCCACAATTGTGGACAAAAAAAGTAATCCAAATTGGAAATATTAGCAGTTGAAAGACTGCACATTATGATCCACCAACATTGCTGGGCTACTAATTAGTCATGTAATTTAATTTTTTTTTTTTTTGCAGCTTTGCACAAAGCATTCATTTCTGCTGGATTACTATTACTACTATGCTCATAGGTTTAGCATTTGCTTGATATTCACGTTCATGGTTTTCAATTTATGGCCAATCAAAATAAGCTTAAACTCTGCACATTTCAGCCAATGAAAAACAAATTTAATGTGACAGCAGTGGTGCAATGGCAACCACAAGATTATCATAATTGGCAACAGAAGACCACTGCTGCACACTGGCATCTTGTGCAGTAAATCCAAAGGCTCTAAATGTTGCACCGCTGCAGATTCTGCAATATCAGTCTCCATCCAAAAGGCTGGATCACCTTGCCTTCTCTCACTTTGGGGACTGCTGACCATTCCTAGAGTTTGCTATTTGTCCAGGCTCTTATGTTCTTGCAATAGATTTTGCCAGCACATCCCTAGGCTGAGGAATGAACAGAGTGTACACAGCGACGCATATTGAAAGAAAAGTTATCTAGGTAAAGTACTCCTCAGGTATAATTTAATGGCATGATTAAACATTTATAATTATTCATTTGGTGTTTAGCTTAATTAGAGCTTCTTCCCCCACCTCTAGACCAAAAGAGCTGATTTCTATATATTGTCACAAATCAAATGTTATCTTTTCTGTAATTTTTTTCTACCTTATCTGCAAACTGACTGTAATTTTTCCAATTATGAAGGGCAATAGTATTCTATCAACTTGGAGTGGAAATACAACAGCAACTAAAGTAATTTTCATTTGAACAGGAATATTGAGAGGCTAATTAGATGAATGCAACACCAAGAAGGATTTTGTCAAAAGAGAATCAGTAGCATAAGAGGTAGAAACCAACAGGAACAGATTTATTGTAATTGTCAAAAAAAAAATGGGAAGAGTGTACCTTTACACACCAGGGCATTATAATCCGCAATATATTGACTGAGGCAAATGGTGATGTGATAATAGCTCAAAGAAAGTGGATTTTTTTTTAAAATGCAGGACCATACAGACACATTATTTTGTCAGTATTCACAAATTCTAGATAAGCCGTTTGTGCTTCATCTTGCTAATGTACCACAGTGATGAACCAAACAGTTTGCCCATTTAAACCACTGCCAAATAATATCAGATGAGTACAGTTCCATTACTCTTAGAGGAGGCAGGTGAGTGTCGAGAAAATGACAATGATGATCTATTAAAGTATCCAAGAATATAAGAGGAGAAAAATGTATATGAAAGAAACACAAATGCCCAATTGCATGTGATCAAATTGTGAATTACTTTCACTCACCATGATATTAGATGTAAAATAAATCATTTCTCCAATACTTTATTTTAACTTTGCAACTGTAATCTTTCAATCAGTTAATCTAAATAGTTACAACCTAGCCAACAGTTCGATATGTACGCCAAATAAAATTAACATCGATAAATGTAAATCCCTTGACAGGGGGCAAACCTTTAAAAATAATGACATTCTTTATTATTAATATTCATAACCCAGATATTGTATTAACTATTAATAACTGTGAACAGTTATAGGGTATATTAATTTATAGTTTTGTTAATTATGGAAGCAAATAATTGGTCCTGTCGAGAAATTATAGTGTTTTGTTTGCATGGATAATAAATTACTGAACACTACACTGTGTTCACGGCTTTAAGTGCTTACATTAGTAATATTTTCAATGCATAGATGCAGAGAGTATTTTTTTGTAATTCAAGCAAATTCAGGTTACTCAACTATACATATTATGGAAAAGATATGAACAAAACTATAATGTTTTACAGTCAGTCTTTGTACTGTTACTTAATACAAATCGTACCATCTTTTTGCATAATAATTAGGCCACAATTCCTTGAAGATGTGAAATGTATATGGCACTGGATAGCCATCCTTTATCAGAAGAACTACATGCACACATAACATTTCAAAGCTCAGTCCCACTGAAGTGAAGGGAAACAGATGCAAAAAGCAGAGTACAATGCTTAGCTGCAACCAACAATTACCAGCAGACAGTTATTACATTTGGAAATAATGCATAGCTTTCTGATGTCCATTTACCTTCCAGTTAGGAATTTTAATTTACATTTTAAGACATTGTCCCATTCTTTAAAAGGCTCTTGAATCTGCTTCCATTTCAATTCATATGCAAATACAAAACTTGAACTTATCTTCCTTAATGCCTACACAAGTTTACAATGCTCTCAATCACCCATCCTTTTTCTCCAGAGATGCTGCCTGACCAGCTGAGTTACTCCAGCAATTTGCATCCATTCTAAATTTCAATGTCTATTTGATTTCTGCCATTTGTTCCAGTTCTATAAAAAAGGGAAGATGCGTTTCTTTAAAATGTACACAACTGTTGCCAAAAACAAAGCCAAAGCGAGGAAAATAAGCAGCTTGTCAGTCAACTCTCTGCGATTGTATTTTGTGATCAGCTTGCGACCCAGTTGAATCGTGCCGGTCATGTTTTTAAATTCTTCATTTGTTTCCTGAACAGTTCTCGAAGATGTTGCTTAAATAAAAATAAAGTACTAATTAAAGAATTACATTAAAACAACAAAATGCAAGATCATAAATGATACATTCTGAATAAGGAGGCTTTGGTTAAGTTGTTTTATGAAAAAGTAGTGACAAGAATGAAGGGATCAATAAAATAAAAATGAAGATGCATGTTGCAACCAATAGTGATAATCACTTGACATAAAACATTTCAACATAGAATTAACCAATATACCTTCACTTGTTTTCAGTTAATGATGAAGAATAAATAACATAATGTTTTAATCACTATATTATGTTGCTTTTGACACATGTTCAGTGTGTGTAAATCAAATCATCATCCATTTTTCACATAAGAGCTTTCATTTGTCAAATCATACCAACATCTTAAAAAGCAATAACAATTTAATATTTAACTGTTTGAGATTTTGAGAAAATTAAAACAATCTTTTGACCTGGTCAGGTTATTGGCTTGAAGGAGACGAATGGTGGAGGGTGGCCCATGGTGATCTGTAACAAGACCTGTCCTTTTCAGACCTTTCAGTAAAAGACTTGAAGAAGGAAGAAAGTGAATGATGTCTAGGTCTGGAATTGACGCATTAAGTTAGACACAGAAAGTGAGGAGGTCGAGTACAGAAAGGTGTGTTATGCAGATGAACAAAACTCTGGCAGATTATGTTCAATGTGGTAAGTACAAGTCAATCCACCATTATCCAAAAGAATGGATCAGGTTACTAGAATTCATTGAAATATATAATTCTCCAAGGGACAGGAGGACAAGGTGCAGAGAGACAATTTCCCTTGTCTAGAGAATCTAGATTTGGGAACAAAAGGCCATTCAGCACCGAGGCAAAGAGAAATTTTACACACAAAAAGTAGCAAATTTTCTACTCTTGTCGTTTGTAGCTGTTCAGTTATTGAATGATAGAGTGGGTCCAAGGAAATTATTTATTCATGTTACTGACCATCACGTTTAATGTATTTTCCAGTCAAATTGATCATAAATATTTAATTTATGAAACAAGAAAATAGTTGTTTTTTTGGTTAAATAACAAATTTTGGTTAATCCTCTAAAATTGATACTGACACAGCATCTGGAGTTTAGCACTTTTTGTGAATACTGATATTAAGTTTGGCATTCACAGATTAGAAAATAACATGTTGAAGTTGTTGAAAATCTTGAGCTTTTATTTAAAGTGTAATCTCAATATGAGAGACCTACTATTTATGTTAAAAGTAGAATTGTCACAGTGTACTTTCTGGTTCATCCCAAACACAAGGCAAAACCTGACTGTTAAAACTGAAAAACAGTAGTTGCTGGTGACAAGTAAAAGTGAAGATGAGGCAAAGCTGGACATTGACAGCTTACATGTGGATACTCAATTATTCAGTTGCATTAACACAGGAGGGCCAAGGAGGAGCCGGGAATAAGGAATCACCGACATCACTTACTTTAGCACATCTGCATTTAACCAAACAGATTATTCTGAAAGTTGCTCAGATTTTAATATAATGATAGCAAAGGATTTGAGTACAAGAGCAGGGAGGTTCTACTGCAGTTGTACAGGGTCTTGGTGAGGCCACACCTGGGGTATTGCAGTTTTGGTCTCCTAATCTGAGGAAAGACATTCTTGCCATAGAGGGAGTACAGAGAAGGTTCACCAGACTGATTCCTGTGATGGCAGGTCTTGCATATGATGAAAGACTGGATAGACTCAGCTTGTACTCGCTGGAATTTAGAAGATTGAGGGGGGAATCTTATAGAGACTTACAAAATTCTTAAGGGGTTGGACAGGCTAGATGCAGAAAGATTGATCCCGATGTTGGGGAAGTCCAGAACAAGGGGTCACAGTTTAAGGATAAGAGGGAAGTCTTTTAGGACCGAGATGAGAAAATCATTTTTCACACAGAGAGTGGTGAATCTGTGGAATTCTCTGCCACAGAATGTAGTTGAGGCCAGTTCATTGGCCATATTTAAGAGGGAGTTAGATGTGGCCCTTGTGGCTAAAGGGATCAGGCGGTATGGAGAGAAGGCAGGTACAGGATACCGAGTTGGATGATCAGCCATGATACTGAGTTGGACTCTTGCACCTATTTTCTATGTTTCTATGTTTCTAAATATTGACATGTTAACCAAAATTCTAACTATATAATTAGGCATCTAACAATGGCCTCATTTAATCATTTAGGACTAATTTTGACTTGTTTGCAGAATTCTTGTAAATAATAAGTGTTCAAACTACTTATCAATATTCAATAATGAAAAAGCAAATAGTTGATGGTTATCCTCTTACTACAGCTGAAGAGATTAAATTGGATGCAGATTAAAAAGTCCTTCAGTCATGCTGCGCCATTTAACGCAGGTGAACAGAGAAATAATCCATACATTGGTACTTCAACTTACCCAATGTCTGCACTGATTCTTCACTTTGCTGCACTTGTTGCGACATCATCCTGCTGATAGTCATCAAGCTCTCAGTAATGCTGCTTGCCGTCTGTACTAAGCCTTCCTTTGTCATCTTCCTGAAACCCCAAGAAAATTTAATTAATTTCAGAATTTGTTTGTTTTTATTTGGTCTAAATTAAATGAAATATACCAAAGTACCTTGGATAACTTGATCAGTTTCGACTGGGATACATAACATTTCATTAAAAAGACAGGAACCTCAAGCCACCGCTATTCTCTGGAAACATTTAACGTGAACTCGAACAAGATAAATCTCTAGTGCACACAAAATCTATCAGTAACAAATCTCTTTTTCAAAATGTCCCAGATCTTTTATTCTTCAGCCACCACTTAAACGCTTATATTTCAACCCACTAGCCACAAGTGGCGATATCTTTCAAATATGATTGGAAGTGAAGGATTTTAGCATATTCTGACATGCTGTCAGTATCAATTTTAGTGGATTAACCAAATTATATTGTCAAGTACTTCAGAGGGAACTACAATTCATAAGAAATTACTTATTTTAGGAGCAGATTGTCTATGTGGCAATAATTATGCATTATCTTTTGTGTGTTAATCACACAACTAAAGTTTGAAAAGTTATTAAAATCAGTAATTAAAAGTATAATAAGAACAAACTGGTATATAAAATTCAATTAAAATAAAATCTATTAATACAAACACAATCATTCACACTATTCTCCTTCACTGAAAACAATGGCGAATTCCCTGCATTCCCAGATCTAACCTGGTGCAAGCTGTACAAGCAAATTCTCCAAGTGCTGGGAGAATGCTTGCACTCCATTGCTGGGCTTATTAAGGAATCCAATGATTTGAGCACATTCAGGAAGTCTTTGGAGAAAAATGCCCAGACGTTTGGAACAACTGCATTCATGGTCAACTGGGTTGGAATACCAAACTCGCTAGTACTTGAAGGAACTGCAATTAAATCTACGTGATACTGTGCTATCTCTGCAAAATCTGATCCAAGAACTAATTTTACAAATACAATTAACTCCACAGACATACTGCGAATAGCAGGCAGTTGTAAAATTAAATATGCTAATGTAATATAAATAATTTACCGTTGTCGCACTGAAGAAACCCCACTTTGAAGCAATTCATCTTTTTCATGATTGTCTATGGCAAGTTTGCAGGCCAGGTTTGCTTTTCGCCAAGCATTTTGGTTGCTTTAACAGAAGAACAGAACCAACATTTGTTTACTGTAAGGTACTAAACAATCAACAGCACCTTTGGATAGGCACATGGATATAAAGGGAATGGAAGAATATGGATTATGTGCAAGCAGATGAGTTTGTCGTGGCATCGTGTTCAGCACTAATATTGCGGCCCAAAGGGCCTATTCCTATGCTGTACTGTTCTATGTTCTACAAAACACTATTAAGATTGGAGTTAAACAGCTATGAATCAGAATTGTCACTTTTGTATCGGTTAATTGGGCAATTCAATTTCTTGGAATGTAAGCCTACTCACTTTATTTGAAGTCAAATTTTCGACTTGAACTCCATTTTAAAAAAAAATGCAATTTGCACTGATATAGACACACCTAAATTAAATTGAAAACTACATGTTCTTACAGGTCATGTGAAAGAAAGAAATAATTTCAAAAGGGATTTTTTTCCAGGGAGTTTCTAACATCTGACAATTAATCCTAAAAGCAAATACTCAATTTCTTTCAAGTAGTCTCAAAACATAATGTTCAAATGGCTGTGCTTTCCATTAACTAGGTGATCATAGACAGTCTACAGATTATAAAGAGTTGACTCATTTAACAGAAGTTCCTAATCTCTCACTCCTTTATCACTATTAACTTACATAGAAATTATCTGCAAATTAATTTTGTGAATTCATGTACAGCAAAAATAAAAAAGCTGCCAAGGTAGTATGGAATAAGCTAACAACAACTGAGCAAAAGAATCATTGAAAGTGGGAGAGTGCTTATCTTTCAGGAAGACAACCAGTAAACATCTGATTAAGACCGAGATAAATGTTATCCTTGTGCCCCTGTCCCACTAATGCCCGTCCCACTTACAAAACCTGGACGGAAACCTCTGGAGACTTTGCGCCCCAGCCAAGGTTTCCGTGCGGTTCCCGGAGGTTTTTGTCAGTCTCCCTAATGGTTGAAAGTGGTTTTCGCTTCTTCTATGTTCCGGCGATTATTTCAAAAAATTGAAAAAACCTCCAGAATCTCCGGGAACCTAACAAAAACCTCCAGGATCCTTCGGGAACCGCAAGGAAACCTTGGGTGGGGCGCAAAGTCTCCAAAGGTTTCCGTTCAGGTTTCCCCAAGTGGGACAGGGGCATAACTTGCTAATTTTATTAGAATCAATCTGTGTCATAATTTGCAAGAATTAAAAACACAATGGCCCACTTCAAGAGTATTCCAAAAAGGCTCTTTTGAGGAAGATTTTGTAAAAATGGCATTATATCAAGCATTTTATAAGTTTGATGGGTTCCATGAACCACATTTATGTTAGCTCATGATTTTTCTTCCAGTCACAATTGAACCAAATAACAAGATATCAATATAGACACAAAAAGCTGGAGTAACTAAATCAAATGGATATTCCAGAGATGCTGTCTGACTCAAGCATTTTGTGTATATCTTTTGTATAAACCAGCATTTGCAGTTCCTTGTCATTACATGACAAGATATTGCTCCCTCTCCTAGAAAAGTATCCTTCATAAAATGCTATTATACAGAAATTATCCCAACCTCTCTTCCTTCCCCACACATGGAGAGTGGTAATAGCAAAAATAGAGACATTAATATCAATTTCACTGTTCTTATTTGCATCACATTCCCAACTATCATTGTTCATCCCTGTACGTGATGTACAATCCCTGTAAGTGATGCTGATGAGTTTTAAATGAAAAATTAACAAGTCCTTACAACTCAATTCTAATTAGATTTGGACAACTGAACAAGCAGTGTCAGCTGCTGTATCCATTAGAAGAGGGAATGTTTATTGATAATTGTAATATTCAATTCTATTTGCAGCTCCTCAGCAAATGAAGCAGGTTCTGCCAGATGGCAAGATTTCAGTGACATTCAGGCATGATTTGATAAGTGGCAAGCAACATTTACACCACAAATGTGCCAGGCAAGAATAATTTTAAACAAGAGAGAATCTAACTACCTACCCTTGATAATTTAACGACATTATCATCAACAATTCCCCCACCATTGATAAATATCACTGCAAAGTACACACATTCTAAACAGCAAGGTCGATTTGCTAACCTAACCCATACACAAAATTCAGGTGAAATATCTTCAGTCCTGCCACATCAGATCATGAATGGTAGGGAATAAATTAACAGCTAACAAGAATATACTTTGTGAACAATCAAGATGGAGACCAGCATGTAATACTAGTGTTTTCAACCGTCTTCAAACCGAAGTACCATGATCTATCGCAACAACCTTCTGATGTCTAACTTCTGGATTCTGTGGTGATAGGACAAATGTTCTTCCCTCCAGCTGGAATAATATGACAGTGAGAGAACAGGATACCACAAGTAACCTAAATATATCCCAAGTGCTCCAGAAACAGCCAGGTCTCTAGCCAAGCTGTTTTAGTGCAGGTAGCAGCCTGGAACTATTTCAACAACATGGAATATTGCCCAGGTACATACATTCTGTCCATAAAATTTAGTTAATTAGCATTCCGACAGACTATGCCGAATCATCAACAAAGTGATACAAGATATTGTCAACCAAGTTGACAAGTGCATTTAATCACCATTAATCTGTTCACTAATACAGCATTTTGGTTCTACAAGAACTGCTTGGCTGTAGACCTCAATATAGTCTTTATCCAAGCATGAACAAAAAGAAAACTATGGAGCCATGAGGGTGGAGTGTGTCGAAGTTGACAGGAAAGATACCCTAGCAGGGATGAGAGTGGAACAATGGCCAGTATTTCTGGGAATAATACAGAAGGTGCAGGATCAGTTCATTCCAAAGAGGAAAAAAGATTCCAGGGGGAGTAAGGGGTGACCGTGGCTGACAAGGGAAGTCAGGGACAGTATAAAAACAAAAAAGTACAACATAGCAAAGAGGAGCGGGAAGCCCAAGGATTGGGTAATGTTTAAAGAGCAACATAAGATAACTAAAAAGGCCATACGGGGAGAAAAGATGAAGTACGAAGGTAAGCTAGCCAAGAATATAAAGGAGGATAGTAAAAGCTTCTTTAGGTATGTGAAGAGGAAACATTTAGTTAAGACCAAAGTTTAAGACAGAAAAGAGTGAATTTATTATGGGGAGCAAGGAAATGCCAGATGAGTCGAACAGTTACTTTGGATCTGTCTTCAGTAAGGAGGACACAAACAATCTTCCTGATGTACTAGTGGCCAGAGGTTCTGGGGTGATGGAGGAACTGAAGGAAATCCACATTAGGCAGGAAATGGTGTCGGGTAGACTGATGGGACTGAAGGCTGATAAATCCCATGG
Source organism: Okamejei kenojei (assembly GCA_035221665.1). Taxonomy (NCBI): domain Eukaryota; kingdom Metazoa; phylum Chordata; class Chondrichthyes; order Rajiformes; family Rajidae; genus Okamejei; species Okamejei kenojei. The sequence goes on along the minus strand of CM069141.1, from coordinate 36,317,421 downwards.
GCCTGGTGGTCTGCATCCCAGGGTACTTAAGGCATTGGCTCTAGAAATCGTGGATGCATTGGTGATCATTTTCCAATGTTCTATAGATTCAGGTACAGTTCCTGTGGATTGGAGGGTAGTTAATGTTATCCCACTTTTTAAGAAAGGTGGGAGAGAGAAAACAGCAGCACATTTGGATAGCAGTAACAGGATCGGTCTGAGTCAGCATGGATTTACGAAGGGGAAATCATGCTTGACTAATCTTCTGGAATTTTTTGAGGATGTAACTAGGAAAATGGACAAGGGAGAACCAGTGGATGTAGTGTACCTGGACTTTCAGAAAGTATTTGATAAGGTCCCACACAGGAGATTTCGGGCAAAATTAGAGCACATGGTATTGGGGGTAGGGTATTGACATGGATAGAAAATTGGTTGGCAGACAGGAAACAAAGAGTAAGGATTAACAGGTCCCTTTTAGAATGGCAGGCAGTGACTAGTGGGTTACCACATGGCTCGGTGCTGGGACCGCAGCTATTTACAATATACATCAATGATTTAGATGAAGGGATTCAAAGTAACATTAGCAAATTTGCAGATGACACAAGGCTGGGTGGCAGTGTGAACTGTGAGGAGGATGCTATGAGAATGCAGGGCGATTTGGGACAGGTTGTGTGAGGGAGCGTAGTGTAGGTTCACAAGGTTAATTCCCGGGATGGCGGGACTGTCATATGCTGAGAGAATGGAGCAGCTCGGCTTGTATACTCTGGAATTTAGATGGATGAGAGGGGATCTTATTGAAACATAAAAGATTATTAAGAGTATGGACATGCTTGAGGCATGAAACATGTTCCCGACTTTGGAGGACTCCAGAACCAAGGGCCACAGTTTACGAGTTAGGGGTGGGCCATTTAGAACAGAGATGAGGAAACACTTTTTCACACAGAGAGTTGTGTCTGTGGAATTCTCTGCCTCAGAGGGCGGTGGAGGCCAGTTCTCTGGATACTTTCAAGAGAGATCTAGATTGGGCTCTTAAAGATAGCAGAGTCAGGGGATGTGGGGAAAAGGCAGGAACGGGATACTGATTGTGGATGATCAGCCATTGATCACATCGAATGGCGGTGCTGGTTTGAAGGGCCGAATGGCCTACTTCTGCACCTATTTTCTATTGTCTAACATGCACACTATTCATTTCTAATCACAATTAATAAAAGTTCACGCCTACATGCAGTTGGACCTGTATGACTGGTAAGTTGCAAATAACACATGGAACTCAAGTACCAGGCAATGACCATCTCCAACAAAGTAGGGTTTAACAACCTTGCAATGCTATCCAAAAAGCATTTCCCCTTGGCACTCCCCACTATTAACATCCTTCTGAGGGGAGCGGGGAGTGGGGTTCACCACCAATCAACCAGAAACGTACCTCGTCCAAACACATAAGACTGTGGTCATAAGAACAGGTCACATGCTGGACTTTCTCCAACTTCTCATAACTTTTCTGCGATCAATGAAACAAGACTGTGATAGAATACTCTGCACGCCTGGTTGAGTGTAGGTCCAATACCAGTGAAGAAACTTTGCACCAACCTGTACAAAGTAATCAGCTTCAGTTGCCCTGAGGTCCCTCTTAAATCTCTCCCCTCTCATCTTAACCTTCCTCACTGTCAACCATAACACCAATTTTGGTTGCATCTGAAGATTTACTAACAATGCAGATGCATCTGCAGCTTTACTAACAATGATAACTACATTATTATATCCATTAACAATTTGGATAACAAATAGCAGTGGACTCAGCACCGACTTCTGCGGCATTCCATTCCTGGACATCCGCTGGCTCTGTTACTAGCTGCCTCCGCCCATGGTCTGGTTGTCTTTTTCTTTAAATTTTGTTATGTTTAGAGTGTGTTTTTTTCAGTATTTTATGTGGGGCGAAGAGGGTAGGGCAAGGGGGGAACCGTCCTTCAGTCGCTTCCTGGTGAGGATGCGGCTATTATCCGTCGCGCCCTCGCCCCAACCCCCCTTGCGGCCTACCAACTGGATTGACGCGGCCTTTCCTGCCGGGATCGGACCAGAGCTTCAGCAGCTGCGGCGCTGCGCCCGATACATCGCGGAGCGGGCGAGGCCTTACCTGGGATCATCGCTTGGAGCTCCGGAGTGTTGGGCCGCTGCTCCAACATCGCGGAGCTGTGGGTGCGGAGCTCCCAAAGCGGGCGGCGCTGACTTTAACATCGCGGAGTCCTGGGACCCTTTGCCAGGAGTCGCCAGCGCCAATCTCTGCCCAGCGCGGCCTGTGGACATCGGGAGTCGCGGACTCCAGTGGAAGGTGGCCGATTCAGAGGTCCAAGCCTCTGAGAATGTTCTGCCGTTCGTCGTCGGGGTTCCATCGTTCCCAGCGAGAGGGCCTGACCATCGGGCTGTCTGTAGCGGAGACTGCGGAGGGCTCGAGGGGCCCTGACCACGGGTGAACATTGGGGAACATCAACGAGGTGGTTGACTGGACTTTGGTTCCTTCCCTCACAGTGGGGAACTTTGGCGCCGCTGTGGGGATGTTTGAGTTCTGTGTTTGTTTTTTTTTTAATTTTATTTTTTGTATGACTAAGGGAAAAATAATTTTGTTGTCTCTTAATTGAAGACAATGACAATTTAATTAAATCAAACCACAGGCCACCAATCAGAAAGACAACCCTGCACAACTATCCTTTGACTCCTTCCTCCAAGCCAATATAGAATCTAACCAACTAACTCATTCTGGAATGGTGTGTTAGCCAATTCTGTCATCAAGAATCTCCTCAAACACCTTTTTGATCACTGACATCAGGCTCACTGGCCCGTAACTCCCTAGCTTATCCTTGCTGCCCTTTTTAAATAACAATACCACATCAGCGACCCTCCAGTCTTCCGCAACTTCACCTACTAATGGTGCAAATATCTCTACAAGAATCTCTGCAATTTGCTTCCTAGCTTCCCATAACCGATCAGCATATCCCATGAATGTAAAAACCTGAAAGGGTAGACAATGTACTCTTTGCCAATCAAAGTCAAACTTTGAGATATTAATATATTCAGATCAGAAACCTGATATCAAAAATATTATTTTTGATTTTACTGTACCATGAAGTACCCCAAAATCTAAAAGGCACAAGTTCCCAAATATGTTGTAGGAAAAATTGTTAGAACTTGTAATGTTCAAGTTAAATTGTATTGGAATATATTAAAAAGAAATATCCTAAAGGCCCTCGGGTCTTGCGAGAGAATATGAAAGAAAAAATGCACTGAAGATTACCATATGCTAACAAGCTGGAGCAACAGAGTACTATGGTGAAGCTTGCACAGTATTAAGTTGTCATATACAAACTGCATTTTTGTTGTCAACACAATGAAAGGAATGTAATAAATTAGTGGCACATATTGAATTTTATTGACATTTCACAATTTGGAGCAGCTCTAATCCAGATGCTTTTCAAAGCATCATTTGTGATAGATGCATTGATAGTGATACAGCAGTCAAAATCACATTGTGATAATGTTAACAGAATTATAATAAATTGTATTTCATTTATATGTGAAGCAATATTAGATCAAAATCAGTGGGGTAAAATTACAAAAGGGGACAATCCATAAAGTAATGATGGATTTATCCTCGTTTGCCTTTATTTCAACATGTCAATTTGTATATGAAAGCCTAAACAAATGTGCACTCTACAACACATTATAAGCAAGTTTAGAATCTCATTATGCTATTGTTTTCAGACTTCTATCTTACAGATCACTTACCTTAACATTTGTTTGTGATGATTCTCCACTTCAGCCAGCAACATCTGCTTCTCAGATTCTTTGTCTTGTTCCTTTGCCATCTGTTCTAAATCCTTCAAAACAAATAAGGAAATCCTTACTCTTCATATTTGAGAAGCAATTTGAAAACCTGAAATTTGTTATCAAAACAATCTGAACTTCCTACCCAACATACCCGCTTTCCAGGAACCTTCCTCTGCAATTGTAGGAGGTGCCACACCTGTACACCTCCTTCCTCAACACCATTCAGGGACCTAAATGCACTTCCACATGAGACAGAAATTTACATGAACCTTCTTCAACCTCACCTGTTGCATTCAGTGCTCTTGATGTGGCCTTCGCTACATTGGTGTGACCAAGCCTAGACTAGGTAACCACTTCACAGAGCACTTGTGCTCTGTCCGCGAGGGCCAGCTGGAGCTCCTGGTTGCGAGTCACTTCAATTCCCTTTCCCAACCCAACATATCTATTTCTCAGCTTTGTCCACTGCCAGAATGAGGCCACACGCAAACTCTTGGGTGGCTCACAATTCAATTACTTGAACATTGAATGAGCTTAAGAGTTCTTCCAGCAGTCTGTATTTGTTCATGATTCCAGCATCAGTAGTCTCTAATGTCTCTGGCCTTAATGCAGGTTTAGTGGGACTGGCCACTCAACGTTGTTCCTATGCTTCTGCATATATAAATGCTGTTTATTCTGTGGGCAACAGCAATTGTTATTATTTTTGACCAAAGTAGTTGAAAATCCTGTTGACAACCAAGCTTAAATGTTGCACTACTGTTAACATAATTTGGCAAGTTGAACAACAGAAAAAAATGACTAAGGAACACAAATGAGCAGAAAATGCTTGCATCAAGCTGATACACCCAGAAATATGCAAAATTGCTTTGCCCCACATTTAGGTAATTTTTTTTTGGCAATTGTGTAAATGAATTTCTAGACCTGAATATTCTCTGAGATGTCTTAAGATGTTTACCATGCTAAAATTGATGCTGCTAATTATATCAGGGATAAAACCAGTTTTAGTCTGATGGGTCCCAATGGTTGAACTGACTTTATGTATATGGGTTGCGTACCAGAGAGGTACAATGTATAACTATCTTCCATTGTTCACAGGTGCCTGCTGAGATTATGAATAGTATACGAAATAAGAAAGTTATGGGACCTTAACAAGAACAAAATACGAATTTTTTTATTTATTTATTTTATTTATAATTATGGGCGCCTTATCAAAGACTCTCAAGGACGCCTTACAAAATTTAATAAGCAGATTACAAAATATATAAGCAGAATAAAACAAAATACAAAACAAAAATAGTAGGGACAAGACACAATTCAAAGAGAGAGCAGCGGCAGCTAAACGCGCCAGCGTTCACTCTCCCTTCCGGCAGCCATCTTGGAGACAAAACAATAAAACATCAAAACAACTTTTAACATTGAACATCCACCACAGTGACTCCCACACACTCCTCACTGTGGTGGAAGGCGAAATATCGTTCAAGTCCTTCCCCTTGCTCTTCCGCGGTCTTGGGCCTCGAGCCCCCGTTGACGGGACGATCTTGGCTCCCGGAGCCGGTGTTCGGGCCCTCCGCATCGAGGCACTCCACTCCCGCATCGGGGGGTTGTCAGCTCACCTATGGCGGGTGAACGAGTCTCGTGTCGGGGCAGGTCGAGCCTTCCGCGGCGTTGGAGCTCCCGACTAGCCTCACTCCGAGACTGCGAGCCCTTGACGATAAAGTCCGCAGTGGTCATGGTGGGAGCCGTCCCAGGCAAGGGATCCGCTCCGATGTTAAGTCCACGCCTCGTGGTGGGGCTCACGACAGTCTGAGGAGGCTTCCTGCTCCAGCGATGGTAGGCCACAGAGCCCGGAGAATGTGATCCAAAAAGTGATCACATCTCCGGGAAGGTAAGGACTTGATAAAAAAGTTTCCCCCAATCCCCTCTCCCTCACATAAAACACACCAAAGAACCCCTAAAACAAACTTCTAACAAACTAAAAATAGCAAAAATAGAAAGACAAACAGATTGCCGGTTGGGCTGCCACCTCCCCCGTGGCCACACCCCAATGTTGCTATGATTTGAACAGCTTAATGAACATTAGCTTTAAAAAATATTCCTTACCCAAGTCAATATCTGAATTGGAGACACAAAAAACGGCAGAGACTAGAATCTGGAGCAAAAAACAAACTGCTGGAAGAACTCAGCAGTTCAGGCAGCATCTGTGAAGGGAAATGGATAGTCGAAGTTTCAGGTTGAAACCCTCCCAGAGGAAAAGGTTGCTTTTTGCTCAATATCTTAGATCACTTGGTTTCCTTAGTAGGGAATATAAGTGTAGAGTTTATGTATCTGGTTTAAGTTGTACTTTTGCTGGCACTATTGAGTCACATCTATCTACTTAAAATCTTCAAGAAGTCACTCACCTGTATTCGAAGTCTGAGTTGGTGAAACATTTCTTTCACTTTGGCATTTAATTCTGTGAGAAGGTTCAAAGGTCCGGGACTGTCTCGGATATCCTGCAGGCAAATCACCAGGTGTTCTTATAATCTAAGCATTGGATTTAAAGACTAAACAGGTGCAGCCCATTAACGGGAACTCTTATTCGTTAACAGATTGCCATCAAACCATCTTATTTTAGGATTATTTCATGAAGATTATGTTTAGATGTCTAATGAAAGTGAAAAATTGGAAAACACGTAATTATCTGTTATTAATATAAAAGTGAACATTTCAGAGTAAACTAATGAGAAATATTTAAGCATTTCAATTTAGAATAAACAAAATCAGCATAATTTACAAAGCCTAATAATATTTTTACTATTTATTAAAGTAAATTCTAAGTCAATAATTTACAATGGAACTAAGGCCTTTCAAATATATGGAAGCAATTTTCTACTGAAACCTAAATTATGTCTTAAGTGGACGTTTTGAAAACTAGAATCTAGCCAACTTTTAATTTGGGTGACAAAGCAAATCATATGATTATGAATCTTAATTGCTTAGAATTCATCAGACATAACTATTCTAGCAACTTGGGGGGAAAAGTTAACTGGACTTTCATCGCAGCACAGCCATGACGTTTAACAGCTGTTCGCAACGCAGAACTGTTTGATCATTTGTGGGGTTAAGAAAATGTTGTTGGCTGTTTTACCTAGTATCACATGATTTTATCTAGTATCACATGACAGTAGCAGTCATGCTACTTCTATGCCATGCTAATGCAGGCCATTCAACATCTGTCATCGTATCAATTCGATAATAACTGATTGCTATCTCCACTTTATAATTTGATTCCTATTCCTTGACGTTTTTACCCAACAAGGAAACACCCAATGCGAAATATTATCCAATTGCATCATCATTTAATGAGGAAACTGCAGATTTATATTACCATTTTGGGGGGGGGGGTTTGGAGTGTTTCCTGATTTCATTCCTCAATTACCTACTTTTAATTTCATAGGGCGCATGTACCTTCTGAATTATTTACCATAGGAAGTTTGTTCAATGTGGTAAATATTATTTTTAACATGTTTCACTTAGATCATTCTGTTATAATTCTGCTACATCGTTAAATAGAGTGGACCATACTCCAAAGGAGAGGATTGTATTCATGATAGGATTCCGAGTACAGGCCTCCGTATAACCAAGGCATCACTTCTTCACTTTTGTGCTCCAGCCTGCATGACATGAGGCTAACATTCAATGTAATGTCTCAATGTAATAAAGAGGGGGGGGGGGGAGAGAATAAACTGGAAGAAAAGCAAAAAACACTACAAATCAGGGTCAGTTACAGATCCCCTCAGGCAAGGATGTTCCCTGATAAACTGACTGTTGGCTGGAAACAGGTGTGACCCCAAGATGAATACATAGTGGCGAACTCTGGAACTAGTTAACCTTTTAGTGGAGCACCGCGGGAGGGAGAGGAAGGGGGACCGAGACATTTGTAGAAGTTACCTAAAATTGGTGAATTCAACGTTTATACCATTGGGAAATATGCAACCAATAGAATGTATGCAACCAGACTGGCTCTCTAGCTCTTCCCATTCCTTTTCCTACACCATCTAAAGAGGCAACTTGATCCACAAGCTGGCTCCTGTTCCTGGAGATCCTACAGAACATAATATTTCCCATTCCAAAATTCTGGATGTGGAAGGAATTGCAGCACTTGGGACAGGGATCCACAAAGTAGCTAGAGCTGAGTAATTACCCTTCAAAAAGCCTAAAGATCTCTTGATGGGTTGGCAAACTCTTTTGTTTAGAGTCCGATTAATCAATGAAACCGATTTACTCAAGAAATCCCGTCAAATTCTATTGGTAAAATTATCAATGTTAGTCTATTACAAGTATTAAGACAATTTTAGGTCAGATTAGCCCCGACCCAAAACGTCACCTATCCATGTTCTCCTGAGATGCTGTCTGACCCACCGAGTTACTCCAGCACTTTCTGTTATGCTTAGATCAGATTAAGTCTTTAACAATTGAAACCATTTTTTGGAATGGACTGAAAATAATATCCTCTTCATCAACACAAAGGCAGCCTATGACAGTTTGGAAAGGCATCGCAGAGTCAAACTTTGTAACCTCGTCATTCGTTGTCTCATCTAACTGATGATTGATATTTTCATGTCACTCTTAACAGGAAAACCAGTCACTAAAAGGATTGGTATAGCAACTGCTCCAGAAAATTGCAGAGTTGTGAAAGCAGTCCAAACCATCATTTTCCAGCCCCCACCCTCTAACTGACTTCATCTACATTACACACTGTCTCAGAGGAACAGCCAACAAAAGGAAGAAACATACACACCAGTCATTCTCTCTTCTATCCTCTCTCGTCTGGCAGATGCAAAAGTTTAAAAGCATGTAGCATTGGATTCAAGACCAGCTTCTCTCCGCTGTTAACAAACTCATGAATAAGAGTTCAATCACGTCTTCTACAAAATGCACCCTGCCTGCACTTACTACGTGCACACCCCCTCATACCCAGTCTCCAGTTACACACACTCTGCATACACCCACACCAGCAACATACATTGTCTGCAAACCCACATCCTCACCAGCAGCATACACTGTCTGCACATCCAGTTTTCACACAAATTCTCACCAGAAACAGTCTTCACACCCAGTCTCTATCTGCACACATATCCTCACCAGCAGCATACTGCACACCCGGTCTCTACACTCACACTGATCTTTAGCAGCGTACACATCCTCGCCAGCATCATACACTGTCCAGTCTCTATCCACACACCCAGTCTCTGTCCACATCCCCAGGCAGACACACGCCCGGCGCTCACACTCCGTTAGTGCTCTTTGTTGGACGTCCCATCTTGATTTGGATGTTTTCGGAACGGAGGAAAACAAACGAAGGAGCCGCGTCTTCACCTGCACCAACGCTTTAATTTCCAGATCATATTTAATGATTTCCTGCGCACAGATCCTGACGTGAACATCCTGGGCCGTCGCCATGTTTTACCCGGTGACGACAGCGACCGCCGCTTGCCGTCTGAAGGACGTGTGCGGAGAACGCACTTTCAAAATGGAAATAAAAGCGTGCAGCTGCTGAACTGCAGTGCAACAAAATAAAGTTCAGGAGTCCTGAACTCACCGAATTCCTCTTGCACTTTGTTTCTCCAACTCCGAACCGGATCAGAAGTGAAGACAGGAAGCTTGTGTGCCACATGAGGGCAGGAGACTAGGCTCGATTTTAAATGAATACTTTACACCTGTCTTCGACAAGGAAGATGATATGGGTTTAACAGTTAACATAGAACCATAGAAAATAGGTGCAGGAGTAAGCCATTCGAGCCAGCTCCGCCATTCAATTTGATCATGGCTGATCATCGAAAATCAGTACCCCGTTCCCGCTTTTCCCCCCATATACCTTGATTCCTTTAGCCCTAAGAGTCTGAAGAAGGGTCTCTGCTTGAAGCGTCACCCATTCCTTCTCTCCAGAGATGCTGCCTGTCCCGTTGAGTTACTCCAGCATTTTGTGTTTTCCTTCGATTTAAACCAACATCAGCAGTTCTTTCCTACACAGCTACATCTAACTCTCTCTTGAAAAAAATCCAGTAAATTGCCCCCCACTGCCTTCTGTGGCAGATAATTCCACAGATTCACAACTCTCTGGATGAAAACGTTTTTCCTCATCTCAGTCCTAAATGGCCTACCCCTCATTCTTAAACTGTGATCCCTGGTTCTGGACTCCCCAAGGATCGGGACCAATTTTCCTGCATCTAGCCTTCCAATCCTTTAAGAATTGTATATTTTTCTATAAGATATCCTCTCATCCTTTTAAATTCCAGTGAATACAAGCCCAGTTGTCCCATTCCTTCATCATATGTCAGTCCCGCCATCCCGGGAATGAACATGGTGAACCTACTCTGTACTCCATCAATAGCAATAATGTCCTCCCTCAAATTAGACAAAAGCTGCACACAAAACTCCAGGTGATGTCTCACCAGGGCCCTGTACAACTGCAGTAGGACCTCCTTGCTCCGAAACTCAAATCCTCTTGCAATGAAGGCCAATATGCCATTAGCTTTCTTCACTGCCTGCAGTACCTGCATGCTTACTTTCAGTGGCTGATGTACAAGTGGACCCAGGTCTTGTTGCACCTCCCCTTTTCCTAATCTGACGCCATTCAGATAGTTCAAGTTCACGTTTATTGTCACTTAACTAAGTGACAATAAACAGTTAAATTTGAGTTACCATACAGCCATTCTAAGTGAAATGCAACAATACACAGCTACATAAAATAAAATTTAACATAAACATCCACCACAGTGGAATCCACATTCCTCACTGTGATGGAAGGCAATACATTTCAGTCATCTTCCTCCTTCGTTCCCCGTGGTCGGGGCCTTTGAACCCTCTGCAGTTCACCGCTGCCGACGGTCCGATGTCCAAGCCCTCACGTCGGGATGATGGAAACACAGGCGTCGGGACGGATCGGAACACTCCGTGGCATTGAACTCCCGAGTCGGCCTCTTCTTACCACAGACCGCGGCTTCACAGTGTTAGAGACCACAGTCCCCCGCGGTCAGAGCACTTTCGCTGGCGATCCTCAGCAAAGGATTGCCCGCTCCACGATGGTAAGTCCGTGCCATGCCCACGGCTTGCAGCTCTGGGCTGGTCCCCAGGAAAGGCTGCACCACTCCACATTGTTAAGCCGCAGGGACGGGGACAGAGATGCGACACAGAAAAAATCGCATCTCCGTTGAGGTAAATGGCTGAAAAAAGTTTCCCCTGATCCCCCCCCCCCCCCCACACATAAAACATACCCAAAAACATACATTTAAGACATACTTAAAATAATAAAAACAGAAAAGTGATGAGAGACTGTTGGCGAGGCAGCCATTATGGGCATCACCCGGTGGTAATAATCTGCCTTCTGTTCTTGCCACTAAACTGAATAAACTCACATTTATTTACATTATACTGCATCATGCCAAGCATTTGCCCACTCACCCAACCTATCCAAGTCACCCTGCAGCCTCATAGCATCCTCTTCGAGGCTCATACTGCCACCCAGCTTTGTGTCATCCGCAAACTTGGAAATATTACATTTAATTCCCTCGTCTAAATCGTCAATATATATTGTAAATAACTGGGTCCCAGCACTGAGCCTTGCTGCACCCCACGAATCACTGCTTGCCATTCTGAAAAGGACCCGTCAATTCCTACTCTTTGCTTCCTATCTGCCAACCAGTTCTCTATCCATGTCAATACGCTACACTCAATACCATGTCCTCTAATTTTGCACACTAATCTCTTGTGTGGGACCTCGTGAAAAGGAGGAAATATAAAATAATGTATATTAAAATTAGAAATACTACAGAGTTAAGGACCTGTCCCACTTACGCAACCTTTACAGGCGACTGCCGGCACCCGTGATAGGTCGCCGAAATTTTCAACATGTTGAAAATTCAGCGGTGACCAGAAAGACACTACGACTCTTTGGAGACCTCTCACGACCATACAGCCCCCCCCCCCCCCCCCCCCCCCCCCCCCCCCCCCCCCTTTTGTTTCAAGTTTGATGTCAGAGGACTGAAGGGCTACTTAGGTAAAGCAATTCAGCCTATCCATTTCTCAGAAGCTTATTAGCTGAACATCAGCTCTTCTTCTTCTTGCGAATGAAACATAAACCAAAGGTACAGTTAGATCTCAAGCCAGGTGTTGAACAGGTTGTTGTCTCTGCATCAATGTCTGCCAGGCCCTGAGCTCCATTTGGTGGGTAGAGCGGGCAACCAGAGATGACATGGTTGGCTGTCTGTTGTTCTGCTCTGCATTCTCAGGCTGGGCTCTGGCGGAGTCCCCATCTCCACATGCTGGCATTGAAACGCCCAACTCCAGTACGGATTACTCCAACTCCAGCAAACATCAGCTGTGGGCCAATTATGGGAAATTGCAGAGGCACACAATAATCAGGAATGGTTCACCAAATTAAGAGCAGGAGTGGCCGCCCAGCCTGTGGAGCTTTCCCCACTTTCCAGAAAAATTACAATTGATCTGAGTGTAACCTCAACTCACCATTTCTGTCTGCCACTTGCTTATCAAAATCTATCTTAAACATTCTCAAAGACTTTGCTTCCATCACCCTTTCAGGAAGTTCCAAAGACAAACCTTTCCATAGTCAAGGCATTGAATACAAGGACAGGGAGGTCAAGCTCCAATTTTACAAAATGTTGATCAACTACAGTACTGCATGCAGTTCTGGTCACCACACAATGGGAAGGATATGATAATGCTGTAGTGGGTGCAGAAGAGATTAATTAGGATGTTACCTGGGGTTAGAGTGTTTTTGTTATAAAGAAAGATGGGAAAGATGTTGGTGCATGCATCCTCTTGATCTTCCTAATAGCAGAGTCGTGTATGGAACTCAAATCAATCTAACTATGACTGTCTTTTTGTGTAAAATATGGAACAATCCTAGTTACAGTTCTGGGTTCAGTCCATATTTCTGTCTTAGTTTCCAGAACATTGATGATTGTATTGATGCCAAATTCTGTAATACAAACGTAAAAGTTCAATAATTGTTTTTATGATTTTCTGTTCTGCTCTCATTTAAATCATCCTGTTTCCAACTCCCTTTCTCGATCTCCTCTATTGCAGGCCACCGACTCCCACAGCTACTCACGTTTGACTTGATTTTATGTATGTTTGGCATATCTGATCTGTTTGGATAGCATGCAAAACAAAGGTTTTCACTATACCTCAGTTCATGTGACAATATAAACCTACCTTGTTGGTATCTCTTCACTTCCCTTCAAGAATCTCTAACTCCCAAGCAGCAGCAGCAGCAGCTTCTTCTTCTTCTTCTTTTTTTTTTTTTTTTAAGACCTGAAGCTCCGTTGAGGAAAGCCAGGCCAACATGTCATCGTCCAGGTCAATCAGACCTCGTTCACCATTCGGTGGCCAGTGTTTGGGGCAACTGGTGACTATGTGCTCCACTGTCTATGTTGGGTCCCCACACTTACAGGAGGCGCTGTCCACGAGGCCCCACCTCTTCATCGCTACTCCATAGAGTCCGACGCCTGTCCTCAAGCGGTTGAGAGTTGTCCACTGCTTTCGGGGCAGGCCCTGGCCAGGGATGTCCATGGGGTCATTGTTGTAATGGTGTAGCCTAGATGGTTCAGCTGACTTCCACTGGTCTCTCAATCTCATCTTGTACCCAGGCAGCCTTGGAAGCGTCAGCCAGTGTTGTGCAGAGTAGCTCTTGGGCTTGCGTGGCAAAGGAGCACCGTGACTTGAGGCGCACACGTCGTGGTGTCTCTGTGATGATCCGATGGAGGTGGGATTCACTGGTCTGTGTCTTTTGAAAGAGGGCCAGCGTGGCTGCTTCTCGTCTGATGTTGGCCGGCGCGATGCCAGTGAGGACGGGCAGTTGGTGTACTGGGGTGGCTCGTAGGCATCCGGAGACAGTCCACAGGGTGCTGTTGAGGGCAGCATGCAGCTTCTTGGCGCGAGGGCTATGGCACCAGACCGGGGCGCAGTACTCGGCGGCTGAGAACACCAGGGCCACTGTGTACATGCGCAGTGTCTTCAATTTCCGCCGTTAAAGCAATTTCTGCTGCTTTGTCATAACCGTTCTGATGATGACACAATGGTGCTTTCAAAATACTTTTTTTCTTAAAAGTGTTTTCTTCTCAACCGTAATTGACAGGATTCAACTATATCCACCCCATTCCTCTATCCTTCTGTACTCAACCCTTCTCATCCAACCAGAGCATAGATCCTTGACTTCCACTTCCATCTCACCAGCTGCCGTATTATATGAATCATCCTTTATTATTTCTACAAAATTCAATGTGATGCCATGATCAAACACGTATTTATTACGTCTTGCTAAACATTCAGTGCTTTGGTGAGACCTACATACCATTTGTGAGACACAAGAAACTACAGATGCTGGTTTACAAGAAAACACGAAGAGCTGGAGGAACTCAGCAACTTAGTCAGTATATTTGGAGAACATGGGTAGGCAACATTCCAGGTCAGGTCACAACACAAAACATTGCCTATCAATGTCTTCCAGAGATGTTGTCCAACTCGCTGAGTGACTCCAGCTCTCTGTGTTCTAAATACAGCTATGAAGGAAGTGCAGAGAAGTTCACTAGATTGCTTCTAGGATTAATGGTGGTCATATTGGCAACTTTGAACTTATATTCTTTGGTGTTTAGAATCTTTAGTTAAAGAGTGGCTCATTTGAGACGAGATGAGGAAGGATTTCTGCTGAATCAGCAATATTTGAGGCCGACAAAGCTTTTAGACAAGGGTATCAGTGATCCAATGATCAGATAAGCCATGGCTTTATTTCATGCAGCAAAGCTCACATCTGCTCCTTTGTCTTATGATGCAATTTTGGTAGGATTAGAATTGAGGAATGTTTGGCTATTGATTTAAAATTTTCTTCAATTGAAACTAATGGTTATGGCCTGATGTAAAACAAACTTGGTTCCTAATCAAGAGTTGGCAATTAGGATTAATTTTACCAACTTTAAATTACATTTCACAAAATTGTTCATAGGAACATTAATGAACAAAATGTTTATTTTCAAGATGAAGCCAAATGGCAAATCAATATACATTGTAGAAGCACATCAAAGGAAAATAATTTTGTGGGGAAATTTCAGAGCTTCAGGTTCTAAGAACTGAATATATGACTAACAGTTGTTACGGGAATTAAAATTAGAAATTCCCAAGTGGTCAGAATCTGAGAAACACATCTTAGAAGGTTGTATGGTTAAATATTTCAGGGAGTGGAGATAAATGGAGGGAGTTCAAAATGGAGAAACACACTTTAAAACAACATTTTCCTTAACTTACAACTGATGTAAGCAGTGCTGAAGAGACTGAGACTTGTAACAAATTTGGATTGAACATCAGTGTCTCCAATGACCCATAGCAACCATTATGGAGGATAAAAGAATGTTTTAGACCAATCAAATACAAAGATAAAAAATATCTTTCAAGAGATTTCAAAAGTTGATATATCTCTGTATATCAATGCTGTTAAGGGTCTTGCTATTAATTGTGTATTTTCCCCTTATATTTAACACCCCCCCCACACACACCCACAGTGCAACACCTCACACTTGCTCGGATTAAACTCCATTTCTCCTCCTATTTCTGCAGCTGATGCATATCCCGCTGCATACTTTGACAGCCTTCTTTAGTTACTGACCCCGCAATCTTGGTGTAATCTGCAAATATACTAACCAACCCATCTATGTATACGTCCAAGCCACTTGTATTTATCACCAAAACAGAGGTCCCAGCACTGATACCTACAGAACTCCACTGGTCATAGCCTGAATATTTGTTTTCAACTACAACCATGTCTTCCATCAGAATGCCAGTTTTGGATCCATAT
This sequence comes from Okamejei kenojei, assembly GCA_035221665.1. Taxonomy (NCBI): domain Eukaryota; kingdom Metazoa; phylum Chordata; class Chondrichthyes; order Rajiformes; family Rajidae; genus Okamejei; species Okamejei kenojei. The sequence continues at coordinate 36,301,778 of CM069141.1, read as the reverse complement.
GAACAAGTCACTGTTGATCCTGTGCATTTTAATCTTCTGGATCAGCCTATCATGGGGGTCAAAAAGGCACAACAGAGGATGTATTTCCTACGGCAGCTGAGGAAGCACAATCTGCCACAGGCAATGATGGTCCAATTGTACACAGCCATCGTAGAGTCTGTTCTCACCTTCTCCATCATAGTCTGGTTTGGCTCAGCCACCAAGCACGACACCTGGAGGCTGCAGCGAATCGTCCGATCAGCAGAGAAGGTTATTGGCTGCAACCTTCCCTCCATTGATGAACTGTACACTGCAAGGGCCAGGAAGCGAGCGGGTAAGATCATCTCTGACCCCTCTCACCCTGGCCACAAACTCGTTGAATCACTTCCATCTGGAAGGCGACTCCGGATTGTCAAAGCTGCCACAGCCAGACATAAAAACAGTTTTTATCTACGTGTAGTTGCTCTACTCAACAGCCAAAAATCTGTAGCCTCCCTTTGATCTGGTATTTTGTTGGTTCACATGCTTGATCAATGGTGATTTATCATAAATGTTTTATTATAATTAATCTTTAGTGTTTTCTGAGGCATTCGTAACTGTCACTGTATGTCATGTTTCTGGAATTCTCTGCCACAGAAGGTCGTTGAGGCCAGTTCATTGGCTATATTCAAGAGGGAGTTGGATGTGGCTCTTGTGGTTAAAGGGATCAAGGGGTATGGAGAGAAGGCAGGTACAGGATACTGAGTTGGATGATCAGCCAAGATCATATTGAATGGCGGTGCGGGCTCGAAGAGGCCAAATGGCCTACTCCTGCACCTATTTTTCTATGTTTCTATGTTGTGGGCGGAGCACCAAAGCAAATTCCTTGTATGTGAATACTTGGCCAATAAACTTACTTACTTTATCAAAAGCATTTCTATGTAGTTAACATTTTAACCCATTTTGGACAATGTGTGTTCTGATGTCAAATATTACCAGCTCATTATCCTTTGACTGCTTTCATTTTTACGAATAAGCATCCTCTTAATACTATCATGAAATCTCTGAATAATTACAGGACAAGTTGTCCTTAATGGTTTTATACAATGCCTCTGAAAAGTGTTATTTAGCAAAATCATTTCAATCAATAACGTGGAAAGGTTCATTACAATCCAATCCATACATCACCCCCGCATACAGATTTTTATTACATATAATCTAAGAATAAAAAGTCAATGTACATTCTAGGGTTTAGTTGCTTTATTATAATCTCTGCAAAACAATATGAAATTCAGACTGTGATTACAAGTAGCTGTAGTACCAACACCTGGCTGATACAAAGCAATTAAGAAAACTGTTAATGGGGCACAATCACCAAAACACAACACAACCTTGTTCATTAAAATATTTTCCACCATTTTCTGTACATTCAGCAAATGCATACGAATTAAAACCCCTACACTAACATAAACCTACGTTGAGGTTTAAACAAAATGCCTCCAAATTGACAGGCAAACAAATATATCATTGGTAACTAGTTGCCAACTTAAAAAAAAAATCCCTTTAAGTTTCGTCAAAAAATCATAACAATTTTCCCATTTTTAGGAGTCGGCCAATGTCACTCTTCAGCTAGCTAAATAATCAAAACTCACAGTGAGTTGTCCTCCAATTTTCCCTCTTGTGTCACCATCCAATTTTCCCTCTTGTGTCATCACCCAATTTTTCAAGACTGGCCTTCAGTAAATGGAGAAACATGACCTTAAATCCTTGTTCTACCACCTCACAGCACAGTACATCTTTAAGCGCACCACCGTTAACCACGGTTTTAATGAGAACAAAAATAATTGTAATGCAAGGCTCTGCTGTGTACCAGCATCAATCTCACTTATAGACTACACAATTATTAACACACTATAACCAATTTATTGGGGGAAAAATTAAATTAATGTTTCCACGTGACTTAATTGTGTCCATGAATAATTATATGAAAATGGTAATCAGTTACCAAAATTGTTTAAAATTAAAATTGATATAATTTGGAGTGATCACCCTTTCTTTTGAGATATTAAATATATGGTGCTATGATGGTTAATATTCATTTGAAGAATAAATTGCAGGGAACTCTGGATTGCATGACAGAAACAATATAGATATTGTAATAGGAACCAAATGGATATACATGAAGTGAATGCAGAAATCTAATTTGTGGTATTAATTTGCGAACAACATGAAAAAAGTTACCATGGAATAAAAAGAGGACGAAGCTCAGAACAGTTCCCCTTTCAAATCCAGAAACAAAACATATAGCAAAATCCTATTATAAAAAAATATTAACCAGTGAATTGAATTGAATTGAATATGACATTAAGAATTTTGTTTAAGGTGGAAATATTAGTGTTCTAAAATTGCAGAAGACATTTAGTACTATATATTCAATTGGTACGGTACTTAGAATAATAATTCTAGCAACCTCAAACTGCTGGCCCAGATTAGTCCCTTCTGCTATTATATCATGAATGTATTAAAGTGCTTTATTCAAATAAGATATGGAATAGTTACTAGTGTCATAACTTCCTTAAACACAATGCTGGTACCAAACAGGCCTAATTAAAAAAGTCTCCCAAATGTAAAAATACTTATGTACATATTATACTGTACATTTCACTAATATTTAAATTGATGCAAATTCCAAGTGCAATATGTATACTATTTTGTGGCGAGATGCAACAGCAGTAATAATCAAATTCAAATATCGCATTTAAATTATTTTCTTAAAAAGCCAATAAGCATTTTACAAATAATTTTTCATCATCTCATTTTCTTCAGTACATTGTAGCAATGAATAACATTACATATCTTTGTTAAACATAGGGTCCCATGGATGTCAGAATGTACAATGAATAAAATTACGATTCAGTATAATTTTTGTGTGTGTGTATATATATATATATAAATATATAATATATATATATATATACACACACACACACACACACACACACACACACACACACACATATATATATATATATATATATATATATATATATATATATATAACATTATAAATCAATACGTTTTTTTTTAACTCATTCCATGGAAATCAACAATAATGACACTTCCACATCCTATATCCACTTTCAGTAAGACACCAGATAATGATGTTGCAGAAATGAAAATGGTATGAATGAAACAAAAACAAATGACAGTAGTAAATTAGCCAGCAGTTCAATTTAATATTCTTTACTCAAGATGAATTATAGCTAGAATTTAGAGAAAGCAGACAGAAGTTCCAAATGTCTTGTAAAGTGAGTACTTACTTAACTTGAGGATGGAAGACAACTGCATAGATGTTCAGGATTTCAAACTTATAATCTATTGTGCTACTACTAAATATATATTGTGTATCAAACACATTTTCTTTTAAAGTAGGTAAGCATCTTTGTATTGGAAACAACAGACCTGTTAACTTTGACCAAGTGTATATTTGTTTAGTGCATTCATTGAAGAGCTTTAATTTAATGAAACGTACAAAACATATTGTTAAATTGTTACATATTCATTGACATGGTTATGGCAAACGTACGTCTGGCAAAAAAATGTTTACACGGGCACAGATTTTCTTAAAATGTCTATATAATTAAATTTGTTGGAATATTTTAATAAAAGAAATTGGGTGAGAATAGAATAGTTTTGAAAAAGATAAATACATTTTCAACAATAAATCCTGAATTATAAAGTGAATGAGGAATGATCTAATTAATCACAAGACACTTGTGCAAGTAAAATGTATGTCAAAACAAAATACTCATGCTAAGTATGTTGCATTCTGTGGATCTTATATACTTAAAATTTACAGTATAGAATGGAAATGTAATAAAATCTAAATAGCTGATCAATATGAGCAATGCTACCATTCTTAGTAAATTATGAAATTTTGAAACAACTAATGAGTAAAATTGAATGCAATCAAACAGGGAATATACCATCAAAGTTAGGTTGCTTTGGAATACCCACATCTAATTTCATCAAGAAGCATTAAGTGGGGGTCATACTGGCAGTTATTGTTTAGATTTGAACATATTCACTATTAAAATAACAACACCTCAACTATTCTTAATAGTTACCAATAACATCAAAATTCCAACACTATTTTGTGAACACTGTTCTAAAATTGTACATGGCAACAGTTTGAGGATGCATTTTTGTTAAGGCGTAAAGGCTAATCACTTCTGACAAATCTGTTGATTTTTGTTAAAGGTGTAATGCATAGGATAAGCAAGAAGAAAACCAGAGGTGAGTAGTTTTAGAAGGACTTCGGCAAATGCCATAGGGGGTTATTAAACAGTTAAATAATTTTTGATTGAGGATTTATTAACTAACAAAAACAGTGTGGGAATAAACAGTTTATTTTCAAGTTAGGAGGCTCTGACTAACGAGGTGTTGCAAGCAGCAGTGCATGTGCCCGAGCAGTTCACCATTTATATTTATGGCTGGAAGACAGAGTGTGATATATCCAAGCCAGGCATAATTTGTATAATTTGTAAGGGGTTTCAAGACTCAACTGGCAAGCACATGGTAAATGGAATATGAAACTGTAAAAAAATAGGTCATTCACTTTGGTCGAGAACACAGAAAGGCTGAATACTTTTTTAAATGTTAAAAGATTTAAGAATTTCAGAGACCTGCGTGTCTTTGTACACTTCAAATTAATATGCAGCAGATGCATGAAATTAGGAAGGCTACGAATATGTCATAGTTTATCGCAAAAATAATTGAGTACCGGGAAAAAATGTCTTAATGTGATGCACCCAGAATGTTGTGCACCAGTCAGGTCTCAGCTAGGCTATATTTTCAAGCTCAGAAGAGTAAGAGGTGATTTCAATGAAACAAAAACTTCTTCAGAGCTCCACAAGATAATATTACCCCGGCAGAAATGTATAGAAGCAAGGGTGATAAGTCAGCCACTTAGGTCTGATATGAAGAACAAAATCTTCTTTATCCAGAGGATAGTGAATCTTTGGAATTCTCTTCGCAAAAGGGTGGTGGAGGCAGAGTATTTTCGGCAGAAATCGCTAGATATTTGGTTATTAAGGATATTAAGGGATTTTGGATTAGTGCAAGAAAGGGGCACTGAGGTAAAAGAATAGCAGACCAGGCATGAAGAACTGAATGACCTACTACTTTTAGTTCGTAAACATTTCTTCAAACTACTTCCACTGACTTTGTTGCCAGCTTTAGACTTTTTTTTGAAATTTAGAATATATGGTTCTTTCACCACACATTAAAAATCCAGTTTTCAAAATGAAAATATTAAAGGAACATAAGTCATCAATTTAATTTATCCAAACTGCTGATTTAGTGACATGTACAGCTCAGCGCTGCATTTTAAAACTGTTTCAATTGGGCCAGGAAAAAGAGTTTTGAAAAAACAGAAAATAGGTCTGAAAATAGGACTAAATATATTTAACGTTATAAAATATAGCTATTCAGTCCTACAAGGTACTTTATGACTGGAGATAGTTTTACAGATCTGTTGTTCCAAAACTTATGACAAGGATAAACCAATCATTCCAAGAACACTGAACATGCTCAATATATCAAAAATTCCAAATAGAACATTATACATTTCTCTTTTTATAAGGTTATTTTTATATATATTAGCATACATTAAAATATTTCATGAAAAAAGGAAGAAAGATATTACTGGCATCAAATTATAACCATTTTTAGACTGTTTAGTGCCACAGAGTCCCCTGGTAAAATGTAAAGCTGCACAGCTTGCTTTCATCTTGTTGCCCAAGTGTAACTGTACATTTTACTAACAGGTATAAATCAAGTATCAATGTAGCATTCTTACAGGTCAGGAGTAGCAGCAAATGGCAGGAATACAAATGCAATGATGACAAAAGTGCAATTCTAATATCCGTAAAGTAAAATATCATCAATGAACAAGTTATCTTTATTTACAGAGAAACACTGCTAATCAAAATCAAACTGCACTTCAACAGGCTGCCAATAGCATATCGCATGGATGTTAACACTAAACTCTGAAATTTGACAATAACTCTCAGCCATCAGTTGTTCACAATTAATGAAGTCAATAACTGTGAAGCATCCTTTTGGAACTATGACTTACCAAAGTGACACAACTTTTCAATCCAGTTACAACTAATGCTTATACAAAATAAAAACTGAAACCCAAGTTGATCTTTCATAATGTCTTAATTGAAAAGCTACAGAAACAAACAAATAAGATCAACTGTATTCATATATTTACCTTTAACAATATCTATTTTGGTTACCTAATTGAAAATACAAAAATATATAGCTTTAGAAGTACTTTTTACATCCTATCAAGTAACATTTAGAAATTTGACATGCACGTTACTACATTAAATGCAAAAGGTGGCAACTGAGGAATTTTAGTATCGGTAGGCAATATACATTTATACAATTGTACAAATAGTTAAAATTAAATTTTGGTTATTTGCCTTTGTTTCAAGAGTGTACCACATACATGCTTTTTATCTTTTTTTAATGTAACAACTGCAAGCCACTATAATACACTGAAATGTTAACACAAATCGATTTATAAATTACATTCTTTCGCTATGCATCTACATCTGGAGAAGATATGAGCCTATAATCTTTCAATATCTGATTTTCTAGAAGCTTACAGGATCAAAATCTTAGAAAGTGTACTTGCATCCTCTTTCTGTGGATATTTGGACCCACACAACATATTTCACAGTTCTCGTAAAACCCTAACCCAACCCTGATTACATTCAATTTTGTATCAGTGTAAGCTGTGCAAAACTTTACTTCACTGGCATTATGCCAAATAATTGCATTTATCTTTGGTACAAAATAGTGTGCAAATATTTCTGAAAAGTACCGAAACCCTTGTTTCAATAACCATCTTTATACAATACAGACTCTGTGGCATATATATCTACATCGTTGAAATATTCCTATATACATTCATAATGGTTTAAACAGCCAAAGAGTGAAAATAAACAAATACTTTTAAAATCCATAAAATTTACCCACTGTACATCCATTACCTTACATCTTTTCTTTCATTTTAAATACAAGGCACAAAGAATATTACTCCTTTCTGAAACTTAAATACTAATGCAATGTCTGAAGAGGCCATGTAATTTACTATATGAACTAGTTAACACATACTTAATAATACAAGAATATATACAAAAATAATATATAGTAATGGTGTTAATGGAGGAAAATCAGCAACAGCTGTTAACTCTATAAGGAACTACAAATAATATTTTTTTTTATTTCTTGATTCAACCACTGCATCCATATCTCTCCTGAAACTTAACATAAGTTTCAACCAACATATTAGAACACATCAATCACTCGGTCATTTCAAAAATAGGTAAGTAAAATTTACCTTCTAGTACCTGAGCACATAACACTATCTATAAAGAGCATTCCTTTTTCCAGAACTCTGTATCAACATGAGTTTCCACCTCTCTTTTTAAAGCAGCCCTCACACAACTAACAAACTGTCACTTTTTATAATGAATCAAACATTTATCACAGAAATGGCAGATATGTAATTATAGGCTGAAGCTGTTTTGGACAGAGGATGGCACGTTATGCTTTTGATGTAGGGACTCGAAGACCTTCAAGGCCACCTGTTGGGTCCCCTTCTCCTGTTTTTTCCAACACTTGGTTGACAAAGTCAGATGTTTGTCCAGCTACCATTGTCCCTATCAAAAAAACAAATCATTAAAAAAAGATTAGCTAATTAATAATGAAATAGAGACTCAATTTATGTTAGCAGGTATACGGTATTAGAAGCAAGAACAGCACTAATGAGCAACCAAGAGCTAGGTTATAAAATAAGCTTGTATGTATACAAGGCTTAGGGAGTATAAGGAAAAGGTTTTAAAAAAGCATCAAACAACAGCTACTCATTGCTGAATCTCTCTAATCTTTCCTGTATATCTTCTACTTGCACAGAGAAGTTTGATGTAGTCAGCTGTGCAGATTTAAAATCAGGGAATTGCTTCTTTGAAAATTCAGGTTTGTAAGATTCTCCAATATACTTCCCCACATTAACCTATCCCTACATTCATTGACTTTTGCAAGGAAAATAATAGAAACTGTAAGGCATAAAACCAAGGAGAATTGCAGAAAAATTACAAATATACACATAGTAGTCTAAAGGTAATTTTGTGATTTATCCATGCCAAATAATGGCGAATGTCCACTTCAAAGTTTATTGTGTAACATCCAGAACATTTAAATATTTAACGAACACCAAGAGAACAATTTAGCTATTTATTATAGCGATGCATCCTCTCAGTTTGCATTGCACGTTAATCTATATGCACACTGAGGGAAAATGGAGGTTGATAAGGCAAATAATTAAAATAAACAGGCTATAATTTCTTACCCAGTGTTTTGTTTAAAAGATTTTCAAGCTTTTCTAGCATGCCGTTGCCTTCCTTTTCCCCCAGATTCTGTACACGACTTACTATTTCTTGCTTAATTGAGTTAATCACATATAGCAGGTGATCTACAAATAAAAATATACATACACTTAGAAAATCCACTATGTATTTAAACAAATGTCAGTAGTTGTCAAGTGTTTAATTGTCATATGTATTGAATTGGAACAATTAAATGATTACTTTCAGCAGCACAATGGATTTGTAAATGCAGTAGGTAGATAACAAAATAAAGAAAAAACGTTTAAATAAATAAATAAACAAACAATATCGTGTATAAATCAAAGCCTAAAGTCCCTAGTGCAACCAAGACTGTTCATAGCTCAGAGTTTGTTGTGTTCAATGGCATGATGGTTGTTTGGAAGACACTATTCCTGAACCTGACCATCACAATTTTCAGACTCCTGTATCTTATTTAAAATACATAAAGATTTGGGCAAAGGAATACATTTATATATGGAGTATATTTATGTATACATAATATATATGGAGAAATAAGCACCATGAACAAAACCAATATTCTTCTCCATTGACAAATTATATATTTATCGCACAACCTAAAACACATTCAAACTTTTATCAACATTGCTTTTAATGATGGGAACAGAAAGTCTCGTGATCAACATGTTTAGTTAGTTTACCTAATTAAAGTAATTTAAAACAGAAAATACGGTAAGTTCCCAGTAGAAAAACCGAATTAAATTTTTGGGTCAGTATCTTTCTGCAGATTTTCTGCTTTTTGATTCATAGTTAAAATTAAAACTTCTATTTGATCCAGTTGTAACAGTTTTGATATTTTCATGGAAATACTAAGCAAATAACATTTTACTAACATTGTCTATTTTTGCACTTCAACAGAAACATTGATCTTGATATTTACTCAGGAAGAGTGTATGACGTTGCAAGGAAAACTCTCGAAGCTAAGAATTCAAAGGACTGTTTTTGTATAAACACAATGGGATCACGAGAGGAAACACTTCATTGACAGATCAGCAGAGAGCACTCTTGCTGGTCCTGGCTCATGATATATCATTAAAATATTTTTTCTGTGAGTCAGCAGCTCACACCTCCATTCTATTGCCAAACTTCCTGAGCCCTGGGAAATACATAAATAGCAGCAGCAAATTTTAAATACTGCTCCAAATGAAGTACCAAATTAAGGCTCCAAATTAAGATGTTGCTGTACTGAGGGATAGCCAAGTCTATCCCTCATTGCTGGCAGCAGATGGAAAGTGGTTGTGAAGTGGAAAGCGGTTGTAAAAGGACAGCGCCGCTGGGAAGGGAGAGTTTCTTTCACAGCGTGTGGGGAGTCTGGCCCGGGTCAGCACAGGCAGGAGCGTTGAGAAGGAGGCGGTCGGGGATCATGCCAGCAACACATTCTCTCTCCACTGCTGCGGCCCTCCGAGCAAGGAGCCACCGCATTGTAGCCGGGGAGGGAAGTTGCTCGGGTGGCTGCGAGCGGCCATCGGGACCAGACAGTGGAACCGGCCGCCACCTTAGCGCCATCTGCTGGCCCGCTCACCTCTGTCAGTGCTCTCCGTTTGAACACCTCTCTCCTGCCGCTCGCCAGCCTTGCTCATGTCAGCCGCTTCCCACAAATCCTTAAATTCCAACTGCTGCCAGGAGCAGGACATGGCCTTCACTTGCTGCGCTGGGTGACACTGCATGGCATTCACTACCCGCTCCGTGTCTTTCAAGAATAAAGATCATAGAGTGTAGCGGGCGATGGATAACAGGACAGCGGACGGTGGAGCTTACTCCTGTGTCAGCGCGAATTATCTCAATTGGTCCCTTGAACTAGTATTGTCATTCAATAAGAACACAACTGATTCAACTTGTCCCGGTGTGCTCCCGTTTTTCCCCAACATCTCTCCACCTGCCTTCACCCTCCACCCCCCACCCATTCATTCATTCGGAATGGAGGAGATCTGGAAGGCTTGGGCAAATTGAATTGTTACTGTCTTCATTTTTATTTATATATTTATTGTGCATGAGAAATTCTATGTGAATTGGTGAATTGATCATGGGGAACAAGGACATGGCAGACCAATAGAAAAACTAAGTTGGTTCTGTCTTCACTAAGGAAGACATAAATAATCAGCCGGAAATAGCAGGGGACCGGGGGTCAAATGAGATGGAGGAACTGAGTGAAATCCAGGTTAGCCGGGAAGTGGTGTTAGGTAAATTGAATGGATTAAAGGCCGATAAATCCCCAGGGCCAGATAGGCTGCATCCCAGAGTACTTAAGGAAGTAGCCCCAGACATAGTGGATGCATTAGTGATAATTTTTCAAAACTCTTTAGTTTCTGGAGTAGTTCCTGAGGATTGGAGGGTAGCTAATGTAACCCCACTTTTTAAAAAGAGAGGGAGAGAGAAAACGGGGAATTACAGACCAGTTAGTCTAACATCGGCAGTGGGGAAACTGTTACAGAGTCAGTTATTAAAGATGGAATAGCAGCACATTTGGAAAGTGGTGAAATCATTGGACAAAGCCAGCATGGATTTATGAAAGGTAAATCATGTCTGACGAATCTTATAGAATTTTTGAGGATGTAACTAGTAGAGTGGATAAGGGAGAACCAGTGGATGTGTTATATCTGGACTTTCAGAAGGCTTTCGACAAAGTCCCACATAAGAGATTAGTATGCAAACTTAAAGCACACGGTATTGGGGGTTCAGTATTGATGTGGATAGAGAACTGGCTGACAGACAGGAAGCAAAGAGTAGGAGTAAACGGGTCCTTTTCAGAATGGCAGGCAGTGACTAGTGGGGTACCGCAAGGCTCAGTGCTGGGACCCCAGCTATTTACAATATATATTAATGATTTGAACGAGGGAATTGAATGCAACATCTCCAAGTTTGCGGATGACACGAAGCTGGGGGGGGGGGGGGGGGGGGGGGGGGCAGTGTTAGCTGTGAGGAGGATGCTAGGAGGCTGCATAGGTTGGGTGAGTGGGCAATTGCATGGCAGATGCAGTATAGTGTGGATAAATGTGAGGTTATCCACTTTGGTGGCAAAAACAGGAGAGTAGACTATTATCTGAATGGTGGCCGATTAGGAAAAGGGGAGATGCAACGAGACCTGGGTGTCATGGTATACCAGTCATTGAAAGTGGGCATGCAGGTGCAGCAAGCAGTGAAGAAAGCGAATGGTATGTTGGCATTCATAGCAAAAGGATTTGAGTATAGGAGCAGGGAGGTTCTACTGCAGTTGTACAGGGTCTTGGTGAGACCACACCTGGAGTATTGCGTACAGTTTTGGTCTCCTAATCTGAGGAAAGACATTCTTGCCATAGAGGGAGTACAGAGAAGGTACACCACACTGATTCCTGGGATGTCAGGACTTTCATATGAAGAAAGACTGGATAGACTCGGCTTGTACTCGCTAGAATTTAGAAGATTGAGGGGGGATCTTATAGAAACTTACAAAATTCTTGAGGGGTTGAACAGGCTAGATGCAGGAAGATTGTTCCCGATGTTGGGGAAGTCCAGAACAAGGGGTCACAGTTTAAGGATAAGGGGGAAGTCTTTTAGGACCAAGATGAGAAAAACATTTTTCACACAGAGAGTGGTGAATCTCTGGAATTCTCTGCCTCAGAAGGTGGTTGAGGCCAGTTCATTGGCTATATTTAAGAGGGAGTTGTGGCCCTTGTGGCTAAGGGGATCAGGGGGTATGGGGAGAAGGCAGGTACGGGATACTGAGTTGGATGATCAGCTATGCTCATATTGAATGACGGTGCAGGCTCGAAGGGCCGAATGGCCTACTACTGCACCTATTTTCTATGTTTCAATGTTTCTATATCTCGCCAGCCTTTTTTCAAAATTTAGCAACTCAAAATGGGGGTGGGTCTTCGACACAGGTGCGTCTTCATTGCCGGAAAATACGGCCTGTGAAGAAAGCGAATGGCATGTTGTCCTTTATAACAAGAGGAGTTGAGTATATAGAAACATAGAAAGTAGGTGCAGGAGTATGCCATTCGGCCCTTGGAGCCTGCACCGCCATTCAATATGATCATGGCTGATCATCCAACTCAGTATCCCGTACCTGCCTTCTCCCCATACCCTCTGCTCCCCCCAGCCACAAGGGCCACATCTAACTCCCTCTTAAATATAGCCAATGAACTGGCCTCCACTACCCTCTGTGGCAGAGAGTTCCAGAGACCCACCACTCTCTGTGTGAAAAAAGTCCTTCTCATCTCGGTCCTAAAGGATTTCCCCCTTATCTTTAAGCTGTGACCCCTTGTCCTGGACCTCCCCAACATCAGGAACAATCTTCCTGCATCTAGCCTGTCCAACCCCTTAAGAATTTTGTAAGTTTCTATAAGATCCCCTCTCAATCTCCTAAATTCTAGAGAGTATAAACCGAGTCTATCCAGTCTTTCTTCATAAGACAGTCCTGACATCCCAGGAATCAGTCTGGTGAACCTTCTCTGCACTCCCTCTATGGCAATAACGTCCTTCCTCAGATTTGGAGACCAGAACTGTGGTCTCACCAAGACCCTATACAACTGAAGTAGAAACTCCCTGCTCCTATACTCAAATCCTTTTGCTATGAAAGCTAACATACCATTCGCTTTCTTCACTGCCTGCTGCACCTGCATGCCTGCTTTCAATGACTGGTGTACCGTGACACCCAGGTCGCGCTGCATCTCCCCTTTTCCTAATCGGCCACCATTTAGATAATAGTCTGCTCTCCTGTTTTTCCCACCAAAGTGGATAACCTCACATTTATCCACATTATACTGCATCTGCCAAACATTTGCCCACTCACTCAGCCTCTCCAAGTCACCTTGCAGTCTCCTAGCATCCTCCTCACAGCTAACATTGCCCCCCAGCTTAGTGTCATCTGCAAACTTGGAGATATTGCCTTCAATTCCCTCATCCAGATCATTAATGTATATTGTAAATAACTGGGGTCCCAGAGCGGACCCTTGCGGTACCCAGTATAGGAGCAAAGACGTCCTTATGCAGTTGTATATGGCCTTAGTGAGACCACACCTGGAGTATTTTGTGCAATTGTGGTCCCCTAATTTGAGGAAGGACATTCTTGCTATTGAGGGTGTGCAACGTAGGTTTATAAGGTTAATTCCCGGGATGATGGGACTGTCATATGCTGAGAGAATGGAGCGGCTGGGCTTGTATTCTCTGGAGTTTAGAAGGATGCGAGGATGAAATATATAAGATTATTAATTATTTGGACATGCTAGAGGCAGGAAACATGTTCCTGATGTTGGGGGAGTACAGAACCAGGGACCACAGTTTAAGAATAAGGGGTAAGCCCTTTAGAACGGAGAAGAGGAAACACATTTTCTCACAGAGAGTTGTGAGTCTGTGGAATTCTCTGCCTCAGAGGGCAGTGGAGGCCGGTTTTCTGAATACTTTCAAGAGAGAGCTAGATAGAGCTCTTAAAGATAGTGGAGTCAGGGAATATGGGGAGAAGGCAGGAACAGGGTACTGATTGGGGATGATCAGCTATGATCACATTGAATGGCAGTGCTGGATCGAAGGGCCGAATGGCCTACTCCTGCACCTGTTGTCTATTGTCTATGTCAATGAATTATTTATTGGGTGTGTGCACTGCAGTTTACAACATGTTCTCAGATTTAAAAAAAATATGGTATAATTTTTTTCCATCTGTCATAGCAAAAAGTATGATAATGTTTGCTGGGAAAGTAAATTATTCGATGTAGTTATCTGAATTAGACTCCAGAGAAAGTCGTTTCGTGCTACATCAAAATGAAGAGTCGCTCCATCCTGACCCAAAATTTGCCTCAAGCTTCTATCTTATATATTTATAGCTTTAACGTGAGTTTACCTCTTCCCACAGTAATTATGCCAAGTTCAGATTGACCAATATGCAGAAAAGACCACCCGCCAACCCCACCCAAACCCACAAATGGCCACCCTTCATTTAAAACACAGACGCATGGGGGTAAAAAGGGACGTTGACCTCAAGCACTGCGTTTGGAAAAAAAAGACTGGATAAAGCTGTTTTTTAAACTTAGCTTTTCTGATTAGATTTATTTCTCTGATCATCAGCCCAGATATAAATTAACTGACAGAACTGAAGATTACAACTAGTTTAGATCAAAGCCAAATTTGACATGAAATATGAACTTTGTTTCTTTTTTCACAGATGCTGCCTGACCTACTGAGTATTTCCAGAAATGTTTTTTTTACCAGCAACACCCAGATTTTCCAAAAGACTTCGAGAGATCAGTGCTGTTCCCTCAGCAGGGACACTCAGTCACGGAGATACTCTCGGGGGAGGGACAAGTAATTAGCTTGGAAGAAAAAATGAAACTAAACTATTTCGATTTCAAATACTCCCTTTGAAGTTAAGTTCCAAACAATTTGCTAGCAAATTATGTTTTAAGGATATTCTCTAGTTTCAGAGGTAAGTAGGCGACACCTGCTAACAGGAATATCCCACAAACTACCAATTATCAATGTTCAGTTGAGCATAATATCTGCTGCATTCTCTGTGGGATACATATTAGCTGCACCCCAGAATAATTCTCTCAAGTTCAAACAAATGAAAGTAGTACCATGAAAGATATTCACATTTCTACAAAACACAAAAATAGGCTCAATACCTCAAAATGAACAATGACAATAGACAATAGGTGCAAGAGTACGCCATTCGGCCCTTCGAACCAGCACCGCCATTCACTGTGATCATGGCTGATCATCCACAACCATCCTGCCTTCTCCCCATATCCCTTGACTCCGCTATCTTTAAAAGCTCTATTCAACTCTCTCATGAAAGCATCCAGAGAATTCCATATTCACAACTCTCTGGGTGAAAAAGTTTTTCACCTCCGTTCTAAATGGCCTACCCCTTATTCTTAAACTGTGGCCCCTGGTTCTGGACTCCCCCAACATCGGGAACATGTTTCCTGCCATTAGCGTGTCCGATCCCTTAATATTCTTATATGTTTCTATAAGATCCCTTCTCATCCTTCTAAATTCCAGTGAATACAATCCCAGTCATTCCATTCTTTTATCATATGACAGTCCCACCATCCTGGGAATTAACCTCGTGAACCTACGCTGCACTCCCTCAATAGCAAGAATGTCCTTCCTTAAATTTGGAGACCAAAACAGCACACAATACTCCAGGTGTGGTCTCACTAGGGCCGTGTACAACTTTTTAAAAAATGTGACACTTTCTCAGCAACTATTTTTGAAGTATTATTATCCTGTCAAATCATTTATTAAGGCCATCTACACTTGCTTGAAGAGTCTGGATCCAGGAATCATAGTTTCCGGAATAGTAATAGCTATTTAAGACAAAGATGATGGGAAATTTCTTCAACAGGAAAGTTGTGAATTTGTGAAATTCTCTAACCCAATGGTTGATCAATCAGTTGATGAATACATCCAAGACTGACAACCTTCGGTACGAGAAGAATTAAGGCATGTGGGGTTATAGCAGGAATTGGAAATGTACAGCGCCCTCCATAATGTTTGGTACAAAGATCCATCAATTATTTATTTCCATCTATATTCCGCAATTTGAGATTTATAACAGAAAAAAAAATCATAGTCCCCCACATTTCAGGGCACCATAATGTTTGGGACACAGCAATGTCATGTAAATGAAAAGTAGTCATGTTTAGTACTTTAGTCATGTTTGTTGCATATCCTTTGCATGCAATGACCGCTTGAAGTGTGCGATTCATAGACACGGATGTCTTCTCTGGTGTTGCTCTGCCAGGCCTGTATTGCAGCCACCTTTAGCTTATGCTTGTTTTGGGGTTGGTACCCTTCAGTTTTCTCTTCAGCATATAAAAGGCATGCTCAATTGGGTTCACATCAGGTGATTGACTTGGTCACTCAAGAATTGACCATTTTTTAGCTTTGAAAAACTCCTTTGTTGATTTAGCAGTATATTTGGGAACATTGTCTTGCTGTAGAATGAACCGTCGGCCAATGAGTTTTAAGGCATTTATTTGAACTTGAGTAGATAGGATGTGTCTATACACTTCAGAATTCATTATGCTCCTTCCATCAGCAGTTGTATCATCAATGAAGATACGTGAGCTTCAGCAGCCATACATGCCCAGGCCATAACATCCCCACCACCGTGTTTCACAGATGAGGCGGAATGCTTTGGATCTTGGGCAGTTCGACAAGCTGTACCCGGCCATGCTATTTTTTTGCGGCTAACCAGTGGTTTGCATCTTGCAGTGTGGCATCTGCATTTCTGTTCTTTAAAGTCTTCTGCGGACAGTGGTCATTGACAAATCCACACCTTACTCCTGAAGAGTGTTTCTGACCTGTCGGACAGGTGTTTGGGGATTTTCTTTATTATAAAGAGAATTCTTCTGTCATTAGTTGTGGAGGTCTTCCTTGGCCTGCCAGACCCTTTGCGATTAGTAAGTTCACCAGTGCTCTCTTTCTTCTTAATGATGTTCCAAACAGTTGATTTTGGTAAACCTAAGTTTTCGCTGACGTCTCTAACAGTTTTATTCGTTTCTCAGTTTCATAATGGCTTCTAAGACTTTCATTGGCACAACTTTGAAGGCAGGACACCTGCCATTCAACTCTGCGGGATGGGTCTTTGTCCCAAACATTATGTAGGGCACTGTAGCTATAGAATGGTTGAGCTCTGGCCTGCTGGATTCAAATTAGATTCTACTGAACAGAGATCTCCAGGGGGCATTGCCCCGTGGTAGGGTTCCAAGGTGCAACTCCGGCGGCAGGGCCAGATATAAGCCAAGCTTAAGGCCTCACCATTAGGGGCTGAAGCCGGGCCTCGAAATCCCTCCGGTCAAGGCAAGGACACCTGCCATTCAACTCATCTCTCCCTGTCAATCTCTGTCTCCGCCCGCCATGGCAGGCAGGCACCTTGCACATGCGCACTGCTACGGCCAGCACATCCTCCCCCCTGCACATGCGCACAACCACGGCCAGCACATCATCGGCCGCCCTGTACATGCGCACTGCCACGGCAACTGGTCGGCGCTGGGCACTTTCTCCCTCGCTTTGAATTGTGGGAGATCTGGCCACCATTGCTGTCCGGTCGCCGCCTTGCCGCGACCGCTGAAAACCAACGCAGAATCACTCCCTGACCCTGGATCTGGGGTAATTCCCTGGGGTAACTCTTGCTTCTGGTTTCCTGGTCCTCCATAAATATTCTAAATGAATTTAAACTGGAGGTGGTGGAGGGATGAACAATAACAGCCTATTGCATTTTATCTGTTTATTTATTGTGTATATATATATGGTCTATGGTATATAAACACACTGAACTTTTATCTCCTGTTCTGTATTATGTTTACATATTCTGTTGTGCTGCAGCAAACAAGAATTTCATTGTCCTATCAGGGACACGACAATAAAACTCTCTTGACTCTTGACATGGACTTAAGCAAAAAAGGGTTCTTGGGGAAAAAAGAGGTAACTTAAATTTAGTTGCGACTAGTTGGGTACCTATGATAGGGTGAAGACTATTCCATGCTTTAATTGTGAGGGGGAACTCCATGGAGCAGCCAGCAACTCTGGATAGACGAAATTGGGTGACGTTTCGGATAGAGACCCTTCTTTAGACTCCCTCTGGTTTTTGTGTTTTTAATTTAATTTAAAGAAACAGCGTGGAAACAGGCCCTTCGGCCCCCCTAGTCAATGCCGACCACCCGTACACTAGTTCTATCCCACACATTAGCAGCGTAAGTCAAGACTCAAGAGTGTTTTATTCTTTCACGTTCCAGTTAGAACAATTAAATCCTTACTTGCAGCAGCACAACAGAATATGTAAACATAGAACTCTGTAAACAATGTTATAAATGAGAAAACAAAACGGTGTATATTTATATATATGAATATATATGAATATATAGATATATATATATGAATATATATATATCTATATATATGTGTGAGTGTGTGTGTGTGTGTGTGAGTGTGTGTGTATAATATATATACCCACACAATACACAATTTCCCTCCTGGGATTAATAAAGTTCTATAGTATCGTGTGTGTAGGAAGGAACTGCAGATGGTGGTTTAAACTGAAGATAGACACAAAAAGCTGGAGAAACTCAACAGGTCAGACAGAATCTCTGGGCAAAAGGAAAAAATTACATTTTGGGTTGGGTCTGAAATAGGTTCCTGCACACCTTTGGAATGTGGAAGGAAACAAGAGCATCCGGAGAAAGCCCATGCGATCAAAGGGACAAACTCTATACAGACAGCAGCCATATTCAGGATCAATTTCGGGGTCTCTGGCACTTTTAGGCAGCAATTTTATGGCCAGTGTACTGCCCCATAGTCTTGACCTTAATTAAAACATACAGTAGCTGTAAAGTGGGACATAGCGTCACTTGGAGATTTAAAACTGAAAATAGCTATTTTCATTTTTTTAGTAACCAAAGTTATCAACGAATAATTTTGTGTGTGTTGGAAAACAAAATATAGTGGCACAGCTGGTAGACTTGCTGCCTCACACACCAGAGATCTGTGTTCGATCCTGTCCTCGGGCACAGTCTGTGTTGAATTTGCACATTTTCCCTGCAAGGTTTCCTCCCACATCCAAAAGACGCATTGGCTTTGTAAGTTAACTCTGTAAAATTGCCCCTAATGTGTAGGGAGTGGGTGAGGAAAGTGGGTTAACAGAACTTGTGTGAATGGGTAGACAAAAATGCTGGAGAAACTCAGCGGGTGAGGCAGCATCTGTGGAGTGAAGGAAATAGGCGACATTTCGGGTCGAGTCCCTTCTTCAGACTGATGTGAGTGTGGGGGGGAACGGGAAGAAGAAAGGAAGAGGCGGAGACATTGGGCTGAGGAAGAGCTGGGAAGGGGAGGAGAAAGCAGGAATTACCTGAAATTGAAGAAGTCAATGTTCATACCGCTGGGGTGTAAACCGCCCAAGCGAAATATGAGGTGCTGCTCCTCCAATTTACGGTGGGCCTCACTCTGGCCATGAAAGAGGCCCAGGACAGAAAAGTCGGATTCGGAATGGGAGGGGGAGTTGAAGTGCTGAGCCACCAGGAGATCAGGTTGGTTATTGTAGACCGAGCGGAGGCGTTGGGCGAAGCGATCGCCAAGCCTACGCTTGGTTTCACTGATGTAGGGCAGCTGACACCTAGAGCAGTGGATGCAATAGATGAGGTTGGAGGAGGTGCAGGTGAACCTCTGCCGCACCTAGAAAGACTGCTTGGGTCCTTGAATGGAGTCAAGGGGGGAGGTACAGCGACAAGTGTAGCATTTCCTGTGGTTGCAAGGGAAAGTGCCAGGAGAGAGGGTGGTTTAGGTGGGAAGGGACAAATTGACCAGGGAGTTACGGAGGAAGCGGTCTCTGCGAAACGCCAACAGGGGAGGAGATGGGAATATGTGGCCAGTGGTGGGATCCCATTGGTAGACAAAAAAGCTGGAGAAAATCAGCGGGTAAGGCAGCATCTATGGAGCGAAAGAATAGATGACGTTTCGGGTCGAGACCCTTCTTCAGATTGATGTCGGTGGGGGCACACGAAAAAGAAAGGAAGAGGCGGAGACAGTAGGCTGTGGAAGAGCTGGGAATGCGAGGGGAAGGAGGGAGAAAGCAAGGACAACCTGAAATTAGAGAAGCCAATGTTCATACTGCTGGGGTGTAAACTACACAAGCAAATACGAGGTGCTGCTCCTCCAATATGCGGTGGGCCTCACCCTGGCCATGGAGGAGGCCCAGGACAGAAAGGTCGGATTCGGAATGGGAAGGGGAGTTGAAGTGTTGAGCCACCGGGAGATCAGGTTGGTCATTGCTGATAAGGGAGGGAGAGGAGCCTGATGTTGTGGTACACATAGGTACCAATGACATAGGCAGAAAAAGTGACGAGGTCCTGAAGGGAGAATTTAGGGAGTTGGGGAGAAAGTTAAGGAGAAGGACCAAAAGGGTAACGATTTCAGGATTACTGCCTGTGCCGCGTGACAGTGAGAGTAGGAATGAAATGAGGTGGAGGATAAATGCGTGGTTGAGGGACTGGTGCAGTGGGCAGGGATTCAAGTTTCTTGATCACTGGGACCTCTTTTGGGGAAGGCATGATCTGTACAAAAAGGACGGGTTGCACTTGAACCCGAGGGGGACCAATATCCTGGCAGGGAGATTTGCAAAGGCTGCTGGGGAGACTTTAAACTAGAAAGGCTGGGGGGAGGGACTCGGGTAGAGGGGGCTAGGGGTCAGGGTGTGGGGCAAGAGGCAGAGAAGGGAAGCACTCGGACCCAAAATGTAGGCGAGAAAGATGAAAAAGATAATAGACAGAGAATAAGGGATGGTGGGTTTCTAAAATGTGTATATTTTAATGCTTGGAGCATTGTAAGTAAGGTGGATGAACTTAGAGCCTAGATTGACACCTGGAAATATGATGTTGTGGCAATCAGTGAAACAAGGTTGATTGGAAACTAAATATTCCAGGATTTTGTTGCTTCAGGTGTGATAGAATTGGAGGGACCAGAGGGGGAGGTGTTGCATTGCTTGTCAGAGAAGATATTACAGCAGCGCTTTGGCAGGATAGATTAGAGGGCTCGTCTAGGGAGGCTATTTGGGTGGAACTGAGAAGTAGGAATGGTGTAGCAACACTTTTAGGGGTGTACTATAGACCGCCAAATGGGGAACGAGCAAATATGTAAGGAGATAGCAGATATTAGTAGTAAGCACAAGGTAGTGATTGTGGGAGATTTCAATTTTAAAAATAGACTGGGAAACACATTCTGTAAATGGGCTGGATGGTTTGGAGTTTGTAAAATGTGTGCAGCATAGTTTTTTGCAGCAGTACATAGAGGTATCGACCAGAGAAGGGGCAGTGCTGGACCTCCTGTTAGGAAATGAGGCAGGTCAGGTGACGGAGGTATGCGTTGGTGAGCACTTCGGGACCAGTGATCACAATACCATTAGTTTCAATATAATTATGGAGAGAGTCAGAACTGGACGTAGGGTGGAGATTTTTGATTGGAGAAAGGCTAACTTTGAGGGAATGCGTAAGGATTTTAAAGGAGTGAATTGGGACACTTTGTTTCATGGCAAGGATGTAGAAGAGAAATGGAGGACATTTAAAGGGGAAATTGTAAGAGTACAGAATCTTTATATCCCTGTTAGGTTGAAAGGAAATAGTAAAAATTGGAAAGAGCCATGGTTTTCAAGGGAAATTGGACACTTGTTTCGAAAAAAGAGAGATATCTACAATATTTTTATAGGAGGCATGGAGTAAATGAGGTGCTAGAGGAGTATAAAGAATGTAAAAAGAATCTTAAGAAAGAAATTAGGAAGGCTAAAAGAAGATATGAGGTTGCTTTGGCAAGAAAGGTGAAAGTAAATCCAAAGGGTTTCTACAGCTATATTAATAGCAAAAGGATAACGAGGGATAAAATTGGACCATTAGAGAACCAGAATGGACAGCTATCTGCAGAGCCAAAAGAGATGGGGGAGATATTGAACAATTTCTTTTCTTCGGTATTCACCAAGGAGAAGGATATTGAACTCTGTGAGATAAGGGAAAAAAGTAGAGTAGCTATGGAAACTATGAGATTCAAAGAGGAGGAAGTATTGACACTTTTGAAAAATATAAAAGTGGATAAGTCTCCAGGTCCTGACAGGATATTCCCTAGGACATTGAGGGAAGTTATGTAGAAATAGCAGGAGCTATGACAGAAATATTTCAAATGTCATTAGAAACGGGAATTGTGCCGGAGGATTGGCGTACTGCGCATGTTGTTCCATTGTTTAAAAAGGGTTCAAAGAATAAACCTAGCAATTATAGACCTATTAGTTTGACGTCAGTGGTGGGCAAATTAATGGAAAGGATACTTAGAGATAATATATATAAGCATCTGGATAAACAGGGTCTGATCAGGAACAGTCAACATGGATTTGTGCCTGGAAGGTCATGTTTGACAAACCTTCTTGAATTTTTTGAAGCGGTAACAAGGGAAATTGATGAGGGTAAAGCAGTGGATGTTGTCTATATGGATTTCAGTAAGGCCTTTGACAAGGTTCCCCATGGAAGGTTGGTTAAAAAGTTTCAATCTTTGGGTGTTAATGGCGGAGTAGCAAGATGGATTCAACAGTGGCTGAATGGGAGATGTCAGAGAGTAATGGTGGATGGCAGTTTGTCAGGTTGGAAGCCGGTGACCAGTGGGGTGCCTCAGGGATCTGTGTTGGGTCCACTGTTGTTTGTCATGTACATCAATGATCTGGATGATGGGGTGGAAAATTGGATAAGTAAGTATGCAGATAATACTAAGATAGGTGGTGTTGTGGATAATGAAGTAGATTTTCAAAGTCTACAGAGAGATTTGGGCCATTTGGAAAAATGGGATGAAAGATGGCAGATGGAGTTTCATGCTGTTAAGTGTGAAGTGCTACATCTTGGCAGGACAAATCAAAATAGGACGTACATGGTAAATGGTAGGGAATTGAGGAATGCTGTGGAACAGAGGGATCTAGGAATAACTGTGCATAGTTCCCTGAAGGTGGAATCGCATGTAGATAGGGTGGTAAAGAAAGCCTTTGGTGTGCTGGCCTTTATAAATCAGAGCATTGAATATAGGAGTAGGGAAGTAATATTAAAATTGTACAAGGCATTGGTAAGACCAATTCTGGAGTACGTTGTACAATTTTGGTCGCCTAATTATAGGAAGGATGTCAACAAAATAGAGAGAGTACAGAGGAGATTTACTAGAATGTTGCCAGGGTTCCAGCAACTATGTTACAGAGAAAGGTTGAACAAGTTAGGTCTTTATTCTTTGGAGCGCAGGTGGTTACTTGATTGAGGTCTTTAAAATGATGAAAGGGATAGACAGAGTTGACGTGGATAAGCTTTTCCCATTGAGGGATGGGAAGATTCAAACAAGAGGGCATGACATGAGAATTAAGGGACAGAAGTTTAGGGGCAATGTGAGGGGGAACTTCTTTACTCAGAGGGTGGTGGCTGTGTGGAATGAGCTTCCAGCAGAAGTGGTGGAGCAGGATCGTTTTTAACATTTAAAAGTAAAGTGGATAGGTATATGGACGTGAAGGGAATGGAGGGTTATGGTCTGAGTGCAGGTAGATGGGACTAGGGGAAAACAAATGGTCGGCACGGACTGGAAGGGCCGAGAGGGCCTGTTTCCGTGCTGTTATGGTTATATGGTTATTGCGAATTGAGTGAAGGTGTTGTGCGAAGCGATCGCCAAGCCTGCGCTTGATCATACACTGAATATTGCAACCACATTTTTCATTTGGAAGTGGAAAGAAATAATAGAAATTGCATTCATTGCAATGTGTAAAAAGAGTTGAGATACTGTATTATAATTTTGCTGCATGTCATTGTGGTATATATCTTGTCTTCATTGGTGAATATGTTTAGTTTGTGGCTTTATTTGAAGCAGAAATAATATGTGAATGCTTCATTGAGCACAATTCCGACTGGTAACTACGCACTTCGTCCGAGCACATTATCGCACGCGTCATGCAAGCCGTCTTAAATGACCACCTAAACTGTCATTTGGCAACTTAAAAAGCTGCCAAGGTTGCCCGGCTGACATCAGAGAAAAAAAATTAAGTGCCAGCCCTGCAAGGTGTATAATATTTTTGACACTGTCATCGGCCTTTCTTACATATGCTGTCACAATACACTGTAGTATCTGAACAACCCTTCAGTAATTTTCATTGCCCTCCATTTCAGAATAATAGTGATTTTAGCCAATAACTCGACACTAGCACTGACAATAAATAAATAAATAAGTGCAGCTTTCCAGCCCCTTATCTCATTGGCCATGCTCGGCTGCAAATGGGTGTCAATCTGGTGGACCATCTTCCTCTAGTCGTGAGGTTGGGGGATTGGGAGGGGCTTCACAAGTGGAACAGCTTAGGGCCTCTCTTCATCTAAATCTGGCCCTGCCTGGCGGGGTTAAAAAGGGGCAGCAGCGCTCCCTTTATGCAATTTTTGTTTGATAATTTTACCTTGAAACAACAAAATTTTCTTGCCTGTTTACCTCAATTTATACTGTAATTTATTTTATTGTACCTTAAAATAACACATTTTACTTGCTTGTCACTTCTTAATTTACACAGAAGATTTGTGATAATCATTCCTTAAAATGACACCAACTCCTTGCTTGTTTACACTTAAGTCATATTGAAAATATTTTATATTACACCTACACCTACTGTCCCTTGCTTGTTTACTTTAATTAGAGAGGTATCCTTTACACAGGAATTTTTTGATTATTTTTTCATAACTATACCTTGAAATGACACCATTTCGTTGCTTGTTTACCCTTAATTTATACTGTCATTTTTTTGAATGATACCTTACAATAACACATTTTACCTGATTGAATTAGGTAAAGAAAAGACATTGTAGTGTCTATGACATACAGACTTTTGAATGCAGTGTGAACGTTGTATTCAAACTCTGCGCACCCCGTCCCAACCCCGGTACGGTAGGCCTAGGGGACAGAGGAAAACCGCTACTTTACATGTGCGGAGCTGAACGCTAGCCGTAGAGATGCGCATGCAAAGACGTCAGCCCACACCCGCGTACATGCTTTCCGCTAAAATCGACTCAGCGGATTCCCACGCACTCAACCATTGGCGCAGCGACTCAGTCTCGTGGAAAGCCATTTATAGTAGAGATTTGGACAGATTTCTTTTTTTTTAAACCGAATTTCGAAATCCGCAGAAATCCACAATCCGTGGAGAAATCTCATGCCTGACTGAACTAATCTTCTTCTTAATCAGTTTATCAACGCAGTGTACAAAACTGGAGAAACCACGCGAGGATGTAACTATCATTATATAGAGGCACATGAAATTGTAGAGGCAGGAGAAAAAAAAGGATGGAAGAACACGGCGGGTCAAGCAACAGGTTGGGACCCTTCTTCAGCCTGATGATTATACACAAAGCAAGCAAGATTAGCCTCTGAGCTTACAATGTTGGTTCACTTTTTAACCTCTATCTTAAATTGCTGTTTTGAGGGGAAGAAGTGACTACCAGGTACTTTACAGTTGAATTATATATTGAGGAATGAAGCTGAATTATTGTGTTTGCTCTTGCGTATGGATTACATACTTCCGACACATGTGCCCTGAGAATATGTCAAATATGACATTGAATAGACCTGGTTGAAAAAATTAATTTGATTCCACCTTCTGGACTACATTAACAGTTTTTCACTTTTCTCTCCAGGGGGTAGATATCCATTTCCAAAACCAGTCCAGCATCGTTTTCAAAGGGGATATGACTGATAACTAACTAAATCCACCGCTTGTTCTCAAGTAGGTATACACTGAACTAAATCTGTGATATAAATGTCATCTTCCCCTTCTTAGGCAGTCTGGAAAGACTGAGGATGAGTTCAAATCTATCAGTTCTGAAGTGGCTACTGAAGCCAGTGTGGAAACCGCACTCTTCAAAGGATGGATTAAAAGAGGCCCAGTTATGAGGGTGGATGGTTTGCAAAGGGGAACCATCCTTCTTTGGCTTATACATGGCCTAGGAATGATTCCCATGCATATCCTTGAGATTCTCAATATTAACTCTAACCAGCGGATTCTAGTAGTAAAGAATATCCCACTTTTTCAAGGAAGTTTTGAGCATATCCTTTAATCTTCTCTGACCATTAATTATTCCATGGTAGACAAAAATGCTGGAGAAACTCAGCGGGTGAGGCAGCATCTATGGAGCAAAGGAAAAAGGCAACGTTTCAGACCGAAACCCTTCTTCGGACTGATGTGAGGGTGGGAGGCGGGAGGGTGGGGGGGGGGGAGGGAAGAAGAAAGGAAGAGGCGGAGCCAGAGGGCTGAGGGAGAGCTGAGAAGGGGTGGAGATAGTAAGGACTACCTGAATTTGGAGAAGACAATATTCATACTGCTGGGGTGCAAACTGCCCAAGCGAAATATGAGGTGCTGCTCCTCAAATCTACGGTGGTCCTCACTCTGGCCATGGAGGAGGCCTAGGACAGAAATGTCGGATTCGGAATGGGAGGGGGAGTTGAGGTGCTGAGCCACCGAGAGATCAGGTTGGTTATTGCGAACTGAGCGGCGGTGTTTGGCGAAGCAATCGCCAAGCCTACGCTTGGTCTCACCGATGGAGAGCAGCTGACATCTAGAGCAGCGGATGCAATAGGTGAGGTTGGAGGAGGTGCAGACGAACCTCTGCCACACCTGGAAGGACTGCTTGGGTCCTTGAATGAAGTCAAGGGGGGAGGTAAAGCGACAAGTCTCCCAAGCTATGGGGAGCGTTCCATATTTTCTAATTTTGTAAGAACCTTTATTATCAGGTGGCAACAGAATGGTAGTGGGGCATATTAGTTTTATCAACTATCTAGTCATTGAGTAATCACTAGGATTGCATGAAAAGGTCCCCACAAGAACTTCATTTTTTCCCTGAAATGGTGTACTTATATTCTGCGACAATGTGCATTTCCACAGTGAATTGGATATAATGTGGTTGATGAATTAGATGAATTAACATTATTTATATTGCGTGGACTGAATTGGTAAAAACATAATTTTGATCCAGAACTAGAGAACTACTTAAAGTTTACGTTGGAAATTGACAAGCAGAAAAAAAGCTGCCTGCAAAATAACCATACTAGGTAAATGAAAATATACAGTATCTTTCCAACCTCCTCACAGTAATCAGTCACCATCATCTCTCAAGAACAGTTTGTCACTTTCAGCACAGATAACCATCGGAATTGACAGGCAATCGCTTCTATTGAAACCTGTGTAAAATGTTATCTTATTAAGCAATGTAACATAAACCTAACATAAACTATTAAAAAGATGTTTCTTAAAATCTTGCAAGAAAACTTTGTTATTGTGAGTCTATAGCCCCTGACCTTTTCTCCATTGAGGTTTTTCTAATATGATTTTCTGAAACGCAAGGTTCCTAATGGCCCTGCCTCACGGTGGGAGTTGACCCACGAGGTACCCCGAGTGAAAGACTCGTGGCTGTGTACGAGACTTCAAGTTTGTGTTCAAGTGTTTAACCGAGTTCCCACGGGTATGTAATTTCTGCGATGTTCCAGTTCCTCCTCCGAGTTACCAAGTTCCTCTCCCGTTACTCTTGAGCCAACCGTGAATTAAGGTATGTTTTAATAAAGCAACAATGTTAAAATACATCTCCATCCTGTGGCTTTGAGTTATTTCAGCGCGGCAGCATCTATTGATACGACCTACAAAGGGAAAATGCGCACCCTCCAGTAACCAATAACGTGGTAAGTGCATTTCTTGGTGCTTTATGCTTTTAAATACTGTATTTCCCGGGGTGGGGGGAGAGCTCAGTTCATAGTATTTGGGGAGTCTGGCGTTGTGAAGGAGGGGATTGGGGTCAGTAACCCACTTGCCACTCTCCAGTCTGAGTGCAGGTAGATGGGACTAGGTGACAGTAAACGGCACGGAGTAAAAGGGCAGAGATGGCCTGTTTCCGTGCTGTCATTGCTATATGGTTTTATTGTGGCCAGGGAGTGAATTAGCTTGGGTGGCTGCCGCAGCGCTCCGGGCACGGACAGCAGAACTGGCCGCCACTTCCGAGGAAGGAAGCAGCTCGGATGACTGACTTTGAGCGGCCGCCGGGACCCGACAGCAGACACACACACACACAGACACACATGTGGCGTTTCTGCTCGGGACCCTTCTTCAGACAATCCAATGTCCAAAAATATATTCTTTAAATATTAAGGTTTCTGTTGAAAGTGTGGTGCGGTGGTTACGGGTGGGCGGAAGGAAGATGATGACGCCTGGTGAATCTGTGGAATTCTCTGCCACAGAAGGTAGTTGAAGCCAGTTCATTGGCTATATTTAAGAGGGAGTTAGATGTGGCCCTTGTGGCTAAAGGGATCAGGGGGTAGAGAAGGCAGGTGCAGGTACTGAGTTGGATGATCAGCGATTATCATATTGAATGGCGGTGCAGGCTCGAAGGGCTGAATGGCCTACTCCTGCACCTGTTTTCTATGTTTCTAAGTTTCTATATATATATATATATATATATATATACTCTCTCTCTCTCTCATTTTATATATAGGCAATATAGTAGGCAATATAGTTATATATAGTAGGTAATCTAGGAACCATGCAAATGTATATATATACAGCACATGGACATGTGTATGTGTGTGTGTGTATATACGCGTATGATATTTAGACAAACTTAATTTTATTTCCAGTTTTGCATATTTAGTTTGTTCCACACATTTAATTAGTTTTAATCCCTCCAGAAAAAACCTGAAAGGGGAGATGGTTCTCATACATAAAGCCCAAGAGATGGCTTATGATTCTAACGAGTGTTTGGGAAAAATAGACACAAAAAGCTGGAGTAACTCACGGGACAGGCAGCATCTCTGGAGAGAAGGGATGGGTGCCGTTTCGGGCTGAGACCCTTCTTCGGACTGGTTTGGGAAACGTGGATTAGGTTTGTTTTCGGGGGGCGAGGGGGGGAATACATTCGCCTTTTTCTCTGAATTCAGGAATGAATGCATGTTGACACACATAACACAGAGAAGGGGGGATCGCTGCGTTTAGTCCGAGGAGAAGGGAGCCAAGAAGTTCTCGATTTTCCCTGGCGATAGTTTCACTTTATTGCATTTTTCCTTTTCTCCTGCCGCCTGTCCCGCTGAGTTACTGCTGCTTTTTGTGTCAAAGTCGTCTTGTTCAATCTCATTTCATTGCAACTTTCAGCTCTGGATACCCCGCGTTGATCCATGCGTATTTCAGCATTTATATTTCTCAAGCCTCTTTACCTCCCGAAGCCACATGTAACTTAACCACATGTAATTACTCCAGCATTTTATGTCTCTCTTTGGTTCAGTCCCTTTAAGATTATAAGAAAGTTCCCACGATAGACTCACGAGACACTAAGGTAAACGCACGGGCCATTACGTTATTGCAACGAGTTTAAATGTTTCCATTTTTAACTTGAACAGTTAATTTGACTCGTGGAAAAAATCAAACATGTTTGATTTTTTTTCACGAGTTAACAAGTTTCCCGAGTACCTGCCGTTAGCGCCACGAGTGGATAAGTTGAACGCGCGAGTTCCGACGTTGCCGCTACGTTCATCGTACGTGATCACCACGAGTGAAAACTCGGGGTCACTCGTGGGCCAACTCGCACCGTGAGACAGGGGTTTTAGGAATGCAACTATTACATTATAGCAGAACTACCTGTATGGGATTCCCTGCAAAAATGCTGAATTATTTATATATAATCATGAATCTTGCACAAAGCTCTTCAGTTAGTGAAATAATGGTATATCTTAGTCTCTCTCTCTACTCAATGACATCCAAGATGTCCTTTTTTTTAGCAAACGTGGTCTCCTGCCTGTTGCAGATGGACTCTCATCCTCGTCTCCTCTGTGTCCTGTAGTTCTGCTCTCACTCCCTTTTCCTCCAGAAGGAGCAATAGTTCTGTCTGTTTTAAGTAAGGTGCTGGAATCCATTGTAAACCAACAACTGATGGACTTTTTATCAACTAACAGTATTTTATCTAAATTTCAATCTGGTTTTAGGAAAAAATATAGTACGTCAACAGCTGCTTTAAAAGTAGTAAATTATTTTATTGAATTTTTAGACAATAAGCAACACTGTGCAGCCTTTTTCGTTGACTTATCAAAGGCTTTCGATACTGTGGATCATACCTTATTGTTACAAAGACTATGCAGCATCGGTTTGTCTGATCAAGCTGTCTGTTGGTTTGTGTGCCACAGGGATCGGTTCTAGGACCTTTATTATTTACTATTTATATTAATAGTCTTGATCATAAAGCAGCGAACGCAAATTTTCACTTTTATGCTGACGACACAGTGATTATATTGCTCTGCGTCTACCCCAAATCAGGCTCTCTGTCAGCTCCAAACTGCTTTTAACACTGTGCAACGTAACGTGCGTGATTTAAAACTTGTTTTAAATGCTGACAAGACAAAGCTCATGCTGTTCACTAAAGCTAAATCAAAGCCATCGGATCTCCCTTCTATCACCACTTTGCAGGGCTCTGTGGTTGAATCTGTGTCTCAATATAAATATCTGGGAGTTATAATTGATGATTCTCTCTCTTTTAAATCTCATATCCAGCAACTTGTGAAAAAACTAAAGATAAAATTAGGTTTTCACTTTAGAAACAAATCTTGTTTTTCTTTTGAAGCCAAAAAAAGACCTGTTGCTGCAACGTTTATGTCTGTGTTCGACTATGGTGATGTTTTATATATGAATGCATCTTCAAAATGCCTACAGTCTTTGGACACGGTCTACCACGAAGCACTGAGATTTGTTACCAATTTTAAAACCCTCACGCACCACTGCTCTTTGTATGCTCAAGTTGGATGGTTTGCCCTGTCCACCCGCAGACTCCATCATTGCCATATCCTTATTTACAAGACTATCCTCGGTATTCTTCCTTCATACCTGCAGAAGTATGTAATTCGAAAAAGCATAGGAACTTATCAGTTCCGCTCTGAGGACTTGTTCTTACTAACTGTACCTAATGTCCGTACTGAACTGGGGAAAGGGGCATTTAGTTATGCTGCCCCCTTCGCATGGAACCAGCTGCAGAATGAACTGAAACTTAAGGAGCTGGTTTCTATAAACAGATTTAAATCTCTTCTTAATGATGTTGAAGCGGGCTCTTCTGTCTGTACATGCTTTGTTTGATGATGTTATGACTGTGACTCTATTTATATGTTCTCTGTTGTTTTTAAATTATTGTCTGTAACTGGGAAACTGTGCTGCTGCCTGTCTTGGCTAGGACACTCTTGTAAAAGAGATTTTTAATCTCAATGAGACTTCTTCTCGTTAAATAAAGGTTAAATACATTTTTTTTTAAAGTTCACCTAGTCCTTACCTTTCATGCCACCAACCTCACATCCAAAACAACATTCTCTGAAATTTCCACCACCTTCAACGTGACCCACCACCTGTCATATCTTCCCACCCCACCCCCTTCCCCAGATCTATCCCCCAAAACACCTGTTCTTATACCTCCTCCCTTACATCCATTCAGGGACAGCAGCAGTCTTTCCAGGTGAGACAGATTCACATGGACTGTTGGCCTCAACTTTCTCAACTTTCCAATCACAATAAGCGAGTTCGGTATTTCAACTGCGCATGCCCAGGTCATACGTCACTCGAGATAAACATTCTCGGCAGCTGGGCAGCTGCGTGTATACAGACCTGCGTTTCATCCGCAGTCAGGATCGAACCCAGGTCTATGGCGTTGCAAGCGCTTTTGAATTGCTACTGGAGTTAGTGACACTATTTCTCCCTTCTCCACTAGTCCATGCAGAAATCTCAGCAGTGACAATCTAATGTGCACAAACTGCATGTGACAAAAACGTGCGTGAGAGGGCCAATTTCTCGGCATTAATATCAGAGTTTGAGCAGAGGTGATGACATGCCAGATGCTGGGGACTATTCACAGGAAGAGAAAGGCCTTAGGGTACAAACCAAAGATCATAGAGCGGAGCAAGATACTCCACTCGGCGAAAAAGCTGTAGTACGTCATGGGTAATTTTTTGCGCCATCTTGATGTGCTGCCTCGCGATTACCTCATGCTCGGATTTCTGTTGAAAATACGGCCAAAGATTCGAGCCCCCAAACAGGCTTGTTTAACTCCACCGTAATGTACAATCAGCAGTATCACCCCGGTTTGCCAATAACGAGAGTCCAGTCGCTGCAATATGTATATATTTTTTTTTATTTTCCTTCGCCGCTTTTGGACTTTCCTGAATATAAAATAAAACCCCGTGTGATTGGAACTTTCGGCTGAATTAACAAAATGATAATCCAAATTGGTTCCATAGATATTTACACCAACTGTAACAATTATATTTTGAATATACAATACACACACTACCGTGCATCTTGAAGGCCAGTGGTCCTTTGGGTGTGAATCGAGAAGCCAGATGAAAAAATATTACTGTTTTATTAAAGAATATCTTAGCTCCCTGAGTCGGTTCAGTGATATGACTCGGCAATTTCCTTCGGGTTGGAAAAGTGGGTCAGTTGTAGAGAAAACCTTTATCAAATGCATTGGGCGAAATTAAACAAAATTCAAAACCAGCTTTCGTCTGATCTAATGGACCGCAT
This sequence comes from Okamejei kenojei, assembly GCA_035221665.1. NCBI lineage: Eukaryota > Metazoa > Chordata > Chondrichthyes > Rajiformes > Rajidae > Okamejei > Okamejei kenojei. The sequence goes on along the minus strand of CM069141.1, from coordinate 36,269,297 downwards.
CAACTATATTCTGCTTTCCAATAAGAAATACACTCGGGGTGATAGGAGAAATTGTAAAAAATATGCAGTATCAACAATGCCAACCATTTGCATGGGTTTGTAACTGAAAGTGCAGGGTACAAAGGCAAGGAGGTTGTGTTGAACTTCGTTAAAA